>CM029521.1:38544088-39188743 GCA_017140615.1 Eucalyptus cladocalyx
GTACAAATAAAAGAGAAATATCAACTCATTGACACAATAATTTGTTATCTATCTATGAAATAAACATTTTTTGGGAAAACAGGAACACTAATTTTGTTGCAAATGGAGGACGAAAAGGAAAAAAAAAACAAGAATAAGAAAACAAGGCATGAAATAATCTTAAATTAAGAGTAGGCCCCATATTTAACCGTGACAAATCTTGTTTTTTTTTTTTAGGTCGGTCCTACTCTACGCCTATTCTAACGCTTACTTTTAGACTTTTGTCTTAACAAATCTTGTTTGAGAGAAATAAAGGCAATTCATCTCTAGTAAAATTGAACAAAAAAATAGTAATAATAAGTGGATGGAAATAGTGAGAGCCTAACCAGTACATTTTTGTTGAGAATGTACCATTATTTATAAGTTTAAAGAAGAAAAATAAATAACAAAGTTAGAATTATGTGATGTGGAGTGGTATCCACGCAATAGACAAAGTATTTCTTATTGATTATAAGCTATTTCTTAGAAATGAAAAGGGAAAAGAAACAATAAAGAAAAGAAAAAGGCATTAGGAAGCTGAGGTGACATGTCGACTACGCCGTGTAAGGCCTTTGCGGCGCCCCACAACACTGTATAATATTAAATATGACAGAAGCGACAAATTAAGTTTAACTGCATCAATTTACGCAGCAATTCCGCATATGCATTTTAGCATCCATGCCACCATCACTCTTCTCTTTGCTCACGCTGGCAAACTTTAGTCAATGAAATTATTTCCATCGTGTAGTACAAGTTCCTAAATTATCACAAAGAATCACTGTTTTTCTTTTGAACGCAGCAGAAAGGTAAAACAAAGTGAGTGTGTCGATTGACAGCAGCTCTTTCAAAAGGAATGAGCGGAGAGGCAACAATACATGTGGAGATGTGACAATGAAAAGAGCCACAGTCAAGTTCCCCATGAGCCCTTTTATGTCAACGGTCCACCCTAATAACAGCTACCGACATCAGCCAACAAATAGTAGTCCTAGAGATACGAGTACTCTACAGAAATTGATATACAAAAACGTAGGTGGCTGCTTGTGCCGTATTCATGGTCTTCTTCTCTCCATTTCGAGATTACATGACCCTTGACAAAAAAACAACAAACGACTTGCTGCCACACAAGCTTTCGCGTACCATCTTTTTAAAATTTTTCAGTATCTCGAGTAAATCCAGAATGATGAACCTAATACCACCCTATGTGTTTAGGTCGTTCACGATGCCCTGAAGCTTTCTCTCCAGGACTTCTGAGCATATCTGCTCCATCATTCTGTAGAAGGATATCAGATCAGATAATTGTTCGACCGACATCTTCCCAATCACATTCCTTGCCATCTTCTCTCTTTCTTCGTTCAACTTGAGCCTCTCGATGTATGACCCGGCGTTCCTCACCGTCGCACCCATCTGCTTCAACCTCTTCTCTTGTTGCAAACTCAATGCCGTGTTCGACTGCAGAAACCAATGCCCAGTTAAGATTTCAAACTCAAGATTGAACAAACCTTACACGAAGAGTAAACTAGGAAAATTTTCTACTGACGTCCATCCTGATTTAGCAAAATTCAATGAACACCCCGTACTTTTCAAGGTATCTTATGTACTAACCAAAATTTAATTAACCTGTTAACTCTAGACAATGGTCTGACTTTTCGATAAAGGGTCTACAAAAGAGGAATACAAACATCGGCTGATGTGAGGATATGTGCTGTAACCACACCGTCCAAATTTAACAGCCCCCCAAAAGACACAGTATAGCAATTGGATAGCTTAATAGTTACGCCAAAAATGATAGAATTCAGGTTCACAAAGGAGAGCTCAAAGAAGAACAAGAACGATAATTGTTTGTACCTCAAGAAATTCTGCACCCGCTTTAAGTTCGGACTCTTTGGATGGGTTCAGCCCTTGGCCGGTCGTATACAGATTCTTGGCCAGTGAAAAACTGCGGACGATCATCCTCCTCCTCTTCTCCATTTCTTGATCAAGTTTCAGTGGCCTTGGGACCGAAGTCGAGCTAATAAGCTTCTTCTGGTACGCAATCACAGCCTTCACAAACTCCTGCAACAATACAAAGTTCAGTAATGTGTCCACCCATACTAAAAAGGAATCGGACTGCCCAACGGAAACCCATCCCATCACTTTCTAAACTGATTTCGTGAATAGCCATTATAATTGCTGACATCATTCGTTAACGAATATCGACAAAAAGGCAATCTTTAAGCACCTGATAGGCGGACGGGCAACCTGGGTAATCGAACTCGTCGGAGTCGGGCTTCCGCATCCGCTCAGGGTGAAACTGGAGGCCCATGATGAACTTGCCCTCTTCAGGATTATAAGCATCCGGATCGTAGAACCCTTCGATCAAGTCATCAGGCGCAAAGGCCATGGGCACAAACCTCTGAGCCAGTCTCCTGACCCCCTGGTGGTGATAACTGTTCACCATTATCTCCATCGTCTTGTCCTCCAATGAGTCCTTAAACCACTCATGCAATGGAGTCTTCTCCAACACCCTGACCGCATGTCTGTGCCCATCATAATCATTGTAATTTATGTGAGCCACTCTCTTCTCTTGGGCAAAATTCCTGCTGACCTCTCTCTCAATGTCTTGATAAAGCGTGCCTCCAGATGCAACATTCAAGACCTGTATCAAGAACAGAATTTGTTAGTTTAACAATAAAAAACACATCTAATTTTGATTTTGAAATTATATGGATTTGGAACCGTTGAATAAAAGACTGAATTTCTCGGACCTGCGAGCCTCTGCAGATCCCCAAGTAAGGGATGTTGCGCTCGAGGCATAGCTTCGCAAGGCGGAGCTCGATCGTGTCCTTCTCACGGTCGATGGCTGTGTCGCTCGCGTGGAGCCTCCGTACCTCCTCAAGCTCCTCGGGGGAGAGTGTGATGGTGGCATCCTCGGGCTCGTAGAGTGACGGGTCGATGTCCTCGCCCTCGCAGAGGAGGACGCCATGGATCGGCTCGAAGCTGTCGAGCAGCATGTGGACCCCGTTCACACGGGGGACTATCACGGGGACGGCGCCATATCCCACTATGAGATCAAGGTGGTATTCACCTGCA
This sequence comes from Eucalyptus cladocalyx, assembly GCA_017140615.1. NCBI lineage: Eukaryota > Viridiplantae > Streptophyta > Magnoliopsida > Myrtales > Myrtaceae > Eucalyptus > Eucalyptus cladocalyx. Next base: position 38,547,176 of record CM029521.1, read on the forward strand.
ACAAAAATTCACTCCCCTTTTTGAAACAATTCAAATCTCATCGGACTTCTCTTGATTTTCCTAACGATTCTCACCACTTCAGGACAAACCCTAATCTAGTTTTTTTTATAACCAAACACACAAACACGAGCGTATCGCGTCTGCTCACTATACGGATCATATAGTCGAAACGTACGTACCGACGAAATCGACAAACTTGTTCTTGCGAACGGTGCGGCGCGAGACGATGAGGACGCGAGGGAGGATCCCGGAGAGATCAGAAGAAGCCATGGACGACGTCGATGTATGCGGGTGGTTTGATCCTCTCGAGTCTGGTCTTACAATGAAAGGGGTGTCTGGTCTTGCGCCTGCATTTATAGGAGAAAGAGGAGGGGTTACTGGATAAAAATTCTTATTCATTTAAGTTGAATTAAAATTGGTGCATTATTTTCATAAATATTATCTTGTTAGGATTTTAAACGTAAAAACCGAGTGAGCTGTCTACCCATAGAAAGCACACGATCGCAGCGTCTTTGCGCCGCGTCGGATCTCCCACTCCTGGGGCTATGGGTTCAAGGGTTTCCTTTCTCTACTCTTCTTTAATCGCTAAAAAAGCTATTAAATAAGAATTCTACGACCTTATCGCCAGATATTAAAAATATGACGAAAGACGAGTTTCTTTCGCATTTTTCCTCGAAATTCTTGTAAAGCTAAAGAACAAAATCCGGAAAGAAAATCTCTGTGCATTATTCTATTTTCCAGCTTCCGTCATTAATTGGTGGATAAGAACGAAGCCATGTCAAAACCTCATCACTTCAAACGAAGAAGCACTTAAATGCTCCAGCATTACAGCACGATTTTCCCCGCCGTTACCAATTCCTATCAGTCAAGATGCAGACTCCAGCTAAGTATGACTCATCAGTGCTCTTTAGGATGGCAATTAGCCTTAATTCGATATGGTAAAACAGGCGTGAATACGTGTATAGGGGGGAAAATGGCAAGAAGCCTTTCTAAACTATGGTGGTAAAAGGGTTCTTGCCTGTATTGCAACTTGATTTGTTGGTAGATGAGACACCGACCACAGGAATTAAGTGCATGGATCGGTTGATGATGTTGCAATATCATTAATTAAGTTGCAACGTGGTGGGGTGGGGGAGTAGCAAATCTTATCTTGGGTAGGTGCCATCCAGGACGGGTCAAAGGTGAGGGGGAGCTGATCTGGTGATTGGGGGAGGGTGTGATGTGGAGCTTCTAGCGGTTGAGTTCTTGAACGTTTCCGCAATTTCCAGCAATATCTTCCCACTTCTGCGGTGGCATAATACTGGAATCATGCCCTTTGACGCTTCAATAATTTCTCTTTTTTATGATTTATTGGACGGTTAATGCTTTTTGCGGACCGGACGACTAAGGTTTTAATATTGTAGATCTTTCCCACGCGTAGCGTGAGAATTGGCCACGATTAAAGCGTTTAGAATTCGCGATTTAGTACTTTAAACATTCTAATCAACATGATTATCATCAGACGTGTGATTGTTTTATTTTCAAAGACTACAGACGTGATTTAATGTTTAAATGCCAACAGACCAAATCCTAAACCTCCAATAAACATGATAACTGTTTGTTCAAACGGGTTACGATGTTTTAGTAGTTATTCAATTTATATATAGTGAAGACGTTATGTCAACAATTTGGATATAATGCATTGGAATTAAGAATTTAGAGAAGCTTCATTCAAACTTCCCTTGGTGCAAGGCGTGCTAGACGTGTGGAGATTGACTTGGATCGGTCTTACTAGCACAAGGAAGATTCGGATTAGGTGCGGAAAGCGGTTGAAGTTCATGGATCAGGAGATGCTTTCAATATTTAATACGTAGACATGCCAAGCTACAAGATTGTGGGTATGCATACGTGGCGAAACTATGTATAAAATACTTCACAGCTCCACCAAATTGGAGGAAATTATTACAAATATCAAATTGTGGATTTTGGATAAAGGGATGCATTGATCGGTGTATCATCCGACAATACTCAGTAGTTCCTAAGATTGGTGAACCAAATGAACCTTATATATAGATATAAACACAATCATTCAGGGGAGGTTGGGAAGGTCGAATCGGGAAGAGAATTCAGAGTAACTAATTTGTTGGTTTCATAAAAAATGAATAATTTAAAAAATATATATTTTTTAAAAGTAATCGCTTGCACTGCTCATAAAAACAAATAAACAAATATCAATAATTATTTTAAAAATACAATATAATCATTTTTTTTAAATAATAATTTCTAAATCATTCATTTTTCGTAATATAAATTGGGCTAATTAGGATCCTGAGGACATTGCTGGATAGGGCCGGTCTAGTCGGTGACCGCTCAAAAGGGAACCCCATCTGGCGAAACACATGGCAAGCGGGACATGCATGAAGACCCCGCGAGCAGCACGTGATCCCACGATGGCCATTCTAGTCCGGAGGGGTCACTTTTGCATGGGGCATGCGTTTTCCGAGGAAAATTTGTGATCGCCAGGCGATGAGAAGGCGGGCGGGGAGTCAAAGCCAGGGTGCTCGTCCACTCAACGAGAACACCAGCTCCTGAGCCTGGGTACATTACCTTTCCATGTTACTTTATTGGGCAGTTCTCCCACGCCAATTAATAAATTGATTTAACATGCCGATCCTAATAAACTCATCATTATCTATGAAAACGCGGGCACTAAATTATGAAAAAATTGTCCTAATAATTGTAAACATATTGCATTTTTACTAATTCAGTCAAAGATGTTTCAATTTATCGAAATAATTAAACCAATCCATTTGGTGGGAAATAGTTAACGTGGACTGACATGCACTAATATAGATGATTCTTTTCCCAATATTTTATTAATTTTTTCTATTTTTATTAGCAAGGTGGAGTCTCGCCTAAGGCTGGCAAGTCGCCCCCTTGCTAAATCCTGTGAGAGCAACCCTTGCCAAAGGCTAGCGAGGGTGAACCTTGTCAGTCATTGCCTTTGGCTAGTTAGTCACCCGCCACTGCCAATGCCTAGAGACCAGCAAAAAAGAAAAGTAAATAAAAAGACAATAAAATACACAAAAATAATAATAATAAATTGAAAAAAATATTATTAACTATTGTCTATATCAATGCCAATCGTACTACATAAGACGGCTAACATTCACATAAAAAGGTTTATGACCGGATCGACTATATGGGCACAATGTAAAAACGTTTATAACTGAATTGGTAAAATTGAAAGATATAAAAGTAAATTAGCAAAAACACAATAATTTTGGGATGGATAATTTTTTTTTTTTTTTAATTGTGCAAGCAAAGGGATCTTACACAAGCAATTGTTTGAGGAACTTGGATTCCTCAGTCCTCTTTCGGGAAATCGAACTCTATCCAATCTGGTTTTTATTTGCCCCTAAAAGTCATGCCAAGCACACGACTTGTTTTTCCCATGATCTTCGAAATTAGCGAAGAAGGGCCAAGGCTCAAGGGGTAGTTGGCCTCTCAATCGATTATCTCAATTAGGTTCAATTGCTCATAAACTAACGAGGTTAAGATTGATACTACGATCCCCGGCCTCGATACCTTTCCCAGGGCTCTTTTTATTGATTTTATTAAAAAGATAAGCATAGAGAACAACTGCTTCGGATGAAGTCTACATAGTGCTTTGCATTACCACTAATAGTTCCGTTCCTCAACAATAAAGCAATTTCTCATAAAGAAAAGAGATTGTTCCGAAAGAAAAGAGATTGTTCCCGGGCTGAGTGAGCCTATTTCCCCATCCTACCTACCTCATAGAAAAGGGGTTTACCCCACTATAGAAAATGACAAATTCTTTCTATGTTGTTGTTTAGGTGCGCAATTGCTATTGATTTTGGGCTGACCCATCTGATAAATTGTATACGAGGATGTGATCAAACCGATATATTTCCCTAAGGCATTGGTAACATGTGAGAGTTTTAAATACAGTCGGGATTTACATTAAAACAACATAATCAACAAGACTTGCCGAAAAGAGATTCAATAGTTAAAATTGTATTCTTGTAAAAATTTTAGAAAAAAATTCCTAACAAGGCGCAAAGTAAAAATGTTTTCTCAAAAAAGATCTCAAATTGAATTTTATTTCAAATAAGCACTGAAATAGCTAAGGCAGTGTAAAATAAGGGGTCTTCGATCAACATTTTCTGGCCACTAAAATAAGGTCAATTTTGTCCGAAATTTACATTTGGGTAAAAAATGAAGAAAAGTAAAGCCTTAAGCGACAAACCATTTGATGAAGACCGCAGAAGAGCAAAAGAGAATGACACCCAAGAAGTCAAAGCTGAATCTTGAATCGGCGTCGCCCACTACCGTCTCCATCGTCTCCTCCTCCTGCTCCTCCTCCTTCACCGCACTTCTTTTTTCTCTTTGTTCTCTCTCCAACTTCCGATGCCACCACCACTGCCGCCGCCGCCGCCGCCACCCTGAACGGATTGACATGCCCTATGGATCTCAGCTACATGAGCAAAATCCCTTCCAACTCATCGACCTCAACACCTCCATTTCTTGCCTCCAACACTTGCAATCCACCCTCACTTCTCTCACTCTCTCCCCACCAATCTTGTTTCCCTGCTGCCTTGACCCTTCGCAGTTCGTCATCACGCCCAACACCTGTGCCCACATTCAACTAGGCAGGACTGGGTTAGTGAACTTAGCGAGTCAACTATTATTGATTCGGAGTGAGATCACTACTAATTATAGTAAAACTTAAACTGTTATATGAAAATGTTATAAAGATTTAAATTATGTGGAATATTTAATTGAGTATGTAAATAGGGTCTAGAAAAATTTGAACTTTGCTTTGATACCGGTGAAATTTTGTGAAACAACTGTTAATTATTCTAAAAGTTCTGAGTTGTCAAATCAATGTGCAGTTTAATATATTAATATTCCATCAGATTGCAAGCCCAACCTCACGGATTTGACCTATAGTGACTTGTGCGTGGCTGCTGGTTTCCAGGTCCGCTCCCAGCGGATATCCATCGGTGGTAATAATTTCAATACTACAAATTGCTTTTCTCTAATTTGGGGATTTTCTTCATCTTTTACCTAATTGTAAATTCTAGACAAAAATTGCTCCTATTTTAGTCGCCATAAAATGTTGACTAAACACCATTTGGCTGGTCGGCGATCTCAAACTCTTATTTGAGATTGAATTGACTATTTTGAGATCATTATTTGAAATAAAGTCCACTTTAAACTTTTTTTAGAGAAAATATTCCCACTTCGGGTTTTAATTTGGAAAATTTCCCATATATATATAAACCTAGCTCAAAATTGTCCATATCAATCGGCCCAGAGTTGGTTCCGATCAAGAGCCCATTTCATAAGCCATCAGAAGACATTCATTCACGGAAGGCCTTACCAAGTTTGCTGTTCAATCAGTCTACGACGCACCCATATAAACAGAGAGAGAGAGAGAGAGAGAGAGAGAGAGAGAGAGAGATATATTTGGATGAAGTCATTTTATCGATAATACGGTGAACAGAGCTGATTATTATAGCTACCGAGGACTTGCAATTTTTTTATGTGATGACCCACCGAGACTCCGTCTGTCTTGCCCAAATTTTTTGTCGAAAAATATTTTCCTTATCTCCCAATGCTTGAATCGTTTAGAAAATTGAGTCAATCGAAAATATTTTCACAAATATTAAAATATTTATGCCTAAATTCAAAATAATGATTTTTTCTCGTAAAAATCACAATTCATTTTTCAAAATAAGAATATATATCAGCACTTAGGCAATGGAATAATGTCAATGCCAAAGTGGTTAGTGGCCGGGCCCAAGTCCGTGAAAGCTGACACCGATTCCTAGAAGGTTGAACCAAGGTCCATAGAAGTTCAGCCCAAGTCCCTCAAAACAAGGCTCAAGACTCCAGTACCCATTGCCAAGTCCAAGCCGCAGTGGTTAGCTACATGGCTCTTGCGGCCAGTCACCAATGCTAGGACCTAAGTCCATCGAGGTTCTATAGGGACCCTAGCGCTCGTGCTCGAGCACCAGCTCTTACGCCCGAATCCCTAGCACTTGGATGAGGGTCCATCAAAGCTGATCCCAGTAGCCATGCTCGGGTAATAGACTCACATGCCCAAGTCACGAGCACCACGATTTTAGTCCATTAAAGCCAAATCCAAGACCTGAGTGCTTGTAACCAACTCTCCAGCAATCTGCCTCAAGCACTTGACTCTCACACTCAAGTCATTGGCAGGCAGGCTAGGATCCATATAGATTGGATGCGGATCTCTTTAGGCCCTTACCGAGACAATGGTGCTTGTGCTTGAATCCCCAACAAACATGCTTGGGTGCCTAGCTCCCCACCTAAGTCATTGGCGCCCAAGCCAAGTTCCACGACAGCCAAGCTTGAGTCCACAAAAGAGGGCTCAGGTCCCTTCAGGCTAGGCAAGAACTCGGTGCCATGACCAATTTCCCTTGCGGTCATCCTATGTATGTGACTCCCTCATCCAATTCACTAGTGTCTGAGCATCGGACCAAGTTGTTGGTGCCCATGCTCGAGTTCCTAGTGGCTGGTCCCATAAACATCGACTTGTACAACTAAAGACTTGGGCGATTTGATATCCGTTACATTGCACAAATAGCGTGTGTATTTTTAGGAGAATAAAATCGATTTTTTTTTTTTTTTATTTCAAACGACAGAAAATAATTTTCAATTCATTTCTAGATTTCAGCTAAACACCAACGAAAAATATTATCACATTTCTACATTATGACTTTTTAAAAAATATTGTTCATGATTGTTAAATTGTCCTCTAACCAAACGAAGCATTAGGCTCGATTCATTATTATTTGGGATAAAGTGCCTGTTTAGCATTTGGTTCAAATTTGGGGATGGGTTGTAGTCAAGAGAAATCAAAATCATAATAGTGCCAACAAGTAACGGGGTGGAGTTAACCCCCCGGCATTTTGACAACTTCTGTTGCCTCACATACCAAACCTTCCAAAGCGATAATGGCATCATTCTGGTCGTGGATTTCTAGTGTCGGCAAAGGCTTACCAGACCCTAAAGTAAAGAGAAATGTCAAACTAATAACAAAGGACACCATATTGGAGAACAGACAAAACAAAAGTTCACCTCTGGAACTTATTATAGAGCACAACTATGTAGGTCATGGCGACATTCCCAGCGGTCTTGCTTATTTCTTTATTTCAACTTGTTTAACTAGGTGCACGTAGGGTACGGAACGCCACAGACGCGCATGACCCGTTTGCCGTCATCGGAGGTGAGGTACTCTCGGAGGCTAGAATTCTTGATGTACCCGCAGAGGCATGGCCTCTGCTCCCGCATCTTGCTACAGCAGAGGGCCGACGGAGGCGCGGACGATGTCATCGCGGGCACGCACGAGCTCAGCTGCGAGGCGCTGCACGTCACTGCTTCCGCTACATGGGCTCGATCTGCCGAGAGAAGCACGAGCACTGCCACGAGGGCTGCCGCGAGCAAGCGTGGAGATGGGGAGGGATTGGACGGCTTGGCCATGATCTCCAGTGGGAAGCAAGTGAAGAGGAGACAGAAGAGGGAGGTGGGGGTGTGTGTTGTGTTGGCCAAGGCGAGTGATAGGAGAGATTATAGGGATGGCACTCAGAATTTATCATCGCATAAATTATTTTGAATAGAATAGGCTAATCACCTATTTTAAAAAACAATTGAGACCAATATTAATACCCTACACGCAACATGTCTTATGTTCTTCTATGTGCATGGAAGCCCCAATGATAACATTGGTGGAGGGAGAGGAGGAGGATAAAAGATAGCCAGTCTTTTGTTTTCAGAAAAAAAAAATTGTGAGCAGCTCATACTAATGTAATTATAAGGAATGATATATCATGGCTATTGACGAATCACAATATTAAAAATTGCCCCAAAATCACTTTAATTTTCTTTGGAAAAAGTACCAAAATAGTCATAAACATTTTGTATTGGTACCAAGTCAATCCAATATTTTCAATTAGATCAATTTAGTCTTAAACATTTTCACATTTGTATCAATTCAGTCCTTCCGGCTAATTTAAACCGAAAATTGCTGACGTGGCCACCAGCGGTCTTATGTGGCATCACATGTACAAATTTTATAAAAAAAATTTTATATTTGTTCAGAATTTTTAATTTATTTTATTTATTTTTTTTTTTTTTCCTTTTCTCCTTACCTCTTGGCCGGCGAGTTGCCAGCCGACCATCGTCGGCCATAGGCTAGTCGGGGCGAGGGCCCCCACAACCTCGCCAGCCACTGGCGAGGGCCGCCACGCCCTCACCGGCCATACGTGAGGGCGTTAGCCCCCACCCAAATCCAAGCAAGGGCCACAACGGCCTCACCTAAGGTGTTGCGGCTCTCGCTCGCCACGAGCGTGGGCCTTCGCGCCCTCGTCTTCGACCATAGGCGAGGGCACGGTGGCCCTTGCTAGCCAATGGGCGAGGGTTTGGGCCCTTGCCTATGGCTAGTGAGGGCACGTTGGCCCTCGCCCTGACCAGCTATTGGCCGGCAATGGTCAACCGTGGCCGAGGGGTAAGGAGAAAGGAAAAAGAAAAATATAATTTAAAAAATCCAAAAAATTATAAAATTTGTCCAAGTGGCGCTACATAAGACCGCCGGTGGCACACGTCAGCAATTTCCGACTTATATTAGCCGGAAGGACTGAATTTGTACCAATGTGAAAAGATTAAATTGGTTCAATTGAAAAGTTTAGGACTGACTTGATACCAATACAAAAGATTTAGAACTATTTTGATACTTTTTCCATTTTTCTTTTACCTTGCAAATGTTACGCATAAGTTTTTTATAATAAAATAAATATAGTGTGTGTGAATTTTTATTATGTCTACGTTAATTGTAACATGTTGACGCGTGAAGATAAATTTTATTTAAAGAATATAGTTAATTTTAAAAAATTTAGCCGCACAAATTGATCAATCAGCTAATATTGCTCATAGAGATGTATTTTTTTTTTTTTTTATCACAAGCGATCGGAAGAAAAAAGGAAAAACTCATCATCATAGTACCTCAAATCTAAAGAAAAAGCGAAAACCCAATTTTCCACGGTCCCCCCCCCCCCCCCCAACAAAAAAAAAAAGGTTTCCACGCTCGGTGCTCCCCAAATTTTCCACGCACTCGGTGAAAACCCAATTTGCCTCTATGAAATGGACTGCCCATAAATTTCAATCGATGGCAACAACGTCGCATCACATGGAATTTTCAAGCCACCAGCCTTCATGGAATGTAGCAATCCACTTTGGTTCATTCAATCTCAACGGTTGGTCACACGATAGAACTTGATTGTCTTAGAATTTTGCAAGTACCTGGATGGATGCCAATTTGGCTCATCACAAGTTTTTAGAGGGCTAGAAACATAAGTTAATTCTATATATATTTAGTCTGTCACATATGTAAAAACGGAAAAATTACCAAAAAAATTCCAAATCTATTGCATTTATGACAATTCAATCATAAACCTTTTAGTTTGACTAATTTAGTTTCAAACATTTTGACGATTTACCAATATAATTCATTAGGTCAGATTTTGGCAAAAAATCACTGACATGAACATTGATCATTCTATGTAGCATGACAATGATTGTGGCTAGCCGTTGGTGAGGGTTGTAGTCCTAGCACCTCACCTGATCTCACCCATAGCTAGGCACGACCTTCACAGCCAACCTTGTCCAGACCATCATAGCCCCCTTGCTTAAATCTGGGTGAGGCTAGCCTCACCATGGCCTTACGCAGAAAAAGGTTGCCTTCGCCTTCAATTGGCGAGGCTAGCCTAGCCCATATCTTGGCAATGTCAAGCGAGGGCCATGACCCTCGCCCAACGGCCAATGAGTTTTGGCAACCTTCGCCGATCACAATAAACAAACAAAGGAATAGAAAAAAGAAAAGAGATAAAAAAAAAATTATTCACATCAACAATTTCTAACTAAATTGGCTAGATAGACTACATTGGCAATCTGTCAGAAGATTTAGAACTAAATTAACTAAATTGAAAAGTTTATAACTAAATTAGCATAAATACAATAGGTTTCAGAATTTTTTTAAAAAAATATTTATCCCCTGTGAAACTTCCCCATAATCGAATAAAAAGAAGACTTATTGCATTGTTCGTATAATGCAAACTCGCCGGACTAGTGAATTCAATATTCTTTTTAGATTGATTCTCTCGTGAAACATCATTATGTATCGATATGCGTTTTGTTACGTATAGCAGTCAAACAGCTGGCCCCTATAACTCTTTGACAAGGTCAATAAAAGACGAGTTCAATACCCCATGATGGTGCATAGTTATTAGTAGCGAAATGGAATGCTATCATAAGATTTACTATACCAATAAATTATGATTTCTGGGACTTGGATTTCCTCTAACAACAGTTCTTCTGTTCCAGTGCAAATGATTGCTTAATTTGACCTCGTTTATCAAATGTACATGTGAAATCAACTCGTTTTTATCTAAGCCTATATACAAATTGTGGCATTTTTCTCCATCCATGATTATAGAAGACTTCCTCCGACCAGTTTTTTAATTGGTGGATAGCATATATGGACATAATTCGAGGTAACTCAACTTGCTTTATGAGATTTTTCTATTGCAGCCAGCAATTTCGGCTCGACTCTTGACTTCAAGTCAACTCGATTCAATCTTCCAAGTCGTAGAAGACCTAACTTAACCCACTTATAACAACCTGTGGCATCCGTATGCATTTTCTTTTTCTCATTAAAACATCATTAGTCGCTGACCTTACATTGGGCATGCCGGGTGTAGGAATCAATTAAAGTTTGGTAATTATATTTTTTCACACAAAAAGAAGCAAAATTATTCGAAAGATAATTCGTCGAAGGGAACAAAAACATTCGAGCATGTTTATAATCTCAATGCTTAACTGCCTCAAAAACCCTACGCGATGTTTTATTTGCACCCTTAACTTGAGAAATTTTCAATTTTACCCCGAGCTTCAACTTCAATTGCTAGTTAACCCCGGCTTTTGTAGCCAAGGGGCGTCAAATGTCAGATCTAGAGATACGTGCAAACTGGTAAGTTGACTTTTTCTTGATCTAAGCTCCTCTTGAGTAGAAACATTTGGGTAAATCTTCCCTCACTAAAATGACATTAAGGTAATTAATAACTTTCAATTATTTGGTTTGATATTATCGATTAAATATCGGAGGAAAATAAGTTATTTCCATAAATAAAGTTGGCATTAGATTATTGTCAATCTATATTTTTGTGAACTAGTTCCGCTAACTTCATGAATCATGTGAAGTGCGAATCAAAATCTAATTAAATTGTATAATATGTGTTTGCACTTGAGGTTGTGCATAATCAAACATATCATGTGCACCTAATTCACGCACAAAATTCATTCTACTACATGTGGCTTTCTAATATAGAGCGGTGATAAAATTGTTCCTTTATATATATAATTATGGTATCAAATCGAGCCCAATCATAATTAAGGACGACCAATTTTTTTGTGAAATGGCAAAAAAGTTCGAGCAATAATTTTTTAATGATTAAATTTATTTCTCTGTATTATTAAACAAATCGTGCCAACATAGAATTTTGGATCTAGCGTGATAATATTTTTCAAAAAATCCTAAATATATTGTAAGGCAGACAATTCACTCTTAAGTTTTTTAATCATACCAATTTAGTTTTAAACATTTTGATGATTTGTCAATCACTCATAAACTTTCACTTGAGATTTTAAATACATGTGGGATTACTTTAAAGCATTATAATAGACAAGATTTGCTGAAGGAAAATGTAATTGCCAAATCGTGCTCCCGTAAAAATTTTGGATTGCACTGGAGAACGCTGCCCTTAAGATCGGACTGCCTGATTTAATTTAAATTAGTATAAAAGCCAGTCCTCCAGGATATAATAAAGCAAATATCAAAACTAATATTGAGGGATACCAAACTGTAGAACACTAAATAAGAGTTCACGTCTTCAACTTCATAGCGTACAAACTATATATGTCATGGCAAGATCATATCTTCGCAACATAAGTGTCACGGCGATCTTGTTTATTTATTTATTTCGACGGACTTAACTGGTAACTAGTACAATACTCATTCCTATTTCGGTATTCTCTCGGCGTCAAACATGGGAGATTCCAGGTTCCGGACATTAGCACGTGGGGTACGGAACGCCGCAGACTCGCATGACCCGTTTGCCGTCGGCGGAGGTGAGGTACTTTCGGAGGTTAGGGTTCCTGATGTACCCACAGAGGCATGGCCTCTGCTCTCGCATCTTGCTGCAGCACAGGGCCGACGGCTGCGCGGAAGACGTCATCGCGGGCACGCATGAGCTCAGCTGCGAGGCGCTGCACGTCACCGCTTCCGCTACATGGGCTCGATCTGCCGAGAGAAGCACGAGCACTGCCATGAGAGCTGCCACAAGCAAGCGTGGAGATGGGGAGGGATTGGATGGCTTGGCCATGATCTTCGATGGGAAGCAAGTGAAAGGGAGAGTGGAGAGGACAGTGGTGGTGTATGTTTTGAGGCCAAGGCGAGGGACGGGAGATTTATAGAGATGACACTCGAATTTAAATATCTCATAAATTATTTTGAATTAAATAGGCTACTCATATATTTTAAGAACAATGAAACAATTATTAAATACCCAACTTCAAGTGCATGGATGCATGCATGCAACATGTTTTGTGTTCTTCTATGTACATGTGATGAGAAGCGGATTTCGTGTACGCATTTTCGTGCGAGGAATTGATCGAGATCATCCATCCTCCATTTATAAAATTCGAAATGTCTTTTTCTCGGTGCCTAATCTTTAAGGCTATATATTGCCTAATGATGGCCATGATTTCCAGGGCATCTTCGGACATGGGAACCACAATACTAATATACGTGGAAGGAAAAAAAGATGTTCGGTCTTTTCATTTTCAGAAAAATTTTCGTCTCGATTAATTTAAACATAAGAAATGATATTACAGATATGACGAATCACAATAAAGATATTGTGCATAGAACCACTTTATTTTTCATTACCTTGCAAATATTGCACATAAGTTTTCAATAATAATACAAGTTTAGCGAAAAGGGTTGTCATTATGTTTTCATTAATTTCAAAAAGCCGACACATAACTGAATTCTATTTAGAAAATGAAGTCAATTTTAAAGATTCCGGCTACACACACTTGTCAATCAGCCAATATTGCTCATAGAGATTATAATGAAAGGAGGAAAAAAAGAACAACTCATCGACTCGGTGCTTCAAATCTAAAAAGAAAGTGAAAACCCAATTTTCCACTAACTCAATTTTCCACATTCAATGCCAACCCAATTTTAGCCAGCTCCGAAAGAGAGAGAGGGATTCATTTCCTCTATGAAATGGAATGCCCCTAAATTTCAGTCGATGGCAACATCGTCATCATCGCATAGAATTTTCAAACCAGCAGCCTTCATAGATTGTAGCAGTCCACTTTAATTCATTCAATTTCAACGGCCGGTCACACGATAGAACTTGATTGTCTTAGCAATGAAACAGGTTAAGTCCGATAAATCTTGAGAAAGTCTATAAAAGACAAGTTCAATACCCCATCATGGTGAAGTGCTACTGGTAGTGAAATCGAATGCTATCATAAGATTTACTGTACCAATCAAATATCAGTCCTAGGACTTCGATTTCCTCTAATAACAGCTCTTTTCTACCAATATATGCTATCACCTCACATGACCTTGTATCGTTTCATGTATATTTGAAATCAACTCGTTTTTAAGCTAAGCTTAAATGAAAAGGCCATTTTTTCTTCTTCATCCATGATTAGAGGATATTTCTTTCGACCAGTTTTCTACTTAGTTGGGTCATAAATATGGACGAAGTCAACTTAATTTACTCTTCCACTCAAGGGAAATGATGAAGGCGGTCTGACAACGCTTGTGAAATTTTCCGAAGGCAGTCAGCAATTTCGGCTCGACTATTGACTTGGAGTCAACTCATTCTATCATCCCAGTCAAAAAAGACCACCCAAACCCACTTAATTTTTTTTCAAAAGAAAATTATTTTCGTTACTCGAAAGAATACATAAGAAGTGTGTAATCTTCATGATAAAATAAATTGAAACAGAAAAAATACTTAGAAGCAAAGCTAAATTCAGAAATCAATAAGGATCGATGAAGCACCGATAAAGTTAAATGCATACTCATTCCACAAGAACGGATCTATTTAGCAAAATAATTGACAGCCGATCATTAGTATATGCCAGAAATTCCTTCATCAATAACTATGACATTGCCAATTGGTAATAAACACCTAGGCTCGGCTTTTTTACAGCACTGCCATATAGAGATGTCAATGTTTCTATGATCATCATTGAAGCAAGAGGCGGAAAATCTGTACATGAACAGAGCAAAGGTATATCAACTTCCTAAGAGTATATTCATTAAACTCCCAAATTTAGATTGGGAATAGCACCCAAATCAAGAACTAGATCAATAAAGTTCAAATTCTCAAATCAAGAACTAGATGTAGAGAAAAGAGCTCCCAAATCTAAATCAAGAGAGAAAAAAAGTAAGGAAAAAACAATAAAATGCAAACAAAATCAACAAGAGATGGAGGGGAGGGTGGGATTAGCTCAAACCCTTCTTCTTGGTTGAATGTCGAAGAAAACGATGGAGAGAAAAGAGTGGACAGAGAAGACTTTTCGCTCCCACCCACTCATTGGCAAACTATGCTATGGGAATGCAATTTTTTTCATTATCTATCATCATTAGTCCCTGACCTTACGTTGGGCATTCCAGGCGTAGAGAGAGAGAGAGGACAGCAGCATTTCGCCAATGGAAGTTTGATGATTATATTTTTCGAGACTGTAAGAAGCATAATTATTCAAAAGACAATTCTTCAAAGGGAACAAAAACATTCAAGCACGCTTATAATCTCAATGCTTAATTGCTTCAAAAACCCTATGCAATTCTTTACTTGCACCCTCAACTTGAAAAACTTTCAATTTTAACCCGAACTTGAATTTCATTTTCTAAATAACGCCTAGCTTTTATGACCAAGGGTGTCAAATATCAAATCTAGATATATGAAAACCGGTAACTTGACCTTTTCTTGATCCAAGCTTCTAGTGAGTAGAACATTTAAGTGAATTGCACATGTGAGTGTGTCTCATTTTATGTGTGTCTTTGTGTTGGTGCATGTACACTAGACCTATCAAAATGGGTTATAAATCCATTTCTTAACTAATATATGATGAACCCACCCTCTCCACATAGGAAATAGTAGGGGTGTGCAAAATACCGGAAACCGCCCGGACCGCCCGGAACCGGACCGGAACCGCCCGGAACCGGCGGTTCTTGAGGGAACCGTCCGGTTCCCGTTCCAATTTATGGGAGCCGGTGGGTACCGGTCCGGTTCCCGATTCCATGGGCGGATCCGCCCACCCACCCGCCCGACCGGACCGAAACCTTTTTAATATTAAAAAAAAAAAAATTACTAAAAGAAACCCTAGATCTCATCTCACTCCTTTCGTCTTCGGCTCCTGATCCTATCACCACTTCACTGCATTTACTTCTCTCACCGTCTGCATCTCCACGTACTTAAATTTGGTTTTTCTTTCTTTGGCTTGCTTTGATGTCACGTAATCATTCTATGTTGAAAACCAAAATTGTTTTCGCGTCAAGATCGGTTCCATGGATCCACCCGCGAACCGGACCAGACCGACGATCCGATTCCCGGGTGGATCCATGCAACAAACGGGTGGATCCCGATTCCAATTTTTCGGAACCGATCCATGCAACAAGCGGGCGGTTCCTGGTTCTAGGTCGGGAACCGCCCACCCGGATCATGCACACCCCTAGGAAATAGGAGGTGGGGGGTTTGAATCCCCAACTTCTTAGGGGAGTTGGGATGGGAATAATTTAGTTTTAGGTGTGAGTTTGGACTTCTACGCCATATAAGAAGGTAAAATAAAAATATAAGAGTGAGAATTAGAATAAGAGTAAAGTAAAACGACAAAAAAAAAAAAAACTCATATTTGATGGATTGATTGGTTATATGAGTTAGTTATATTCAATAAATGAATTATAAATAAACTTACAACAATAATACCCAAAATAATATAAGTATTAAATGGGTTCACAACTTACACAAACCCATCTACCTCTTTGACTCTCTCTCGCCCTCATTCTATCTCAAGTTCACTCGTTTCACTTTCTTACGTCAATCTAGGTATAGATTTGATCAAACATGAAGGTGTCTTAGTAATATTGGTCAAGTCAAGTAATCAATTTGGATCGGACAATTTTTGACCCAACTCAACACACCTATTTGACGGATCTAGCGTACACATGCACATTTGCTATGCATGAAGATAGAGCCAGAAGAATTAATCAAATAAATGATATTAAATTTTGCGCTTTTTCCACCCCCTATTGACTCCCAACACTCTTACAATCTTGAATTGAACGCACTGTTCATTGTGGAACCCACTATAATTTTAGGTTATTTATTACCTTTTCTCCTTTTGTTCTTTGGCTTCAGTTTTACTGAAAGACAGAATTATCAACATCCCTCTCAAATAACTTTTTTTTTTTTTTACCCTAACGATTTCTTCCACACCCAAAATTTTCAACAATTTCTTCATGTTCGCCTTTTTGTGAACTTATTCTTCATCGTCCATTTGCATCAGAGTCTAATCAACTGCTCTAATCTAAGCAAGCACTAATCATTCATCGGAGTAGAGGGATGTTAGTTTTATTTGCGAAAATTTTGCTTCATATCCCTAGGTTCTCCTCAAAATTCTCCATGTCAATTGGCCCAGAATAGGGTAACAATCGAGAGTCCATTGGACAAGCCGTTAAAATTATTGAACCCACTCACAGAAGGCCTTACCAAATTGCTGTTCAGTCAGTCTACAAGAGAGAGAGAGAGAGAGAGGATATTTGCATTGATGATACGGTGAACAGAGCTAATTACCATAGTTCAGGGGAATTGCTAGGACTTGCAATCATTTATTTGTTCTCGATTCTTTATCATTTATAAACTCTGTTTCAGCAGGTTAATCGGTTCAATTTAGGATAAATTGATCTATTAACAAAGAGAAACCAAAATACTGGTAGTGCCAACATGTAATGGGTTGGAGTTAACCCTGGCGTGATAGCAACCTGTGTTATCTCAAATGCCAAACCTTCCCGAAGTGACGATGGCATTAAACTCGTCGGGAGTTCTAATACCAGCATTCATATGAGGGCTTACCAGACCGTAAAGTAAAGAAAAAAATTAAACTAATTTTAAAGCACACCAAATTGTAGAACACCAAATAAGGGTTTCACTTCATAGAGTACAACTATATAGATCATTGCAACATCATCTGATTGCAATCAGATTGCTCTCCAGCAATCTTGCTCGTCTCTTTATTTCAACTTATTTAACTAGTAAACCATACTCGTCCTTATCTTCGTATTCTCTCGGCATCGAACGTGGGAGGTTCCCAGTTCCGGAGACTTAGCACGTCGGGTACGGGACGCCGCAGGTGCGCGCAACCCGCTTGGCGTTGGGTGAGGTGACATACTGCCGCAGATTCGGATTCCTGATGTACCCGCAGAGGCACGGCCTCTGCTCTCGCAGCTTGCTACAGCACAGCGCCGAGGGAGGCGCGGACGACGTGATCGCGGAGACGCACGAGCTCAGCTCCGTGGCGCTGCACGTCACTGCTTCCGCTACTCGGGCCTGATCTGGCGAGAGAAGCACAAGCACCGCCACGAGAGCGGCCGCAAGCAACCGTGGAGATGGGGAGGGATCGGATGGCTTGGCCATGACCTTCAGAGGGAAGCGAAGTGGAAAGGAGATTGAAATCAGCGGGGAGAGAGCGCGTGGGGACTGGAGGGGTTGGTGGGGGTGTATGTTGTGTGGCCAAGGCAAGAGATAGTGGATTTATAAGGACGGCACTTCAATTATTTATCGCATAACTTATTTTGAAAAGAAATTACAATAGGCTAATCATACAATTATAGAGGTTTGGTTGCATTCTTGCGACGTGTTTTGGGCTCTAGTGCATTTTGTGTCAGGCATTCTAGTACACAAGGAACCTGTAGACGTTGAATTGTATCGCTGTCGGCGCTTGACCTTTTAAGGCTACATTTATTGCCTAATGACCGCCTTGTTTCTCGGGGCATCTTCGGCAGCCACAATAATAATATATAATATACATGGAGGAAAAAAGAAAGAAAGAGAGAGAGATAACGAAAGATGGTCAGTGCTTTTATTATTAGAATTCTTTTCGTGAAAAGGATCGCTTTCTTTTTTTATTGCCTTGCAAACCTTACCCATAAGTTTCAATATGAATAGGAGCATAGTGAATTGATATTACATTTGTGTTAATTTCAATGTGCCGACGCGTGAAGAAATTTCATTTAGAATTAATTTTAAAGACTCTGTGTGCACACATGTATCAATCATCAGACATCATCCATGGAGCTTATTTTTCATTATGATGGATTGATAGAAAAAAGAAAAAAAAAATCATTAGTATAGTGCTTAAATCTTTAAAAAAGTAAAAATTCAATTTTTTCACGTTTAGTAAGAACTTGATTTTCACTTAGACCATCGCATCAAATCTCCCGTCAATCCTTTCCTCTATCAAATGGAAAGCCACTATAATTTAATAGATGGCAACATCATTATCGTTATCATTACATAGAATTTTCAAACCACCCTACATCCGATTACTCCTGAAGGAGCATGGACCTCAGGAGGAGGACAACAAAGAAGAAAATGGATGCTTCAAGGCGGGCAAAATAGATAGAGCAAGATGGACTAGGACTAGGTACATGCACGGTAGGCAAAACAACGCAGCAATCGATTTTAACTTCATTCGAGGTCGACTCTCAGCCACATGATGGAACATGGTTATCTTCGAATTCAACAGAATAGTTGGAAAATCATTCTAACAGCAGCCGCCCGCGGGCGCATGCCGGCTTGGTTCTCGCAAGTATTCGGAGAGCTAGAAACGAAGAACGGTTCTGAATGCGTTGAATCCGTCCACATGCCAGGGAACTTTTTTTTTTTTTTTTTTTTTTGATACCCAGAAACCCCATCAACCGTTCGTCGCCTTTACTACATACCGCCAAAGAAACCCTAGAAATGCGCGGGTGATCTTGTGAAGGGCCCACCACCCCGACATAACGCTTAAGTCGTCGATCTTCCCGGGTTTGACCCATCGACCTTTCTCCCAAGGTTGAGGTTTCTTATCCAGCGGAGCCACCAAGGCCGGAAACTTTCTCTTCACCAAATACAGGAAAAACTTGTTGGATTTTTCCTATGGTCTGCTTTTGACTGGAAGCCTAACTTTGCTCCACCCTTCACGCCAAGAATGCCCATGTGAAGACGGTTGGATAAAGCTCGTGAAATTTCCCGAATGCCGCCAGAAATTTCGTTTTCTACTCTTGACTTGGAGTCAACCCGATTCTATCTTCCAGTCATACACAGCTGTGCTAACCCATTGCAGCCACTTACATCGGTGTGCAAATCTGTCATTAGACATTATTGTCAGTTAGAGGTGAGCATGGTTGAGTGAACAGTTCTCACCCTAGATCCGAAAACCACCCACTAAAGACCATTTTCCAAAAATTAGAATCGAAAACCGCCTATTAATTTCATGGATCTACTTAGGAACCGAACCATTGGTCCAGTCCGACTCATGGGTGAGTCTATAGAACCGGTTTTCACGCGTTAACGCTATAATATGTAATAAAGAATTACACGACAAAATCACCTCATCAAAGACACTCCCAATTAGAGCTAATAAACCAACAATATTAGTATGTCAGGAAGTATGTAAGCAAGATGGCACACTCACAAACTTGTTATAAGTGGGCAAAAATAGAAAACTATCTACTATAAATATTAGTATGTAGCTTAGGGATTTAGAATTTTTTATTTTTTAAATTAAAAATTAAATAAATATTATATACCATCGGTCTGGTCCAAGTAAGCATTTACACACTTGGAACCAGGATCTGGATTAGTACCTATCGGTTCCAGTAAATTGGAATCGAGAATTGGACCGGTTTTCTTGAGAACCACTGTTTCTTAAGCAATTCGAGCAATTCTCGTTTCTTTGTACACCCTATTATCAAGCCACGACCTTACATTGGGCATGCCATGTGTGTAGAGAGAGAGAGAGAGAGAGAGAGAGAGAGAGAGAGAGAGTAACATCTTTCCAACTGAAAGCATGGTGGTAATGATTTTCAAGACCATAAGAGGCATATTTATTTGGAAGAGATATAAGTGCTGGAAGTCTTAAAATTTATCAGCAAAAAGTTATTAAGTCATAAAAGGTACAAATACCGCAATCAAATCATAATACTTGTCAAATTGGTATGCTCAAATCCTTTCATAAACCTTGTCCATTTAGATTAACGGAAAATGTTACCATTACTTTTTTTAATATTTTCTACCCCAACATGGTGATGATGTGGATTAAATTCTGATTTTTAAACCATATTAATTAAATAAAATAAGATAAGTATTTAAAAAAAAAAAAAACAAAAACAAACAAAGGTGCCATCCTTGCCACTGCCACCCCGTCACCAACCGACGAGGGTCCAAGCCCCAATGACCCTTGTCTAGATTTGTATGAAGGTCATCAGCCTTGGCAATCCCCACCGACCTTTTTTTACGAGGAGGGTGGCGGCAAAAGGGCATGCCACCCTTCCTCTTGCCTCCTTTTATTATGTTTTCTTAAATATTTTTTATTTAATTAAATAAAATTTTGGTTAAAAATTAGAATTTAATCCAAAAATGGTGTCATTTTAGCCTTGTGTTCCATGTTTTGGCCACATTATCATCATATAGGAGAGAGAAAATATTACAAAAAGCTATGTCGGCAATTTTCATTAATCTAAATAGACAGAGTTAACAAAAGGACTCAATTATACCAATTTAATAAGTTTTAAGACTTGAGTACACTTTTTTTTATATATTTTAAAAACTCGATTGCACTTTCGTTAAAATGTTTAAGACTTTTGGAGCACATATCTCTTATTAAAAAGACCATTCTTCAAAGGGACCATTAAGCTTTTGAGCGTAGATTTTTTTGGTAACTAATAATTTTTATATTATTTGGGTGATATTGTTGTTTAGACATAATAAATCATTTTAGTAAGAAATATTGAAATTAGATTATTGTCAAATCACATTTTTTTTCTATGAAATAGCCCGCTAAATTCATGAATCATGTAGTGTACAAGTCAAAATCAAATTAAATGGCCTTACATTCATCCCTCAAATATTTACATGCGGTTTTATTATCTAAAGAAGCGATAAGGCTTTCTTTTTTCCATTTCATAGTTACGGTATCTGTAATTTCAGCCCAATGTACTTATAGATGAAGCAATTTCTTTGGGGAAATGTGAGAGTCTTCAAGCAATAATTTTTTTATTAATTGAATATACTTCTTTACATCATTTAATGACTAGCACCAAACGCAAGAGTTAGAAGGTACTCTCATGTCAATATGATTATGATAATAGACAGGTGTAAAATTGTTAAGAGCCGACCAAAAAAAAGTAGGGAAAGAAGAGGAGACGACGTTTACTAGTGACGTGGTCGCTAAAGATACAAAAATGCGCAAATCAACGTTCGTCTTTCGACCAAAAAAAAAACTTGGGAAAGGAGAGGTGACAACGTTTACTAGTGATGTGGTCGTTAAAGATACAAAAATGCGCAAATCAACGTTTGTCTTTCTACCAAAAAAAAAAAAAAACGTTAAAGTTGTCATTCGACCACAAAAATAAAGCATTGAAGTTGACTGACTAGACCAAATGAGAACTCCAGAATTTTTACCAGCGACTTTTAGCGTTGAAAACGCGGAAACAGCGGCAGTCAAAAAGAAAGTGGGAAATAAAGACCTGCTCTTTCTCATTTTTTCTCTATGCTGGGATTGAATCGATTGAAGTCATCTACGCGTAAAAACTATCTGAAAACTGACCATTTGGCATTTCATAGAGGATGATCCTCCTGACTTTTGGACCTTCCCCGGAGCGTGTCTGTGAAGTTTCCTCTCATTAGATAATATTGTTAGAGACATTCTAAGATATTATAGCTATTATTTGATATTTCATTACTTTCTAAAATAGTCAATTTCCTCATTAAATTACTTCATTTCCTATACGTATTGTTCGGGTGTAAACACTCTTGACTCTAAGAAGTTATAAGTCGAGACAATTGAGCAATGATACAGTTTTTTATTGATTCTTTCTATCTCTCTATTTAAGATCATAGATTATTTACACATCTACCGAATATGCAGGGTATAAATTTATAGGTTTGATGTGCAGCACCCGATGAATGAATAAATGCCCACAACCTCATTTTTTCCTCAAAATAAAATGGTAAATCATCAAGCAGATCACAAAATTGAGACAAAAATATGAATGCAGTCCCAAAAGATTAGTAACAACGAGCGGTCATATGATGAGAAGATGCGTGCATGAAGACAGATCGCCATGTGCGAGACCCATGAACGTATAAGTGATCCTACAATGACCATTTACCAATCACTTTGTGCGTGTCCTATGTTTTTCGAGTGAATGAATAATCATCATGTGATGAGAAGGCGTTCGATAAATCAAGTACTCATCCACTTAATTAAAATATTTAATATTCAATGTGGTTCTGCCATATCAATTAGTAGATCGAGTCCTTATACCGATCTTTATATACATAATATTATATATAAAGCATGTGGACCAAATTCTGCTACTCGAGGGATCCTACAAGAGCAATCGTTTGAGGAGCTCTGGATTCCCCAATATATCCTGAGAAACCGATAGCTATCAAACTTGATGTTTATTTGCTCTCGGAAATTCTTGCCAACCACATGGCTTATTTCTCCCGTGATTTTTAACAGTTGCTGGGAAGGACCAAAGCTCAAGAGCTAGTCAACGTCTCAATCAACTTTCTATAAAGTTCAATTACTTTAAACTGTCACGTGAAATTTTCAAATACATAAGGGATTACTTTAAAACAACGTGACAGGTGAGATTTGCGGAAGGAAAATTTAATAGACAAATTGTACTCCCGTCAAAACTTTGAATTGCACTAGAGAACGCTGGTCTTAGGGATGGACTGTCGGATTTATTTATTTTTTAACAAAAAAGAAAGGAAGTCCGCGAAGAGATAGGCTTAGCTCAAAATTGATCATATCAATTGGCCCAGAAATGGGTACAATTAAAAGCCCTATTTGATGAGCCAATAGAGTACTAAACTCATTCGCAAAGGCCTTACCAAATCGCTGTTCAATCTGTCTAAACACACAGAGAGAGAGAGAGAGAGAGAGAGAGAGAGAGGGGGGGGGGGGGATAGAAAGAGAGCCAATTATAAAAGTTCAAAAGAAGTGCAACTGAAGAACACTAAATAAGACTTCATCTCTTCAACTTCATAGGACACAACTATATAGGTCATGGCAACATCATGTCGTTGAAACATGATTATTCCAGCAATCTTGCTTGTTTCTTTATTTTAACTGATTTAATCAGTAACTACTACATCTTCATTCTTATTTTCATATATTCTCGGCATCGAACATGGGAGCTTCTAGGTTCCGGACACTAGCACGTTGGGGACGCGACGCCGCAGGTGGAAGCAACCCGTTTGGCGTTGGGAGAGGTGAAGTACTGTTTGAGATTTGGATCCTTGATGTACCCGCAGAGGCATGAGGCATGGTCTCTGCTCTCGAAGCTTGCTACAACACAGAGCCGATGGAGCTGCAGAGGATGTGATCGCGGGCAGGCACGGGCTCAGCTCCGTGGCGCTGCACGTCACTGCTTCCACTACTTGGGCTCGATCTGCCGAGAGAAACACGAGCACCACCATGAGGGCGGCCGCAAGCAAGCGTGGAGAAGGGGAGCGATGGTATGGCTTGGCCATAACCTTCAATGGGAAGCAAGTGAAAAGGAGATAGAACTTAGTGGGAGAGATGTGGAGACTGGAGAGGCAGGGGGGGGGTGTTTTGTGGAACGATAGGAGAATTATAGAGACGGCACTTCAATTTCAATCAACAATTAGATTTAACGGAAAAATTATCAAAAAAAAAAATAAAAAATTACACTATTCGACACGATGTATATATTATTTGGTATTGTTTGGCACTATTTGAAACTATTGCAGAAATGAAAGATGTAAGATAAGAGTATGCTAGAAGCAAGATCTTTGTCTGTCAATATAAAAATCAAATAATTAGCCATTGTCGGCCACTAAGAATTTGTAAGATTGTATTATTTGTTACTATTTGGCACTATTTGGAACTATAGCAGAAACGAAAGATGTAAAATAAGAGCATGCTAGAAGCAAGATTTTCATCCGTCAGTTTAAGAGTCAAATAATTGGCCATTATCGACTACTAAAAGTCTCTAAGATTGTCTTTAGTGTTTGCCCCTATAAGGCAATGCTGGTAAATGTTAAGGGGCGGAGTGCACCCTCTTTAAAAGTAATATTATGTGGTTTGCTATGAATCCCTAAAACATCTCTCCTCTCTCCTTTTTTTTTTTTTTTTATCTAGTATGATTCTTTAAAATTAGGAATGTTCTTATCAATCCTGATAGTATGCTCTGCACTTATCACAATATTAAACTTAAAATTTTTTAGTATTATGAGTCAAAAATTGAAAATGAATTTGGTGGCTGATAAGCAGTCTCTATTTGGAGGCCAAGGAAAAGCCATGACGACAACACAAACTGGGCACAAGAGTTAGCATCCGCATCCACATCATATCAGCTGAACCAGATTATCTCACCAGAAGACCTTAAAGCACTTGAACAAAAATATGATAAACATCTTCTAGCAATAGTGCACAGCTCAAATGACTTGGACTATAACTACAATGCTCGTGACGGATGAGACCGCTGAACAAGACCAGTGTCCGTACAAGTTTACTGTACAATTATTTTCATTTTTACTGTAGCAGTAGGCTAGAGAAATCACTGTTCACTATCACTATTCATACCATGTGAATAATTCCCTACCGAGATTTTCTACAAGAACTATCACAGTCTTTCTTGGAGCATTTGATCTTTAGCCTTTGGCAAGAACATGCTGCATCAAGTTCTTTGTTGTTGTTGACATAAGTCTAGATCATTTGGTGTTTGATACACAATTCTTCAAGGCACAAATGGATTTCTCCCAATGGAACATCCTGGATCCTTCTCTGTTTAGACAGAAAAGTTCCTCTATTGTTTGAGATAATTCTTTGGGGATGGAGGTCAAGAAAACATGCTTCAAATTTGCATCAGCTTCAATTTGATAGAAGAGCTTAAGCATTTCACGATAATGCTTATCAAGATGTTTTTTTTCGAAGAGAGCAACATCTTCTTTCAAAAATTCTCTTCTTTTAAGCTTTATGAGATCAATGGGTTTCCCCACAAAGAAATGATATAGAAGAGTAATGGCATGACCAAAGTTTGGAGAGAGTAAAATGTGAAGTTGATCTTGTTCTGACACAAATTGCCACCAAAGTTTGAGGCTACCTGTGAATCTTGTGACAAAGTTGAAAATAACGTCATACTTGTCTTGGTTGGTAATAGCTTTGATATTCAACCAAGTATGAAATTCTTCAAGTCTTTCTAGCCATTTGTGATAAGGAATGTCATCAATAGTGAAAAATTGTTTTGATGAAGTGGACATATTCTGAGAGGGATTGTTTGGCTGAACGACTTCTGGTTCAGAAGGGTTTGATTCCATGTCATGGTCTGGAGGATTGGCCATAAATATTGATGAAGTTACTAGTGCTATGGGAAATGAATCAATGGTAAGGATTGAAAAAGATGATGAAGAAGAAAGAGATACCGAATATGATTCAGTATCAAAGATGTTTGGAAAGGCTAATTCTATTGGAAACAGAACTTGGTCTGTTGGAATGACATGATCAATCTGTATTGGAGGTTGTGGAGTAACAGGATCAGGCTGTGGTTCCTGATTACCCAAATCTCTTAAGAAAGATTTCAATGGATTTGACAGCATCATTTGGTCTGGCTCCCTTATGATAAGAGAGGATTCTTTGGGCATCTTCTCTTTTCCCTTCTCTTTCCTTATGCGATCCAGTTCTTTGACATGATTTCGCATTTCAGCTACATCTATCTTGTCTTGTCTAACAGGAACATCTGTAATAGCAGCAAAAATAGACTTCTGTGGTGGTAGAGGAGGGAGAGGCTCTATTCGCAAAGTAGTCGAAAATGGATTGAGTCTTCCTTCCTCAAGGATTTGGATTTGCCTTTTAAGCTTTTCTATTTCCGCTCTAAGACTTTCAAGATGATGATACCCTAGATGTTGTCTAGATTCTAAGGCATGAAGCCTCTTCTGGAAATCTGAAAGCATCTTCTTGGTGGTTTCATCATATTTATCGCAATGCTTGTTGCACATTCCCATATGGCTCGTCTTAGTTGGATTGATATTTTCATTCTTTTTTAAAGGAAGACGAACAAAGAACTCTGGGTTCTTCCATAAAGGATGAGAACATTTTTGGGCAAACTCATAATGAGATTCTGAAAAGGATTCCAACAAATTTTGCATGATCGGGTCTAATAGACTCATTTGAATGGAAAAAAGTCTTTGAATATTGACAAATTCAAAGAATTGGTCTTTATACTTAAGACTTTTTTTCCAGGAATGATGTGCAGTTGAAAAATCTGAGTCATAATGTCCCAACCAATAATCAAATCTTTGTTAGGAAGACTTGAGCCAAAGATTTTTGTGGTTATGAATACCATGGAAAAAACTGGACGATTATCGGAGTGGTTCTCACATTTGTAGAGAAAGTGTCTCCCGAAGCAAAGTTGAAATACCGAATACAAGAAGTCAAATATTCTTCAAGAAGAACTTTAGTGTCTAGGATTGAAGAAGCTGCTCCAGTGTCTATGAGAGCAATAACAGTGATTAGCTTGGCAAATTTTGAAGTGAATATTTTTACAGGGAAATGGGGACAATAAGTTTGACTTGAAAATATGTCAGTGCTTTCTTCTTAATGAGTCAAAGATATATGAAAAATATCTTTAGGATCTAAATCTGAATCAGTTTCACTGGGAGTTTGGTAACACGGGATGACACAAAAAGTTTGTTCACATGGTTCTTCATCCGCCGAGAATAGAGATTCGATATTATCATTTTCAAGAGAAATACTGGTTTCATTCTCTATATGATGTATCAAATGGTTCTGACCTTTTTTTGCCTATTTTCATTTTCTCGGGATTGTATTCTCTTGTGAGTAGGCTATGTCCATAAGAGAATGAGTAAATCAGTTATGATGTGTGACATTCTTAAATTCATCACTGAGTTGGTAATAAGACTTGCATTGACATCTTAGTTCTCTCAAGAGAATTGATTGTCCCGATCAATCTCTAAGTTCTACAAGCCATTATTGACATCTAGTAATATGTCATGACTACCCAAACAATGTGAATGCTTTAAGAATATAATGAACCTCTTAACTTTGGCTATAGTGTAATTCAATCCCTCTATCTTACTATGTCCTGCTCGAACAACGATCATGGAATATATGTCAAGTCACCAATTCAATCATTTGCAAAAACTTGATTAACTTGCATTTATACGAGACATAAATAATTTATTCTCAGTTATAACCTCGGCCGAAGATTTCAATGCAATGTTATAATTAGATCGCATTGGACATCATTACTGTACCTTACAAGTATAAATGAGACATATTTCATATTGCGCACATGTGTAATTTTGTATATGAACGAACTTTGATCATTAGGTACAGAGACAAATCAATAAGCCGCCAATATGCGCACCTGTGAACCATAACCGTCCAACAAACAAATCAACATTGTGTTTCAGGTCTAAGGATTATTTACATAAGATCAAAGCATAAACTATTAAACATTGACCACACCAAAAGCTTCCATGTCACTAACTGTTCTATACGCATTACATTCAATGGACTTGTCTACTATAAGTACCTATATTCTAACTCAAGCATCATAATATCTAATGACTCGTGACTTGTTATTATCTTAAGCATCCAATACTTAATAATGAAATTAAGAACACATTAGTCTTAACAGAATTATTAATATCCACTTAATGATCCATCAACCGAGAATGGTTTAAAGATTCAATCTAATTTTGAACCCATTACGCATATTATTAATATTTCAAAAATAGGTCCAGTCACAACTGATCTAATGGAATCATTCATATATATATAATTGGACAAATGAATGAATACATATTTGCCATTAATTAAATAATAAGATTGACAACACAATTGAAATCCCTAACATGTAATTATTGCATGGTAATTTTAGAGCTTACATCCAACAAAAACACTACACGAACAACTGTGCAATGGATCACTTTCTTTTTTCATTACCTTGCAACTCTTATGTATAAGTTTTCAATATCGATATGAGTCTAGCGAACATGGATATTTTTATTATGACTACATTAATTTCAACTTGTTGACACATGAAATTTGGTACTATTTAGAGAACAGTAGTTAATTTTTAAGATTTGGGCTGCACACACTTATTAATCATCTAATATAGCTAGTGGAGTTTATTTTTTCATTAGAAGTGACAGTAAGAAAAAAGGGAAAAAAACTAAAGGGTGAAAATAAAAAAAAAAAAAAAAGTTATAAACCTATTGCAATTATACCAACTCAATCCTAAATTTTTAAATTGTGTCATCTAGCCAATTTTTAGTATTATTAGTAAATAAATAAATAATTCAAAAATTATTGATATATTATTAAAAATTGTCCATATATCGATATCGGTTGTCTTGCATTAGAGCGACAAATATCCATATCAGCGATTTTTAGTCAAAATTAGCCAGACGAACTGAACTAGTATAAATGCAAAAAGTTTATTACAACTTAATTAGCAAAATAAAAAGGTTTATGACTGAATTGATACAATTATAATTAGTTTAGGATTTTTTGGGTAATTTTTCCATAAATCTAATGTAGAGTGAAAACCGAATTTTCCAGGCTCAGGGGGAACCTCATTTCCAATGAGGCGGTCGCATGAAACCTCCCTTCATTTCCTCGTTGAAATGGAACGCCATTACATTATAATTGATGGCAACATCATCATCATAGAATTTGCAAACCACCCTTCATTCGATTACTCCTGAAGGGGCATGGACCTCGGTAGGAGAATAACAAAGAAGAATACGGATGCATCAAAGGGGGCAAAATAGATAGAGAGAGAGAGAGAGAGAGAGAGAGAGAGAGAGAGAGAGAGGAGGTGGAGGCGTAGCCATCAACTGTAGTTCATTCAATTTCGATTCTCAGACACCTGGTAGAAATTGGGTTGCCTTAGAATTCAACAGAAACACTTGGAAATTATTCTAACAGCAGTCGGCCACGGGGAGAATGCCAATTTGGTTCCTCGCAAGTACTCAGGGAGCCATATGAATCACGGAATAGTTGCGAACGCGTTGATCCGTCACATGCCGTGAAACTTCCGCTTAAGCAAAAACCTATCGATTCGTTACTTTGATCTGTTCTGGACTGGAAGTCAACTTGCTTTACTCCTCCACGCAAGCATGCTAACGGTGAAGGCTGTCCAATTGAGATTTTGAGGAAAATTACCTGAAAAAGTTAATCTATTGTATTTGCACCAATTAATCTTAATATTTCAATTTGGCAAATTTAACCCTAAGCCTATTGCATTTATACCAATTCAGTTTTGAACATTTCATTTATGCTAATTTAATTCCAAACATTTTGATAATTTGTTAATTTAATTTTCCAGCCAATTAAGGTAAAAAAATTACTGATATGACAATCTACTTATGCCAATTATTGTACGTGATAAAATCAATGCTGATATGGATAATTCTTAAAATTATTTTGAATTTTTTTATCATTTGTAACATTTTATTCGAAATGTAAGATTTTTCAAGTGACAATTTTTTATCGATTAATTAGAAACTTTCCATCATTTAAGCGCCAACATCAGAAATTAGGAAGTATCCTCGTGTTAGTGTGGTTATGATAATTAATAAAACGACCACATCAACTAGAAAAAGAAGAGGTGACGGCATTTGCGAGTGATGTGGTCGTTAAAGCTACAAAAATGCAAAATCATCTTTAAAGTTGACTATCTAGACCAAATGGGAAATCGGGAAATCGAGAATATTAAATAAATATTTTTAATTTTAATTAATTTGATTCAAATTTACAAATAAATAAATAAAGAGTTTACAATGAATTTATACTAATAATATTAATAAATCTAACACTTTTTTTTTAATTTCATTATCTCAAATTTACATTTATTTTTCGAAATTCCCCCTCCCCCAAATTTACTTTTATTTTTCAAAACCACCCCCTGCGCCCAAACTTTTCAAAACCTAGCAGCGCGGCCCCTTCTTCTCCTCCTCCTCGCCGCACGACGCCTATCTCCGAAAGCATCGAAGACTCGATCAAGAAAAGCACCAGCATTCGCCGAAGGAGCGGAAAAGGGAGTAACCCAGACGCACGACGCCTCCCCCTTGCCGTTGCCGCTGCCGCCGCCGCCCCACTCGACGACACCGCCCTCCCCCACGCGCGCCTAAAGTTTCTTCTCACGGCCCTCGCCCTCTTTCTCTGGCCGTCTCTCGCCGTCTCTCGCCGTCACGGGCTCGCCTTCGCTCGCGGCCTCATCTCTACTTCCCTCTCCTCCACCCTCCGACACGCGTGTCGAAGCGTTGACCACGTGTCGACAAATTCGACACGCGTTGAAGCGTGTCCGAGCGTGTCCGAGCGTGTCGAGGTGTCCGACGTGTCGGACACGACACGGAGGCACGTGGGACGTGTCCGTGTATCATAGCTTAGCACTTGGAAGAGCGTGTAGGCAACAGCAGCCAATGATGACCGGGCTGGACAGAACTAAGGAAAAATAATCTGAAGTTTTATTCGAAAATAACCCCCCGACAAGAAAGTGGGAAATAAAGACCTATTCTTTCTCATCTTTTCTCTATTCTCAATTCAATATTTATATCACCTCGTCGAAGTCAAAAGAATTAATTGAAAATCATTTACACGTAAAGAAAAAAATTTCAAAACTGAGGATGATCCTCCTCACTTTTGGGCCTTCCCCGGAGCATGTCTGTGAAGTTTCCTCTCATTATACGCCTGAAGCGCGTGTCCTCCATCGGAGGCTGTGGGACCAGCTTCGGCGACTCTGCTTGCTCAACTGGTGCTACTGCTTCCACAGTTTCTTTCTTCCCAAGAAGTCCTCCCTCACCGAAAAAGCTAGTCATAGAGGAGGGAAGCCCGAGATGAGCACCCATCACTTTGCTGATAGCCTCCAAAGTTCCACCCGATCTTTCCTTCAGTATAATTTCTAGAGCTTCCTTGTGAGCTGGATCAAGCGCATCCGAGTCTTTCAACAAGTTTTGTATGGCTGGTATGAGGAAATCCCGGACGCTAGCTGCAGAGAGATCTGCAGCAACAAGATGCAGCAGATAAATCATGAGCCGATGCCAAACAAGCCAAGTATAATGAGCATACGAATGCATCATCCACTTATAAGCGAACGAACTTATAGCCGATAAACAAAACAATGGTTACTTCAGCAATTGATGCTGGTCCACTGAACATGTTTCTACCGATAAGCAATATGTAAACAGATAAAATAGGTTGGATGAACTTTCTGATATCCCATCTACCATCTTGCAACACACAGTGAACAAATGAATGCCCAACAAACCATATTTTCCAGAAATAAATGGGTCAATGATCAAGCAGACTGCAAAATTGAGGCAAATAGATTAATGCAGTCCCAAAAGACTAGGAATAACAAGCCAGTGGTGGTCACATTAATACAGAATGTCCACTTCTTCGGGCAAAGTATGTGTTTGAACAACCATCCAAAAGAAATATTAACTCCTCCAATCTACACCACAGAGAAGATGGAGTGAATTTAGATACCCCTTGCATAGAAAGAGGCACTTCATTTGGATATTTATAAACCAGCATATTCCGCACCATTGAGCAAGTGGCTCAAGGTAGTTCACAAACACAGATTAAAGATCCTATTCAGAGAGAGGAACAATCGCACTCTGAAAGAAGATAAAGCATTTACTTGAGATTGTTCTTCCAATTCTATAAGCACTAACCTGTAGTATCCAGAGCACGAATAGATTCACAAAAGGCATTGGCTCTTTCACGACGACGAAGCACATCACTGGCAGGAATTGGTATGTTGGTGAAGTGAAAAATCTTGGATAAAAGATGTGTCTCTTGTTAAAGAATCAAAATATCAGATGTTGCAAGTTTCAAGTATAAGTCTACCTCCTAGCCAACAAACTTAAGACTAATAAAAGCAAAAGACCAAAAGAAAAACAAGAAAAGCACAGTCGATCTTATGAAAAGATTTGGAGGATATAATCCCTCAGCCGTTCTGTTGTATGAGGTACAGCTACCCCTAGTGCACGAACAACAGCAATAGTAGCTTCATGTGATCCATCTTCAAGAAAAGCATCCATTTGTACCCGTATCTTGTCGACAATCTGTTCGATATAATATGATCAGTAAATAAAAGATAATTGTAATTTACAATTTTTCATTCAAATAATTGGAGAAATTTTACCATGTCATTTTTAAAATGTTGGGCCACAGCTCCAAAAGCATCTATGCTTGCATACTTCACATTTAAATTCTGATCAGATCCAAGAGTCACCAGAGCAGGAAGAACATGAGTTGATGCGACTTTCGCATCAATGTAAGGAACCTATGACATGATTGAGACATATAAGTTTCAGATAGATCACTCGTTGCATGAAGAAATCCAAAGTATACACAGGCTTACAATGACTTTCAACAAGTTGGCTGCACTGATCTTCATATTTACATTTGAGCTAACAACCATTTCCCACAATATACCAAAGATCATGGCATGATGCTCTTCGGATGTACTGCAAATTTAAGGAGGAAGAAACTTCATTAGATTAAAAATAAGATATGGAGCATACAAGCATGTGATGATTGAGAAAGACAGACCAAAGGAAGCGGACAGCATAGAAAATCTCAGTTTCTTGCTTTGTCTGACTCTCCATCCCTGTTTCTTGAACCAAGAGCCTCCTTAAGCACTCTGCCAACTGTTCTCTCTTGCTAGGAGCACCTAAAACACCAGCAAGGAGAAGTGGCAAGACACACATTGTGGCAATTCTCTCAGCAACGGCAGTTCTTGGTTTCAAACCTGTAACCGAGAAAAGAATTTCTGACTTTCAAATGCCAGAAGAAAGTGATAATTTAACATCACATGTTCATACATCACTAATTTAACAAATGCCACTATTCCACAAACCCCAGGCTTCTTCTAGTACCCTATCTAATTAGCAATAATGACACAAATGGTCCCTGAACTTTGATCCAATGTGCAATGTGGTCCTTGAACTTTAACTCAATGTGCAATGTAGTCCCTAAATTTTTAATTTGTTCAATGTGGTCCCTAGATTGTGCGTACTAAAAATCCATTAATTCAAGTTTAGGAACAACATTGAACATTTTCATACAATCTAGGTACTAAATAAAACATGTACTAAAAATCTAAGGATTACATTGAACAAATT
Organism: Eucalyptus cladocalyx; assembly: GCA_017140615.1. NCBI lineage: Eukaryota > Viridiplantae > Streptophyta > Magnoliopsida > Myrtales > Myrtaceae > Eucalyptus > Eucalyptus cladocalyx. The sequence goes on from CM029521.1 coordinate 38,580,742, forward strand.
AAAAGTTCGAGGACGATATTACACGCTGCACCAATTTCTAGGACCACATTGAATAAATTTAAAGTTTAGAGATCACGCACATTGAGCCAAAGTTTAGAAACCATTTGTGTCATTTACCCTCTTATTTACTGATAGGGGCACCTATGGAACTTCATTTGCATTTTATAAAAGCATATCCAGTTGAAGTAGTTCTCAGTGAGGTGAATAAGAGAATAATACGAGGATATTTTACTCCTTTGCACCTTTCTTTTGGAGCAAGCAATATCTCTCAAGTTTGTGAGAGCAAAAGTGAAAATTTATGGTCATCAACAGTCTTAACAAGGTAAGAATAGGTTTCAAAAGCAAGGTACCATTGTTGAAATTTGACTAATTTGCAAAGGGAATCATACTAGCTTTATTAACGTTTCTCTCATCACCTTTGATTTTTGTACGGGCAGTAGGTGGGAAGTACTTCAAATCAGCATCATCCCCGACTGCCACCATAAATATGGGCAACATTATGTGCGTCAGGTAGTAATCTCCAAAATGTTCTGATACTGATAATAGGAACTGGATTGTTATGGCAGAGTCAGTAAATATAGACAAAACAAATGCCTGACATAAACAACAAAAGTAAGAAGCTAGAGAATCAAAAGAAAACCAAGAGGAGAACTCCACCTTTGTGGTTCGATTTCTTAAATTGTCTTCTTTCTGAGGCAACAAGCACATCAGCTGTATTAGATCAGGAAAGCAGTCTGCATGCATCCATTCAAATGTAGGCCACTCTAATCTTCCCCTGAAGACAAGATTAAATTCAAACCAGGTATAGCAAGGAAAGGTCTTTACTAAGGTAAATTACGGTGCTGACTAGAAACAGAAAACTTACTCAGAATACATTTGTAATAAGGAGCTCGAAAATACAGTTCCTGTCGATTCTGAAGCAGAAGAAAATGGGCATGTCTCAATTGCTTTTTGATATACAAAGGGAAGCATTTCTGAAAGCATCCTCAATAGAACATCAATATTCCACCGCTCACGTTCTCCTAAAACGTGAAGATGTGACTCCACAGAACCTTCAACTCCCGAAAGTGGTGGACAGCGCTGATGTACAGAGGAAGAAAATCATTGGAGAACCAAGTATGTAAATGCTAAACACGAACAAAAGAACAGAGAGAGTCAAACAACCCTACCTGCGCTGAGCTCAAGGTATGAGAGAGTAAAACTCTAAGGACATGGTCCAACTTCTTTCCCCAAGTCACAACTGCTGGAACTAGTTCCTTCAGAGTAGTTTCCACCACCACACCAGAGGGATCACAGACCAGTTGAAACATCAATTCCTCAACCTATCAAACAACAGAATGTTCAAACAAAAGAATCAGTATGCCTTGTCTTTCTATGCACTCCAAGGACAAGGCACTCTACAATTGGGGGACTCCCTCTCTAGACCACATGTCATGAACCTGTTCTAGAGCTTACATTGTAGCCAATTCTGGCAAGAAGTCAGATTTCGTCTCCATGATTGCCTCAAGGGATAGTGAGGCTGACCTTGAAATATTTGTCCGTGTTTGGAAAGAGTGGCAGCAGCAAAGTCAAGTTGTGCGCAGCAGCTTCACGAACAATGGTAGCAGAATCCTCCACCAATTGTTGAACAATTGACAAAATAAGAGAATCACGAATCTCAGGCCTCACAAAATCTCCAAGTTCACCACACGATTGAGCAACAAGCAGTCTACGCTCCTCATACATATGGTTTATCTGAAGACAAAAGGCCAAGGAGATCAGTATTCATGAAACTAGAAAAAGAGGATAGGACAAAGGAAGAACTGGACAGTCCTCAGCATATAGAATTCGGTACTCACTTGTTCCCAACACTGAGGAAGCAATTCTGATTCCGTCCTCATCTCTCCTACATTCTTGGCAAGGGTAACACAAGCCTGAAAAAAAGAACCCAACAGATTAAGCACTATGATCAATCACAAAGTTTGGTAAAATAAGCAAGTGGTGTTCTTAACAATCAACCTACATCCATTATGATTCGCCTCTGTTGTTCATCCGGACGTTTGATTAAATTAAATAAGGTATGTGTCAAGGAATCTCTTGTGCTGCTATCTGGATGCCGCTCGATTGCACACATGATCAGAGGAAGAAGCTCCTGAAATCAAACAAACCCCATACGGTGTCAGGGCCAACCCCCTTGTACGTAACATAACATGAGACATAATTTATAGTAATCAAAATGCCAACCTCTCGATGGTTGATCAGAACATAAGGGACTATCTTTGGTAGAGCATCTGCAAGGATTTGAATTGTTTCCAGACCCTGTGAGGCATGCAATTACTTCAGCTAAATTTGACTAAATCAAGAACAGCTTAAAACAAGAGCTCATTGTAAGGGTTTCTCCACCTCAGAAAGGACACAGGTGATCTCAATATTCCAATAAATCATGAGAGTTTTGTTTAAAGAAAAGGAGGGAACAAAAATGCAGCCACCCAGCCAATAAGCACTTCAGCTGCTGCAGTTGAGATGAGTATATATAAACATCACATGCTTGACCCTTTTAGGTGTTCTATCAGAAGAAATGTTAGCTTACCATCTCTTCTGCAGCAGCTCCACCCTTTAAATCACCAGAGTTTGTGAGGTTCCCACTATCCTCATTTGGCACTTCACCATTTTGCTTAGCAACACCGTCACCATTACTAAAAGTGCAGTTCTCAGCTGAAGGTTTAATAGCTGAATCTTGCAAAACTTCCTGAGGTTTAGGAGCATCATCAACAAAGGCTTGAACAGCAGGTGAATGACTAACCAGCACATCCCCAATGCCTGGTTGACTGTTTAACGACTGAGGCAAGACATCTCTATCTTCGTGTATATCCACAACTTCTTCTCTCTCACTAAATTCTTCCTTAAAGTTGACTAAATCAACAAAATCAGGAGCAACTGAATCTTTGGCCTTCAAAGTCTCTAATTCCTGCTGAAGCAGTTTTATTTCTTCCTTGTATCTTTCCACTATTTGAGATTGGACATGGTCAATGTCAGCAGCTGCCAAGTTTCTTCCAGAGAGAGATCCTTCAATATGCATCTTCAGTGAGGTAATCTCAGCCCTGCATTCATTTAGCTCCTCCCTTTGTCGCTCCAAGGACTGCTTCAAAACTTGTACCTGAGGATACATGTCTGAAATATTTGTCATCACAATATCAGCATTAAAAGAAGAAACAAGAAGTTTCAAGACAAATGAAAAGATACCTGGGTCTCCCGATCTTTCAGATCTTTCTGCAAAGCTTCCACTGTTCGGGTCAATACACCTACTTGACCCTCTGCTGCATCTTTGTTTCTCAACAGAGCTTCTTTTGCGTTAATCAAATTCTCATTTGCTTGTCGTAAGGACTCATTTTCCCGAATCATGGCAATTTTCTCCTGCATGTAGGAAGGTTTGACTTGTTTTTTCAACACTTAAAACAAATAGGAAGAAAATTTGTATTCAAGCAACAATCAGTTTTTGAATAACCAATCCCAGGAAAACCACAGGTCTTCACACGTACATGGGTTTCAACGCTCAAACTTTCTTGCTTAAACTAAATTTAGTCAAAAAAAAAAAATCCAAAAGTTGGCCCAGAAAGGCAAAGACACATCCAAAAACAAACTATGGATTAATGTCGAATAGCTCATAACAATTGAACAGCACTCACAGAGTCAGAGCCATGTGAAGCAATAGGTGTGTGGTTATAAGGACATAGATTACAGTCAGTCTGTGTGCTTACAACAGAGGGAAAGGTAGTGACTGTAAATGAAGGATGGCATAGGTCACGCTGGAATGATGCAGATATAGTACTAGTCATCAAGAACAACTTCTTCCAGCAGAAAGGCTTAAGCTCGGTGAATAGAAGGGTAGTAAAAGAGTGCTAGAGTGACCTTACAAAAGTGAAAAAGGGAGGACGAGAATTTATTTTCCTTTTGTTATCTAAGTGCCTGAGGAATTTCTCAATGTCACCCAACACTGGGAAAAAGAGCTCATGCAAATCCCTACACCAACTTAAAAGAAAAGTGACTTTATCGGGAATCTTCTATATTGCTGCAAGTACCTCAGCTGCCTCTGTAGTGGATGAAAGATACTGATAGTAGTAATGTCTTAAAGCATCTGGCACATGTGCTGGTGTTTCCTGCCAATCATCAAGGTTCTGGTCCGTGACCTGCAGAAGAAAATTGAGCCTTTGTTAGTGTTCTGAAAACTACATAAGGACAGATAAATGTGTTTCCATAGGATCTTATTCTCTGTAATGAGCCACATGGATGATTACTAGAGAAGATGAAAAATTATTTTGAAAATTTCAAAAAAGTTAACTAAAGTAATACAAAGAAAAAAGATTATCTTGATAGAAACTGATGTGCCTTTTTACCACTTTCAAAGGTTTTCTTAATACATTATCACTCTGAGTAAAACATTTTAGCCACTAGATTTCCCAATTGAAGAACCCATTCGGAAATAATGAAGTCTGGTTTATATGGCCTCCATTCAAGTGTCAACCAGGCCAATGTTACATATGTATGCAGCAATTAAGAACACTAGAACAGACCCACGCGATGCCATGGATGAACTTAATCTTCTATGCAACACACTTTTTGGCTAACGGATATTCCAACATCATCATCTCATATGAATACTTATTAGATGGTGAATCAATATCTCATACTTACATTTCAAGTTTGTCTGTAGCAAAAGAGAGAATTTAACTATCTCAAGACATCTGTTAATAGCATTGAAGTATTCTCATTTACAGTAATATTTGTTATCCATATCATATTAGGCAATATCAAAGCACAATGACTTACACTGATCTAATTACAACCAAAAATTAGTGATTATGAATAATATTAGATAAAAAGATATGCTTGCATATAAAAATCTTCTATAAGTAGATAAAAGATAAAATGAACAGATTGTGTTAAAGGAAATTTATTTTCTATAAACAATTTGATCATAAATACTAATTTCTTAATTAGTTTCCTCTTGACTTGCTTTGATAGAATGAACTAATTTGATAACAAAAAATCAGTTCAATAGAGAAAAATTAATTCTGCCTAAAGTAAGAGCCTTATCGACAGAAAAGAAACCCAAAAAAAAAAAAAAAAAAAAAAAATGACACTGGAGGCGACAGTGTTGGGAATTGAACCCTCAACCTGGCGCCAAACAAGCACATCAGTTCCCCGACCACTGGGCTCCATGCTTCCACCTTAAATTTGTGCACCAATCATATATATATATAAACAAATGTGCAAGTCAGTGGGATTGGGTGGCCTATCAAAGATTGACACATGGCGTTCTGAGGTGAATGCTCAACGGCTTCTGTCTTGGTATACCACATTTATATATTTAAAGATACAGTAAATTTAGAATAGTTAGAAATGCTAGCTCCAGTACATCTATCCCTTCTCATTGTTTGTTACAATATTCATATTACGTTCAGATAGCTTACTTCTTTTAAAACAATAAAAAACCATAAGTTTACGATAGAAACCGTGGTTGCCTACTCTACTGACTGCAAATATGATATCCAGGAATCATTGTTCAAATCTTCTAACAGAGTTTGTGAGAAAAGACAAAAAAGAAATGGAGATCTAAATCCAGTTTCAAGAATGAGAATCAAATCCGGAAGGAGTAGAACATCAACATGTAAAGGCTAAGGTCCTATTCATCAGAAGCAACAGATGCAAGATAATTGTATTCATGATGTCTTTCATACCTCCTCATAAAAAGTCATTGCAGTCAGCCTGTAGCCTGCCATAAGCAAATATTCTTTCACCGCACAGTTAAGATCACAACGTTCGTTATCCTTTAAAGGGCCCAGGTCAGAAAATGAACTTTCCCTCTTTTCTCTCTGTATATCATGTCCTCCTTTTGTAGACTCTACATTAGGAACTGCAAATGTATCAAAGTTTAAAATAAATTATTGCCAAAGTTATAGGAAGCCCATGTATGTTCATGACTATCGTGATACAAGTGTTCCTGAAAGATTGGAATATTGGCATAGCAGTGATCATAAGTCCCATCATCATTCAGCATTGTTGTAGCATCTAATTGGAGGACCATTTATGCATGAGGTTTGTACCAAAAGAAACAGTCAAAGCATAAAAATGAGGGGTAGCATGAAAACTGTTTTGCATACTTCTACTCTGGAAAACAACTGTTTTTCTTTGTTGGCTTTTCTCCACAACTGAATGGTAGTTTTGCAAAGAAAATAGACATGGTATCATCAATGATTTAATAATTGACATGTGGGAAAGTTATCCATCCTCAACAAGCCAAGGTAAGACCAACAAAAGAAGTAGAGCCTACCACTTAATTCATTTGCAGAAATTTCTGATTTCTTCTGCAATTCTGTCTTCAACTTTGTGATATCCTCTTGCGCCAAACGGAGCTCATATTCACAAAAGGCCATTTTTTCCTCCAATGCTTGCTTCTCTTCAAGCAAACTCTGAGGGTCTGCAACTGCTTGTGAAACAAACATACCATGATTCAATGTTTCAAAAGAAATCATATACTCGAAGTACATGTAGATCGATGTGAGATGCTAAAAGTCATCATGGACCATGACAAAAGTTCCCAGCACAATGTTAAAGGAATGCAAACTTCCAGATCCCAACTTCCCATTCTACAGAACAGCAGGACTGGAAACTTATGAGCAAAACTCCACTATATATAACACGAATACAAAAAAATGAGAAGAACTTCAACCATACATAGGCAATTGGGGACAAACAGAATATGATGTTAACCAGCAGCTTCTTAACTCAACCAGACACTTATTCTCTCTCCAAGATACTTTCGAACGTAAGTGGAGTCTCCATTCAAATGGAAGATATGGAGTTAGGAAACAAACCAAAACTAATGAAGAAGCAGACCGTGGCAGCACTACGAGCCCTCTCCAATCGCCACAACCTATCATCCTCTAAAAATGTAACTTGACAGAACCTCTCTACCCCAAGGGAAGTTCGCCATTTTTAACTACGTAGAAGATCATGCTATTGCCATGGCCAATATCCGAAGAAACCAATTACTAATTCTGTGCAGCTTCATATCCATTGACCGCCATAGTCCCCTGAACTGCCTCGATCGTTTACGAGAGTTAACAGACTCAAGAAGCTACATCAGCAGCCGAACAATCGAGATCCGAAACTTCGAAATGAACAAAATCAGGAAATAAAAGCTCCAATTCACCATTAAACAACAAGCTCCAATTCGCGTCCCCAAGCCTCATTATCCAGAAAAACATACATATACCCGCAGTAGCTACGCCAGCAATATCCGCGATCCCCGGGGACGTACCTCGGAGAGCGTTGAAACGAGAAATCTGATCGGGAGGGAAATGGGAGGGATCCGCGAAGAACTCCCGGAGGCGGATGGCGTGGGCGTCGCGGCCATCGTCGAGGAGCTCGTGGAGGAGCTCGAACGCCGTCAGCAGGTAGTTCTCCTCCAGCAGGAAGTTCACCACGCAATTGCACAGGGACGACCGCTCCACGTCCATGACCGGCGGCGCGCGCTCCCCACCCAAAGGGATCACACGGATCTCAGGCTCGGATCGCGCTCGGCGATCTCGGCATCCGAGACCGGAGCGTCAGGCCGAGAGCCGCTCCCCTTCCACCGGCGGCGACGGCGACGATGTCGATGGAGATTCGGGATCCGAGGCGAGATCCGTCGCCATTAAAATGGAAGTTCCGAGCCGGGATTTTTAGAATTTTATACGTACTGGCGAGACGGAGGGACGTTCCCAGGAGCCGCGCGAGTCGGGGCTCGGGGCGGGTGGTCCGGAGCTCAAAGGAGCCGCTCTTTTCTGGACGCACGATGAGACCGGTCGCGGCACGGAGGGCGTGATGGACGAGATCTGATGGAGTTTCGGTGAACCTCGTGTCGTGGCAGAAGAAAAAGCACGGCCGACGTGAGCTTTGGAACGCAAGCTGTCGCGAGTCAACTCCCTCCTTCCTTTTTCGCTTTTTCCCTCTTGGGACTCCATTCAAAGTAATAATTTTTACTGCTCCGAAAGTCTATTCATTTCACGAAAAATATTTCTTAATATTTTAATAATTTAAAAAATGAATCAACAGAAAAAAATATCTTATTAACGAAATAATTTATATTTAAATTCATTAAAATAATTTCATTTTTAAGAAATGGAAAATCATTTTTTCTCAAAATCGCCTCAAATATTAATATTTAAATCAAAAACGTTATGATTAATATGAGAACCTAACATTCATTGTCAAGTCCTTGACCTTTTAACGAATTTGCAAGAATTAACGATTTATTAATTAGGAAATAATCCATTATCAATACAGCTTTCCATATATTTTGATAGCTCTTTTTTTTTTCGGAGACTTTTGCTTTACTAAATGTATTATTGATCAAATGAAATTTTTTCCATGCCAAGGCAAAATAACGTTAGACAATAATTATTTGCAGCATCCAATGCGGACTTACATATTTACAGCCAAATCTAACAATAGATTAATCAAGAAGTCAAAGTTGAAACGTGACTAAAATGGGATATCACCACAAGCAGTGATGGTGATCTAAAAAGGCAATATTTATTTCAAGTTTTCTATGCAGATGGATCCAAATCACTAAAACCGCAATAATATCACAGTTGTCTGTCGACTTATCTTAATCTATATTTCATGATTGGTGCATAGAAAATATAATGTCGCTTTCATGCTTTGCTTTGCTAGAATTCGTTTTGTGGCAAGGCAAAAGTCAAGACGTGACCTAATTTAGAGAGATCGGGGAAAATTCTAAATGAAGGTATGAAGTGCTCTCATTTTCTCAAATAAAAAGCTTAAGTGGATATTATTTTGAATAAGGGTTCAAAGTATCATTATTTCTTCAAATAGGGACCTAAAGTAGACTTTATTTCAAATAAAGGTCTAAAGTGCATATATCAATTTCAAAGAAGAACTTGAACTCATCAAATGTTAAGGGCAATTTCATCTTTTTCTAAAATCTTAAATTTTTTTCTTTTTTATTTCTTTTTTCTATTTTTTTTCAAAAGACAAAAAAAAAAAAAAAAAAAAAAAAAAAAAAAAAACTAGTAAAAGAAAATGCAGGTGAGAAGGCACCTGTGGCTGCCACCCCATCGCTCAACAAGCTAGCGAGCCTAGCTTGGTCGGCTAGCGTTGCCGACCCTTCCCCAAGTGCCGATAACCTTGCTGACCTTCGTTGCCACCCCGACGACCTCCTATGTTTTCTCTCTTTTTTTTCCTTATTTTTTTAAAAAAAAAAATTTTTTAACTTATTATCTAATTTAATTTAAATTGTATTTGCATCACACCCCGACCCTCTTCGGAAGTGCATCATCCCTCAAGTCACTTAGGCCATTTGATTGTGATATTCTAGGAAACGTCACCAACCCATTCATGTTATTGATTATGTATACATAAGCAAAAAGCATAAACAAATTACTTGACTATTCAAATAGGGACAGCATGAAAACACACTTTTATATATATAAGTCATTTCATCCAAACTTAAGCACACAAGCTTTAGCACCACCCACTATGCCACATTAGAACACCCACTATGCCACATTAGAACAGCCCAATAGTGCGGCCACTATTATCTCTAAAAGGGATCTTGAGGTAAACCTAGCACCTCTATTAATATGAGGGCGGCATCCAAAAAAGTTATGCACCCTCATTACCCACTTACTCCCTATGAGTTGCATGTACCAGGGCTCCGGCTCGGTGATCATGTTGAGGTCAACCTCTAGATCAAACATTGCCCCATTAGGCACATCCAAGTCCATCACATCCCAACTAGTATTCCTTAGTCCTACACCTGAAGGATTGTCAAACCCGCAGATGGGGCCGTACAAGCTATCCCCTACCCAAAAGTACCAGATTGAAAAGTGATGGGGCGCTAAGTTCTAGAGCCCCTCATAGCACTCATAACGTGCATTGGTGCCTCTAATCAGATATTCAATAACCTCCTAGCTTTACTAAATGGAGACCCCAAACTTGGTGTGGCAGTAGGGCTCATACATTCTTAGAGCTTGAAAACATTCCAAGAAATAACAATAAGATAAAACTCAGCAAATAAGCTCCTAATCCTTGCATAGGGAGGTAATTCACCTTGGAATCGGCTTAAACATGCAAGTTATCAATCGATAGCAAATCAATAGCAAAGCCCTTACTTTGCCTTAACTATTAACATGAATGGTTATCTCACTTCCTCAAGACCATTACAATATAAGCACATAGGCAATTCTTACAACAATTGACATACATATGAGAAGAAATAAGAATGTGCAATATCTCATAATCATGCACCAATGCCATGCAACAACCTAAACATAATCACATATCATTCTCACGCACGTTTCACACATATATGTTTAGATTATTACGATTGTTCGAGGCCACGGTCAACCTGAAGGTCGGCGGTTTTCTGGCATAACCAGACATCTTCACGCCTCATCAAGCACAACATCACCCTGCATATGCATATGCATATGCCTCAAGATAGCACTCCAATTGAGGAGTTTCGTTCTGAAATACACCCGTGAATGGCATCCCATTAACATGGGGGCACCCAAACTTAATCAAAGTATTGTCCTACTTAATCATACATATCAAGAAAGTTCCATCACCCCTTATAATCATATGCATCAAGATATTTAGGTGATCACACGAGTATATCATCACTCAAGCTCATTTCATATATTTCTCATTAATCGATGCATAAGTGTGTAATGCTCATATAACATGCGATAGTATTAAACACATGCACGCATATCGTGCTATCCTACTATGTGATCACATATTTATCTTGTATTTATCAAAGTAATCATGTTTTCCATTTCATAACATAATGCATCATAATAACAAATGATACTTCAATAACCTTATCCATTTACTTAGTCTTATATTCATACCTACCTATGGGCTACCATTATTAAATGCCATAACATGCACTCTTTCCCGTTCTAAGGTTTACATGAGCAAATACCACATTCAAAGTTAGCATCCAATAATGCACCAATCAATTTAAAATCAAAGGCCTATAGAACACCCATTAAAATAAGATAAGTCATTGCATTTAAATATAAGTCCTTATGGTAACCTATCACATGCCATCATAATCTATCCGATAACTGATCTCACATAAATATAACATATCAAAATAACTTTATACATATCACATATCACAACATGATAACTTATTGCATAATCACTTATCATAACCTATCGAAAACCAACAATAACTTATCACGATAACCTATCAGAAACCAACAATAACTTATCACGATAATCTATTGGAACCCTACAATAACTTATCATGATAACTTATCAAAATCCAATAATAAGTTATCTCGATTTCCTATTGAAACCCTATGATAACTTATTGCGATAATCTATTTAAATGATAACCTGTTGCGATAACCTATAGAAAACTACGATATCCTATCGCTTAGACCTACTTATCACATCACCCAAGACATCATTTAAACCTAATATATTCCTAAGCTAAGTCCTAAGTGTAAGCACAACCCTAGACAAGGGTTAGAAAGTCACTCGCTCCCAATTCCAAGCTCGGTAAGTGATGGCGAAGGAGTAGCAACTTGCTACTAGCAAGGGCTGGACGGCAGCGGCAACAGCGGCTTGTCACACTCCAAACAATTGATAATGGGGCTGTGGTGGCGTCGCGATCAAGGTACAGCGGTAGCAAGACGGGCAAACGGCGTTTTTTGGGCCTGTGGTGTCCAAGCCAAGAGCGAAAAAAGGGAGAGGGAGGCATCACCTCCAAGACTCGATACAGTGACGAGGGTGGCGGGACAGAAATGGAGTCTCGACAAAGGACGTGGACAGTGAATGGTAGCCGGTAAGATCTAGAAAGAAAAAGAGAGGAAATGAATACAAAGATAGTGGAAATGGAGAAGTGGGTGTTCGGCTAGAGCAAGGAAAGGAGAAAATTGAAGCAAAGTGAGAGAAGAGAAAGAAGATGAAAGTAGCGTGAGGTAAGGGGGAGGAAGGCAAAAGAGAGATTGTGTGAGATCTTGCCAGTTAGTGCTTGTACTCCCCAATCCCATAAAATCCTCACAACCATGCAAATAATTAGATAGGAAAGCCTCTTGAAGAAGCAAAATCCGTTTAAGCTAGGGTTTGGGGGTGACCTCATCCCCCTTCTTCATACAAGTGGCCATCGCCTCCCTTGGCCCTTTCTCATCTTGCCATTTTGTCCATAGTTTGAAGAGAGTAAATGGAACTTTACAAGAAGATTTGATACTATTCATGCATACGGGTGCATATAATGCAAAATCTTATGAAATGTCAAGTTGAGCTTAGAAGGCCCATGGCTCCTTGGCCCGACCCTCTCTTGGGCATGAGGCCCTTGGACCACCCATCCATGGGCGTGGGGCCCATTGGGCCCACATGGGTCATCATCCGCGATCCATTCCCACATTTCCAATTTTTTGCGTTCCACTTACGAAAAATCGAGTATTTGTCCCAGAGAGTGGTATTCTTGAATCCTCATTGTTATCTCACTTTGAAGATTTGCTACTTTTGAAATCCCCTAATGAAAAATAAGATCGAATCGAGGGATGAAAATATATTTGATCGATCAGAATTTGTTGCCAGTCAACGGGGTTAGACCCTTATTCAAAACGAGTATAATTACTTCAAGCCCTTATTTAAGACTAATATGGATATTTCATGTTATTATTTAAAATAATGTTCACTTCGCGTCCTTATTTAAATAATGAGAACATTTCGGGTTTTTATTTAGAATTTTTTCTAGAGATTATTATGTGCTTTCGGAGCGTCCTTTGTCCAGCGTCCGACCAATTACGAAGTACTAATGAATCGCGGATGCATGCGGTTGAGTGAGGAAAAGCGTGGCAGGTCTCTTGCCTCGTATGTCTCCGACGGGGTGGGGGCATTTGATTAATATGCTTTTGTCTGTGGAGGGACTCCTCTTCAAAAGGCGACATAAATTGCTACTTCTTTTTTAATTTATGGCGTTTGTACGGGTACTGACGCGAAGTGCGCTATCAGGTGATGTAATCCCGTCCTTGTAACCAACTAACAAGGGCTCTTGGGACATCCACGAAAAGTTTGGGACCAGGTACGGCTCCCGGAATGGGATTTTTTTTTTTTTTAGAAGTCATAGATTCCAGAAGAAAAAAAAAATTGATAACGAAAAAACATTGCGAAAAGGGATGATTTTAAGCACTACGAATCTTTCTTTACCTCTCTTATGAACAATTAGACATCATTTATGCATGAGATGAATTATACGATTTCAATTTTCTATTGTAGAAAAAACTCTCTTTCATGTATATACGAAGTATAGGTTTCGCATGAGAATTCTATTGGCAATCAAATTACCAAAATATATTATGTCTAGCATACTACCCCTCTTATTAGTTTCAGGAAATGAGGAAATCGTCGAGGCGAACAAGCATCATTCGTTAACCATAGGGATAAGTGTTTTGAAGTCAAAAAACTTATCACGAAAATACATTTCAATCATAAAACTTACAAAAGTGCGTTTAAGTCATAAAATTTGTCAAATTATTTCAAACGAGTCACAAAATCGGCGCCGCTAAGTTAGCGCTTTTTCCGTTAAAAATGTTGACGTGGCATTTTAAATAATTTTTTATTTTCCATGTGTTATTTTTTATTCATTTTTTAAATTAGATTTAAAAACTAAAAAATTAAATTTATTCTTATCTTATTTTCAACAAAAACTAAAAAGAAAAGTTAAAAAAATTATTTTTAAAAATTGTTAAAAAAAAAAATATCAGCACAGCTCTTCTCCCTTGTCACCGCCGCCCATCGCCGGAGGGGCCAGGTGACGGTCACTGGCCCTAGGCGGGGGTGGTCGAGCCTCGCTGGCTCCCGTTGTTTTTTTTAAAATAAATATTTTAACTTTTTTTAAGTTTTTGGTGAAAATAATATAAAATGAATATATTTAATCTTTTTAGTTTTTAAATCTATTTTTTTAAATGAATAAAAATAATTTTAAAAAATCCATTTGAAAAATAAAAAAATTATTTAAAATGTCACATTAAGCATTTTTAATGAAAAAAGTCAACAGTATCGATTTTATGACTTTCGTTTGAAATAATTTGATAAGTTTTAAGAATTAAATGTGCTTTTTACAAGCTTTTTAATCAAATACATTTTCGTGACAAAATTATAGAACTTCTGAAACACTTATCTCTTACCATATTTATTCAAAGAAAGTTTGAATTTATCACCCAACTGCACATTAGCAGATAAGAAAATAAAAATACTCAAAAAAGAAAATTTGTAACAAGAAAATAGATGGCTGAGGATCCTCTGAATACTGTAGCCAATCATCAGAACTCTCGATGCCTCAGCTGCCGGTTTATCTTCTTCACTCGAATCCAATATGCCTCTCCTACGCACGCGGATGCGCCTGCCGGGTTGGCTTCTTGGACACATCGCCCACCTCCAGAGGCTCAGCTCATCCTCTTGGCTCACTCAGACAACCTTCGCACTTACCTAAGCAACTGCACAAGGTAAATCTCCTCATTCGGACACCCTTTCTTTAAGTTAACTATCTGAATTAGTCAGAAGCCCGAGTGTGTTTCTCACCATGATATTGCAGAGTGTCTGCAAGTTGGTCTTCTGATTCAGTGCTCCCTTTCAGTCCCCGAGTTTGGAAATTTTGCCTTTGAATTTTGATTGCTGAAGACATCGGCATGGAAAGGAGGGAGCTTGGTGGTGACAGGAACATTGGCTCTGTCAAAGCAGCCATTAATATGTATGGAGAGAGGATTCTTGAGAGCAGCAGCCCGGCTTTGAGGAATACCCAGAAGAATTACCCCGAGGTAACATTTTATTCATCACTTTTGGATTAATTTTTGAGTTTAGCCAGTGTTTTTAACCGTGATGGTTGATGCTTATTTAAGAATACGCAAGTGTTTCATTGTTTAATTCATTCGAATTCCAATCTCGTGAAGAATTCCTCTTCGAGAGCTAAAGAATTGCTTCTGGCCAAGAAGGACATTACCCGGTACCGTGAGAGGAGAAGGAATGCCGAGTCCACAAGAGCCGAAGCGGAAACCGAGCTCTCGGAAGCGAGGAGCAAGGTCAAGAATCTGAAAGCCATGGCCGAGGCGTCAAATTCCAATGCCAAGTCGCAGCTGCGCGAATTCAATAAGAGAACAAGGCCGCAGGCGCTGCAGGGCGTTCGGATGAAGGAGAAGTCTCGGTATGAAGAAGTGATGAGAGAGCTCGAACACGTCAAGCAGGAACTGAGCAAGCTTAAGCTGGACGTGGCTTCAGTGCTGGACGAGAAATCGCGGGCAGAGAAAGAAGTGGAAGCGTCGAGCTCAAAACTGCGGTCTTACACAAGCTCGGCCGAAGCGCTGAGGAAGGAGATCGAGGAAGTTGGCGAGGAACAGGTGCTGGTTGAGTTGGCGCAAATCGAAGCTCTGAAGGAGCATGCGGCCATCGAAGCTCAGAGGGAGAAGGAATTGAGCGAATACTCAACCAAAGTGGAAGAAACGAGGCAAAAGATAAATTATTTGAGAGAAGTTGAGAATTCGAAGGAGCTAGAGGCTGAATTGGCTGTAACATTATCTGATGTCGATGTGCTACAGAATGAGCTGAAATTAGTGAGAGAAATGGACAAAAGGGTTCCGATGGATAATGGCTTCCAGCATCCAGAAGACGGAATCAAGAAAGGCGAGGAAGATGAAACCTTAGTCATGTTACGGGCGGTCACAGAGGAATTGGAGGAAGCGGAGAAAGAATTGGGGACTGTCAAGGAAGAGGGCTTTCAATTTATGTCCTCTATGGACATAATAAGGAATGAGTTGAAGTTTGTCACAAAAGAAAGAGCTCAGCTGAAGAAAGCAGAGGAGAAAACAGAATTGACTGTCCAAAGTCTCAATTCCAAGCTGCTAAGAGCGAAATCCAAGTTGGAAGCTGCGACAGCAGCCGAGGAGAAAGCTAAGTCGATCGCCTCCAATCTCTCACTCACCCTCGAACAGTTAAGGACAGAAGCAGAGGCTGCAAAGAAAGAGGAGGAGTTAATTTTTGAAGAGACCAAAGCGATTAAGGAAGAGATTCGGAAAACTGATGGTGAGATAGATTTGACTGAGGAAAGACTACAAGCTGCTATGCAGGAGCTTGTAACAGTCAAAGCCTCAGAAGCGCAAGCACTTGAGAACCTCAGAACTCTAATCGAGAATACAATGAGAGAAAGAGCTGCTGTATCTCAGCAGAGCTCTTCGATCACTATTTCAAAATTCGAATACGAATATTTGACAGGCCGTGCCTCTGGGGCTGAAGAACTTGCAGATAAAAAGGTTGCGGCAGCTCAGGCTTGGATCGAAGCTTTGAAGGCAAGTGAGAGAGAGATCCTGATGAAGAGCGAGCTGATGCATAGAGAGGGGAGAGAGATGAGGGTGGAGGAAGAGCAACAGGTGTATCAGACGGAAAGGTCGCTCTCTGCGAAGAGAAGGGTCGAGGGAGAAATAACAACTTGGAGGCAAAAACGGGATAAGATCTCGAGAAGCAAGAATGCTCAACTGGCTTTGCCTAGGAAGTCTCCGAGAAAACTTACAGGGGACAATGATGATTTTTCTCCTGCCAGAAGAGCAAAGTTCCGCAAGTCAAGTTCACCTGGAACCCATGTTATGGCTCGGTCAACCTCGATAACTCTCAAGAAGAGAAGGAAGGTGATGCCGAACCTATCTAAGCTATTCAGTGGAGGAGATATGAAGAAGAAGTCCAAGGAGCTCCGAGATTGAATGGCTGTCCAAACCGAAGCGCTCTTTAAGGAAGTTTTCAGGAGGTGTAGCTGTTTCCACATGGGGAGACAAGACCGGGATGGTCAATGTTTGCCAGGATTCGCAGGTGGGGAGCTCACACCAGCATCGTTCGTGTCGTGAGAGCTTCAAATATCAAAAGCTATTGAAAGAGTGCATTCGGAGGTTTGTTTTCTTCCTGTCCTTCATCGGTTTTTGACATTGTTGAGCTCCAGCTACGGCGACAATACACCATTGGCACATTTCTTTTGAGTTTTCTTCTTCCTTGACCTTGTTCCAGTTTCCATGAGCCGTGTCTGATCTAATCGAGCTATTATAAGAAGACCAAATGACTGCCGAGTCAACTTTGATTACTTATATACAAAAGAAAACTGTTATATCGTTCCTGTTTTTCTGTTTCTTTTCCCCTTTCAACACAAGAAACTGTAGTTCTGCGTGCAATTCCTGCTCCCGGTAGCCAGGAAAAGAGATACTGATAAACCCAGTCTGTATATGAAAAGATTGAGAGGTGAAGTTATCAACTGGGTATGCTTGAAGGATGACTAGCAACAATCAGTGGTTAGCACAAATCTGCAATTTGACACGGAATATGTTCAGGACTGGATGGCTATTAGCAAAGAAATATGCATCCTTAAATCAAAATAAAGATGATGCCTGCTGAAACAAAGCAAGAAAGAGACCGACGCACCAAACACACGAGATGTTTATGCAACCAGATGGAGATTATGCATAGGATCAACCACAATAATGACTTTGCACAGCATCTCCCTATCCTTAATATGGAGGAGCTTGTGAATTTGAGTTGCCCGAGAACAATAAAAAGCTAGGCTATAATCATTTGGTACATTAAATTTCATCGGACAAAGCCTCTTTGAACGTATCATTGCCAAAAAATGACAGCGAACTTCAGACAATCCTGAACATGTAAAGCTAGAACAGAGTTTAGCAGAGATAGCTTTCCCCAGCTCAAATCACACAGTAGATCAGGATAGTCACCCTTTTCTCTTTATTTTGTCCGCATGGTTGCCCAAGTAGACCTGGACGTGAGTATCACCATCCCCCTCTGCCACAGGTGACAAAAAGGGAAAACAGAAGAAAGTCCCTAAAAGTTCATATGCATTACAAGCTCTCCGGGCGGCCACATCCATAGTCTTGCTGAAAAATCATCAAGATAAAGAAAACAAAAATAATGGAGACAAGGGCACAATTCTGAGATTATGCACATCAACCCATTTTCAGAATCTGTGAATAAAATACATTCTTCCATAGAACACCCTGCCGTCAACATTACCTGGTTAGTCCCCTACTCAAATGGTACTGCCACTCATTAATGTTTGCATTTGCAGCAGATAGTCTTCAGTGAAGAAAGACTCCCATACTGTGCGTTAAGATGTTAAGCACCAATGAGATATCAGCCACTAGCAACCATCATGACATCTTTTACTATTATTACCAAATATCAACCAGCCAAAATCTCAAATCTGATTTAGGGTTAAAAATCAAACCCAAATGCTGACTCAGACAATATCTTCAAACAAAACTTTCACTTGGCAGATGGATCAAACTATCGAGAGAGAAGACAATCCATGGTCACAACTGAATATATTGCTCTGTGAAACTGGAGTTTGATGCATGTTTCATTCTCTAACAGGAATCATTATGCATAGCACCAAGAACAAATAAAGCAATAATTAGTAACTCGCAAAACTGTAGTATTTATTTCTGTCACAGTGAACACAAACACGCTGCTTCATACAAGGAGCACAGAAGAAAAGTCTGAGAAACATCAACGCTTCTAAGGAAACCTAAATCTTCTTTTGCTTAAAATGCCTCACCGTGGCATTTAGGTTTTACTCTGTTGCTTCATGCAATCTGTATTCAACTGGGACAATGCCTCTGTCAGCAATAAAGTATTCGCCTCAGTCATGGTCTGGTATTGAGAAGGCAATGTTGGAGGTAGTGGCTGGGATTTGTAGATTTGGAGCCGTGCAGGGTCCTCAACATACTCATCATCATAGAAACAAGTTTCTTCATGCACAACATCAACGGGCTGAGGATGTTTTCGGACTTGGTTCATTTGCACGAGATTTTGCTTATTTTCAGTAACGGGTACATGAGCGTGTGGCGCTGTCCCCTGCACGGTAGCGAAAACCTGCGAAGCCAATTCCTGCTTTCTCAGAGCTTCAGGGACTTCCTTATAAGCTACCTGAGGATTCACCATAGGACTAAAATCCAGAGCAGGTTGACTAGAGGTGATTGCCGGAGCATCATGCAACGGACCCTGCATCGGCAGATTCTGAGACTGGGCCACAGGCATGGGCACCACGTAAGTGGGATAAGACTGATTTGGCGCATAATACAACGGCTGTGGCTGCAGTTGATAAACAGGATAGTACTGCGAAACAGGCACTACAAAAGCAGGGTTCTGGGACATGTAAGGTGAGGCCGTGGGAAAAAACTGGACATGTTGCAACTGATCGAATTGAGAAGTCACTGGATAACCAGAAACTGGAACAGTTGTACATGGCTGAGTACCAGAACAAACGGTCCTACTTTTCGATTCGAGAGTGTTCGCAGAAGTCTGGGTCTGCAGCGATGCAATGTGTGCAACAGGGGCAGTATAGGGTCCAGTCGGCGGGTTGGAATTGGCACTCACAACACTGCTACTATCTCTGTAAATCATAGACCAGCAAGAAGGGAAATAAGGAAAAAAAAAAAAAACACAATCGCATCAATCGAATGGACCACATTGTCCTGTTGTGTCAAATAACCAACTGCTAACAACTCTTTTTCTAGTAAATCGAAGCACGGTTCGAACGAATTATCCTTTCGATGTGACATTTTGGGCATTAAATGCAATTTGCAGAAACAATATTGAACAAGTCATCAATTCAATCTCACGCTAATGCCGCTGCAATGTAATCGCATTGAATCATCGACAACGAGTACCTTGCCATTGAATCTTGGTGATGATTCTTAAATCCCAGCTCGTCCACATGAGCCACGAGAGGAGGCAAATTCGACAGGGAAGCCGACGACGACGTGGACCCGAAAGACGAGCTCGTCTCGAGAACCACCGATTCGGCGCTGCCGCCCTGATCGAAGTCGTCCTCCTTCCCCACAATCCTCGCGCCCTTGAGCGCGTCGATGAACCACGTCTCGGTCTTGGGGTGGCACAGCACGGAGGGCTGAGCCGACTCGGATCCGGCCTCGGGCCTCGTCAGGAAGAGGAACAGCCTGATGCGGGAGGGCCTGGCCCTGGGGTCCGACGACGAAGCGAGGCGGTCGAGCTCGTCCAGCATGACGGCGAGGTCGTCGTCGGTGCAGAGGGAGATGAGGGCGTCGAGGTCGGAGTCCGGGAGCTGGTACTTGAGGGCGAAGGGGGGCGCCACGGAGAGGGCGGCGGAGAGGTGGGAGGCGAGGGAGTGGAGGGAGGCCGCGGCGGCGGAGGCGCGGTCGACGGTGACGATGCGGGTCTCGCCGCCGTGGTAGAAGAGGGACTTGGATTGGGGCCGGGGGCGACGCGGCCGCCGTAGCTGCACATGAGGCGGAGCTTCGGGGCGGAGGAGGGGGACGGGGCGGGGGCCGCGGCGGCGGGGGCTGCGGCTGCGGCTGCGGCGCGCGGCGGCTCCATCGCGCCGCGGCGGGCGGGGGCGGCGGAGGAATCTGAGGAGATTTGTAGATCAATCCTCAATGCCTCCGGCCTCGGTTGCTTAGCCAAGGGAAGAAAGTATATTTGCGTCGAAGTTTGAGCTTGAAGGCTTGCCTCGTATGAAGGAGATAAAATTAAATTAATAATATAAGGTACGTGCTCTCTCGTCGGCGGTGGATTAGGATGAAACCGGGAAGCGGAGACGCCGGCCGTCACGTGGGAGCCACGTGAAAATTCTTTTCACGATGACCTGAGATAATAAAATAGGAAAATGAATAATAAGCCCTTTCTTTTCCAACCATCGATGAACGATAAAATTATACAAAAAAGAAAAAAAAATCCCAAAATTATTGTACGGTCATCAATTCAATTTTAAACTTTCAATTTAACCATTGTAGTTTTAAATTTTTAACATTTTTCCAATATAGTCCATGATTTAGTCAATTTAAGCTCGTAAATCACTAATCTAGCGATCCAATTAAAGTCAGTCGTCTTATGTGAAAAGTTCGATGATTTGACATAATTTTCATATTCTTTTTCATCTTTTGCTTTGTTTTCTCTTTTTCCTTTATTTTGCCGAATTTTTGGCTAGTGGGTCACTAGCCCCCGACGATAATCAATGACTCTCGTCGATCATAGACAAGTGTCACGGCCGATCGATAGGGATCGTGACCGTGCGGCGACTAGGGCACTTTAGGATCGGATTGGATCGCCGAAGCTCCTAAGCCAAGCCTTGCACAGTCAAACGCTCACTCGCTCGCCTTACCCGGATCGTAGAGAGAGAAAGGATATAGAGAGAAGAGCTTTGGAAAGAAGACTTGCTTTGTATTGCGGAAGTAGTGGATGTTTACAAATGAATGAAGACACTCCTTTTATAGTTGAGGGTCTCGGATTACATCCATTGATCTAGAATTACAACGGCGGACAAGATCGCACTGCCTCAACTACCGGCATAAGTGTCAACTACCGTCTACCAACATAAATAACGGAACGGACTTCTGTAATCTAGCTTAATGACAACTTCGCCCGCCCTTGTAATTCGGGGAGAAGGCTTGGTAGGAATCCAAGTGAGAGCAGGAGGTCCACGAGCAAGTTGGGGTCGACTCTGGGGAACCTCTTGGGTCGTCCATCTTTCGGCTCATGACATTCTCCCCCACTCAATCGAGCGACGTCCTCGTCGCTCTCAGCTTGGCGGTCGGCTTTCTTCGCACGAGCACGGGCTTTGGCACGAGCTTTGTGGTTCTTGTTTCGCTTTGCTCGGACGCTCATGAACGAAGGACCACAACCTTCGATGATGAAGTCGAACGCACGCGGCTTGGTCTTTAGCTTGGACGGAGCACGTGGCACGCACTCAACCTCGGGGAAGAGCGCTTGGATGGGCATAGTGTTTGTTGGAGTAGGATCCAACTCAACCTTCGGCTTCACCTCGGACAACTTGTTGATGCGCATGACGGCCTTCAAGCTCTTGTTGAGGCGTCAGATCGACGCGATGGTCTTCGTGTCGACCACCCCCTTGATCATGGGGATCATTGACGGGCACTTTTGATCAAGGATCATCATACACTTGGTCCTCATGTCTATCATGGCTCCCACACTATGGAAAAACTGCATTCCAAGGATAAGATCATAGTCGTCAAGAGGGATTACCTCGAACGCCATTCAGCCCTTCCAACCACCAATCTTGACATCCACGTCGGGTGTTGATCCTACGCCATGGAAGTCGCCCGAATTGATGGGCTTGTATGACTTCTCGGATGGTTCCACGTGAAGTCCCAAGGTCTTTGCAACCTCGGTCGACATGAACATATTGGATGCGCCGGTGTCGACCAAAGCGTAAAGCGTTCGGCCACCCACTTCGACCTCCACGAAGAACATGTCGGTGTTTGGAGTGATTCCTTCTCCTTTGGTCGGCAATCGGGCTTGGACGGAGTTGATCATCTTCACAGCTCCAATCTGGATCTGCCGTTTGTCTTCTTTGGGCACCTCCTTCTCTTCTTCAATGGCAAGGAGGGCGTTGATGCGGCCCTTCTTCGGGCACTTTTGGGTCCAGTGCGAACCTTTGCAAATAAAACAAGGAGATGGCAGAGGTTGATCGAACTTACTCGCGTAGTCGATCGGTGGTCGACCTCTTTGGAAGGATGGCTTGGAAGACCCTTCTCCCCACGCCTTAGCTCGACCGCCTTGATTGGGCGTGCCTCGGGGAGTGTTTCTTCCTTCGTCATCGGGTTAATCCGATCTCCAATCTCTTGCTCGGTTGTTTCTCGGCTCAACCCTAGTGAGGTCGACGAGTGACTCAGCCATGTTCAGCGCACGCGCAAGACTACTCACGTCCCGCCGCTTCAGCTCAAGTTGTGTCCATGGCTTTAGTCCATCCATGAACGCTCCGAAAGCCTCCTCTTCGCTTAGATTGCGAATCTGGAGTTTGAGCTCCGTGAACTCCTTCACGTACTCTCGGATCGCTCCTCTTTACTCGAGGCGATGGAGCATGCTACGAGCTTCTTGTTGAGTGAACTCGAGGAAGAAGTAGTCGCGGAATTCCCTTACGAAGTCGTCCCACGTGTTCACGGGATCAGCGCCACGTCTACTCTCGTCACACCTATTACGCCACCACAACATCGCCGTATCAGACAGGAACATGGAAGCGGTTCGTACCTTGATCGACTCGTCATGTATGTTGACAGCGCCGAAGTACTGCTCCATGCTCCACACGAAATTGTCCACCTCTTGGGCGGACCGATTGCCTTTGAACTCTTTTGGCTTCGGCACCTCGATCTTTGTCACCATTTGAGCAGGCACCGCACCATTCGTGATGCTAAGTTTGCATAGGGCGAGCTCGGTCTTGAGCTCTCGGATCTCCGCCTTCATGGCTTCGACCTCGTCCCTACACGGGCTTACCTCTTTGATTATTTGGACACGCTCGTTCAAACCATCGATCGATGCTTCGAGAGCTTCGTCCTTGTCGAACAATGGAGCCATGGCTTGGTTGATGCCGGTCGTAAAGTCTTCGCGGAGCGAGCCCTCAACCTCCATGATCCGGTCTCGCACGTCGTCAAGATCTTCCATGAGC
This sequence comes from Eucalyptus cladocalyx, assembly GCA_017140615.1. Classification (NCBI taxonomy): domain Eukaryota; kingdom Viridiplantae; phylum Streptophyta; class Magnoliopsida; order Myrtales; family Myrtaceae; genus Eucalyptus; species Eucalyptus cladocalyx. Next base: position 38,604,233 of record CM029521.1, read on the forward strand.
TCGAGCACAGCACTCCGGACCTTACCGATCTTCTCATCGAACGTGACCGCAGCATCCACCGAGGTATCTCTTTTCTTTTTGCTGCGCAGGTCTTTGACTGGCACAGTCTCTCCAACTATAGCCGCTTCATGGCTTGACATTCTTTCGAACAATTGGTGCTCTTCAATCTCTTGGAAATGGATCTCTCTTTAGCTCTGATACCACTTGTCACGGGCCGATCGATAGGGATCGTGATCGTGCGGCGACCAGGGCACTTTAGGATCGGATTGGATCGCCGAAACACCTAAGCCAAGCCTTGCACAGTCGAACGCTCACTCGCTCGCCTTACTCGGATCGTAGAGAGAGAAAGGATCTAGAGAGAAGAGCTCTGGAAAGAAGACTTGCTTTGTATTGCGGAAGTAGTTGATGTTTACAAATGAATGAGGACACCCCTTTTATAGTTGAGAGCCTCGGATTACATCCATTAATCTAGAATTATACCGGCGGACGAGATCGCACCGCCTCAACTACCGTCTACCAACATAAATAACGGAACGGACTTTTGTAATCTAGCTTAATGACAGCTTCGCCCGCCCTTGTAATTCGGGGAGAAGGCTTGGTGGGAATCCAAGTGAGAGCAGGAGGTCCACGAGCGAGTTGGGGTTGACTCTGGGGAACCTCTTGGGTCATCCATCTTTCGGCCCGTGACACAAGGCCCAAACCACTAATTGGAATCGAGGAAGATGAAGGGAAAAAAATTAGAAAATTTCTCAAAAAACATCATTTTGAGTGATGTTGGAAACATCAACTATCAAGGTATAAATGAGTAATTTCTAACTTAAATTGGTAAAAAAAACTACATTAAAAATTGTCAAATTATTTAAAATTATATTAGTCATATTGAAAAGTTAAAAATTAAATTGGCATATCTACAATATATTTAAGACTTTTTAGACAATTTTCTCATTGTAATATTCAACTTGAATTTGGCGATGAGTTCATAAATGGCTCAAAATTGTAAATACCAAGGGCCCTAATCCACTAGTATTTCATTCACAATAATCTAGCGAGCTTTGAGTGGAATTAATGAGCAAGAGTTTGTGATTAATTATATTTAATACATGATAAGTAATTTGTTCAAAAAAATTTGTCTATCTTACCCTAACTTTCAATTCACTTTCAAACTTTTATCTTGCCCATTTGCATAGCGTGGAAATTGAACCCTACATATGAAAATAAACATCCCCACCCCTAACCCCCTCGGAAGGTGAGGAATCGAACTTCCCATCAATAAAAAAGAATTTACAATTTGTGTTTGCAAATCTATGATCGTAAACTTTCATAATCAATTTGTAGTTAAGATACCTCAATATATGCAGCTTCTAGGTGAAAATCTCAAATTACAAGATGCGCAAAAAAATTTGCTAACAATTTTCAAGCATTATGCTAAAGGCACAAATAATAACCATTCTGTTCTAGAAATCAATTTCTGACCGAAAAATAATTTTTCTATTTTTATTCCCTGAACAAGTTTTTGAACAAAAATATAAATTTGATAATGACATAAATTTTTTTTGTCTTAAGCAGCCAACAAGTGAATGACCAACGACAGCTTGTGGTGGATGGCTGGTGAGCGGTGGTGGACGGCGAGTGGCAATGGCTGACGAGTGAGCAATTAGCTAGTAGTGAGGGCATATGATGAGAAAAGTTTTTATTTTTCATTTTTGTTCAATAAATAGAAAAGTAAAAAACTTTTACTTCTAATATCTGTTTTAAACCTATTTTAGAGAAAAAATTTATTCCAGAAATAGAAAATTGAAATTATGTTACTAAACAAAATTTTTATTCCAAATTTATTCTTGGGAAAGAAAAATAAAAAAGAGAGAAATAAAATGATTATTATGCACGTCGGTCAAAATGTTATGACAAATGAAGTATATTTATGGAGATTAGAGATTTTATCAAAGAATATTATTAAATAATATACATATATATATATATATTATTTGATATGCGCTATTTTCCAAAATAGTTGATTTTCTTTTATGTGCATTATGTTTATCCTTCTCTAATAAAGTGCAATATCAAGTCAGTTAAGTAAAACCATTGGGGGTTCGCCCCAGTGGCCACCCTTCCAACATGGAAGGGGGAGGTGAGGAGTTCAAATCCCCACCTCCTCAGGGGGGGATGGGGGTAGGGACGCAGGGCACAAGTCTGCGAGTGAGTGTAGACTAGGAATATAGTAGACCGATAAAAAAAAAAAAGTAAAATTATAGTCTTTATTGATTCTCACTTCCTCTATCTTGAAGATTTTTAATATTTACAGCGGTCAACTCAGAAATTAATTTGAATTAGAGTAATAGAACAATAGGTCCCAAGTTCAAATAGGTCTCCATCAATATGCCAATATTTATTTATATACATACGTAGTGTAACAATCTAAAAGGTAATTAGCATATCAAAATAGGAAATATATACCGTTGAGATACGATACCCATAGGGACAAGATCTTTCAACCGATCCTACGAAAATTGGATACATATAGAAGTTTTGAGTTTGGCGTAAACAGTAGCTTTGTCCACGTCCATATATCTCTTTGCACTTCGAACCAAGTGAGACTCGCTCTACATCGATGCGTCATCGCTTAGATTTTCATGGGTTTTAATTTGAAACTTCGAGTTTGATGACTCGTGGGATTACCTTCGGTCTAATCTGCATCCTGCTCTCGCGTTACATATCTAAGTGAATGAGTCCGATCTTCGTCGATAAATCTGTGTATGTATTAATCTTGATTCCCGCTTAAATTGTCCAGAGATTTTAATTCAGTGAGAGATGTACGTTCGATCTATTTTACTTTTCTATGCTTCTGTTGGATTTGTTTACTTTGATGGCGATCATTCAAGATTCGGTAGATTCTGATGGAAAATATGACCGGGGAAGACGGGTGTACTTAGGCGGCGACCGTTGAATGTCGATTTTTCTCTCGTTTGTTTGAACAAGATCATTCGATGGACAAACTTCCTCTCCTGTAACTGAATATGGTTCTCTCTCTGTTGCAGGCAACGAAAAGGACTCTTAGCTGAGTCAGATCAAAATATTCAACTAAGAAATTCTGAGTATTCAAATCAACATGGCTCGCACTGAACTGAAACTCGAATTCATATCCAATTCAAGATCTCGCAGAATCACGTTCGAGAAAAGAAAGAAGGGACCGATGAAGAAGGCCGAGCATTCAAAATCCTCTGCAGTGTCGACACGTGTGTGATCATCTACCCAATGTGGATGTCCGGCGATGGCCTGGTCCAGCTGAAGATCTGGCCGCCGGACAATAAGGAGGTAGAGCGCATCATCCTCCGCTATCAAAGTGAGGCTGTGGATCGCCGTGCCAAGCACGCCACAGGACTGCACGAGTTCTTTGCAAGCCAGAAGAAGAATGACGCGGAGCTCGCCAACGCCCGAAGGCCAACTGGGAGGCCATGTGTCTGGTCTTGGATGAGTTCCTCAGAGATCTCTTAGAGCCTCAACTGAGGTCGCTCCAGAGCGCGGTGGGCAATAGTCCCAAACAGGCAAAGACGAGGCTTGCCACAATGAAAGAGAAGAGAGTGGTCGAGACGGTGGCGCCAAGTGAAGGGATTGAACCCTGCGGCGGAGCGGACCTCCATGCAAGCAATGCAGGCTTCATGCAAGACAGGGTGGTCGAAGCTGGACGGCCTTTGGAATTCCTTTATCAACTGTTGGATCAATCCTTGACTATCCCTTGCCATTAACTTCCTTACCGCCTGAGTATTCAACACGGTTCGGACCCTCAAGAGGTGACGATTCCTGGTGCCGCATTGTAATGAAGCTCGGAGCATGATATATGGTCCCCTGCAGCAAATTTTTATCGTGAGAACGCTCATCATGATCAGGTTCAATTCTTCAGTGACCCAACCTCTCCCTAAGCAATCCATTGCTACGAAAACTGTTGAGAATAACAGATCCCCGAAAACCGGATTCGACACTAAATCGAACCCCTAAAACGAATGCGGAAGACAAGCCCGGGAAAATCACGTATCACTGATCCTAAAGCACACCACGGATTTGAGCGTACCTTATTAGCCATAGATTAAACACCAACGCTGAAGATCGAGGAAGAAATTCTAATCCGATGATGTCAATTCGCCTTGAAGGGAAGACGGTGTCACCATTTGTGCTTGTCTTCTTTTTCTTGAAGGGAGAGAGGGAGTGCGTTTGAAAGAGAGGGAGACGTACGTACATTTTTTCCAAGAGGTGCGTTCTCCCTCTCTCTCCTCCCTTTTATACGTCCCTCCATCCACGGGCCCTATTCCTGCGGGTCAGGCTTTTAAGCCCAACATGGGCGGACGGGCATTAAGCCTATCTCATATAAAACCATCGTCTCCCACTCGCACATGGTGGGCCGAACAGAATTCTCTTTACCTCTCTTCAACATTCATACCGGTGAATAATCCGTGCGACCAGCATACTTTGAGAGCTCGTTGCCATACATCTCATTAGGAATATATAGCAGCTCATAATGGGCATCACAACCCGAGTAGATTTAGTATGCGTACTTAGATCAATCAATCACATTTATATCTCTCTTGATCTCTTTTAAACAATGATATTTATATTGTATTCACAACTATGATTATCCCAAAGACAGTCATAATTGGTTAACCGGTGAATACAAAAACTACAATGTAATTCTCCAAAATCGATCTTCCTCTTTCATTCAAACTCTCAATTTCAGTTTAGCTTACTTTTCTAGAAATGTCCCATTAGATCGAATCAAACTCATGACAATTGGCAACATCCTAAGATAGCAAACACTAAATAGAAATCTTGAGAATAAATAAGAGTCATGAGGGGACTAAAAATTGAGGAACTATTTTCCTCAAGAGTCTCACACGACATAAAAGTTGAGATCAAACTTTTGCCACTCTTATTAGTCGTCTCATGCATACGTAGTATGAAATAAGTATTACGGTATTAACTCCTTTCCCATGGAGCGTATGTCTACACATTCAATACCGTACAGATGACAGTTCAGACATACCCAATGTCTAACTTGAGTTCACGTATCTACTCATTCACAAAATTCATCGAACTCACATCCGGCATCATAGACGGATAAAATAAAATATGTTGGGTATTTTACTTTTGGACATAACAAGTATTATGTCTTCATCTTAACACCCAATCAAGGCGACATACGTATTTTAAGCTTGAGCTCTCAATTATCACATAGATAATAAGCTTAAAAACAGTCTCATCTCTATTTATCACACAGTAAATAAATGCGATTACCCGTGTGAATGGGCTAATCTTATATATGTCCGACATACTTTCTCAACTTAAAGTAATGCACTGAGTATTAAGATACATAAAGATCAAAACAAAGATTCATAGGCATTAATGATGAAAACACAAATTCATCAAATGTGAACACTTAGGGAAATTACAATATTCAGTACATTGGCCTCTACGCAATCCTAGAGATTTTACATGACCACAAAACACATCTCTAGGTATTGGCTTTGTCATAGGATCTGCTACTATTCTATGCGTAGATATGTACTGTAAGTTCACATCCTTTCGTGCAACCATATCCTTGACAAAATTATACTTTGTATCTATAGGTTTGGTATTACCATGATATTTTGGATCTTTGGTGTACGCTTTTGCTGCGTGTCTACTACAGTTAACCAATAATGAATTTGCAGCACTTCCAATAACACTTAAATGATCCAAAAATCTCTTAAGCCAAACACATTCTTATACTGCTGTTGATAATGCCACAAACTCAATTTACATCGTGGACAAGGCTATACACTTTTGTTTCTTACTGCTCCAACATATGGTGCCATTATTCGGTAAGAAAACAAACCCAGATGTAGATTTTCTTTCATCTAAATCTCCTCTCCAATCAGCATCAGAATAGCCTTAGAGTCGCAGATCATTTCCTTAATAACTCAGCGTATAATCAGCAATCCCCTTTAAATACCTCAGTATTCTCTTAATGGCTTTCCAATGTGCTTGACTTGGATTGGATTGGTATCTTCTCACAATTCCAACTGCAAAACATATGTCAGGTCTTGTACACATCATAGCGTACATCAAGCTTTCAACAGCACTAGCATAAGAAACATGTTTCATTTGTTCCTTCTCTTGTGAAGTCCTTGGACACAGTCTATGGCTCAATCCTTCACCTTTTGCAATAGAAGTGTCTATGGGTTTACAATCCCATATCATTCATCTCAAAGTTGGAAGACAACCAACTTTCGACTGTATTAACAAGCTCCATATTACTTCCGGCAATTAGTATATCATCAACATATAATGATGTGATCACAAATTGATCATTGGATCTATTGATATATATACAATGATTCTCATCTATCATTGTAAAATCATATGCCATTATGGCATTATGAAATCGTATATACCATTGTCTTGACGATCGCTTAAGGCCATATATCGACCTCAAAAGTCGACATACCTTTTCTTCTTAGCCTTTCACTATGAAACCAGCATGTTGTTCCATATATGTTCATTCCTCTAATTCTCCATTGAGGAAAGCAGTCTTTACATCCATTTGATGTAACTCAAGATCCATACTAACCACTATTGCCAGAATTATGCGAATCGAGATAAATCTCACTACAGGAGAAAATGTTTCTTCATAATCAATTCTTTCATGTTGATTATACCCCTTCGCCACAAGGCGAGCCTTATGCCTTTCTATCGAGCCATCAGTTTTTCACTTTATTTTGAGAACCCACTTGTTCCCAATAGCTTTGTGTCCTTTTGAAAGATCAACTAGTTCCCAAACTTGGTTTGATTTCATTGACTTCATTTCCTCTTCCCATGGAGCGTATGTCTACACATTCAATACCGTACATGATGACGGTTCGTACATACCCAATGTCTAACTTGAGTTCACGTATCTACTCATTCACAAAATTCATCAGAACTCACATCTGGCATCATAGACAGATAAAATAAAATATGTTGGGTATTTTACTTTTGGACATAACAAGTATTATGTCTTCATCTTAACACCCAATCAAGGCGACATACGTATTTTAAGCTTGAGCTCTCAATTATCACATAGATAATAAGCTTAAAAACAGTCTCATCTCTATTTATCACACAGTAAATAAATGCGATTACCCGTGTGAATGGGCTAATCTTATATATGTCCGACATACTTTCTCAACTTAAAGTAATGCACTGAGCATTAAGATGCATAAAGATCAAAACAAAGATTCATAGGCATTAATGATGAAAACACAAATTCATCAAATGTGAACACTTAGGGAAATTACAATATTTAGTACATCAGCCTCTACACAATCCTAGAGATTTTACATGACCACAAAACACATCTCTAGGTATTGGCTTTGTCATAGGATCTGCTACCATTCTATGCGTAGATATGTACTGTAAGTTCACATCCTTTCGTGCAACCATATCCTTGACAAAATTATACTTGGTATCTATAGGTTTGGTATTGCCATGATATTGTGGATCTTTGGTGTACGCTTTTGCTGCGTGTCTACTACAGTTAACCAATAATGAATTTGCAGCACTTCCAATAACACTTAAATGATCCAAAAATCTCTTAAGCCAAACACATTCTTATACTGCTGTTGATAATGCCACAAACTCAATTTACATCGTGGACAAGGCTATACACTTTTGTTTCTTACTGCTCCAACATATGGTGCCATTATTCGGTAAGAAAACAAACCCAGATGTAGATTTTCTTTCATCTAAATCTCCTCTCCAATCAGCATCAGAATAGCCTTAGAGTCGCATCATTTCCTTAATAACTCAGCGTATAATCAGCAATCCCCTTTAAATACCTCAGTATTCTCTTAATGGCTTTCCAATGTGCTTGACCTGGATTGGATTGGTATCTTCTCACAATTCCAACTGCAAAACATATGTCAGGTCTTGTACACATCATAGCGTACATCAAGCTTTCAACAAGACTAGCATAAGAAACATGTTTCATTTGTTCCTTCTCTTGTGAAGTCCTTGGACACGCCTCTATGGCTCAATCCTTCACCTTTTGCAATAGAAGTGTCTATGGGTTTACAATCCCATATCATTCATCTCAAAGTTGGAAGACAACCAACTTTCGACATTTGTATTAACAAGCTCCATATTACTTCCGGCAATTAGTATATCATCAACATATAATGATGTGATCACAAATTGATCATTGGATCTATTGATATATATACAATGATTCTCATCTATCATTGTAAAATCATATGCCATTATGGCATTATGAAATCGTATATACCATTGTCTTGACGATCGCTTAAGGCCATATATCGACCTCAAAAGTCGACATACCTTTTCTTCTTAGCCTTTCACTATGAAACCAGCATGTTGTTCCATATATGTTCATTCCTCTAATTCTCCATTGAGGAAAGCAGTCTTTACATCCATTTGATGTAACTCAAGATCCATACTAACCACTATTGCCAGAATTATGCGAATCGAGGTAAATCTCACTACAGGAGAAAATGTTTCTTCATAATCAATTCTTTCATGTTGATTATACCCCTTCGCCACAAGGCGAGCCTTATGCCTTTCTATCGAGCCATCGCTTTTTCACTTTATTTTGAGAACCCACTTGTTCCCAATAGCTTTGTGTCCTTTTGAAAGATCAACTAGTTCCCAAACTTGGTTTGATTTCATTGACTTCATTTCCTCTTCCCATGGAGCGTATGTCTACACATTCAATACCGTACGATGATGACGCCGTACATACCCAATGTCTAACTTGAGTTCACGTATCTACTCATTCACAAAATTCATCGAACTCACATCCGGCATCATAGACGGATAAAATAAAATATGTTGGGTATTTTACTTTTGGACATAACAAGTATTATGTCTTCATCTTAACACCCAATCAAGGCGACATACGTATTTTAAGCTTGAGCTCTCAATTATCACATAGATAATAAGCTTAAAAACAGTCTCATCTCTATTTATCACACAGTAAATAAATGCGATTACCCGTGTGAATGGGCTAATCTTATATATGTCCGACATACTTTCTCAACTTAAAGTAATGCACTGAGCATTAAGATGCATAAAGATCAAAACAAAGATTCATAGGCATTAATGATGAAAACACAAATTCATCAAATGTGAACACTTAGGGAAATTACAATATTTAGTACATCAGCCTCTACACAATCCTAGAGATTTTACATGACCACAAAACACATCTCTAGGTATTGGCTTTGTCATAGGATCTGCTACCATTCTATGCGTAGATATGTACTGTAAGTTCACATCCTTTCGTGCAACCATATCCTTGACAAAATTATACTTGGTATCTATAGGTTTGGTATTGCCATGATATTTTGGATCTTTGGTGTACGCTTTTGCTGCGTGTCTACTACAGTTAACCAATAATGAATTTGCAGCACTTCCAATAACACTTAAATGATCCAAAAATCTCTTAAGCCAAACACATTCTTATACCGTGTTGATAATGCCACAAACTCAATTTACATCGTGGACAAGGCTATACACTTTTGTTTCTTACTCGCTCCAACATATGGTGCCATTATTCGGTAAGAAAACAAACCCATGTAGATTTTCTTTCATCTAAATCTCCTCTCCAATCAAGATCGAATAGCCTTAGAGTCGCAGATCATTTCCTTAATAACTCGGCGTATAATCAGCAATCCCCTTTAAATACCTCAAGTATTCTCTTAATGGCTTTCCAATGTGCTTGACCTGGATTGGATTGGTATCTTCTCACAATTCCAACCGCAAAACATATGTCGGGTCTTGTACACATCATAGCGTACATCAAGCTTTCAACAAGACTAGCATAAGAAACATGTTTCATTTGTTCCTTCTCTTGTGAAGTCCTTGGACACGCTTCATGGCTCAATCCTTCACCTTTTGCAATAGAAGTGTCTATGGGTTTACAATCCCATATCATTCATCTCAAAGTTGGAAGACAACCAACTTTCGATCGTATTAACAAGCTCCATATTACTTCCGGCAATTAGTATATCATCAACATATAATGATGTGATCACAAATTGATCATTGGATCTATTGATATATATACAATGATTCTCATCTATCATTGTAAAATCATATGCCATTATGGCATTATGAAATCGTATATACCATTGTCTTGACGACTGCTTAAGGCCATATATCGACCTCAAAAGTCGACATACCTTTTCTTCTTAGCCTTTCACTATGAAACCAGCATGTTGTTCCATATATGTTCATTCCTCTAATTCTCCATTGAGGAAAGCAGTCTTTACATCCATTTGATGTAACTCAAGATCCATACTAACCACTATTGCCGTAATTATGCGAATCGAGGTAAATCTCACTACGGAGAAAATGTTTCTTCATAATCAATTCTTTCATGTTGATTATACCCCTTCGCCACAAGGCGAGCCTTATGCCTTTCTATCGAGCCATCGCTTTTTCACTTTATTTTGAGAACCCACTTGTTCCCAATAGCTTTGTGTCCTTTTGAAAGATCAACTAGTTCCCAAACTTGGTTTGATTTCATTGACTTCATTTCCTCTTCCCATGGAGCGTATGTCTACACATTCAATACCGTACGGATGACAGGTTCGTACATACCCAATGTCTAACTTGAGTTCACGTATCTACTCATTCACAAAATTCATCGTAACTCACATCCGCATCATAGACGGATAAAATAAAATATGTTGGGTATTTTACTTTTGGACATAACAAGTATTATGTCTTCATCTTAACACCCAATCAAGGCGACATACGTATTTTAAGCTTGAGCTCTCAATTATCACATAGATAATAAGCTTAAAAACAGTCTCATCTCTATTTATCACACAGTAAATAAATGCGATTACCCGTGTGAATGGGCTAATCTTATATATGTCCGACATACTTTCTCAACTTAAAGTAATGCACTGAGCATTAAGATGCATAAAGATCAAAACAAAGATTCATAGGCATTAATGATGAAAACACAAATTCATCAAATGTGAACACTTAGGGAAATTACAATATTTAGTACATCGCCTCTACACAATCCTAGAGATTTTACATGACCACAAAACACATCTCTAGGTATTGGCTTTGTCATAGGATCTGCTACCATTCTATGCGTAGATATGTACTGTAAGTTCACATCCTTTCGTGCAACCATATCCTTGACAAAATTATACTTGGTATCTATAGGTTTGGTATTGCCATGATATTTTGGATCTTTGGTGTACGCTTTTGCTGCGTGTCTACTACAGTTAACCAATAATGAATTTGCAGCACTTCCAATAACACTTAAATGATCCAAAAATCTCTTAAGCCAAACACATTCTTATACTGCTTGATAATGCCACAAACTCAATTTACATCGTGGACAAGGCTATACACTTTTGTTTCTTACTTTGCTCCAACATATGGTGCCATTATTCGGTAAGAAAACAAACCCGATGTAGATTTTCTTTCATCTAAATCTCCTCTCCAATCAAGATCGAATAGCCTTAGAGTCGCAGATCATTTCCTTAATAACTCAGCGTATAATCAGCAATCCCCTTTAAATACCTCAGTATTCTCTTAATGGCTTTCCAATGTGCTTGACCTGGATTGGATTGGTATCTTCTCACAATTCCAACTGCAAAACATATGTCGTGTCTTGTACACATCATAGCGTACATCAAGCTTTCAACAAGACACTAGCATAAGAAACATGTTTCATTTGTTCCTTCTCTTGTGAAGTCCTTGGACACGCCTATGGCTCAATCCTTCACCTTTTGCAATAGAAGTGTCTATGGGTTTACAATCCCATATCATTCATCTCAAAGTTGGAAGACAACCAACTTTCGATCGTATTAACAAGCTCCATATTACTTCCGGCAATTAGTATATCATCAACATATAATGATGTGATCACAAATTGATCATTGGATCTATTGATATATATACAATGATTCTCATCTATCATTGTAAAATCATATGCCATTATGGCATTATGAAATCGTATATACCATTGTCTTGACGATCGCTTAAGGCCATATATCGACCTCAAAAGTCGACATACCTTTTCTTCTTAGCCTTTCACTATGAAACCAGCATGTTGTTCCATATATGTTCATTCCTCTAATTCTCCATTGAGGAAAGCAGTCTTTACATCCATTTGATGTAACTCAAGATCCATACTAACCACTATTGCCAGAATTATGCGAATCGAGGTAAATCTCACTACAGGAGAAAATGTTTCTTCATAATCAATTCTTTCATGTTGATTATACCCCTTCGCCACAAGGCGAGCCTTATGCCTTTCTATCGAGCCATCAATTTTTCACTTTATTTTGAGAACCCACTTGTTCCCAATAGCTTTGTGTCCTTTTGAAAGATCAACTAGTTCCCAAACTTGGTTTGATTTCATTGACTTCATTTCCTCTTCCCATGGAGCGTATGTCTACACATTCAATACCGTACAGATGACAGTTCAGACATACCCAATGTCTAACTTGAGTTCACGTATCTACTCATTCACAAAATTCATCAGAACTCACATCTGGCATCATAGACAGATAAAATAAAATATGTTGGGTATTTTACTTTTGGACATAACAAGTATTATGTCTTCATCTTAACACCCAATCAAGGCGACATACGTATTTTAAGCTTGAGCTCTCAATTATCACATAGATAATAAGCTTAAAAACAGTCTCATCTCTATTTATCACACAGTAAATAAATGCGATTACCCGTGTGAATGGGCTAATCTTATATATGTCCGACATACTTTCTCAACTTAAAGTAATGCACTGAGCATTAAGATGCATAAAGATCAAAACAAAGATTCATAGGCATTAATGATGAAAACACAAATTCATCAAATGTGAACACTTAGGGAAATTACAATATTTAGTACATCAGCCTCTACACAATCCTAGAGATTTTACATGACCACAAAACACATCTCTAGGTATTGGCTTTGTCATAGGATCTGCTACCATTCTATGCGTAGATATGTACTTTGTAAGTTCACATCCTTTCGTGCAACCATATCCTTGACAAAATTATACTTGGTATCTATAGGTTTGGTATTGCCATGATATTTTGGATCTTTGGTGTACGCTTTTGCTGCGTGTCTACTACAGTTAACCAATAATGAATTTGCAGCACTTCCAATAACACTTAAATGATCCAAAAATCTCTTAAGCCAAACACATTCTTATACTGCTGTTGATAATGCCACAAACTCAATTTACATCGTGGACAAGGCTATACACTTTTGTTTCTTACTGCTCCAACATATGGTGCCATTATTCGGTAAGAAAACAAACCCAGATGTAGATTTTCTTTCATCTAAATCTCCTCTCCAATCAGCATCAGAATAGCCTTAGAGTCGCAGATCATTTCCTTAATAACTCAGCGTATAATCAGCAATCCCCTTTAAATACCTCGATTCTCTTAATGGCTTTCCAATGTGCTTGACCTGGATTGGATTGGTATCTTCTCACAATTCCAACTGCAAAACATATGTCGTCTTGTACACATCATAGCGTACATCAAGCTTTCAACAAGCACTAGCATAAGAAACATGTTTCATTTGTTCCTTCTCTTGTGAAGTCCTTGGACACGCCTATGGCTCAATCCTTCACCTTTTGCAATAGAAGTGTCTATGGGTTTACAATCCCATATCATTCATCTCAAAGTTGGAAGACAACCAACTTTCGATCGTATTAACAAGCTCCATATTACTTCCGCAATTAGTATATCATCAACATATAATGATGTGATCACAAATTGATCATTGGATCTATTGATATATATACAATGATTCTCATCTATCATTGTAAAATCATATGCCATTATGGCATTATGAAATCGTATATACCATTGTCTTGACGATCGCTTAAGGCCATATATCGACCTCAAAAGTCGACATACCTTTTCTTCTTAGCCTTTCACTATGAAACCAGCATGTTGTTCCATATATGTTCATTCCTCTAATTCTCCATTGAGGAAAGCAGTCTTTACATCCATTTGATGTAACTCAAGATCCATACTAACCACTATTGCCAGAATTATGCGAATCGAGGTAAATCTCACTACAGGAGAAAATGTTTCTTCATAATCAATTCTTTCATGTTGATTATACCCATTCGCCACAAGGCGAGCCTTATGCCTTTCTATCGAGCCATCAGTTTTTCACTTTATTTTGAGAACCCACTTGTTCCTAATAGCTTTGTGTCCTTTTGAAAGATCAACTAGTTCTCAAACTTGGTTTGATTTCATTGACTTCATTTCCTCTTCCATTGCATAAATCCATTTTTCCTTACTAAGGCAATTCAGAGTCTCATTAATATTTCTTGGCTCATCTTCATCTTGCGAAGCAATCATAAAAGTGTCCCCTTCAATGTCAAAATGTCGACGGGGAATACTTTGGCGACTTGTTCGCCGTATGGGAGATTATACACTTAACACATCATTTCCCATTATGCTTCCACTTGGATTAGATAATGACGATATCATCTCATCATGTGGTTGTAATTGAGAATGAGTTGAATTCAATTCATCACTTCTCATATTACTCCCACATGGACGAACTACACTAATATCATTATCTTGATCCAAGGTTTCAAATAGAGAGTAATCTTCCCTTATTTCGCCCTTCTTATGAAATTTATCCACTAAGAATGTGACATCACATGATTCAAATTCAGTTATACTCACACTTTCCTGCTCACCTATGAACACCTACCCTTTTGAGTGTTCGGAGTATCTCATGAAAATACTATTATTTCCTTTGGGACCCAATTTCCCAAACTTGTGAGAGGACTCATGAGTATAGGTAGTATAACCCCATGGCTTAAGAAAAATTAAGTCTGGTTTTCTACCTGTCCATAACTCATATGGAGTGGAAGTAACTGATTTGGAAGGCACCCGGTTAAGTATATAGGCAGCAGTTAACAGTGCATCACTCCAAAAAGTGATAGGTAAGTTAGCATGCGCCATCATGGACCTAACCATTTCCAGTAGGGTTATGTTTCTTCTCTCCGCAACACCATTTTGTTGAGGAGTATATGGAATAGACAACTGTCTTTCTATTCCTTTTTCATCACATAATTTTCTGAACTCATCAGATAAATATTCTCGACCTCGATCGGATCTCAATACTTTTATTTTCTTGTCTAATTGATTTTCTACCAAGTTCATAAATATTTTGAAACAACTTAATGCTTCAGATTTATGAGAAATCAAATAGACATATCCGAATCGAGTATAATCATCTATAAAAGTGATGAAATAAACAGCCTCATGCCTTCCTCTCACATTCATTGAACCACAGACGTCACAATGGATTAAATGCAGAGGAAATTCAGCTCTTTTATCTTTTCCAAATGGTTTCATTGTCGTTTTCCCTACTAGGCAATGCTCATATCTGGGCAAATCGGCTTTTTCAATGTTACCCAACAAGCCCTCTTTGGCTAGTCTATTCATATGTCGTTGGCCAATATGACCAAGTCTAGCATGCCACATAATCACATCATTATCATATGAAGTAGAAGACGTGAAACAAGGAAATAACAAATATTGATATCACTACAGTCAACATTTAGTACAATAAAACCATCTAGAAAGTGACCACAATCATAGTAGTTTGTATCCAAATACAAATCTACACCTCTATTATGTAAGTTCATATTAAAACCAAGCTTGACCAACACTAAAATAGACACTAAATTTCGACGAATCTCTGGGACATATAAAACATCATGTAGGAACAAGGTGCGTCCACCACGCATGTTCAATTAGTAGGTGTCAATCCCTTTAACTTCATCTCTGGAGTTATATCCCACATAGATCCACTTAGTTCCAATTGGTACTCGTCGGAATTCCACAAAGGATCCTCTATCCTTCCTTACATGGTCTGTCGCTCATGAATTTATAGTCCACAAAGGATTGGATTTAGCCAATAATTCAAAAATTGACACATAAGCAAAGTTCTCAAATGTACAAGAAGTGTTGACTTTTTTCGGCTCACAAGAGTTGCGAGTATAGTGACATTTCTTGTCACAATTGTAACACATCACACTTGACATTTTCTTCCCTTGAGGACGTTTTCATCTCTTGTGTTGGTTAACTTTTGATTTCTTGCAATAAGGACTTGATCCTTTGCATTCCCACATATTGAACGAATCAATACGTTTGCGCTTAGAGCTCAAAGCTCTTTCTAAGCTAGAACCAGCATTGCAAATGTCTATTTTCGGCTCAAATGCCGATAGGCAGTCCTCTATTAGCTCAAAGTGGCGCACGGCATCCTCAAGATCTTCCATAATATGGTTAAGAGCTTCTAGTGCTTCTTGCTTTTCCAGCACATATTGAATCTTCATATTTAATATTTCACAATTGTTGCCATTCATATCAGCAATTACGTTCTTAATTGCTGAAAACATCGATCTGAACACATCAGACATACATGCACAAATAATTAATGCCTATCCTTTATGCATCCCTATTTGCACAGACCCATCATATTAATGAATAATTTCAAGTAAGGCTTCAGAATCAAAATGTCACTATGTTTCCAATCATCATCCAAAAATCATAACTTAAAATTATCATTAATATAATTGTCTTATGCAAAACTAATTCTATGAAGTTACAAAAACTTCTATCAACTACCCACAAAGCAGTCAACAATAACAAAAACAAATAATATCTAACATCTAATAGAATGACAATGCTTTCACATAATACAATTATACATTACACTAAGCAATATATACAGGGAAAAATATCAACATGGAAAGAGATATTTACACCCACAAAACATCTCTTAATTAATCTAAGAAATAAATAGGGAATGTCCCTTCTAATCTATCAAAAATATTTGAGAAATTTGAAGGCACATTTGCCAACCATGGAAAAACTTTTGGAGAGCTTTCATGTCGCCTCCAAGGCGCATTCGCTTCCGCGCCATGTGACGCTTAATCTAAGGGTTGAAGTTTTGGTTAACTCAATCATATAGTACTCTCTTACAAAAGCTTCCACTAGCATCCTATAACCCGGGACCACGTTGACCTCCCATAGCCGACCTAATACCGTTTTCCATTCAGGTGGAAGAATGTTCATCAAAACCGGCACCTTCTCAAAATCCGGCATAAGATAACCATTACAGATGATTTCTTGTATCATCTGATTGACCTTGACCACATGTGATACTAAATCACCGTCATGCCACCGATAATTAACTAAATCTGACATCAGCCTTTTAAGTCTTGCAATTCCCTCGTCCGTTCTCGGGATTGTAGGTATCCATGCATAACGCATCATAGTTCTTGCAACAAATGCAGAACTAAAAATGGATTACTCATAATCCATAATCTACATAAGGGAAAATACATAATTTTCCAAAATTCATGCAACAAATGTAGAATAAATAATGGATTACATATAACCCATATAGGAAAAATGAAAAAGAAACAAATCTTTTTTTCTTTCTCGAGTCAAAGGTCAACGGTAAGTCAACGGTCAACGGTCGGCGGGTCATCGAGCGGCGGGTCGAACCGATTGGACCGGTCGGACCGGACGGGTTGGTCGGACCGATCGACCGGTCGGACGAACCGACCGCATGTGCCGTGCGCGTGCGCTGGCTGACGTCAACCGGCACGTGCCATGCGTCCACGGTTCGGGTCGGGTTGGGTCGCCGGTCGGTGACCGCACAACCAACCGTCGTCGGCATTGACGTCATCGATGACGTCATCCCAGCGGTTACCGACCGTTGGGTGACATCAGCACGCGTCGGTCCGTCGACCGGCGCGTGCCGGTTCACCGACCGACACGTGCGCCGCACGCGTTGGGCGAGCCAGCGCTTCCGGGTGCGTCGCGCCCACGCGCATCGCCTTCTGGCCGCGCGTGTGGGCGCGTGCGGCGTCGCTCGACGGCGCACGACATGTCGCCGGACTCGTCTCGACGAGCCCTTTCACCCTATGTCTTCAAAAATCGATTTCGAATCACAAAAACTCGAAAAAATGGACGAACAGCGCTCGGGTGTCGGGATTTCTTGCCCCGATCCGTACGGCCGAATTATTTTCGCGAAAAATCAATCAAACAACATCAAATAGGTCGGGAAAAACGTGAACCTGGCTCTAATACCAATGTCAAGAATAACGGATCCCCGAAAACCGGATTCGACACTAAATCGAATCCTTAAAACGAATGCGGAAGACAAGCCCAAGAAAATCACGTATCACCGATCCTAAAGCACATCACGGATTTGAGCGTACCTTGTTAGCCACAGATTAAACACCGACGCTGAAGATCGAGGAAGAAATTCTGATCCGATGATGTCAGTTCGCCTTGAAAGGAAGACGGTGTCGCCATTTGCGCTTGTCTTCTTTTTCTTGGAGGGAGAGAGGGAGTGCGTTTGAAAGAGAGGGAGACGTACGTACATTTTTTCCAAGAAGTGCGTTCTCCCTCTCTCTCCTCCCTTTTATACGTCCCTCCATCCACGGGCCCTATTCCTGTGGGCCGGGCTTTTAGGCCCAACATGGGCGGACGGGCCTTAAGCCCATCTCATATAAAACCATCAAAAACCCGCCTAAAGGGCCACAAGGAGTCATCCGTCGTTTTAGTTCTCTTTCAGCTGCTTATTTTTTACCTGCCCAATGAAGCTTCGAAACGATAAGTTTGGGCTTAACGGTGATTTTGCACTGCTTGTACAGAAAATTCTTAATAATGTTAGTATCGTTATGATTCAGCTACTTGTGTTTCTGATGTTTAGTGGATCCATGAATTGGATTTAGTCACTCTGATGATGCTAGTAGGTTTGTTACATGTCTTGGAGAACCTGTTTTCTTACGTTTGATGTTAACTGGTAACAGCGTGCTGTTTTGTTGAATATGAATACGTATGCAACTAAAGATCGTTGTTCTGAGGGTAACTTGAAAACTCCTAAAGGCCGATGCAGTGAGGCATAACAATAGAGGCATCCCAAGAAACGCAACTGAAGATAGCAACACAAGTTACACAACTCAATTTCACTAAGGATGTCGAGTTAATAAAGAAACTGAAACCCCACGCAGACCGAAAAGAAAGTACAGGAAGAGCTTATCTTTCTGTCTCTAAGCTTAAAACGCATTGAAGATTTCATTTTAACTAAAAACACTTCTTCTTGCACCATTAACGTTGGACGATGAAATCATATCATAATGAACTTTAGTATCTAATATTGTGCACGGAATTTACTAAGGTCGATTATTATTATTTGGAAAATAGTATGCATAGGAAGCAAGCAAATTATGATTTACTAAACAAAAGGGAAGAATTTATGTCCAAAAAAAATGGTTACATTAATACAATTGCAAATTCTACAATATCGCCGATTGTTAAACTTTGCCTCACTTATTTTTTTCAGAGTTAATAGAATTAAAAAATTTCAAGTTATAATCACTATGACACAAATATCCGATTTTTTTGTGTCCCTAAAAACTTGGCCATCGAGGCAAAATTACCTCAAACGTTTTGTGTCTCAAAAAACCGAACTTATACTAGTATAACAAATATACGTTGAATGAAACTCAAATAGATGTTATATATGACACACATATATAAGTTTCGGTTTTTTTGTAACTTAACAAAAAGTTGAGGGTATTTATATCATGATGAGCAAATTAAGAATTTTTTGTGACATGAGAAAATGGGATATTTTTATTAGAATGAGCATAATTTAAACTTTTTCTATGGCATTTTTTTATTTTTTCTTTTTATATAAATGGTCTGTATCCAAACAACCAACTATACTGAGTTGGTTCAGCTTTAGGCACTTCATCACAGAGTTCCTAAGGTCGAAACTCCACAATTGCTAACACGATCCTATGCTAGCTTTCCCCCAGGTATTGATGCTTGGTTCAAGGTGCACCGGGCACTCTACAAGCCATGGGCTGCCCTTTAATCACCTTTGTTTGCACCCAATTGTCTACTCTTTTGTTTTTTTTTTTTTTTTTTCATCTTTTATATAATCAATGTAAGGTTAATATCATGAAAATATTCGTGACAAATTTATACTCTATTATTTTTATTAATTAAATTAATATTGCAAAAAGTCCTAAATTAATATACTCGTTAACGCCATGTGTTATCAAACTCAATTATTTGAAAGTAAAATTTAACGAAAACTAATGGAAAATAAAATTATCACACGTGTATCGATCGAGTTTTTGGAAGCCAAAAAATTAAATTTTGATAAATTTATCATAGGTAATAATTTTGAATTTTTCATACATTTAACCGATCAATGTATTCATATTATTTTTTTTTTCTGAAATAAGGATCAGCAAATCTGATCAAATTTCTGTGCAAATAAGTTGAGCAGTCTCTTCGCGATACTTGGATATTCGAAGTATTTGACATGAATAACTAAAGCGAGAATAGGACGTGCCCATAATGCTTAAATCATAAATTCTTTTTGAATTCGAATTTAATCGGAGATTATTGGAGAACAGAAAGATACAATGTTTGTTCCAGTTTATATGGGTTATCTTTTCGGCCTTACAAGTGTTTTGCATTATTGCAATTTCATTTTCTTTTATATCAGTCAATAACCGGGGGCTTTCACCCCCGGACCAGTTCATTGCCTGTACCGTGACCAGTCGTTAGCTGGGGTAGGCATCGCGGGCTCCCTGGCGGGTTGCTTTCCTCTGGGCGAACCATGAGGAGTGGCGCGCAGAGCCCTTGGGGGAGAATTTTTGACGAATTCTCCCAAAACCAGCCACTTGGGGACTCTCACCCCTGCCAGGTTCTTCCTGCAGTGACTAAGCCTTTTAAGGACTTGCTCAGGTCCTAATTTTATTTTCTTTTATATCAGTCAATTTTCCTTTGGAAATGTTAAAACTAATTATTATGTTCCTCTCATGCTTCAAGGGGAATCAGGGCTTTATTCCCGTAGGTTATAGATAAGGAAAATGACATAAATAATCTCTAAATTTTGGCCGGATGTGTATTGTAGTCCCGAACTTTGAATTTATTCAATGTGATCCCTGACTTTAACTTAATATACAATGTCATCTCTTAATTTTTAATTTATTCAATATGATCCTTGAATTTTTGCTACATATTCAAACTATTCCTTAAACTATATGAAAATTAACGGAATAATAATATTGAAAATTTTCCATATAATCTAGGAATTAGTTTGAACATGTATCAAAAATTCAGGGACCGCATCTAACAAAATTAAAAATTCATGGATAGCATTGCATATTGAGCTAAAATGTAAGGATCACATTAAATAAATCGAAAGTTCAGAGACCACAATGCATATTGAGTCAAAGTGTAAGGATCGCTTAAATTATTTTTCCTTATAAATATTGAGTAAGGTCGCTATGTAATTGGTTTTACCGTGCTTATTGTCGATTTTTTTTTTTTTTTTTTTTTTAACTTTTTATTCTATCAAGATGTCTGCACATTGCACAAGCAAACCGTAGCTGCACATGAGGCAGAGCTTCACGGCGGAGGGTCGCGGCAGCGGCTAACTCCATAGTGATGGCGGGTGGTGAGGGATCTGTGAAGATGTGAAGTTCAATCCTCAATATGTCTGGCTTCAGTTGCTTGCCAAAATGAAGATAAGTATATGCGTCAAAGTTGAGCTTGAAGGCTTTGCTCCGCATGAAGGTAATAAGCTCTCTGCTCGTCGCCGGACTTCGATAATGGGAAGCGGAGACGCCGGCTATCCCGTGGGAGTCACGCGAAATTCTTTTTCCAATGACATATAATATTTAAAAAAAAAGGAAAATCAATAGTAAGCCTTTTCTTTTCCACTATTGATGAATGTCAAAATTTCCCATAAAATCCTAAATTCATTATACAGTTCTTAAGTTCAATTCTAAACTTTTCAATTTGGCCAATATAATCCTAACACTTTTGATTTTTTTTTTAATATAATACATCCAATCAATTTAGGTAAAAAATCGTTATCATGGCGGTCTAGTCAAAATTAACATTTCTACATGGGGTCTCGATGACCCTACCGACTGGAAATCTAGGAACGTGAAGGAAAAAAGCAGAAAGAACAAAATTAAAAAAAAAAATATTGCAAAACTTCTAAAACCGATGTCATTATGAGCCCTTCAAAGACATCAAATTACCAATCATGCCACATAGAATGGCATCCATGTCAGTAATTTCCCGTTTCAATTAGCCAAAATGACTACATTAAAAAATCATCAAAAGATATAGAACTATATTAGTGAAATTAGAAAGTTTGGAATTGAATTGATTGTCGTATAATAGACTTAGAATATTTAGACAATTTTTCTATTGATAAATTGGATTTGAATTTTTCGATTGTTTATAAATGGCCCATAATTGTAAATATCAAGGGGCCTAATTTACGAGTGAATTAATGATCTTTGCGTCATAATATTTCAATGATTTTTGAGTGAATTAATTACTAGTTGTCAATGATTAGTGATATTTAATACATGATAAGTAATTTGTCAAAACCATTAGCTTGGTCATATTTCTCACCCTTTTGTACTGTTTAAAAGGAATTTACAATTTACGTTTGCAAATCTATAATCATAAACTTCATAACCAAATTACAATCATAGTCAATATATGCATCTTCCAGGTGAAAATCTCTTACAAGATGAGCAAGAAAATTTTGTTTAAAATTTTCAAGCATTATGCTAATTAAATAGGTCAAAATGTTGCAGTCCAATAAGAAATTAATTCGAAGCCTATTTTGTGTACTAACAACTTAAGTTTTTTAAACTTCATAAATCATATGGTATTAGAAAGTAATTCCCGAGTTAAAATATGTCTCTATTTGCTTCCCTAATTACATATTTCCATACTTCAAGCTTAGGCCAACTTTATACTATTCGTAAGGGGGATGTTAAAATTTTTAGATATAAAATTCCACATTCATTTAACAACTTAACCTTAACAGTTAGTGGTGGTCTCACAAATTTCACGCGGCATGCATAGGTGTGGACAACTAATGTCCAAATCTAATAAAAAAAGAAATTTATATATATTTATGTATGTATGATTATCAACTTATGTGGTCATAAAAAAAAAAAAATCGTGTATTTATGTAGTTGGTTATTTGAAGAAAATAAGGTTCTTGATCACAAAAAGAAAAGAAGATTGATCCGCCGCAAGAAAACGCCACTTGAAATAGGTCCGGTTGCCGGCGCATTCATTCACGGCTTAATCTCCGTATCTTCCGTCACTATGCATATATTTTGTATATGCACATAGCGCAATAAACTTAACGGTAACATTACTATATCAAAACAGGAAATATTTCCCACTGGGATACGACCCCCGCAGGGGCAATATCTTCCACCGACCCTACGAAAATTTAAGGTACATATGGAAGTTTTCAGTTTGGCGTAAACACTAAACAGTAGCTTCTTCAACGCCCGACTCTCTCTCCGCAAGCCGAACCAGGTGAGACTCACTCTCCATCGATGCGCTTTCGCTTAGATTTTCATGGGTTATAGCTTGAAACTTTTGAGTTTGATGCCTTGTGAGATTACCATCGGTCTGTTCTGCGTCCTGCATTCTGTCATTAACATATCTGGGTTGATGAGTTACGATGTTCATCGATAATTCTGTGTACGTAATGATCTAGCTACTGTGTTAAATTGTCCTGAGATTTTAAGTTACTTGGAGGCCAAGCGATTGATTCAGTGAGAGGTGTATGTGCGATCTCTTTTGCTTTTCTATGCTTCCCTAGGGTTTGCTTTACTTTGATGGCCATCATTCAAGATTCGGTCGATTTTCATTAAAAATATGACAGAGGAAGACGAGGGTCGTTAGGCGGAGACTCGTTTGTTTGAGCAAGATCATTCGATGGACAAACTTCCTCTCCTCTAACAGAATATAGATCTCTCTCTTTGTTGCAGAGAAGGAAAAGGTCGTCTTGGCTTAGTCGGATCCAGACATTCGAAGAAGAAATTCTAAGTATTCGAATCAACATGGGTCGCGCTAAACTGAAACTCGAACTCATATCCAATTCAAGATCTCGCAGAACCACATTCGAAAAAAGAAAGAAGGGACTGATGAAGAAGGCCGGGGAATTCAAAACCCTCTGCGGCGTTGACACGTGTGTGATCATCAACCCAACAGGGATTTCCAGTGACGGCCTTGTCAAGCCGGAGACCTGGCCGCCAGACCGTAAGGAGGTGGAGCGCATAGCCCGCCGCTATCAAAGTGAGGCCACGGATCGCCGTGCCAGGCATGCCACCGGACTGCATGAGTTCTTCGCAAGCCGGAAGAAGAAGATTGACGCTGAGCTGGCCAAGGCCCACAGGGTCAATTGGGAGGCCAAGTATCCGGTCTCGGAGGAGATTTTCAAAGATCTCTCGGACCCTCAACTAAGGTCGCTCCTGAGTGCTGTGGGCGATAGACTTGAACAGGCGAAGACGAGGCTTGCCACGATGAAGGAGAAGAGAAGGGTCGAGAAGGCGGCGCCAAGTGACTGTATCGTACCCAGTGACGGAGTGGACCTCCATGCAAGCAATGCAGGCTTCATGCAAGGCAGCGTGGTCGAAGCCGGACTGCCTTTCGATTTCCTGTATCAACCGGACAGTTCAGTTGGATCAACGTCGCCATTGATTTCCTTACCGCCTGAGGTTTCAACGCAGTTCGGACCCTCAAGAGAAGACTATTCCTGGTGCAGCACTGTCAATGAAGCTCAGAGCATGATATGTGACCCCCGCAGCAATTTTTATCATCAGATTGCTCATCGTGGTCAGGCTCAATTCTTCAATGACCCAACCTATCCCTAAGCAATCCACCGCTACAGAAAGCCGCTTAAAGGGCCGGCAGGAGTCATCCGTCGTTCTAGTTTTCTTGCAACTGTTTTTTTATTTTTCCTGTCCAATAAAAGCTTCGACACGATCAAACGGGGCTTAATGGTTATTTGGCACTGCTTGTACAGAAAGTTTTTAATAATGCTAATATAGTTTTGATTCTGCTACTTGTGTTTCTGATGTTTAGTGGATCCATGAATTGGATTTAGTTACTCTGATGATGTTAGTAGGTTTCTTACATGTGTTGCAGAACCTGTTTTCTCGCGTTTGATGTTAACTGGAAACAGCGTGCTGTACTGTTGAATACGTATGCAACTAAAGATCGTTGTTCAGAGGGTCATTTAAAAACCCCTGACGGCCTGATGCATTGAGACATAACAATAGAGCCATCCCAAGAAACGCAACTGAAATAGGAACAAAACACAATTTCACTGAGGATATCGAGTTAATAGAGAAACTCAAACCTCACAGCGACCGAAAACAAAGTACAGGAAGAGCAATCTTTCTCTGTCTCTCAGGTTAAAACATGATGGAAGTTTCAGCTTGACTAAAATCGGTTCGTTTTTAATTTCTCTCGTGCCATTAATGGCATATCATGAAATCATTTCAGGAGGAACTTTATCATCTAGTATCCATGCGCAAAATTTACTGAGATCGATGATATCAATTAGAATTATTTTGAAAACAGGATGCACAGGAATCAAGCAAGTTATCTTGAACGTTATCATGGATCTTTTCCATTCAAATTGGGAAAGAGAGGCTTTGATTCCCCCGGTTTGCTCAAAGTGGCCAGGCCCTGCAATCCAAACCACCACCTGGGGGTTGCGTGCCCCCGAAGGTTCCTCTTAATGGGCCTCGATTCAATGTGGAGTGACCTTTGATTACTTTTATTTGTACCCAAATTGATTACTCTTTCGACTTTTAAATTAATCAATGAAATCCTGTTACAAATTATAATTTTCTTGAAATAAGGATCAGCAAATCTCATCAATTTTCTGTGGAAATAAGTTAAATGGTCTTTCCACGGCATTCCAAATACTTAATTTGGTTGACTAAAGCAATAATGGAACATGCCCATTTGAATTTGATATGATTTGATCCGACTTTATTGATGAGCGGAAGAATACAATATATCTTCTAGCTTTGTGCTCTCTTTTCGGCCTAACAAGTATTTTCGATTTTACACTTTCATTTCTTTTACTTGATCAATCTCCATTTTATTTTATTTTTTGAAACTAATCATTATGTTCTTCAATCTCATAGTTTATAAATACAGAGTAAGGTCGCTATGTATATGATTTTACCATGCTTTCTGCTATTTTTATTTTTTATTTTTTTAGCTTTCTTATACGTGTTGAAAGTTGAGATCAACATTTCCTATAAGGCAAGGTGCGCCTTGTACTTTGGATCCATAAGCAAAGTAACTTCGTCACCGGCTAGCCTAGCCAAGTAGATAAGATCCATTAATTTTTTATCCCCACCCCTTCTTTAGTTATCGTGAATTTAAACTTGCTCTGCAGCGGTGATTCCCCCTCACGAACATTTTTGGATTATATGCAAAGTGAGATAGTAAAAATATATTTTTGAACCAACGATGAATCTAATTAGAAGAGTACATAAAAACGTAGAGGGACTCCTTCAAAGTTCAAAGTGACAAAAATGTCACATCTCAATCTCACACCTATCCACCACCACCAAAAAAAAAAAAAAAAAAAAAAAAAAAAAAACTCACACGAAGAAAAGTAAAGTCTCTAAAAAGTTAAAAACCACCCTAAGGACAAACACTAAACGAGTGCTTAGGCAGGCCTAGCTTACAAAATGCTAGTGGGCCCCTCTCCCAGCACCAAAAAGCCTAAGCTCATTAGGCCCTTCTTGGCATCGCCAAACTTTTGGTCCCCGTCAAGTTGACGGATCCTTGGGCCCGTCGGTCCTTCCATTCCATCCATCTTCTAAATACATTTTAGCATGCTTTCAGATTTTATTTATTTCATGAAAATTAAATAATTTAAAAAATATTTTTCTTAAAAGTGACTGCTTACATCGCTCATGAGAATGAATAAACAAAATATCATGTTCATTGTCCACGAAAATATTCAAATATAAATTATTATCAATAATGAAAAAAAAATTATTGACTAATTATTTTAAATGATAAATATTATTATTATGGAAAAAAATTAAAATCACTTTATTTTTTACTAAATAAACTATCTTTAATTTAATTAGCCCTCCTCATCGGTGAATTCTGTACCATATGCTTCCATCAATGGTCATTATTTGATGTTGATGTCACACGTGCCTCTCGTAGTAGCTTGAGCATGCATTAATTCGACAAACCTTCCATCGACCACCTAACCTCAGCTGCAAATAGGGGCGTTCCACGTGGCACAGTTCGAGATTGAGAATCTACGACTGACTGTAAACCCCTGACTAAAACGAAGGTTTCCCACGAAGAGTTCGATTTTGATTTGTCCAGCGCAGGCCCTCACCCGGCCTAACATTTTCTAGTACCTGAGTACACATCAATGATTTAAAAAATATTTTTCCTTTTTCTTAAAATAATCATTATAATACTCAAAATAATTATTGAACGAAAAATATTATCAAAACATTTTCATGAAAAATGAATATATTTTTCATTCATTTATTTTATAAACGATACCAATAATCATTTTTAGCAAAGTATTTTTTTTTCAAATTATTCATTTTCGTAAAAATAAATGCCTTCTCAAAGTCCTATTTTACTGTTACATATGCAATTGAATGGACACGTGCCTTACTTACAAAGGAAATTTCCACACGACCCTTTCTTTCCTGCTGAGCGGATTATTATACAGATGGTTTGGCGGTTTTCAGTTTGATGTCCCGGTCGAATTACTGATCGTTGTATACGTTTCTAAGCCAAAGAAGAAAGCAGTTTGAAAATCGAGCATTCACGAAGCGAATTGCAATTTCTTTCTCCAAATGAAATTAAAGCTCTTCTTATGGTCAATCACCGCATCCGTTGTAGTTGATGGTTGTGGGTCAATTATTTATACTTATGATCCGGCCACCGAACCCCACGAGCTATAAATTACATACGATATAATCCTTTGTCTGGTTGCGGTGTGGTTTGGTTGCGGTTGGCTTTTTTCTTCAGATTTTTTCGTCCCTCCCGTCTCCATCTAAAAAAGTATTTTGGGCATAAGTTTCAATCCTCGCCTTTCTCAACTTTTCTCTAGGCCAACCCTCATCCACACATCGATCCGCCCCCACCAAAAGTAACATTTTTGGCAGGGTTATACCAAGGAGAAGACGATAAGATGGAAACCCGTATGTGTCAATTTCACGTGAAATTCGTCAAAATTGTGGTGCTCTTTTTAAATTAGAGGTGTAATCATATTCGCAACGTGAACTGATTCAATGATTAAGAATTTGATTAGTCTCGTTTTGACCATTCCGACATAATATATATTAACACAATCTCTCGATTGTAAGAATAAATAATTCTATATTTAGGTTGTTTAGTCATATTTTGGTTCATGTTTTCCCCTCACTCAAATAGGGATTTTTTTTTTTTTTTTTGTGAATTTGAAGAAGTTACCATTTTCAAAAAATTGGAATTTTTTTGTCTTGAAAATCAGAAAAAGGAAAATAAAGAAATGCAATGAACACGAGTCAAACCGGCTTTGTCGACTGGATCACCCCTTATGTTGCTCGTGGTCAAATGGGACTTTCTCGCGATTTATATATCCACCACATTACCAAACTCTTGAATTACCAACTCTCTCTCTCTCTCTCTCTCTCTCTTCTATGGATCTTTTGGCAAAGCCATTCGACGGGAGCGTGAAGAGATACTGGAGGAGGAGGAAATACAGGCGGCTCGACGGCGACCGCAGCCGGCGCCTGCAGGTTGCTAGGCTCGGCGGCAACACCGGCGGCCCTCGGAGGTCCTGGAAGATCAAGATCTCCCGGAAGCTGCGGTTGAGGACCATCTACAACTCCCCCTTCAAGATATTCGTGCGGCTGAGGGACACTTACATCAACATGATGGTCCGATTGGCCGGCAAGGTTGGGTCCTTGAACACCGACAACTTCTTTGGCGGGAAGCAAGTCCCGAAGCCCGGGCAGCCTCGGATCGTGTACTCGAGCGAGGAGGTCGAGGCAAGGCTCGTGTACGAGATCTACAAGGCCTTGCAAGCTTCTCGCGAGCTTTCTAATGTCTAGGCCATGGAGAGGATGTGCTAAAGCTCTCGCATCTCTCTCTCTCTCTCTCTTCTTTTCTCTCTGCAAGTAGACCATGTGCTCTTCTTCGATTCTTGTGTAATGTTGCTGCGGAGCTCATAGCGGTTTTTCCCAGACGCTGGAGGTTGATGGGAAGATCTTGTAAGTGCAGTATCTTTCTTCTCGTTTGGTCTTTAATTATAGGTCGACAGGTAACTTGGATGGACTCGTCGGCGGAGCAAAATCGTCTCCCTGCCTTAGCAAAGAATATTTTTCTCCTGTACATCTACCAAAATTTAAGCCCAAATTCAAAATTTGCGTTCCGAATTCAGTTCACGTGTCATAACTCTGTTCGAAGGCAGCTGGGACGAATAGCATTCCCATGGCCTAATAACCGTAGACAGGCACCGAGCGAGAATCGAACATAGAGAGCCTCGCGTTTTTAGGCCAATTCGACCATTTCATGGGGTGAGCTGCTGGGATTATCTTTTTACCTCTGAATGATCTCTCCATAGTCATGCCGATCCCTAACCGGATGAATATGCAAAGTGTTGGAATATAATATGCGGAAACGATAGGATCTTGTAATTTATGTTAATGCAAAATCACTAGAGAAATAAACGAGAAAAATAAGGATATCAGAAATTTACGTAGTTCGGTCCGAGTATCAATATTTATATTCACGAGAAGAGTCAAAAGCAAATAATCCACTATAATCAGAAAATTAAAGTTTACAATCGCTCACACGCTTGAATGTTTTCTACATCTAGATTTAATTCCAAATCTAAAGTGTTTATAAATAACTCATTTAGACATAAACTCACGGTAGAAAATTACTGCGTGTTCAAGCTCAAAATAAAACGCTCTACGTACGTCAAAATCAAAAACTCCCGTATTTGTCTTTGGTCCACGTACGTAAATTTTCGCATTCCTTTAGAAAGCGATTTCAAGGAAAACTTGCTGCTTGAGTTTCTCTGCTTTCGTAGGGTTTTTCTTTAAACCGCTTCACGCACGCCTGAAGAAGAAAAAAGTGTGCCCAAAGGTCAAATTAATTGACCTGGCCCACTAGCTCTCCTTTTTTTTCCAGCTCCACGTGCAGACTCCACCCTTTAATTTCCAAAGGATGCCGCGAGCATCTGGAAAACTCGGGGCGAGTCGGGTCGAGAATGAAGGTTACTGCCTCAAATGCATCACCATTGGAATAGTACTAGTCCTGTCAGACGTGGGTATCAATACCCACATCAAATTTACTTGTTCAGACTCTTGGTTTTGTTCAGTATCAGGTACCTTTTTTAGATGCTTTTACGCAAAATAAAGCTGACCATGAATAAAAAGGCAAGACAGTCGGAGCTGGTGGTAAAGAGAATGGCCGCCCACAAACATAGACCATTATGGCCAGAGCATTCTCTGTCCGCCAATTTAGAACAAACTCCGCGTGTCGAATCTTTCGGCAATGCCTTGAAAATTCGTCCCAAGGCAGGAAAATCTAGAGGCCGGGACATGCAAACACGAGGCAGAGCAAGTGCGGTAGGTGGCTTTTGCTTCTTGTTTGCAAAATCGTGCAATGCGCTTGTCACCATCGGGATTTTTCTTCGCCCATTTGAGGATGGGCTTATAAAGTGAGGACACGGGTATAGACTATAGCTGCAGAAGGTTTGGCCACGCTTTGCCAAGGGTACTGCAGATTTTTACACATTCATAATAGACAAAGGTGCACGAGTCACGCGCATCTCTATAAGATGCTCATACGGTGACAAAGCACACCACCACACATTGGCCAAAGCGGGCGCATTATTGGTGGTACTATAATTTATCATAGTACAGGTTCATAGGTCTGCAAAATTACTCTCTGAAACGTCACTTTCTGATGAGATGATGTCTTCTGCACTGCGTTACTCCTGAGAACGCAGTTTTCATTCTGTTACTTTAGCTGGTGAACTGCGTACGACTAATTCTACTTGTGCATCATCAGTCACTGAGGGCAAACTTCCACTAGCCAAAGTTGTGAATTTACCACGTAGCCATTGAAGTTTGAAACCATATGCGTTCTATCAAGGGATAGTTTCAGCCAAACTCATTGTACTCATGAGTCACATAAGTGAAGAAAATAAAGCAGATCTTTTTTTCTTTTTTAACCTCGAACCCGCACCGTACCAACGATGACAAAGCGCCGGAGGTAACGGGGGATAAACGGCAAAAACACGTGCTTTACCACCACACACGTGCCACTGGATAAGTCACCCTGTGACGCTCGTGAATCGAATTCCTCCCCTTGCGTTAGGGGGAGAAGCTCGCCATCAGCAGTGTCGCCCAAGTGGGTGGTAAATAAAGCAGATCTTTCATCAAGAAGAAATTGAACCAAGTTTTGCAAGTGGCATCTTGAACCTCTATTTTTTTTGGTTATCCAACTCTGCTCTCTTTCAAACTTTTATTTTGTCCTTTTTTCTATAAAAAAAAATAGGAGTTAAACCCCACACTTGAAATTAAAATATCCCATCCTACCAATTTCCATCACATTTTTGAAAGGATCAACAACTTACATTTTTGAGTGGATTGAACATAGATTTTAACTAGGGCAACAACTCAAGTTCTATCATTCAGAGGCTAATCGAGGATATGCCACAAATCAGTTGACCCTTGATCGCACGGGCAACTACAACAGGCCATTTCGATTCAGTTTCAAATTGAGAATGATTGCGTTCTCCTCTGTAGTGGACAATGGACGGTAGTAGACACACTTCAATGGGCAGACCTAACGGAACCGAACCTGTGGTCCGCGTCCATCATCAAAATATTGCATAGAAATTTCAAGTCCACTTGGGCCTGATATAAGCCCAGTCGCATCGTATAAAGCTTTACGATGCGAGGCCCTCACCCGACCCGCCCATTTACCCTTGGAGGCAATAATAGGCGATCAGCAATGCGAGGCTCACGATCGGATCAAGACAGAGCGAATAACACTAGTGACTACTACCAGTAGCTAGACATATCCAATTATGTTGACATTGACAACAAAGGCCACCTCAAGGTAATCTCCCCCAAATCGCCCAAAATTGGCATTGATAAAGTAGCATATGTGCAGTCATCATCACAAATGCCTATGTTGGTAGTTTGAACTCCTTCCTCTGGTCGTTGAAATTTCATCGAGGACCATCTCCTTTCTCGTAAGGCAGACAACAACTCGGCATCCCTAACGATCCGAAATCTTCATCCTCACTAATTAATTCAAAGGGCGAAAATTCATGATTAGCGGTTGGCCAGAAGAAGAGCAGATTACGCCATCAAGGCCTTTTTGATGGAGGGGGATGGCTAGCAAGCAAGCAAGCAAGCAAACAAAGCCCAGCGAGAAAAGAAGGGGGAAGGGGGGAGGGGGGGGGCCATAGGGAGTGTTAGTTAAAGCTGTAACAAAGAAGCAAGCACAATTCGATGGTTGCGATGCACCCATTAACAATAATTAAATCTCCATCCTCTTCCTCCCCCTCCAATCGACCTCCCCTCATCATAAGAAGACACCAACGAACCAAACTCCGCAACACGCACATTTCACATCACTTCCGTTCCACGCCAATGCTCGTCTGACCAAACTCCCCAATCCCTTCCTCTAACCAACCTTCACATGTCACCGATCGATCCATATATAATCAGCCACTTCTCTCTCTATCTCTAGCCCAGCTGGCTTCAGCCTCAAGCAGTTGCCTTGCCTTTCCCCTCTCTCTCTCTCTCTCTCTCTCTAAAACGGTTTCGGTGGGATTCGGGGCGCTCGCTGTCCCTTTGGCGGGAAAAGAAAAGCAGGGGCTCGAATCGATCTTTTCCCCGGTGCCGACCTATCCACCCCCTCGGCTATCTCACCGGCCAACAGCGTCCCTCCACGTGGGGTCTGCGGTGGAGCTGATCTCGGCGTGAGCGTCTCTGATTTCGCGAGCACCGGCGCGCTCTCCCTGCGCTGGAGAGTACCCGATCCCTTCCGTCTCCTTCCCTCTCCCCGCGCGCATATAGACTATAAAGCAGCTCCTCCTGCGTGCCGTTCCAGTTTCTCCCCGTCTCTCTCTCTCTCTCTCGCGCGCTGAACCAGGTGAGAAACTCCCTCTCCATTCACGCTTCTCCCGCTTCGATTTTCCATGGATGATTATGGCTTGCGAAGCCTCGAGCGTTTACGGCTCGTGGATCGCTCTCAATATGATCTGCGTCCTGCATTGTCTCGAACCGATCAATCTGCGCGTGCCTCGATCGTAGCTTCTGTCTCGAATCGCCCTGTGATTTTCAAATCGTTTCCTGCGCTTCCTGTTGGGTTTTGCTTTACTTCAATGGCGATCGTTCACGATTCGGTAGGTTCTGATGAGAAAGATGACGGAGGGAGACGAATGTAGCTAGGCGGCGGAGACTGTTGAATGTCGGTTTTCCTCTCTATTTTTTCCCGCGCGATCGTTCGGTGGACGAACTTCCTCTCCCGTAACTGAATAAGAGTTTTTCGCCCTCTCTCTGTTGCAGCAAGTTCGAGAGACATGGAAAAGGACGCCTCGCCTCAGTCGGATCCTACCATCACCACCTCCTCCACTTCGCCGGAGCAGCCGCCGCCGCGGCCCCCGCCGCATGCGCCCCACTCGCCACCTCCGGCTCAGTCCTCGAGCTCTCCGCTGAACCAGCAGTTCGCGGCCAATTTCAGCGCGCTGTACCACTCCATTTTCCCGCCAAACTCGCCTCACTCGAGCTCCGCGTTGATTACGCCGTCTCTGTGCTCGTCCGCTTCCTCCGACAGCAACCAGAACGCGACCGCCAGGAGCACCATCGCCATAGAGCACCGCCTCAACCAGGCTCGCCTCGTTCTGGAGTACCAGCAGCTGCGCGATCACTACGATCTCTGCCGCGCTCACCTCAACGACCTGACGGAGGAGATCGACTCGCTGCGCCGCGAGAATGCGCGGCTCCGCTTGGCGAACTCCGAGCTCGTGAAGCTCCTTAACCTGCCCTCACAGGGCACTCTGCAGAGCTGCTTCCGCCGTCTCGGTCTCTCTGATACTAATGCTACAGGATCGGATTTCTCTAGCGAAGACGTCTGCAGTTACAGTCCGACGAGCGTCATGGATCAGAGCGGATATGAGACGAGTAATCCCGAGAGAGTTTGGCTACCGAAGAGCATATCGGTTCGGTCCAGTGGCTACCTCAAATTGAACCAGCCTGCTGTTGCTGCTAGCAACAGCCGCTCGAGTCGACCGGTGAGTCAACCCCGCCTGCCAAGAGCACAGGAGCCTCCGAAGGTCAGTTTGTTCTCTGGATTCCATTTATTCTTCGCAATGTCTATTGATCTTTGAAATTACGCTTCCTTGTTCGATCGTCATATTTGATTTGTTACGTTATACGAATTTTTTTTTTATCATGATTACGCTGTGGTGCGTCTCTTAATTATATTCTCGTATCATTTTGCTGAGCGAGTTCGAATATTTCTTGTGATATCGGTCAATTTCAGTCTCTATCGATTGAACTGGCATCTCCTATTCATTTGCCTTTCGGTGATTGCTTAAATTTAATCACGATTTGGCCGTTGTTTGTATCAGAGTAATCTCGGTTTTCTTCTTCTTTACGCTGATCGAATTAATTCGTTACGAATTGCGACGGGTTCTCTTCTACTCATGTGCAATGGTTGGATTGTCATTGTCATCGTATGACATGTTTGGAGTCAAAGCATCAACGCGTCCTCCATGTACATTTTTATTTTCACGTTCTTTTTGGCCACCGTAGATTTCTGGTCCACTATGACTCTGATTTTCCCTTCTCGTTTACGATCTTGGTTGAAATTGTCATTGATCATGGCATTATCTCAGGAAGGAGAGTTCGTGTGTGCAGGTGCAACAGCGCGTGTACGTGCCGGGTGGGAAGAAGGAGCAGGAGGCATTGGAGTTCGAAGTGTACAGCCAGGGGATGTTCAAGACGGAGCTGTGCAACAAGTGGCAGGAGACTGGCGCGTGCCCGTACGGCGAGCACTGCCAGTTCGCGCATGGCATCGCGGAGCTGCGTCCGGTGATCAGGCACCCACGTTACAAGACTGAGGTCTGCCGGATGGTCCTTGCCGGCGACATGTGTCCCTACGGCCACAGGTGCCACTTCCGCCACTCCCTCACCGAGCAGGAGATGATGCTGGCTTCGCGTTGATCCTGATGTCATTGCATTCATTAATTTCTCCATTGATTTGGTTATGTACATAAAAAGGAAAAAAAACTCCCCAAAGAAATTGATCAAACCCACAAATAACAACTCAAAAAGGATAATAAAGATGGTACAAAGAGTAAATCAAAACTAAATCGGTTGATAGTCGGTTTTTTTAGTGGAGGGAGGACCATATCCAGGTGGATATATAGATGAGATTAGCCTGATGAGATTTAAGGCGAAACTTTTCGATTGGTTTTGCTTATGCGTATATTAGCTATCATGCTAAGACATATTGGGGCCGTTTCTGTTACTGTGATTTTGCATGTTGTTGACCGTATGGTTGGTTGAGGTACAGGGACCAACTTAACCAACCATACCAAAAGTCTGGGGGTTTTGTAATGATGACGCAATTTGTTACGCACGGAGTACGTTACTTTCAGTTCAAGCTAGTTATCCCTTGTCCCTCTCTCCCCTCTCTAAAGTTGTTGCCATCAGTGAGATGTGTATTTGAGAATATTGTTGATTCGTTAGCACTATCGCGAAATGTGGAGCCACTATTTATCATTGGTTGGATTCTTTTTTCTCTTTCCTTTTAATCATTCTATGTACTCCGGATCCCGATCGACCGGGGCAAACAGACTTGAAAGCAAATTTTATGGTAATTCCATATGTCTAACGCAGATAATGAAGACTCCTTTTATTCAGTTTCCTGAGTGGGGAGCTTCCTTGTCATCAATCAAACATGTTAAAAGAGTCCAAAGCAAAAGGTTTAATTGTTAGGTGAAAGCTTGATTCAATGTCTTAGTCAGAAGTAGTTTCCTAAGTGGGAATTTCAAACATGTTGAAAGAGTCGAAAGCAAAAGGTTTAATTGTTAGGTGAAAGCTCGATTTTTTTTGGTCGAAAGGTGAAAGCTTGATTTAATATTTAATTGTGATGAATAAAAATAATAGTTTCATGATATTTCTAATAAAAACATATTTATTCTATATATGCGGAATGGCTCGGATGCTTATCCTATACTTTTCCAAGAATTATATTCAGTACACTAAGGATTTCTTCCTTTTCTTTTTTTTTTTGGCCAGCTCACTAAGGTTAGTTTACAAATTTGTTATATCATGCTATGATGTAAGTGATAGAAATCTACACATCCATTTAAAGAATCGAATCTTATTAATTAATAGTCTCTAAAAGTATGCAACATTGTTTCGTGATCATTGATTTTAACATATCTAACATCGTTCTTTTTTCATATATATTGAAGTAGAGTGGGTATCACACCTAGGGTTGAAGTAGTGGGTATTATGTCGGTCCTCAATTTTTTAGGGCCAGGGCCGACCACCCTATTGAGCCTAGGACCAAGACCGGACCGACCCAATGGGTTGGTCCGGTTTCAGGTAAACCCGGATTGATCGATAATTTTTTTCGTCTTGTTTTTTATACTCCCTAAAAAAACAAACCTACAAATTCAAATTACACATTCATCCACAAAGTGGTATTGTACAACTAAACTATAACTACCAATACATATTCAGCAAATTTAAGATGACACAATAATAGAAATTTCATACCTGCTAACGCTCATCGAGATATGGGACAAGATAGGGTCCACAATGCGGCGAGCAGGATGTTGCTACTTTTGATTTTAGCAAATTGAAGAACAAAGAAGACAGAATGGAAGAGAACGTACTTTGGGGAAGGAAGCCGTGAGGAGATTTGGCGTAAACTTCGCGCCATTTTGGATGTCGCAACTCCGTGGATCGTGAGGAGTCCTTGGTCCTCACGATAAGGAACGTACTACGACTGTGGAGGAGGAGGCTGTGAAGACTTTACGGCGTAAACTTCATGCCTTTTGGAATTGGATGCCGTCTGTTCGTGTATCTGAGCTTGAGGAGTCAACGGCTTTAACATCATTTTACCTAGGTTTTTTTTTCTTTTGAACGCATTTTACTTAGATTTGAATATGTAAAATAATTATAAATAATATAATATAATATAACAGAAATTTTACTTATGTTTGAATATATAAAAGAATTATAAATAATATAATATAATAATATACATGGTTGGTCCAGTTGGACCAGACCCAAAACTCTCGGGACCGAAGGACCAACCCGCATGTTGGTCCCCGGAATTTCGAGGACCAAGGACCACCCAATCCCCTTGGGAACCGGATCGGACCGACAGGAGTTGGGCCGGTCCGTGGTCGACCCTGAGACCATTACCCCTAATCACACCTGGTTACTTCTTCAATTTAAGATTTGCCCATGGTTGGTGCCACATTTCTAAAATATTACCGTGAGTGTGTTACTGTATTATATGTATTTGGACCATTAGATCTAGTGGGGCGCATGTGTAGACCCACTAGATACAAAGTTCTCAATGGATGTAACTCCCTCATATTGAGTACATGCTCCAAAGCTCTAGCCTCTTGTGGAACAAATGCGCCTTTTTGTGTTAGTTCGGTCCAACTTTGTGACATTATTAGAGACTTGTTTCATCGAAAAAGTTGACAATATATTTTTTCCAAATGTGAATTGATAAGTAAATCGACAAAGAGTGAGAAGGATCTTTTGCTCTTCCTTGAATAAACAATGTAAATGACGAGAAATCCAAATGTACAAAAACTATCATTTCCCTGAAATTTTTCTTGAAAAGTTGTGTGAATCAAAAAAATATTGCCCACAAAGGATGCTCGATCGATAAGATATGCGCTTCCAAAGTTTAGCTATCTCAAATTTATTACAACTAGACAGACGACAACGCATAATAGCTTACTCTTGCGGCCTGTTCGTTTCGGGAAAATATCATATTTCCGTAAAAATATTTTCCCTAAGTCATTTTCCAGGAAAATGACTCTATTTTCCGATGTTCAGCCAAAATCTAAAATTTGAATGGAAAATATTTTCCACCGTTCGTTAGCTCATTTAATTATTTGGGAAAATTTATCAAAAATTGAATTTTAATATTTTTAAATGACCAAAAAAATTATTTTATTTATTTATATTATTTTAAATGATTTTATAATTATTTATATTTTTAAAAATCGAAAATTTTGTTATTTATTATTTATTATTTCTTTTTCTTTTCCTTCCTTCTTCCTCCTTCCTCTGCCGTCGCCTCCTTCCTCCTCCTTCTTCCTCCTCCTTTCGCCGCCGCCACCTCCTTCCCGGCGACGATGGCCCGCCCAGTGATCGACCAAGACCGGTGGCCGATCCGGCGAGCTCGAGGCCCCGAGCTCGCCGGATCTGGCAACAAAGCTCGAGCTCGGATCGGCGTGCCGCGAGCTCCGCCGCTAGATCCGCGACCTCATCGCATCACCCCAAACAAGCATAACCAAATCCCCAAAATAGAGCAACAAACGAACACACGAGCAAGCACGCGGAGCACTAAAAAAAATCCCAAGGAAAGGAATCAGGGCCAATCACCCGTCCAATGGAAGCCTCGCACCGCACGACGAGCGGCCTGGACGGCGGGCTCCCCGCGAGCCTCCCGACGCCACCGCGGTGCTCCCTCTTGAGCTGGATCCTCCCGAGCGGCTTCGAACCGCCAGGGAAGCGGAGCGCCGCGGCGGCGGCGACGCCCAAGCCAGAGCAAGCAGGCAAGAGCGGCCGAAGAGGGTGGAGAATGAGGGATGCTTCGCCCATCGTCGGCGTCGAAGGAGGAGGAGGAGATCAGAAACCCTAAGCTTTTGTGAGAGAGTGCAGAAATGAGGAGAAAAAAACAGCACGAGGGAGAGCGCGAGAGGCCAGGAAAATGTTTTCTCTTTTTCAAAAAAGGAAAACATTTTCCTCAACGTCAAGAGAGAATTTTCCGTTGACCGGAAAATGTTTTCTCGACTATGTATTTTCCGCCCACCCGAACACCTAAATCCGGAAAATATTTTTCCAAGCTTATTTTCCGAAATGAACGGAAAGATTATTTTCTAGTAATTTCATGTTTGTCATGAGAATTCTCTCGAAAAGTAATGTGGAATAAAAAAAAAGGGTACCGGAATGTATAGGTAAACTCAAAATAAAGGTGAAGAACTAGTCTTCTTTGATTGATTACCTGTTCTTTGTACAACTTATATTCTAAGTAATTATACCTCCAAATGATAGTTAACACCAGTTACTAAGAAAACTACACATGCTAAATATGGCTCTTATGATTCGATATTACTTATCTACAGACATCGAGCCCCGAAATCATTTACTTCACCATAACCGCATTGCCTCCACTTTTTCCTAGGTCACTACCTCTAACAATTGCATCCAAGGTCCACTTTACTTCTGGACAATTACATTAGTCCCACTAACTAATGTTTGCTTCGCCTCCACTTTCTAAATAGTCATATCATGTCCACCACCTTTTACGAATACACTTTACCCTTTTTCATCTATTCTTCTCTCTTTATCAATTTCTTTTCCCCATCGCTGGGCCACGTCATTTCTCTGTTGATTAGAGCCGGACTCTCTTGTCAACGGACTGCACTTCACCGACTAATTATCCTCAATGCTCGGCTGCCATTTCTAGTGCCGTCGTCCTGGCGGCAGATCCTCATCCATGCAAGTTGCAACTGCTGAATCCCACGCTCCAGACTCTTTTTAGGGTCGACAAGACTAGAACCATTCTCGGGTTAAATCGGACGTCGTCAATCACGATCGTCGAATTTCGGGGGATCCGCATCATTTGAAGCGATGAAAGTCGATCACGAAAGGACACTCGGCAGGACTTTTGAACCACCGCCTCTTGTTTGCGCGCGCCTGAATGGTTAGAACGTCGTATTCTCCGCCGTGTGTATAGATCGTGCAGAGATTCGCCCTTTGGCTCGGGGCGCAAGCGGGGTCCAGCTAAGGTCCCGGTAAATCCTCTCTGCTCAGGACAAGATTCGGTACCGTCAGATTCCACTTGAAGTTACTGACGATTGATGCCACGGCGGGCTCGCTTTCGTGTCCTCGGCCTCGTTCCGTCAATGGCGTTTGTTGGGACGACGGCGTCTACGGCCGCCTGTCCATACGCGTGCGCGGTTAGATCTTCGTAGCCGGACGTTTGTTTTGTCTTTCAAGCAAGCGGCTATGCCATGTTTTTTAAATTTCCTTTCTTCTTTTTTTTTTTTTTTCACGCACGCTACGGAAGTATGTCTTAAGAAACAGTTGGGAGAGCCATTTCAATTTGGTTGATAGAGATGTTTGCCTCTGAAAGTGACATCTTAAATTGTGATCATTTCTTCAATATGAACGGCTATCTGATAGAGTTTCGGTGACTATGGGAAAATGCCTAATCTAGTAGAATAATGTGATATAGGAAATAGGTGGGTCTGTTTACTCCATGGACATCAGATTTGAATCCTATAAAAATATTGACATCAATTGATTTACTTATCAAGTGAATATTCATAAATATGTTCCACGGTGACAATCCACGATCATGCGCTCAGCCATGACCTCAATCCATGATCCATGGCATTGGCTATCCACGAGTGCATCTTCATAGGGTAGGGAAAAAATGCCTACCATTTGATTCCTTCACTTTTGCTTTGCTTGAAATTCCTTTCTTAATGAATTACTCTTCCGTGTGGATGGAAAAGCTCGATTGCCAAAGCTAACCATAATTTATTTTCTTCCTCAAACAAATTTTGATAATTAAATTGACATATTTCATGTGAACTAAAAATTGGATTGATTATTGAGATGCACGTTGATGTTGCAGTCACCCTGACGTCCTCTGTCTTTATTGAGAGATGGTTGAATATAGTTTTTTTTTTTTTGGTTGGGGTGGGGGGTTGGTGTTGGGGGTAAATTTCTCAAAAAAATGCAATTAAACAAACCCTAAGTTAAAGGATATATATCCTTCTCCTAATTGTAAAACAAATTTTATGGATTACTTGATCTTCATCTTCAAATCTGAAGTATTTGAGTTGACAATTTGTTCCATATTAACGGTGACTTGACCTTTTTTATTCCTTAGTAACAACAAACGGGAAGCTTCTTTAACGTGAACTAATAAGGAGA
The DNA here is from genome assembly GCA_017140615.1 of Eucalyptus cladocalyx. Classification (NCBI taxonomy): domain Eukaryota; kingdom Viridiplantae; phylum Streptophyta; class Magnoliopsida; order Myrtales; family Myrtaceae; genus Eucalyptus; species Eucalyptus cladocalyx. Next base: position 38,645,383 of record CM029521.1, read on the forward strand.
GAGAGTAAAAGAAGTTATCCAATGGAAAAATTACCAAAAAAAAAAGCCATACACATATTGTATGGATATGGATTTAGTCATAAATATTTTGATTTAGTCAATTTAATATTGCATCTTTTAATAATTTATCAATAAAGTCATTTTAGCCAATTCTAACAAAAATCGTTGGCATGGACACCGGTGGCCACTAACACAAACAATTCTTTTAATAATTTTTTTTTGAATTTTTGTACATATTTATATATCTTTTCCCTTTTTTTTTTACTATAACCAGCACCATTTGGGCGATGGTTGCCTCGTCCAAAGCCTCGTCAATAGTGAGCAAGGCATTACTTCCCCTTGCCCAATTGTCGAAGAGCCAGCTATACTGAGAAAAAGAAGAAAATAACAAAAAAATATATATAATTCAAATTCTTTTGAAAAATTATAAACATTATTTATGTCAATGACAATCGATACTATCACGTAAAACAACAATTGTCTACGTTAGTGATTTCGAGTAAAAATTGGTCGAAATGATTACATTAGTAAATTGTCAAAATGTTTAGAACTAACTAACCAAACTAAAGGTTTATAACTAAATTATTATCTCCTATACAATAGGTTTAAGAATTTTTTAGAAAATAACCATTGAAAGAAAAAAAAAAAAATTTGAACTCAAATTGACTATAATTAACCCAAGTCACCCCATAAACATTATGATCTATCTCAAATGGTTTTGCATTTCAATGGAATCAAGTAGGAAAAGAAATGCAAGGTCGGTTCATTTCACGGAAACTTATTTTTAGGAAAACATTATTTTCCTTATTTTCCAACATTTGGTTCGTTTAGGAAAATGAGCCACTAAAAAATTAATGTTTTCTTAATCAATAAAAAAGGTTTTCCTATCAAAATGTAAAAATCATGAAAGAACTAACAAACATTTTTCAAAACATGACTTAGTATCAACATGTGGACCCTCAAAACTCTATGCTTGAGGACGAAAACCCCAATATTGATCCTCAAGTCCTAAAGTTCAAGACCAAGTCTTCGACGGTTGGGTTGCTTCCATCAAGGCTATGCTGGGACACCAGTGCTCAACTGTGGGTCCCCAGCGCCCACGCCTAAGTCCATCAAGTTCGAACCTAAACCCCTGGTGCTCGTACCTAATGCTCTCGCATCTAAACTCAAGTCCATAAAGGGCATGCTCAAGTCTCTAATGCTCAAACTCCAGTCCCAACCCTTAGGCTCGAGTCCATAAAGATCATTCAAGGGTCCTCAATAGACTCAAGTCTTTGATTAATGATATGTTTGTTCTTAAAAAAATTTTAAAAAAAAAATTCAAACTTTAGATTATTTTTTATTATTTTTAGATTTTCCTTTTCTTCTCTTCTTTTCTCTTTCCTTTCTCCTTCTTCCTCCTCCTCCTCCATCGACCACATACCTCGACAACGGCCAATAGCCCAGTGACTAGCCATGACACAAGCCAGTGACCTCGAGGGCTCGCCAAATCCAATCAAGCTCACTGCTCAATCGATTTTGGTGAGCTCACGGCTTGCTCAATCTTGGTGATCTCGAGCTCGGCCGAGGGCAGCAAGCTAGCGGCACACCCGATCTCGACAAGGCGGAGCTCACCTTGGTTGTCGCTAAGGCTTGGCAAAAGAAAAAATAATTCAAAATTCCAATTTCGCGTCAAACAAAGTAATGGGATTAAAATCATTTTCTTAATAATATCCAACCATTAGAAAATATTTCCGGTCACTTATCACCAAATAAAGAAAAATTAATCATTTTTCTGAAAAATAATTCTTCGAAAATATTTTCTTTTATTACGAAGTTTCACCCAAAGTAGATACATCCGCAGTCCAATCATATTTTAGAGTGGATTGAGACAACTTTTTTTTCCCAAGCGACGTCACTTTGTGGTGAAAGAGGGCTGAAAATATCTCATGTTATTAATCTCGACTTTATTCCTGCCCCCCCTATATAATATCCGCATATCCCCAACTTTATTATATATTCAACGAGTCTTATTCAGAGGAAACCCCATTCGATATTCTCTTTTCATTGATGGAGAGAGAGAGAGAGACAGAGAGAGAGAGAGAGAGAGACAACTTCGTCAGTCTGGCGTGCCCCTAACGCTGTCCATCGCGTTTCACGTTGCTCATTGGTAGTGGAAAAAGGGCGTTCGGGAGGCTTTATTCTTCTCTCTCATGTCAGGAGCCACAATGCAACATTTTGGAAATATCGCGTCCTTTTCCTTCCTCTAATCTTCGACATTGCACCCAATTTTCTTTTCATACAAAAAGAAAGAAAAAAATCGACGTGAAATCGACGGCGAGCTATCATAGGAATTGAGGAGGCAAACCCCATCGACGTCGATGAAAACTAACCCCACATCTGGCGACCGCTGAAAAAGATAGAAATCAATATAATAGCAAGAAGAAAAGAGAGAAATCGTGGGTCCGCTTCGATTTATACTAGGGTCGTTCGAATTCAAATTGGGTTTGCTCTCTGTTAGATGGAGCCAAATAATGGGATCTAAAAGCTAAAGTTACCTATACGATCGATGTTAAATTTGAATCCTTCCTCTCTTAACTTTAATCAAAATGGGAATTTCGTCACGCATCTTTTTCTGTGATTGGAGAATGGAGCAATCAAAAGAAGGTGCCTCGAACGGAGCTGAACGTATGATTATTTTTTTCTCTTCCTCCTCTCTTTTGATCTGCAGAGGCGCCGAGAGACAATGGGAATCTGATGCTGCAGAGCAACTTCAAAAAAAAAGGAGGGTAAGAAAGTAAGGACATTAGCTTCATTTTTAGGGAAAGATTCCCGAGCGTTTGGAAGCTTTTGGTAAGAAAGAAAGGTGTGAGAGACAAGAGAGCAGCAGGTCCAGTCCAGTTGTCCCCACTCGTGACGCCCGCGAAGCGTCTTTGTCACTTTACTCCTCTCTGCGATTCTTCCACATTCATTCCCCCCCTCGCAAAACTCCTAATTCATCCTTTGAGCCCCCCCTCCCCAAACGTGAATCAGGTAACTCCGTTCCGGATTTCGGCACGCCATATCGAGCCTTAGAGACGAGTATCGCGAATCGAGGGTTAACCTCTTGCAGGACTTCCCGGGAGTGTCGTATGTTCTCGATTCAGTATGACGGATTGGTTATACCTAACACGAACAGGAGAGGACTTAAGTAAGACTCGAGTAATGGATCTCGCTTGATGGTTGAGTTAGAAATTTCGGGGTGTTTTCCGTCATCCATGACTCAATGCCTCGGTGGCATGGATTAAAAGGCATGCTGACAGCGACTCCTCGAGTGAAATAGATTAACAATCTGGGAGCATATGGGCAAATATAGAAATTAGGAAGGGCATATCCGGAAAAAATGATGCCCTGAGCGGGTAGGTGGGCGAGCGGAGCGGATTCCATCGGGGATGAGTTCTATAAAAGGGCAAGGACGCTCTTGTTCTCGACATAGTTGTGGTTAAGAGTCACATACGAAGTGGCCATACGAGAGTGATTTGAGTGTAAAGAGAGAAACGACGTGAACGAGTGAGATGAGGGAAAGGGAGATTCGAGCTACCGGAAGTCGTGGGAATGGGCGGTTTGGGATAAACCGGAGTAAAGACGTCGTCGAGATCTCGGCACCATGAGTTCTTTCGATTAAGTTTTTCCCAAGGCCGCCCATTCCGATGATTTCCGACAGCTCCTCCCTTTCCCTTCCGTCTCTATATCTACCGTCACCGACCGTCCCGGAGACGCAGCCGAGTGACTCGAGAGGGAAAAAGGTAGTGTTCGTTCAATCCCCGAATGCCAAGGGTATGTATCATTAGGTGCTTTCTTGATCAGTTCATGAAAGATCTCGGACGATCTCCTTATGAAACTATGCTTTCCTTACTCCTGGTATATGCCGAAACACACGTTCGTCTGCTTGGCTTGTTGTTTTTTGACAGATCGCTTGCGGAGGACAGATCGAAAGAAGAACAGAATCGCGGCTATATGAACCGCCGTAGCTGAGTATTGAGATGCAGAATTGGATCAGAAGATCTGCTCTTGAAGATGTCACAAGGCCGCTGATACTGAGAGGGACCAGCAGATCTTGAGTCGAGGGGAGAAAAGACAGTACTTTCGACAAAAATCACCGTCCTGTATAAGAGGATTTTGTATCAATATTTCCTATTCTTTCGCCCCCATTTAGTCTATAATACTTTCCAATGCACCCATTTTGATCATTTCTATCATTTTGCTCTGCAAATGAATGCTATATTCATCATCCAGCGACCGTACAAATTGATACCAATGCGTAAATCGGGAGGCCTCGAACATGCCTCTACTGGTCAGATGTTCGTTCTAAGGACAAATGAATTTTGCCCTCGATGATCGCATCTGTAGGACCAATCCATCGCCCCTTGTCCTTCGTCCATGGATCTCTGCCTTATCCAGCGACGAAATCCTCGGCCTAAACCGGACCATTAGTCGATGACGAACCAACCGAGAATTCTAAATTAAGGGGGAGTGAAAAAAATAAAAATTAATGTATATTATTTTAAATATTCCTTACATACGGAGGAATATCAAAGTACAAAGGGCGTGAAAAAAAAATTACTACTAAGGTACTTTGAATATTCTCTACGTTCTATTCAAAGGCATCCGGGTCCTCCCAATAATTAGTTTTGCGCACAACAAGTCGATCTTCATGACAACCTCTGGAGTGCCATGAACCATGATTAGGTAATGGAAGTGCCGTTTGATTTTCTATTAGCCATTGAGTTAATGAATTTCAATTAATTTAAGGCCAAGTACTGTAAAGGATGATTTTTGGATGGAGGTGTGTCTTCAAGTGACCCAAAGAATTATTAAAGTGCAAATTGATATAGAAAATCTTATTCTTGGTGGTGCACTTTATAAGTAGAATTTTATTGATTTAAATTATAGAGTTTTGTGGGCTTATAAGTTGAAATTAGGTGTTTATTTAATTGGGGATTAAATGAAATAGGAATAGGAGGGGGTGGGCTGATTTTTAGGCCCAAAGCCCATCTAACCAGCCCACACCAGCCCCCTATTCGACCAGCCCATGAAGGCCCAAGCCCGGCCCATTGAGGGCCATCACCCTTGCATGGAGATTGACAAGTGGCATGGGGGATTCTCCATGTGTCTCTAACATGCAAAAGGCTACTCACCACTTGTCCATGCATCTTCCACTTGTCCCTTACATGCAAAAATAGAGATTTATTTGTTAACCAAAGAACAAAAGGGGAGGGGGGTTTCGGAATTGAAGGGAGAGTGAGAGAGGGAAACCGAGAGAGGAAGAGGGAGGCCATGCGAAAAAGAAGGAGGAGTATTCGTCCGCCCGTTCGTCCGCCGTGTGCTCGTGTTTACTCGGTCTAGAGGCAAGTTGGGATCTATATTCTGCTCTTGCATGTTATGTCTTGCTTGTGTGTTTGAATGGTGATGAATCTCGGATGTTTAGGGCGTGAGCAACCGAAGCTTGAGTGTGTTGTTCTTGAAAATGTATTCTGTTTTTGTCTATACCGCCTGACCCAGAATGTTGTAGAGGCTTGCATGTGGGTTTAGAGTTGGCTTTTGGCTTCGACTTCTTCACGAAAGTTGTACAAAACATCTTAAATTATAACATACTAAAATTTGAGATAAAATGGTTGAGTTTTAAGGGGTGAAACCCTTCCTCTACGAAAAGGCTAGATCTGAAACTGTTTCGTCGACCTCTTGGTGGTTTTGTGTGTTGCATGTCACTTTTTACTAAGAATTTTACTTCGACTTCTTCACGAAAGTTGTATATAAAATACTGATTATTAACATACTAAAATTTGAGGTAAAACTAGTTAGTTTAGCCTAGTGAAATGATTTTCTTTTGAAGACGGTAGATCTGGAAGTATGGTACTGGACTCCCGAGACTTCGTGGGCTAAATGGTGACTATCCTTTGAGAATATCACCTAGATCACTTAATGAAAGTTGTAGTGGACCTCTTGAAGCAAAAAATATAAAAATTTCAGAAGAAATGAAGAAAAATAAGTAGGCGAAACCTTGATATTTCGGAGATAGCTATACTGGACGTTTCGGTGCTAGAATCGGGAGCTTCGGACGTCTATAGAAAATTACCTAGAACGAATCTGGCCTAGATGCCTTCATGAAAAATATACTTTAGTGTCTTAGCTATAACCCGGTAAAATTTCATAATTTTCGGAGGTCATTCGGGTATTTTAATCGAAATATTTCAAAAACTGCGCAATCTGATTCTATCCGAAATTACATGCTGTATTTGTGTGAATTATATCTTCTTGTGTGGAACTCTTTTGGGAATGTGTTCTTCATGAAATTGTTACCTTATTGTCTTGTCTATCACATGTCCTGATTTCATGATTTTTGGGAATCATATGGATTTTTAATTTAAATGTTTTCTAAAATGGTACAAGCTGGAATTTAATAAACTTCAAAAAGGCATGATATATGGACTACTCTAAATTGTATGGACTCCATGAATTGTATTGTTATGAATGATTGTGTCTTGCTGCATGCATGATGATGATTGGAAATGCATATATGAATCAAAGGATGAAAATGATTTTTGTTTGCCATCACATCGTATGCCATGTTAAAATTGAATGATAATTGAAGATGTGAATTAAGATAAGTGAGAAGGCCGTCGGAGGTGTGAGCCAACGATGCCCCGGGAGTGTCGGGATGCCTGGCTAGAAGGGTAAGGCCGGATGCCCGGTTGTGTCATGATACATGCCCGGAGGTTTGTGCTGGATGCCCGGTTGTATCATGATGCATGCCCGGAGGGTTTTCGGGAGTTTCGAGATGCCCGGAGAGTGGGGGAGCCGGAAGCTCGGCAGGTATTGTGCCGAGGAATGCCTCGTGATGCCAGTTAGGGTACGAGATGCCTGGCAAGTATTATGCCAGATGCCCGGCAGGTATTGTGCCGGATGGTTCTCGCGATGCCAGGTGGGGTGCGAGTGATGAATGTGGGATGCAAACATTGGTCCCAGGAAAGAGAAATATGGCGGTCCAAAATGAAATGATGAAATTGGGAAATTGAAATTGACTCATGCATGATGGTATATGTATGACATGATGATGATGAGTGCACGTGATATGATGATGATGAGTGCATGGATGCATGACGAGGGTAAGTGCATGGATGTATGTGCACCTATGGCATGATGGTACATGTGACATGATGATGGTAAGTATATGACATGATGGTGATGACTATATGATGATGTATGTACATGAGGTATGATGACATGTGCATGATATCAAGGTAAATTGTGCATGGATGCTTTAATGACATGTAATGCTATGATTGTGATGATTATGTGGCATGATGCATTGAGTGGTTTATTGGTCATTTACCTGCTGAGTGGCTATACTCACCCCTTTGGGGACCAACATTTCAGATTAGCAGGATGTCACTCCCTGTTGTCACGCGGGGCGTCTTTTACGGCCTTCCTTCGGATGTAGAGGTCGAGTGTGTGGAGATCGACTATCCCACCATTCCTGGTCTGACATTTATTCGAGTTCGTGCCTTAGTGATGTATGACATGGGCCTAGCTGAGGGCCCTGTCATTCATGAGTTCATATCCGTTCATGTTCGTCGGAACAGAGTGATGCGTGGGATGTTGCCGCTGCCATTGCCTGATGCACTGGGATGGGTGTGAGGGCCCGTGCGTGAGAAGTAGGAGTTGAAACTTTTTGGGATGATAGCCAACACTAGTTGATGGGGGATCTTGCACGATAGACATAGTGGGTCGAATGTTTCTTTTTGGGGTTATGGCCGAGTATAGCTACAAGTCTTGGCCTTTCTTTTGATGTACCGACCCGAGGAAATCCATCATAAAAATATGTAAATAAAAGTGTCGTGGCTTTATCTTTTCTTATGTTAGTGGTGTGCCATTGTATCATGATTGTTGGAGGGAGAGATGGCGATATTAAATTATGCTTCCGCTAATGAGTCGCGTTGGGACCGTTTAAAGAAAAAAAAATGTATACCTAGGAACTTAGGTACTTCATTGGTAAGATGTGGTGACCTTGGGCGTTTCGGGGTGCCACACCGCCCCTTTTTACATTTTTTTTCTTTAAACAGTCCCATCGTGACTCATTAGCGGAAGCATAATTTAATATCGCCATCTCTCCCTTCAACACTCATGATACAATGGCACACCACTAACATAAGAAAAGATAAAGTCACGACACTTTTATTTACATATTTTTATGATGAATTTCCTCGGGTCGGTACATCAAAAGAAAGGCCAAGACTTGTAGCTACACTCGGCCATAACCCCAAAATGAAACACTCAACCCACTATGTCTATCATGCAAGATCCCCCATCAACTAGTGTCGGCTATCATCCCAAAAAGTTGCAGCTCCTACTCTTCACGCACAGGCCCTCACACCCATCCCGATGCATCAGGTGGTGGCGGCAGCAACATCCCACGCATCACTCTGTTCCGACGAACATGAACGGATATGAACTCCTGAATGACAGGGCCCTTAGCCAAGCCCACGTCATACATCACTAAGGCACGAACTCGAATAAATGTCAGACCAGGAATGGTGGGACAGTCGATCTCCACACACTCGACCTCTACATCCGAAGGAATGCTGTAAAAGACGCCCCGCGTGATAGTAGAAAGCGGCATCCTGCTAATCTGAAATGTTGGTCCCCGAAGAGGTGAGTACAACCACTTAGCAAGTAAAGGACCAATAAACCACTCAATGCATCATGCCACACAATCATCACAATCATAGCATTACATGTCATTAAAGCATTCATGCACAATTTACCTTGATATCATGCACATGTCATCATACCTCATGTTCATACATTATCATATAGTCATCATCATCATGTCACATGTACCATCATGCCATAGGTGCACATACATCCATGCATTCACCATCATCATGCATCCATGCACTCATCATCATTATGTCATGCATATACCATCATGCATAATTCAATTTCATTTCCCCAATTTCATCCTTTCATTTTGGGCCGCCACATTTCTCTTTCCTGGGACCAATGTTTGCATCCCACATTCATCACTCGCACCCCACCTGGCATCGCAAAAACCATCCGGCACAATACCTGCCAAGCATCTCGTAGCCCAACTGGCATCACGAGGCATCCCCCGGCTCAATACCAGCCAGGCTTCCGGCTCCCCCACTCTCCGGGCATCTCGAAACTCCTTAGGACCCTCCGAGCATGCATCATGATACAATCGGGCATCCAACACAAACCTCCGGGCATGTATCATGACACAACCGGGCAACCGGCCATACCCTTCTAGCCAGGCATCCCGACACTCCCGGGGCATCGTTGGCTCACACCTCCAACGGCCTTCTCACTTATCTTAATTCACATCTTCAATTATAGTTCAATTTTAACATGGCATGTAATGTGATGGAAATCAAGATCATTTTCATCCTTTGATTCATATATGCATTTCCAATCATCATCATGCATGCAGCAAGACACAATTATTCATAACACTACAATTCATGGAGTCCATACAATTTAGAATAATCCATATATCATGCCTTTTTGAAGTTTATTAAATTCCAGCTTGTACAATTTTTGAAAATATTTAAATTAAATATCCATATGATTCTCAAAAATCATAAAATTAGGACAAGTGATAGACAAGAAAATAAGATAACAATTTCATGAATAACACATGCCTAAACGAGTTTCACACAAGAAAATATAATTCACACAATTACAGCATGTAATTTCGGATAAAATCAGATTGCGCAGTTCTTGAAATATTTCGATTAAAATACCCGAATGACCTCCAAAAATTATGAAATTTACCAGGTCATATTTAAGACCCTAAAGTAGATTTTTCATGAAGACATCTAGGCCAGATTCGTTCTAGATAATTTTCTATAGACGTCCGAAGCTCCCGATTCTAGCACTGTAACGTCCAGTATAGCTATCTCCGAAATATCGAGTTTTCACCCACTTATTCTTCTTCGTTTCCTCTGAGATTTGGATATGTTTTGCTTAAAGAGGTCCCCTTCAACTTTCATCCAGGGATCTAAGTGAAATTTCCAAAGAATAGTCACCATATGGGTCCAAGAAGTCTCGGGTGTCCAGTACCGTGTTTCCAGATTTACCGTCTTCAAGAGAAAGTCGATTCACTAGGCTACACTTGCTCATTTTACCTCAAATTTGATTATGTTAGTCTTTAGGATGTTCTATACAAGTTTCATGAAGAAGTCGAAGGGAAATTCTCGGTAAAAAGCAACATGCAGCCCACAAAACTACCAAAAGGTCAGCAAAACAGTTCCAGATCTAGTGTCTTCGTAGGAAGAGGGTTTTTCCCCTTAAATCTCAACCATTTTGTCCCAAATTTTAGTATGTTATAGTTTGATATGTTTTCTACAACTTTCATGAAGGAGTCGAAGTCAAAATCCAACTCGAAACATACATGAAAGCCTCTAAAAGTTTCTGGGTTAGGCGGTATACACGAGATCAGCAAGCATTTTCAAGAACAAACCACACTAGCTTCGGTTCCGTACCTCTAAACACCCAAGATTCAACACCATTTCAACCACACATGCAAGAGTAGAAATTTATCCTAACTTGCCTATAAGATCAAGCGGACGACGGCTCACAGACGGCACATCGGCGACGGACGGACGGATGGCAACGGGCGGACGAACGGCGAGCTCCTTCCTCCTCTCTCGGTTCCTCTCTTTCTCTCGCAACTCTCTCTCTCTCTCTCTCTCTCTCTCTCTCTCTCTCTCTCTCACTTGGACGGCAGCCCTCAACCGGCCACTCTCCCTCTCTTTTATTTCCCCAAAGCCACAATCATTAGCAATGATTAGTAGCCACCCCTAATAGCCAATGCATGGAGCCTTCCTCTTGCCACTTGGCAAGACATGCAAGATGGGCTTGGGCTTGGAAGAAGTGGGCTTGGAGGGTATTTGGGCCGGCCTCCCTTGTGGCTGACAACAGCCCATTTGTGGGCTTCAATGGGCCAACCATCTTGGCCCATCAAAAGTCCAAGCTATTGGGCCTAAGGCCCAACCTAATTATACCCCAAATTTTACCTTTAATTCTTTCTTTTATAGATTCCGAATTTTAAATTTCACATGACCAAAATCTTGTAACATTTTATCTATAGGAAATTTAGTCTATGAGGTGCATGGCCAAGAATAAAATTATTCTCATCAATTTATCCTATAATACTAATTTAAAAACTCATGAACACAAGCATATATCACTTAGTCTTAAGAGGAGACTAATGGCTAAAGCATAAACCATAGGTAATTTCATTACCTAATTATGGGCTTTAATACACCTTAGAGCTTGTCTTGAATTTTTAGGATGCCACAAATCGATATGCAAGTTAATTATGAATTACAGAAAAGAATGAGTCTAATCACATTTTAGTCATATCCAAAAGTTGCAAAAAAATTTTAAAAAAATTTCCCCATTGATATAGAAGAAGCCTCGGACGTCCTATTGGTATATAAAAGAACACAAAAATTTCTCTCACAAATTACTAAAAAATATAGAAGAAATAAAACAATTTCATTAATATTAGAGAAAATTCCAAATAGCTATTTGAAGTGCTCTCATTTTTTCAAACAAGGGCCACAACAAATAAAAGTATGAAGTGATCAAATCGCTTCAAATAATGGCTTAAAGGGGCTAAATCGTTTCAAATAAGGGCATTTCTAGCCATTGAAGAAAGAGTATTTTGGTAAAAAAATTGGTAACTATATTTTTAAAATTCTTTGATTTCTTTTCCTTTTTTCATTTTTCTTTCCCTTTTCCTTTCTATTTTATTTCTTTTTTCCTCTTCGCTCCCCCAACCATAGCTGTCGATGGTTGGTGGAGGTCGCCCACCTCCTCACCCTCATCGACATCAGGCAAGGGCGGCCTTCACCTGATTCGGTGATGGCAACCCTTGCTAGTCTTGGGGCAACCTACGCGAGGTGAACCACACCCGACGCCAATGAGGGTTGCCCTCGCCAAGCGGCCTCGCCGAACACCAATGAGGGCAATCCTCCTCAAGTCGGGTGAGGGTAGCCCTTGTCCTCGCCCTTGCCCATCATTGTCAAGGGTTACCCTTGCTTGAGTATGATGATTTCCACCATGGCCAGCGGAGGGAAGGTGAAAAATTAAAAAATTAAAAAAAAAAATTAAAAATTTAAATTAAAAGATGAAAATGCTTTTTGATTTGAGATGTTAGGCCATTTTTTTGGAATGGATATGATCATTTTAAATCCTTATTTAAAAGAGGTTTCACTTTAAACTTTTATTTGAAATGATTTGACCATTTTTAGTCTTTATTTAGAATTTTTCTTTAATATTACATGGACGAGGTAGAGTTATCGATTAGGCCAGTACAACATGCCTTTCATTTATGAATGCATGGTCATATCTTGAAATTTAGGGCTCTTCCATTTATTTATTTATTTATTTATTTAGATTTCAAAACAATAATCAATGCATAGATGAATAGCTTGTTAAATAACTCATACTCACCTTTGATATATATCTTCAAAACAATAATAATAAAAGGTATGTTTATTTTAAAGAGCTTTCAAATTAACTTCCCGGATATTTAAGTACTTGGTTTGTCGAAGATTAAGTCATGTCTGACATCCGAAATTACCCAAATCCATGACTGTCGACTCAAGTTGAATGAGACTGAGTAATACATGGCAAGTTGAAATTGACCAAGTCTTTTCCCAAAAAGTGCTAAAAAAGTCCGAAACATTTTGTATTTGTGCCAATTTAGTCTTAAATCTTTTTTTAGTGTCAATTTACTCCTAAACATTTTTACTTAGTGCCATCAGTCTTTTCCGAAAAATTTTGGCTAGATTTTATTGACTAGACACTGGCCGACTAACGTGGCCTAATTTTAATAATTTTTAAATTTTTTTAAATTTTTTTATTTTTTATTTTTTTTTTCCTCCCCTCCTCCAAATTCTTGGACCTCGGCAATTGGCTAGAGGTGACAGCCGTGCGAGGTTGACCTCGTCGGACTTCGTCGCCCAGCGCGACAATGGCCGCGAGGGCGAGCCTCACCAGCACCGCCTAGGCCGTGTTTGGCAAAGTCAAGCCTCACCGGTGCCGCCCAGGCCGCGATTCAGCTAGGTTGAGCCTCGCCAGCCATGGGCAAGGCTCGCTATTCGTGATATTGCAGAAGATTTGCTCTCCTATTCAAGGAAAGGACATATCATGGGCAAATCTTTGTAATGATAGTTTTCCTATTTTTGAAATTTCCTTTTTTGTTGCGATGAACCCTATGTACAAATTGTAGAAGAATGTTACGATAAAAAAAAGAGAGTCGAGAGTTTTGTCCAAGGACGTAGGCACATTGCTGAACCTCGTAATCCTTGTGTTCTTTTCTGATTGCCTTACTAAAATTCAACATGGTATCAGAGCAGACCGTTCCTGTTCTACGACAATCTGCATTCTTCGGTTAGTGATTGTTCCTCTCTTTGTTACTGTCATATCATTGTTATTACTAGCAACGCGTCATGGATGGGTCAAAGAAGTCAGGAGATGCATCCAACACAACAAAGGTGCATGAGACAAACAATCAGCGGTTGACTTTTTTTTTTTTTTTTTTTTTGGTAAAGGGTAATAATATATTGAGCTTTAACCAACAAATTTACAAGATCAGGCACCACAAAACTTGCACTCAACAAGACATAACGTCTAATCGAGTGGAAGGGCACCGGACTCAAAAGCGCACCGCAAAGCGGTCAAAGCAAACAGGCCAAACAAGCAGCCTAGGAGAGACGGCCATGCAGGGCCGGGACAACCAACCAAACAAAACAGCCAACCAAACCAAAGGGGCGGCCACGCAAGGCTAGAAATCAAATGACAACAAAACCAAAAGCTGAACAGAACGAAGAAAAGCTAAAGGTGAGACACCGACGAATCCAGACAAACCCCAACAAAAGTGCAGGCGAGCCAGGAGAAACGGCGAAGGCAGGAGAAGGCACCCGCACTGCTAGATCAAGGAGGACTAGCCGACCGGCATAGGAGAACTGAAAATAGCAGGGTCAAGGCCCCAGTTCCATTGTAACCTCCTATTTCTCGGACAATCTTCCACATTCTTGAAGGTCAAGGCTTTATCCTTAACAACTTTAATGAGATGCTTTTTGACAGCCGCAACTACGACCGGATGCTCTCTAAAGAGAATGTCGTTTCTATACTTCCAAATGAGATGGCAAAGAGCACCGAAAGAGAACCGACCAATGGAATGATAGAAATCTTTACCTGAGAGAACTTTCATAGCCCACTGCAGATTTTCAACCCACGTCATGTTCCTCCACGGGAGGTTACTCTTGGACGCCCAAAAGCAAGCCATACTAGCCGTGATGCAGCAACCGAAGAAGAGGTGGTCAATAGAATCTGGCGTGAGCTTGCAAAAGGCACAAACTTCTCTCCCAATTCTCCCATAAGACATAAGAAAAGCTTGGGTAAGAAGACGGTTCTTTATGATCAGCCAGAGATTGAATTGGTATCTCGGAGTGATGGCCTTATTCCAAATAAAGGAAGACCAATCCACCCTTGCTTTCCTTCTCCTGAAGATATGCCAAGCTGAGGCGATTGAAAAGAGACCGGATGGATTGTCACTCCAAGTAAATCTATCCGGGCCCTCGAAGAGGAGCGAAAGGGGCTGATTCCAAGAATCTAATACTGTCCTGAATACTTGACCAGCGGGAGAGAATAGGTCTGCAACAGTTGCACATTTAGGAAAGCCCGAATCCAATATAGTATGCTCAGAACAACTAATCTCCAGCAGACCTCTTTGATGCCAATGGTCAAACCAAAGGGAGACCCTTCGCCCATCTCCAATCCTCCAGTAGAAATTGAGTCGAAATTTGGATCTCAGTTGGAGGATTTTTTTCCATACCCACGAGCAATGCGTCGACGCCTTAACCACCCATAAATTCATCCCTCTTTTCAGAAAAGTAGAGTGTATCCACTTGCACCATAAGGACTCCTTATCCGTGAAGAGGGTCCATATGTGTTTAAGCATCGCAGCCTTGTTGCACTCTCGCAAACTGCAAATTCCAAGACCTCCTTCCTCCCTTGGGAGGCATACATCGTCCCGGGACACTTTAGCTCATCCCTTTCTAAAGGTAGGACCCTTCCAAAGGAATTGTCTAAGGATCTGCTCAATACGATCTAAGACCGCCATAGGAATAACGAAGATGCTGGCCCAGTAAGCTTGTATAGCATGGAGCACTGACCTTATAAGCTGAACTCTCCTAGCAAAGGAAAGAAAGCGATGAGTCTAGGATTGCACTCTCGTTGTAATACGATCCACTAAGGATACACAATCCGCCTTGCCAAGTCTTGAGGAAATAATTGGAGTTCCTAGATAACGCACCGGTAGCTTCCCTTCCACAAATCCAAAGGTGTCCTTGATCTGACACTTCAAGTCATCCGAGCCCCCTGCAAGAAACACCTCACTTTTACTATTGTTCGGCTTCAATCCACTCCAAGTGGCTAATGTGTCTAGGCCATCCTTCAGGAGCAAGGTGGAGGCCATGTCCGCACAGCAAAAAAGAAAGACATCATCTGCAAAGAAAAGATGTGATAATCTAGTGGCCTTGCACCTCCAGGAGAATTTGAAACCCGGCTGCTCCGCACGAGAAGTGAGGATCCCTGAGAAGACTTCCATAACCAAGGTGAAAAGATAAGGAGACATAAGGTCACCCTGTCGAAGGCCTCGGCTACTCGGGAAGAATCCATGGAGCTCCCGATTCAAGGAGATAGAAAACATAGGTGTGCACATACAAACCATGATAAGATGAATAAGATGGTCCGGGAAACGAAAAGCACATAGAACCAGCTCCAGGAAGTCCTAGTCTACCGTATCGTATGCTTTCTGAAAATCCACCTTGACAGCACATTTGGGAGTGAATGGCTGAAGATGGAACCCGGCAAATAACTCATGAGCAAGGAGAATATTATCCCTAATCCGCCGACTCTTGACGAATGCCTTCTGAGAAGGGCCGATGGTGTCCTGAAGCACTGCGGCTACACGGTTGGCTAAGACCTTGGTAATACATTTATAGATCGTGTTTCAGCAATCAATGGGCCTATAATCATTTACCGAGGTAGCATTACGCACCTTCGGAATTAACACCAAGATGGTGGAATTTATCTCCCTTAGAAGTCTCCCCGTAACAAGGAAATCATTAGCTGCTTCAATGACCAATGGTCCAATAAGGTCCCAATTGCTCTTGAAGAATTCGACACCAAACCCATTCGGCCCCGGGGCCTTCCCACGGGCTAGAGAGAACATGGTATCCTTAATTTCCATCTCTGAAAAGGGGCGGGCGAGAGAAGCTATCTGATCTTCCATGAGCGGGCATCGGATAACTTGCTGCAAGTCTCCCAACTCCGGCCTAAGAGGGAGGGAACGCGGCACAAACAGCTCTTTAAAGTGAGTGACAAATGTGTCTTGAACACGGATCGGCTCAGTGACAAGATTCCCATCTCTATCAAGAACCGAGATAATCCTATTCCTCATTTGCCTTGTAGTCATCGAATGATGAAAGTATTTAGTGTTCTTATCACCATTCTCAAGCCAATGAATTCTGGATTTCTGTCTAAAGAAAACCTCCTCCTGACTTTTCAATTCTATAAAGGTCCTGCGATGACTCTTCTCAAGCTCTGCCAAGAGGATGTTGGTCGGGTCCTACTGAAGGTCCACTTGCGCTAACCTAAAAGCATTCCTGGATTGAGCAACCCTCTCAAATATGCTAGAGAAGGAATCTCTATTCAACTGCTTAAGACGACCCTTAAGAGCTTTCAACTTAGTTACCGGTCTATAAATGGGGACTCCTTCCCCCGGGGCCTCCCACACCTGATTAACAATGGTCTGAAAGGAAGGATGCTCCATCCAGAAGTCAAAGAATTTGAAGGGCTTCCTTCGCAGAACTGGTTGGATAACCTTGACTACCATAGAGGAGTGGTCGGAAATACCAGAAGTCAGAAAATTCGCTTCCGAATAAGAGAAATGCAAGCTCCATAAATTGTTCACTAACACCCGATCAATCTTCCTTGCTTTCCGATTAGCCCCCAAAGACGTCGACCAAGTAAACCGAAACCCCACATATCTCAAATCCTCAAGCTCCGCCTGATGCAGACACTGATTAAACTCATCAAAAGAAGGAGGCCAGGCGTTGGTGCCGCCAAACCTATCGGAAGGGTCCCTTATGGCGTTGAAGTCTCCGGCCACCATCCAGGGAAGGTCGTAGATGCAAGAACTCATTCTGATCAAGTCCGCCCAAAGAGGCCTCCGAGATACAAAAGAGTGCTAGCCATAAACAACCGAGATGCAGCAACAGAGACCCGACAAAACATGCTTGACTCCACCATGGATGGCCTGATCAGTGGAGGAAATCACCTCAAAATTTACCAGCGGGGGTCCCACCCAACCCAAATCTTGCCTCCCGGAGTAGAATCATAATTGGCAATCCAAGACCACCCAGATAATAGCCCCGACGACAGGGGACGAAAGAGATAGTCAGGGACTTTAGTCTCCAATAAACCGACCAAACAGAGGCCGTTAGACTGAGCCAATTTACGAACCTCGGCTCTCCTCAAAGGATCCATAAGACCTCTAATATTCCAGAAACCGAAATACATATATAAACTATGTACAGTCTACTCTACTCTACACAAAGAAAGACGAAGGAGGCAAGGCCTACCTCTGTTTCTAAAGCTTGCGGCGAGAAACTCCCGACGCTTCGACAATCTCAACCGGCTCCGGATCAGGGGCTAGAGCTAGCAACCTGTCCTGAATGGTCTCCACACTTGTCACGGCCAAGGGCGGAGGATGAAACGGCGACTCCGGGGAGGAAATGTCCTCATCATCCGAAGCGTCATCGGGGGCCTCCACCTCCGAGCCACCAAGGGCCTCCACATCCGAGCCATCGGGGGCCTCCACATCCGATTCATCCGATTCATCCGTATCCAATTCGTGATCAGCCTTCAAGGGGGGAGCAGGGGGCGGCCGAGATCCCACCGTGAGAGATAGGACGACCTTTGGGGGAACACTGGAGCCCCTAACACCGTTACGAGCAGGGGCGGGGTGAGGAGCCGCAGCGGGCGGTTTGTCCCGAGAGTAATGCGGTCGAGCAGGGGCGGGTGGAGGAGAAGCCGCAGCAAGCGGATTGCCCCTAGAGTGCTGGTTAGCGACTGCCGAGGAGGAGGAGGAGGATTCTCCTGTCTTGGAGCCCTTCTTCTTCTTCTTCTTTTTCTTAGCCTTTTTCCCAGGTTGATTCTGAGTGGCCATAGGAGCTGGATTCACTTGAGGAAGCTCTCTATCCTCTCTTGGAGTGGACTGCTTTGAAACCGGGGCAAGCAGTAAATGAACAGTGTCCTCATCCGACTGAGGTGGAACACGAACGCCTTCTGTAGCATAGGGCGGACCAGGAGTAGTTTCTATCCGTCGCACAACCTGCTCCGATACCTCTTCAACCGAGGGAGGAGTGGACGCCCTCTGAGTACCCGAAGGAACCACAACCGGTGGGGATGGAACGGCTGGCGGAGTGGGTGCGATCGAAGGCTGTCTAGCCAGATGACGAGCAGCCTGTTTTGGATTCAGATTGCGCCCAGAGGCTCTCTGCTCCTGAGGATGAGCACGGCAATTATTGCCAAATGCGTTGCAATCCAAACACGCAGTCGAGAGCCATTCATATTCAATGTTAACGAACCGCGAAACTCCTTTCAAAGTGACCTTGGCCATCTTTACTCTTGGCTTATCAACCATGATTTCAACACAAATTCTTGCGAAGGATACCATTTGCATTTGATCGATACGTTGATCAACATATAGCGGCTTCCCCACCACACTCGCTATTGCGCTCATAGCCGGCATTGTCCAACACTCGAACGGCAAATTCCGCAACCGAATCCAAACGGGGATAGCGGATTGGTCTT
This sequence comes from Eucalyptus cladocalyx, assembly GCA_017140615.1. Lineage (NCBI taxonomy): Eukaryota > Viridiplantae > Streptophyta > Magnoliopsida > Myrtales > Myrtaceae > Eucalyptus > Eucalyptus cladocalyx. The sequence goes on from CM029521.1 coordinate 38,664,319, forward strand.
CTCTCTTCAAGTCCATAAGAGGCTTCCATTGGCGAAGAACTAACGACACCCTGGCAATCGTGACCGGCCCATCTTCGAGGATTTTCCTCCTAAACCCGGGATCCGGGATTTGGAGGATTAAAAATCCTTGATCATCGGCAAAGATCTCCCCAATTCTGGAGCCCCATGCCTTCCTCAACGATTGTTCCATCAAGCCGAATGGGAGCTTCCTTCTCCCCACTGGATATCCGACCAAGCAATCATTCCACTTCGGGTCGATAGCATCGAGGGCTTCGTCCGGGAGGTTCACAACCGCTTCTCCATCCACAAAAGTGGGCGGAACATAGGTTAATTCAGATCTTTTGACCGCCAAACGAGCCACATTTGCCCAAGAACGCACTAGGGCATCATGGTGACCCGCCGGAGGTTGAATAGGTCGCTTAGAGGCCGAGCGTCTGCGACTTCTTCCTCTTGATTGGCGTGGCCTTGAGGACGAACTCAATAGGCCTTTCATCTTGTTCGGATGTGGATGACCGGAGGAGGTCGCCACACCAACACCATGCTGAGTCGAAGGCAGAGCGTCCCCAAGAGGGGAAGTCGGATGCCCCAATGGGGTGATAGCCGAGGAACGGCCAGAAGGAGCGATTCCAGCCAAAACAGGATCTGCATGCATTTTCACAAATAGCTGGACTGCATTCCCCTCTAAACCGAATAAATGACCATCTAGAACAAGGGTTCGAATTTGCCAACACTTCAATCACCCCCCCGAGCCAAAGGAGCCAGCAAACTCCAAAAACGCAGCAAAGCACACAAGCACAGAAATCCCACACCAGCACAGAACCAAGCAACAAACTATGCAGCAGAGACGAACAGCTAAAGGGAAGGAGGATCGACTAACCTGGGAAACAACACTAGGAGAAATCGAGCTAGGTTGATGCAGGAGAAGCACCTGGCATAACCGAATCCCCAACCGCTTCCCTTTAATCCGCAGCTGAGGGGCGAACAGCACCTCCCACACACAGACCAGCTCGCGTGCAGCACCTTGCTCGGATGGATCTTCCCAACCAGCTCAAACCAACCATAATCATTCGGAGGGAGGGGAGGGCTAGGTGAGGCGAAACTCTCTTCCAAAAATCAGCCAAAAACACACATTTGAACTCCCCAAACGAACAGAAGAATAGTCAGGATCCAGAGGAGAAAAACTGGGCAGAAATTCGTAACCTAGGCCATACGAATTCTCTACATGTAGGCCATCTTTTGCAAAACCGTTCGGTGAAAGTGTAAGGGGGATTGAGCTTAAGCTTCCTTCCGAAAATCAGCCGAAGACACCCATCGTAACTCCTCAAACGAACAAAAGAACAGCCGGAAACCAGAGGAGAAAAACTGGGCAGAAATTCGTAACCTAGGCCAGACGATTTCTCTGCATGTAGGCCATCTCTTGTGAAACCGTTCGGTGGAAATGTAGAGGGGACTGAGCTGAAGCTTCCCTCCGAAAATCAGCCGAAGACACTCATCGTAACTCCGAAAATCAGCAGTTGACTTCGTTGTTGCTAAACGAAAGAAATTACCTTCCTTGGTCACGAGCTGTAACTGTTGCTCTCGGGGGTAGATCAAAGCTTGGTCACATCAATAGGAAGATTAAAATCCCTCCCGTGATAGATCCCAAATTTGATGAATGGCAAGCGAATGACCACAGTGTGATGTCTTGGATATTCAATTCCATGGAACTAGAGATCTACGGGATATTTGCATATTCAGAGTCAGCCAAGGTGTTGTGGGATTTGATAAATGAGATGTATGGTCAAGCCAGGAATGCATCTCGGATCTTTGAACTGCAACAAGGACTTGCTTCTTCTAAGCAAGGCACAACACAATCTTTCACTGAACACTTGGGAAAAATGAAGAAGCAATGGGATGAGCTTCGTCAGTATAGACTTGCGACCCAAAATGTGATGGATTATGTCAATCGAGAAGAGCAAGATAAAATCTTTCAATTGTTAGCAAGCATCAGGCGTGAATTTGAGGACACCAAACGTCAAATTCTTATGAGTCCTGAATTGCCCACTTTCAATGAAGTTTGTGCCATAATCCAAAGTGAGGAAACAAGGAGACACGTCATGCCTTCAGTTCCAATTACATCAAGAGAGCTTGGTGAACAATCAGCCCACAGTGCTATCAACACGAAGCAAGGAGTCCACTACTCGGTTTGCTAAAGGAAAATTTAAGAAACCAGCACGGTTCCATTGTGACCATTGCAATCGCAATGGCCATTCCAAAGAGAGGTGTTGGGTTCTTCATCAGCATTTGCGTCTTTCCAAAGACAGGGGTTCGGAAGCTAAGGTGGCAACCAAGAAAATCCAAACAATTTTCAATTCAAGTTGGAGGCTTTGTCTCAACAAGTTCAACAATTACTTCAGGTACATGGCAATGGAACGAACGCTTCTAGCACCAAAACTAGAAATTTGGTTATGATGTCTGGTAATGTCCATGCTTACTTAGCTTTATCCAAAACTTAGTTTATTGTTGACTCAGGGGCTACAGACCACATGTGTAGTTCTCCAAACTTGTTATCTAATATTACTTCAGGTGTGTCATATCTACCTATTACTATGGTGGGAAGGGTCCAACTAGTGGTGTTGGACAAATTAATTTCTTTTCAAATAATTTTGAAGCATTTTTTTTTTTTTTGGGTGCTGGAGGAACCGGCTTGCAGCCGACAGCCGCGCCGTAAACCCCCAGGTGACACTTAAGCAAGAGGACCCACCACCCTTGAGTCACACTTAATACACCTAGCGCCTCCTCTGGGTTTTGAACCCTTCACCTCCTCGTTGAGGATCAGCAGAGTCTTATCCAGTAGAGCCACCGCGGCCGGTGGTAATTCTGAAGCATTGTTGGTACCTAAATTATCCTCAAATTGAATGTCAAATAATCAGTGGAATTGCAACATTATTTTTACTCCTCAAAAGGTGTTTCTTCAAGATCGAACCACCAAGAGGATAATTGGTGAAGGGCGGTTACAGAATGGGCTGTATATGGTGGACCTCAACAACGAAGCGTTGATGGCACAAAGGAAGACTGTTGACACTTCCCGGCTGTGGCATTGGCGTCTGGGTCATCCTTCTGATCGGGTGTTACATGCTCTTGATATGACTTTTAAGTTATGATTCCAATTAATGTGATCCTTGTCATTATGCGAAGCAACATAGGTTACCTTTTCCACACATAAATCAGAACAGTGTTTTGATTTAGTTCACTCGGATGTTTGGGGAGCTTCTCCTATTGACTCTAAGGAGGGGTTCAAGTATTTTTTTACAAATATTGATGATAAATCTCAAGCTACATGGCTTTATCTGCTTAAATCCAAGAGTGAAGTTATGACTGTGTTTCAAGATTCTTGCAATATGGTGAAAAATCAATTTAACACTATGGTGAAGGTTCTTCGTACAGACAATGGAACTGAATATACCAATCGGGCTTTTCAAGTGTTCCTGCATAGCTTGGGAATCATTCATCAAACCTCCTACGTTGGAACTTCGCAGTAATATGGAGTTGCTAAACCAGCTCCTTCAATATCTAAAGGCTTCTCCAGGAAGAGGAATATTGTTGAAGAATAATGGTAATATAGAGATTGTGGGATTTACTGATGTTGATTGGGCTGGGAACCCCATGGATAGAAAATCTACTATGGGTTTTTGTACCTTTGTTGGTGGAAATATTGTTACTTGAAAAAGTAAGAAGCAAACAGTTGTGGCTAGATCTAGTGCGGAAGCTGAGTATCAAGCCATGGCTATTGTCGCTAGTGAGATCGTATGGCTTCGTCTATTGCTTCAAGAATTGGGTTGTGATGCCATGTCTAAACCTACGAAGTTATTTTGTGATAATTAGGCGGCTACAAACATTGCTTCAAATCCGGTCTTTCATGAAAGGACCAAACACATAGAGGTCAATTGTCACTTTGTAACGGAAAAGGTTCAAGACAAGACAATAGAGATACTGTATATTCGTAGTGGGGATCAACTTGCTTATGTCTTCATCAAAGCTTTACCCAAGGGAGTATTTCAGAATATGGTGAACAAGTTGACCTCTGACAATGCCTTCGCTCCAACTTGAGGGGGAGTATTGGTGATATTGCAGAAGATTTGCTCTCCTATTCAAAGAAAGGACATATCGTGGGCAAATCTCTGTATTGATAGTTTTCCTATTTTTGAAATTTTCTTTTTTGTTACAGTGAACCCTGTGTACAAATTGCAGAAGAATGTTATGACAAAAAATAAGAGAGTCGAGAATTTTGTCCGAAAACGTAGGCACATTACTGAACCTCGTAATCCTTGTGTTCTTTTCTGATTGCCTTACTAAAATTCAACACTCGCCCTCGCCGGATTTGGCGAGGCTCGACCTCGCCAACCCGGCACTAGGTCGCCCTCGTGGCTTGGGCGGCATTGACAAGGCTTGCCCTTGTGGCCACTGTTGCGCTGGGCGGCGAGGGCGAGGTGGCCGGTGAGGTTCGGCAAGGTCGACCTTGCCGGCCGTCGCCTCTGGTCGGTCGCCAAGATCTAGCAATTGGTTGGAGGAGGGGAGGGAAAAAATAAAAAAATAAAAAAAAAAAATTAAAATATTATTAAAATTTGTCTACGCCAGTATCGATTAGGCCACGTCAGCCGATCGATGTCCAGTCAATAAAATCTGGCCAAAATTTGCCAAAAAGGACTAAGTCAACACTAAGTAAAAAGGTTTAAGACTAAATTGACACAAAAAAAAAGTTTAGGACTAGATTGACATAAATAGAAAAGGTTTATGATAGAGTCTTTTAGTTGGCAATCTCGACAATCGACAGGCCGATGGGAAGTTGCTAACAGACAGCATGAAAGCACCACGAGGTGTCAACAGATGAAATTTGGTTCAATCGACGGGGGAGTCAAAGTTAAAGCAGAGACCGACGAATCAAGCTCTGAGTACATGTTCAATCATGAGGCCAACCATTTCGGCCAACCATTTTTAGTAGCTATGTTTATTAGGATTGTCATTTGAGCAAGACCCCACCAATCAATCAATCAATACCAATTATCCTATTTTATCTTTCCATTATCTTTATATATCAGTACTCTTTTAAATGGTTGGCCACTATTATCGCCAATCTTCATATCTTTAAATTTCTCATCAATTTACGTTTCCTGTCCAAAAGTCAACAAAAGAACCTTTCATATCCTTTGTCGGTATCTATATCGATCCATATTTTATTTTTTTTGGTCAGTCCTACTCTATTCTTACTATACACTCACTCGCAGACTTGTGCCCTGCCTCTTGCAGGGCGTGGGAGTCGCAACCCACTCTCGAAACTTACGCGTCCCTACCCCCATCTCCCCCTGAGAAGGTGGGGATTTGAACCCCTCACCTCCTCATTCCATGTTGGAAGGGTGGCCACTGGGGCGAACCCCCAGTGGTTATATCAATCCATATTTCAAAAGTTGCTTTGTCAACACTTTTCAATAAAACAAGTCTACAAGTCTTCTACCACCAAAGTAAGAAAATGGATTTCCAGATGTGCATAGAGAAGATCATTTTTCCCAAGCATAACAAGCCTCTTACCACAAAAGCTTGTTACATCTCCGCCTTCTATCTTGAGATAAGGCTCTAGTCTTTATCATTTTTCAAGTTATACCAAACAAAAGGAGGTTAATCATTTTCATTAAAACTGATTTTCACAGAAAGTATTTTCCTTCGTCACGAAATCTTCTGTGAAAAAAACACACCCTAAATACCAAATGATATGCTAATAACGAGGAACAGATCAGTATTTGGCGATTCATTCCACAAATTCCTAACTAGAATCCAACTTCCACTCCCCGTCTTTTCTCCTATACGTTGTCCCCTTTGCTTCGCCCTTTGCTTGGCCCTTCCTCGAAAGGGGTTAGGGCGTAAAAGGTGCAGATCGTCCACCGGAACATCCGCGTATTTTTAATACAGCTTTGATTTGACCATACAATGCGAAGATGAAGCGAAGATATACTTGATTGCAATTTGATCAAGAGAATCCTATCCTACATCATGATTGTGAATGAGAATGTGATGCTCCTTCGAATATCTATCGAACACTTCCCGACCAACGGAATGAGAATGGGGGGCTCAAGGGGTGATGACAGGTGGAGGGTATCGATCTCATTTGGACCCCCTTTGGCCCGTCATCTCTTGCGCCACTCTCCCTTTCAGTCATGCACATAAAATTGGAAAATGACTTATTGTTAGATGTATCAAAACTCGTCCGTTGAATTGTAACTGAGTAGCAATGTGATAGATTTTTATTTGGTCTTTAGATGGATCCACCAAATTTAAATAATTACGTACAATACAAAGTGCCGAGTAAAACAACTTACGGTATGAGAGCATTGTTTGACTGAGTCATAGTATTTTGTTATGGCATCCGCTATTTGGTCTCGCGGAATGCTCTTGGCCCCTTGAGATATCAAACAATTCTGTGAAATACTGTTGGTCATAGGCCTTATTTATGAAATTCGATGAAGGAAAAGATTAGAACCGCATGAAAAGAGAAGACCCTAGAAATGCGTGGAGAATGACTTCATGATAGGACGGATGATCATGCATTGCTTTTGTAGTAAATATTCTTCTATCCTCATCGTCCATGAACACAACAGCATCTCATCATAGATTTTGGGGACAGGAATACGAAAGAAAACCATTACATAATGGGGTCAGAGCGTTGAAATCATGAGGGGATGAGACGGGAAAAGGCGGGGCTGCTTGAATCTTGACTCTTGTTGAGCACGATTTCAAATCGATCCCGACGGAATATATGCGCACCCAAGGGAGACGGAGGCCATCTTGGAATCAGTTCCTTTCTATAAATGGAGTGTTTCCCTCATTGCTTAAGACGTACACAGAACAAACTAGTTCTCTACGACTGGTCTTGGAAAAGACAAACCCCCCCCCCCCCCCCCCTCTCTCTCTCTCTCTCTCTCTCTGTGTGGTTAGGCACTGGGGAGGCAATGATGGTGATGTTGTTGACAGAAGATAGAGAGCACAGATGGTGAAATTGCAATAACTTGGGAGATTCTCTGCAATTTTCGATCCTTTGTGCTCTCTCATCTTCCGTCATCACCTTCGGCCCCCTCATCTTTTTTCCCAAAGCACGCATTAACTCGCTGTTTTGCATGAACCTTGACGTGTGGTCCATGTACGACCATATTCTTGCATCTACATAGCATTGTTTGAGGCACCTCGCAACCAAGCATGCATGCGGACTTGCTGTTCCTTTACTTCGTAAATGCAATACATTTCCCCTCCTCTTTGCTCGTAGTGGTTTTTGTTATTTCGCCAGGCTAACGCTTTTGTGCGTGCGATCAAGTTCACTTTTGTGACAATTGCTGCGCGAGGTCGATCACTGACCACTTGATAAGGGTCATCGGCTACCACCCAAGGTCAACTATCCTCGCCTCATCGAGGTGAAAGAGGATGAAATCACCATCCTTCCCATTCTTACATGACGATACTGATGAAATGTTCATAAGGAAACTTGATTATGCACAAATTGATTTGGTTAGAGGTTTTGATTGAGTATATACCGAAAAAACAAAGCGTAATGTGCATTTGCCCCTTTCATTTACCCGAAAGGATCGATATTTTCATAGAAAGTGTATTTTCATAGAAAGTGTCCTTGAGAAAATCATAAAGAAATTATGTGAGGCATGAGATATACGGAAAGTCCATTTAATAGAAGGCTTATCCCATACTAACATAACTGCAAGTCAATAATAATTTACTAAGATATGTTTTATAACCACAAGTCGATTATAATTTACTAACATATGTTTTATTTCTTTTTATCAAATTGACTAGCCAAGCCAAATTAGTTGATGAGCTTAGTGGTGAGACATACTTTGCCTTACTTTATGTTTGATAAATTTTACTTAGGCATAAAGCTCAAAGCTTTCAGGGAGATCAAGCTCGTGGACTTTTGAGGGACAGAGCTGATATGTATACAAAGGTTCAAGGCACGCCAAAAGGAAAATCTAGACTGCTTCACCTTCCATGGAACCTGGCTACAACGCCCTAGAAATCAGATTGAATCGCCCGAAAAAACAGGTTTGGGAATCGATTCCCCTTGAAACCAGTTGTAACCAGTTTGGAAACAGATTTTGAGTGAAGAATTAGACTGGACCACCCTCTTATGAAACTAATTTTGGAGTTAGCTTCATCAGCTAAAAAGCCAAAATCTTTATTGTTTCTCTTAAATTCTAACCTCAACACTCCTTCGTCCTTTATATATGGACAATGTATTCATCTTATGGATTGTTGCTTTTATTGGATTAGGATTTTTGTAATTCATCTTTTATTTTGAATCGTTTTGTTATTCGTAGCTTCGTATATATTGCTATAAGAAAATAAACAAAAAAAGGAAAAAATAAAAAATAAACAAAAAAAAGGGAAGTTTAAGCAGACTCTGGAACCGAACCAAAAAAATAGGATAGGTTCCAAAGCCAGTTCCAAGCAAACCGGGAGAACCTAGAACCTACATACCAGCGCCCCTAATTATGACAAGTAAAGTAAGTTATGTCCTAACATAAAGGAAAAGAATTTCAACCCCTTCGTTGACCGAACCTAATTGACCGCCACACTTGAGAGGCGCAGAGAGGAGGCTCTGGCTGCAACACCCAGGCCAGCCTAGCCATCCAATGATCAATCAGTGCGGCCAAAACTGGTCGGGCCGGTCAGATTCCCACCGGATAGATTAACAACCAACGGAGAATCAAAGCAATCAGGAACAGGGTGATTACTCACAAGAGTGGACAAGCCAAAGAAAGCGCATGATCAATCTATAGATCAATTGATACACAACAAGTTTTGAGTATACGATAGCCACGTTCTCAACCCTACACATCACTACAGAATTATTAGACTCCTAGCTTATTGTTCAGACGAATGTTTCCACAAGAGTGTGAGACTCCTCCAATAAACACCAACCGACATATGACATTTCTTACTGCCCAGATAAAAGCAAAACTTGTCACATCTCTTTAGGAGGCTGCCGGCCAGTCATGGCTATACAGAAACCTTTGGAAGTAGCACAGCACTAGAAAGCAGTAGGGAGCAAGGATAGCCGGCCATCACTTTGCAATTGCAATTGCCGGTAGAGGTGAGAGAATAATGAATTACTTGACGTGCGCAGGAAGGACTGATCGATGAAGTATGGCCTCCTTTTCATATTTCCACGACAGCTGCGCTTGCGATGATTATCCATGAAAGATCATCATATCACATGGTGCATTCTGTGCTCTGAATTCTCCACGCAAGGAAACGGTTTTTTATACATATTTTCTCCCAAGCACAGCTCTAAGTAAAGGAGGACATATACCACTGATCAGTTCTTGTGTTGTAGTCTGCCACTCTCCGAACCAGCATAAGGATCGATAATCACATTTACCACGGTTGGCTTACGAGCAGAAAAGGATTCTGAGAGAGCGTGCTTGAGCTCAGCAGGTGTAGTAACGAGATAACCGGTGCCGCCAAAGGCTTCAATTAGAGTATGATATCCAGCAGTGGGGACGAATGAGGTAGGTGCAGGGTCGTCCTTGTAGGGCCCAGTGATTTCTTCGGAGGTCCTCCGGTCACCGCCATATACGCCACCATTGTTGAAAACAATCACAACCACCGGTAACTGATATCGAACTAAAGTCTGCAAGGGATACAAGAAGTGAGCATACACATGAAATTCCTTCGTGGAAGAATAGGAGATCGAGATTTCTTTTCGCATATTATTGGAGTGAAAAATTAAGATAAGGATAGTAAGTGATGTACACCAAGCACAATAGAAGTTTGTGTTTAGATCCTCCTATGCAGAGTCATATAAATAAATATCAACCTGCAAAGCTTGCCAAGAAGGGCATGCTAACTGACTGTTGTTTCATTTAACACCGTGCAGCCAGGAGTAGACTAGACAAACAAATATGCAACATCACTCATGAAATCCATATGCAATGTGTAGTCTGGCTAAACCCAGATATGCATTTTGATCTGAGCATCTATTTTTTTTATATTGTTTGATTATTCCTCCAAGCACTTACCGACATGAAACTCAGGACATAAGAAATTAAGAGACAATGGAAAATCACTCTTAATTTTTCTATGTTTTGGCATAAAGCAATCTCTACTTGTTCATCCCCTGTTTCTCTATAAGAGGAAATCTTCATCTTTCGGTATTCCAAGGACTACAGAAACAATCAGATTGAACCTCACGATGGCACTCTAAATGCTAACACCCCCTCATTCTTGTTCCAGTGCAGAAGGATTGGAAAGCAAAACACTTTGGTAGGCATCCGGAGAAAGTCCATGTTATACCTCAATTGATGCATAATGTAGATAAGCAAGCATAGAATGCAGCCTTCACATGTGCGCAACCATGTGTGGCATATGGAACATGCACATGAAGCTAATGAAATTGTTCCTTCTTATGTAAAATGAATTAGGTCAAGAGGTCAAACAAAAGCACATTATATGAAGGAGAGCAGGCAGGTCCACTCAGACTGGGAGAGGAAGAATAGAAAAATTAAAATGACATCCATAAGAGACTGAAGTTTAAAGAAGATTTATTTGGATGAACATAAGATTGGCACATTCTCCAGTTCCTTCAATGCTGCCATTATAGATCAAGCTTATCCTCCAGGTGACTTAATTACATCCCATCAAGATATTAAACTCATGAAAATTTACCCAATATTTATGAAAAAAAATAAAAAATTCGGAAGCAAGGTCCATTTCCTTTTGTTATATCATATACCAGAGTTTGCCATGATTCTACTGCATATCTCTACCTGGTTAGCATAACCCATACTACAGATGGTGTAGAAAAAAGGCAAAAGATACATCTAAACACAAAACCTACTTACGTATTCAAAATCTTTCTCTGCGTAAATTACAGCAGCCATCTATGACTCAAACTAATGCAATGCGAGCAATATGGAATATAATTGAATACCCAACCCATCAAAAGTTCAGAATTCATATATACAGAATAAAACAGCATCCTGGATGTGGTCCTACTGTCCTAGTTGTATTAATCTGGTAGAAATTCCTGCCGTCTGATTTGCAAAATGTAACTTTAGTTCCCTATGGTGGTTCATTAAAATGTGTTCTTCAAGGGTATTTGTTTCTATTGTTGCTGCAAGCCTGCCACTACTTTAAGGGTATTGACTGCAGGCAGAAAATGGAAGATCCGCCCATCCAAAGTTCGCCACTGCCAGCGAAAGTGCTTTCTTATGTAGGTAAAAAGATATAGTATACTGCACCAACGGGGTGCATACCCATCCGTATAAAGAGTTCACAAAGCTAGACTCATGTACGAGAAGAGCTCACAAACACAAGCATCTGTAAAATCAACCTACACATCACATGCAAATGTAAGTTTCCACTAATACTTAAATTGTAAACTTTAAGCCGGCAAAAGTTCTTTGCCACTAAGAATAGTCTAATTGCTGGGGCTTAGTCTTGCATGGTTTAACGCCCTGATAGCTATGTGCTGTCACCAAAGTAGCTATGCTGCCTGAGTTACTTTCTATCAACACCAGTTTTAAGTTAAAGCAACTAGACCCTTTGTGTGGCTGGATGTCAATCTATGATCAACCCCTACTTGTGGATCTCCAAGGAAGGGTCCAAACATGACTAGTGCTGCACTGTAGGTGCTTCTACAGCCAAATCTGAGAGGATTGCCATTAGTTGGTTGGCACTCCAACTATCTTTCGACACAAGACAATCATGCATGTCAAATTCCTCATGGAGCTAATGTGGTGATAGCATGCCCAGTGAGCAGCCAGTGAGAAAAAAATGCCGATCATCAATCATCTACATTTGAACAAAACAGAACAATCTTACAGAATAGAGAATATGAATGTTCCTATTAATGCCTTTCTGCACCGGCACCTTAAACATGCATCTACCATCATTCGAGACAAGCAACTCATATGCTTCAAATCACAGAAAAATCGATGGACAATAACAACATGAGGTAAATTGAGCACCATTCAACGGCCTATGAAGAAAGCATACCTCAACTTCCATCGCACTGAACCCAAACCCAGAGTCACCTTCAACCGCAACCACGATCCTATCAGGGGAAGCCACAGCAGCTGCAATGCAATAACCCAACCCGACTCCCATGGTGCCCCACGTCCCAGCATCCAATCGAGTCCTCGGCTCGGTCTGAACCAACACAGCCCTCCCAATGTCCATCGTATTCGCCCCTTCGGAAACCAATATCGGCGCCGGACTCCCCAGTCCCAGAATCGCATCCCTTATGATCTTCATCGGTGTCAAGAAATTGAACGGCACGACTTCCTTCGCCAACTGAGCCTCCATCCTCGACACATTCTCCTTCGTCTTCTTCGAAATCGCCTCGACCCACGGATGAGACCTCCCCAAGCAAAACGGGTCGTCCTTGATGTCCTTGTTGATCAATTCCAACACCCTCTTAGCATCACCCACCAAACCCAAGAACGGCTTCCTCAACTCAATCTCCTCTTTGCTCACATCAACCAAAATGAACTTCACATCGGGAGACCACTTGGGCGGCTCCCCGAAATGCAACAGCCAATTGAGCCGCGCGCCGACGACGAGCGCAACGTCGCACTTCCCGATCGCGAGCGACCTCGCCGCGGTCGCGGCCAGCTCGTGCGTGTCGGGCAGAAGGCCCTTCCCCATCGGGGTCGGCAAGAACGGGATCCCGCTCACCTCCACCAGCTTCCTCAACTCGTCCTCCGCCCTCGCAAAGGCCGCGCCTTTTCCCGAACACGATCAGCGGCCTCGCGGCGCCCCTCAGCAAAGCGACGGCCTCCTCAATCTGGGAACTCAACACGTTCGCTATCTCCTCCTTCAACCGGCACTTCTCGGCCTCGTCCAGGAGGCTCTCGGCCTCCGACTCCGTCACCGTCTGGTGCAGCACGTCCGTCGGGAGATCCAAGTAACAACCCCCGGGCCGACCCGAGACGGCGTGGTCGAGGACCCGGGCCACGCAGCCGGGGACTTCCCTAATGTCCCTGGCTTTCGCCGAGAACTTGGAGAAGGGCTTCACGGCTTCCACCTGATCGAGCTCCTGGAAGTCCCCCCGCCCGAAGTCCTGCTGGTCGCACGAGCCGGAGATCATCACCATCGGCCAGGCGTTGGCCATGGCGTTGGACATCCCGGCGAGGCCGTGGACGCAGCCCGGGCCGGAGACGGTGAGGAGGACGCCGGGGCGGCCGGTGAGGTAGCCGTAGGCGGAGGCGGCGTAGCCCGCGGACTGCTCGTTGTGGAAGGCGATGAACCGGACGCCGAGGGCGACGGCCCGGTTGGCGAGGGAGGTGACGGGGATGCCCACGACGCCGAACATCCGGTCCACCCCGAACCGGGCCAGGGACTTGGCGGCGAGGACGTTGCCGTCGATGCGGGCCGGAGCTCCGGTCGGGTTCGGGTTGGGATCCGCCATGGGTGCGTAAAGGTACTCGAGGTGGGTGGGGGGTTGTGGAGATGGTCAAGTGAAATAGACAGTGATGCGGAAGAAGTTCGATTTGAGCGCTTATATATAAATTAGATGACTTGTCGATTAGGCAGCCACGCTGTTACCAAATCCATGATTATCGGGGGAGGTGTTTTCTCCATAACTGCTTGAATTTACGTCTGTACCCTTCAAGGCTTTTTTTTTTTTTTTTTAAATGAACAAATTAGGGGATTCAGGCCGGCCCTCACATCGACCCATGTATTATTCCCGAATTGCTCCAGACGATTTTTTCCTTTTTTCACCCGCGCCTACAAGGAAACGAACGAACTCTTTTTTACCATTTGAGCCAGCGCGTTGTCGGTAGTGATGAGGTATTTTAACAGTAAATACATACCTTATGATGCGTTGTGTCGAGACCCCCCAAAAGAGAGAGAGAGAGAGGGAAAAGTGCTTTGGGTTTTTTTTTTTTGATAATTTTCTGTAGGAAACTTACTTTGAAAAGTGCTTACTTTATTAAAATTTAGAGCAGTATCGGATTATTATTTCTTTTTTTATCGCGCCCATTTTTTAAGGCGATGCTAACATCACTTAATAAACCAATTATATAAAAATAGATTTAGTAAGTCGAGCATTGCACTATTCTACTCGTATCATGCAATAACCAAAGATTTCTCATTTATTTAGGAATGTTGAGTAATTATTTTTTTTCCTTTTTTGCCCCAAAAAAAAATCATATTAATGAATCAAATGTGATGGTAAATTTTGATAGTTTCATTAATTTGGAGTAATCCCTACCTTGTAGGGATCATGAATCCTCTTTTTGATTATTTATAAAGATTACAGTTCCAATAATTTAGCAAGTAAATGATAAGCGAAAGTACAAGTCAATATATTTTGGAAAAGGAAAATTAGATAGAAATTCAGATATCTTCTGCAACCACTCGCTCTACAAGTGATGCACGTCCTACTTATATTACATGCTTAAGATTGCAAAAGATAAACCCAAAAATCTTATCAAGAATAGTCCATATTTCAATTTTGTCTTTCATTAACCTTATAATACGGGATGAGTTACCGTGAGGGCAGGGGCAGAATGGGGAAAGCAGTTCCAGAGATTTCATTTTGACCCGGATTGCTGGGGCTGGAAGAAGCAAAGTCGCAAATTGATTTCGAGCAATAATGTCTGCCTTGGCCTTTTGGCACCATCGGTGGGTCGTGCGCACAGCGAGAGAATTACACTCCATAGGTGTTTTTTTTTTCTGGGTCTGCTATGGCCTTTTGGTACCATCGGTGGGTCGTGCGCACAGCGAGAGAGTTACACTCCAGAGTTGTTTTTTTTTTTTTTTTTTTTTTGGGGGGGGGGGTCTGCCTTGGCCTTTTGGCACCGTCGTTGGGTCGCGCGACACATCAAGAGAATTACATTCCAAGTTTGCTTGTCTGGCGACCACCTGTCCGAGGAAACTCCGGCCTTGGTTAATGCAGTGGCGGGACGCAAAGCACTACTACTTGACTCCTGACCCAAGCAATCGTTATTTCGCTGTGTGCATGCATGGATTTCAATTTTTAACAACATTTCGTTCGGCGGATCTGAACATCGTGCGTTCGCTTAGATTTTGAATATCAATCCACCGATAATCAAATAGAGAAGAGCATGATCGTAAGTATGCAAAGGCTATATAACGGAAGATTTCGCCTATAGATCTAAGGGGTCATTTCTTTACTCTTGATTTGCGTTAATGGTAGTTAGCAAATGTGTTTGCTGCGAGAGTCCTGGTAAATGAATATGACTAGCCATTAGTATTTGGTGCAACTTGATGGCATTTATGGAATTGGAGGAATTGAAGATTATAACTTATGAATCTGATCTTAAAATATGCTATAATGATATTTCGTTTGCCTAATTAGTAGAAAAGAGAATATCCATTAGATTGGACCCTCTTTTTCTGGTTGGGTCAAACTCAATTCTAACAAGCCTCTAAAGGCAACCTGGCCCTAGCTTCAATACGTAAATTGGGTTATCCAACTCAACAATGCGGGTATGATAGGGGATCAAATTAGATAATGTCTTAAGAAATTAACAACATAATTTTCGAGCACTATCCCTTTTCTTACCAAGAAAAAAAAAAGTAAAAATATAGTTTCTCCATCAAAGATGTGGTGAGACTATAGAAAACAATCACAACCTCAGATAAGCAGAGCACCACCGAGTAGAAATTAGAAAGACCTAATCTCGGATTAACGACGTTAAAACCGGTTTATCGGCCCAAATGATGTCTCGGGTTGGACCCAAGGCCCATAATCAACCTCGACGACGAGCAAACTCTCCTTCTCGCTCTCCAAATCCAAAACCCAAAACCCTCTCTCTCTCTCTCTCTCTCCGCGTGCAACTGGCCGTCATCCTCGCTCGTCTCCGTCGACCTCCACCGCGATTCGGAGCCGTCCGTTCCTCCGGCATCCGCCGTTCGGCGAACGCTGAAGAACAGCGAGCGAGGTAATACGTCGTCGGGCCGTGGATTTCGAAGATAACTTTTTTGTCGTGTCAGGTGTATCATCGAACGTGAGATTCACGGTGGGCGTGTGCGAATGCCGGTTTTCCCTTTTTGCAGATGATCAAGCGCCGCTTCTTCAAGGTCGACCACGACGACAACGACGGCGGCTCCGACTCTTCCTCGTCGGATTCGGAGCCGGAGCTCCAGCCGGAAGTCGCGGAAGAATCGGACGGCGACGACGGCGACGACGAGGAGGATGTGGGAGAAGCCGAAGCGAAGGTCGATCCTGAATCTCCTTCCTCCTCATCCGGTTCGTTCCTTTTTTCCTTTTTTTAGCCTGCATTGATTCCTTCATCGATTAGGTCGTTGTCGTGCTCAGTTTGCGCGAGAAGTGTGGTATGAGAACTGCTCTTAAGAATTCTTGCGAATCATCTCCTCTGGAGATGCTGAATTGAGCTTTTTCATCAAGTTTTGCAGGATATGAGAGCGAGGATAGCTCTGTTAATGAGGTCGGTGCCGACTCGTCAGGTATGGTCGTCCTGTCTAATTTGTAATGTTGGTTTAACTTGCTCTTGCACCCGGCGAATTCCGCGCTTTCCTGTTTCCATTTTCTCGGAGTTTGGACAGACTCCTAGATATGTTTTAGTCTGAACGGTGCTTTCTGGAGGGTATTGTTTATGGAAAGAAATGTGGCCTTTTTGCCTTTGTTGTTGGAGTTTCTTTCTTCTCTTTCTCATTCTTTGATGGAATTGGGTGCCACTTTTGATCTTGTTTGGTGAATGGCACGCTCAATGTGCTCTCTCAGAGGTTCGAATGAAGTTTCTATTTTCTTATAGGGGGTTGTTTGAGCTCATATTTGCAAAAAAGAGAAGTTTGGTCTCCTTTCGTGATCCCTTGAAGCTCATTTGCTTGAATCGCTTGCCAAAGTTACCAAAAGAGCTGACAGTTTTCTGACAGTTTTCATTTGGAAGACTCAAATTCCTGGGAGAAGAAAATGTATAGCTAGTTAGCCATTTCCGCTTTCATGAACATGAAGTTCAAGAAAGGCATTCATATGGAATGTTTTGTGTAGTAGGCAGTGCAAGTGCAACCTGCCTAATTCATTCTTTTGATTCAGGAATGTTATTGGAGAAGTTATTTGTTCTTAGTTAAAGACCATCATTTGTGGGAAGAGATTAGAGTCTGTAAACGTATTTGAGGAAGAACTTTTTCACGGAAGGTTTTGGCAGCTTTTATATTGCATTAAAAGTGGAGGTGGTGTTACTTACTGAAGCCAGGCACCATCAGAGGTCTTTAATTCCTAGCTTCTTATGAGTAAAAAAATAACCTAAGTAAAAGAGAATTAGTTTTGTGTGAGTAAGACTGCAATCAGGAAGCGGATGGGAGAGTTATGTAAGTGGTAATGTCTTGTGTCTTTATGAATTTTTTGAAGCACTTGTCAACTAGATTGTTATCTCTCCTTTTCAGGACATACATGTGTTGTTACACTGTATTCCTGCCCTGTTATTTTCTTTTGTGATCATCAATCCATATAGAATTCTTCATGAATTGAAAACAATGTCGGCTGCAATTTGAAAATATTGGTCTAGCTAGGAAAATGCGTATGTATCTGACATTGAGATGAAATTTCAGGTTTGTCAGTAAATGAAGAAGATGATGAAAGTGGAACTCGTTTGCCACTAATTAATGACACTCAGCTGTCTTCTAGAGGACGTGAGGATAGTACAGAGCCAAAGGGAGAGACGCTGGATGAAAAGGATACAATACCTGCTGATGCTCTAGAATATATCTTGTGTTCCAAGTCTGTTTACAAGTGCAGGATATGCCCAAGAGTTGTCTGTCTGAAGGAAGAAACTTTGAAAACACATCTTAAATCCCAGGTATGAGCTTTGCCATTGAATGTTCCATCCTCTCTAAATGTGGGATAAAATGGGATTTTGTTTAAATGTGATACATTCCTTTGTAATTGCTCTTCACATCCCACCTTCCCCCCTACCTGAATAAGGGACAGAAGAAACCAAAACTGCCAGCAAAAGAAGGATGGGTTAAAAGAACTCCTCTCTTGTCTTCTTTTGTTTTTACATTTGCTTAAATGTTTTCTGGAATTAGGGCTTTATTATATTATGTGTAGAGAACATTTTTTCACTCATGATTGCCTTTCATTAGATACTGCATCCCTTTTATGTTTTCTGTATCATATAAAACTGGTTTGGGAGCTGGTTTTGTTGGTGTGGTCCCTTGGGCTTTGACTAATAACAAATTGATAGGCTGTCAGAGCTGAAATTATCACTAAGAGTTCATACTATCACTCAGTTCTGTGCATTTTGTTGCTTCCAAATTTGAGGTCATGCTCATGCTTATATGCCTCCCGAACTCATTAAGTTTCTAGATTATCGGTGTGTTATTTGGTGAGGGACACTGGGTGGTTATTAAAAGCTGCCAGATAAGAACCTTTCTTTACCAGTCAACATGATTTTCATCTAGTTGTCTCCCAGATTGAATGAATCTGATTGGCGGCTTTTACTGGATCCACTTTAGATTAACCACCTTTCCTAACAGTCTTTTGTAATTTGTAGATAGAGGTTAAAAATTCAAGTCTTCTGTCTTTCTGTTTCTGATTAAGACATGACTGGAAAATTGTAAAAATTTGAAATCACACGTGCTCAAATATACATAAAACTTTTGATGTCTCATTTCCAGCTTATAAAAGTGTATATGACACCCACAGATCTCACCCCCCCCCAAAAAAAAAAAATTTGATTTCTGACTTTTGCCTTCAATGGATTCAGAAGCATGCTCGATCTGAAAAATTGCTTAAAGAAGGTCGGCTAAAAGCAATGCTCAACAGTGATGGGGAAATTGAGCATCAAGAGACAGCTGCAGAGATGCATGCCCGGGTTGTAGCTATGGCACAGGTTCATCTTAATTTCCTGACCCAAAATGAAGTGACGTGATAATTTTGCTACGAATTGCTGAAAGAATGTCATGTATGTTTCAGAATCTCGGCAAAAGGAAAAACAAAGGGCGACAGAGGCAGAGATCGAGGAAAAAGGTAAGCTATTTTCTCCTGCTAATAGATGCTTGTTCCTTTAGCATGAAGATAAACTGATGGCTGTCTGCTCCCCCATATCTGTACAGAAAATAGCGGATGACTCCAACGTTGGAAATGCAAGGCAGCCAACCAAATCTCCTGCCAAGAAACAGCGGAAGAAATGAGGAAATTGTTTTTGTTTGCCGGAAACGAGTATAGATGTTGCCGAGAAATTACTCGGGTGCTTTTTGTTTTGTTTTCCGGTTTTCTTCTTCAGAGTATTCTTGCCTTTTGTTTGGATGTTACTGAGAAAATGAACCCTTCCTGGATGACCAATCCATCACTAAAAATTATTTCGCCGGGCATTTCTCGTTTTTATCTAAGAGACGTTATAAAAACCGCTGGTTAAATCGGCTACTGAAGAAGCTGAGGTGTATTATATTTAATTGACCTCGCAGTTATTAACTCGATGGGATTTATAAAATTATAGTATCCCTTGCTTAACGAAGGTGAAGGTTCGAATCATTATACTTGACCTTGTGGTCATCCTCACGAGCAGGGGCTAGTGTACGCTAGTAATTATTCTGAATTGAATCTGAATAGAAAATGTGATTACGGGGATCAAGACTAGGGCAAAATGGATAGGAGAAATTGAGAAGGCCGATGAAGGAGATGATAAGAACAGACATGAGAGGGCTAAACATTTGGTCCGTCTTTCTCGCAGCATTTTCTTCGCACTGGTGCTCCCTTTGAGAGGATCAAAAGCAAAATTGATCATGCGAATCCATCCCAATGGATTTTTTCAGCAAGAAACCGTTATAAGTTTCAAATGGCGATGATCACTGAACGTAAGAGCAATAACGCAATCATCCACATCTACACAAGCCAAAGGAGAATCAACTTGAATTGGTAACAAATGTAAAATTGCCACAAACATATCATTTCAATTTCTCAGAACACCACGAGCACAGGGCACGTTAGAGAAATCAAAATTCCTCCTACTAATCAACATCTGTAACAGGGGAGAAAAAAAAATCAACTCATTAAAACGGGCTAAGAGAAGAGCTAGTGGTCGAGCAACCAACAGACTTTTAAGAATGAAACTTTGTCCGACCCACTACCCTCAAAACATCTTCACAAGCTGAAAAGCCTGGCATGATCGAAATTCTAGCGACGATCATCTCCTAACTTGGCACCATGGCGGGTCTTGAAATTAGAATACTCAAAAATCAAAGGTTAGGAATAGACTGTGTATTGTCGTCGCTTAAGATTCCTGCTCATCTGACGGATTTGTTGGCAAATCAGATGGTTGCTCCCCATCAACATCAGTTTCAGCAGGCTGCTGATCAAGTGAAGGGGATTGTTCTCCACTTCCACCGTTCTCTGGGTGAAAGTTGATGGGAAATTTGGTGACCCGAGGTTTATCGGAGAGAATGTTTCTCTGGACCTTGTCAATTAGTACCTTTGGGGGTGGTTCCTCTCTCAACTGCTCGTCATCGTAATCATTATTCACATAATAGCCCACACGGACAAATTCTTGACCCAGATAAGAGCAGGTCAGTAGAAGTACAGTCACTCCAATAATATCTTCTTCCCGAATCTTTGATGGATCTGGTGGATCTGCCTGCAAAACATCCGTCATTTCTTAGATTTGTAACCGGTAGCACAAGGATATATTACTAAAAGGGGACAAAAGGAATTGTACAAGAAGTTAATCAAGATTGCCTGTAACACAAAACGATAATTCCCAACGTTGACTGGTCCAACAAGTACACTCTCTAGCAATTGATCATACGTCTCGTCCTCTGCAGATCCTACATATATAAGCTTCCATTCCAAATCTGCGTAGTTATGGAAAAATCAGTATATAGCCAGCTTAACAAATGGGGAAGACAGGAGCTAGATAAACAAAGAGGACGTGTACAAATTAAAACCCGAATTCACCAGGGCAAATTCATCCCATCCTCAACATTGTTTAACCGTGTGCTGGGAGTCAACATGGAGCAAACCATATGTTGCAACAAGAGAGCATGGGAATGAACGATCGCTCTAATCAAAAAGTGTGAACTAAGCCCAAATCGTTTGGCTTTAGGATCAAAAAGTCAATTTCCAAACACAACAAATGAACTTATCTCCCAATTTCCTCAATAACGTCAAGCATTAAGGCATCCAGATAATCCCAAATAGCACAAGCAGCACAGGCATTCCCATTTATCTAACTGTCCATGTCAATCCTTAATTTGAGCTTATTACAAGCATAGGTAATTGAAAAGAGCTTAAACTGACAAGGCATTCAGCATGTGAAAAATGTCCAGAATACAGATGCCGTGATGCAAATATATAAGAGACGATGATTCCATGGTGTGGTTCAACTTTCCAGTCCTAGATTGTCATCTATTTTTGCTTCTACAACATATCGTGATGC
The DNA here is from genome assembly GCA_017140615.1 of Eucalyptus cladocalyx. Classification (NCBI taxonomy): domain Eukaryota; kingdom Viridiplantae; phylum Streptophyta; class Magnoliopsida; order Myrtales; family Myrtaceae; genus Eucalyptus; species Eucalyptus cladocalyx. The sequence continues at coordinate 38,685,723 of CM029521.1, forward strand.
ATGAAGAAAGAGGAAGCTTGACAAGAAGTTTTATTATAGTGACTACTATAAAAATTGAAGTCGTTGATAAGATAATCTGGGGAAAAAAAAAGGACATGTTTTGACTCGCATCTTGCAAAAATATTTCAGCATGCAGATACCTTTCCGTTATCTATGCATCGACCGTATGAACTGACGCGAGGATTGAATTAGTCAACTAAGAGCATAAAGAAGCAATCAACAAAGCTTCCCGTGGGAATAAGGCTACAATACCCTCCTCTTTCACCTATTTTCTCATATTCCTAGCCATCCAATCCAAACATCTTCTGCCATCATCTTCTTGTATCCTCAATGGCACCCAAAAGAAAGAGAATTAAAAACCTCTTCTCAGGATGCACATAATAACCCGATACCATGTCGCACAAAGTCGCTCATTCAAGCTAAACCCAATCCTAAGAACTTCACCTATAAATCCACAAGAGAAAGCAACTATCTAGTAACACACACTGAAATTCCTTTTGGCCATTTTCAGTGTCCTAAGCAGCCATCCTAATTCCCTATACCTCAAGAAGAAGAGGCAAATAGCAGAGCGAGCCTAGCGCCAAGCCAATCCAATCATCCCAAGCAACAGGACCGGTAATCCTCCCCCTAATGAAATCCGCAAGACCTAAAAACACAGCCGAGAAACGCGAACTGCGAAGCGCGGAGACCGCGCTGAACGAGGGAGAACGCGACAATTCCGAGGATTTCGAAACGGGAGCGGGGGGGGGGGGGGGGGGGGGGGGGGGAAGTACCGTCTTTGAGAGGGGTGACGCACTCGTAGGAGATCTCGAACTGGAAAGGAGTGAGGAAGGAGGCGGGGTTGTCCAGCACCGTGACGTTGGTGATGTTCACAGCGCTCATCGCTCTTCGGAAATCTGGAAGCGGCGCCGCCCCCCCCTCCGCGCGCACGAAACGGGGCCGACGACGACGGCGGCGACGGCGACGGCGACGGCGACGGAGACAGAGACGGATCGGGGAGCGAAACCCTAGAAGCGGAGCCCCTTCATGGAGCTTGAAACAGCGCGCGAATACACAGAGAGAGAGAGAGAGAGAGAGAGAGAAGCGAAAAATGTTACAGGAATCGAAAAGAGAAAACCTGGTGATTTTACGAGGGACAACGAACGACGGAATTTGATGTTTTTCTATTTATTTTTATTTTTATTACTTTTTATTATTTTTGTTTTTGGGCGAATGGGATTTTGGCTGAAAGGAGGAGGGGCTGGAGGGAAAGCGCGAGGGGTGACCGGCGATGGCCGGTTGAAAATATTTGGCGGGAGATTGGTGGAGGGCTTTTTTTTGGGTGAGAAAAAAAATAACTGGAGGAGACCGAGAAAAGGAGGCAAGCAAAGACAATAAAGGGGAACTGATAATAAAAGATGGAAAAGAAAAAAACTATGTGAGAAAAAAGGAAAAAAAAAATTGTAGGGATTTTCCAAGGCCAAAATGGCTGCAGAGTCATTTAATTTAGGCTAATACCGCAACAAAAACCTCCCCACACTAATATATTCATGCTATATTTATCTGAAGTTGATTTTCGTATCATAAAAACTATCAAACTAATACACTTGTGCTGCATTTATCTCTAATTAATTTTTGTGTCACAAAAAGTCTCAACTAACACACTCGTGTCACATTTTCTCTAAACTAATAGAGTCATACCACATAGATCGCAAACTAATATACATGTGCTACATTTAGATTATTGGAGGAAAATGCAGTACAATTGAACTAATTTGGGTAAGTGCGGCATGGGTGCACCAATTTGAAATTTTTCGTGGTATAAAAATTAGTTTGAATATATGTGACACATACGCGATAGTTTGGGATAAACACAGTATACATGTATATTAATTTTTAGAGTTTCTGTGACATAAAAATTAATTTGGATTAAATATGATATGAATATACCAGTCTAGGATTTTTTTGTGGTATCAACATTTTATTTTACAAGTTGAAAGTAACCAAATTTGATTACTAACTTTTTATAGATAAGTAAACTACTATAAATAATCATAAAGCAACCTTTGGATTCCTATTGAGTAAGTCTCGTAATGAAAAATTAAGATTTTACTCATTTCCAAGTTTCAATGAACAAATATCACAAATTACCAACTCTTTATGTGACTACCAACTTTATATACGAAAAAATAAGTCAGAACATACTGATTGACTTTGGTTAGGAACTCTTTATATAAAAAAGTAAGTTTCCGCGAATCAATAATCACAATTCTTAGATGAACGCGTTGATCAGTCAAAAATCCCTTCGAAGTGAAGGCAAGAAGATAAATAATATGGAAGATAAATAAGAGTAACGATCTTTAATAAACAAAAACTCAGGACCACCTATCGCATGACTGTTCGTCCTCCATTGCTGGTCATCGCAGACCCTTCGTATTTAAACTTCAAAGAACAGAGTAGGGAGCGTAGGGAAGGAATTCTCACATAACCTAGTGATTATCCCTCGTTTTCCTCTCTAAATCCTTACTTCTCTTGTCGATGATTGTCACCGATGCAGGATCGCTTCTCAAATATCACCTATTCAGTCACGCAAAGAAGACGCTCTATTTGCTCCTATATTCCGACCAGCATCTTCGAGGTACCCAAAGTTCATTCGATCCTCCCTCCTTCGCCGGCTCCGATCATCAGCATTGCCGCTTCCACAGCCTCTTCTCCAAAAGTTTTGCGTCGTGGTTGTTTATTATCATCGTCGGTGTTCTTGTCAATCCCTTTATCTTTTTCATCCAAACTAGCATTAGCCTTCTCACTGACAAGATCCCTTGATCTAGCTGAGGAACCAAGAGAATTCCTTTTCCATAGCTTCCAAATGTCTGCGTGGTGAAGAAAGTTTATTATAGCCGTTCAAACCATAGAAAACAGACTATAAATTTGCCCCAATTCTTAAATTTAGGATTGGGGGGTAATAAAGATTTCAAAAATAGCCCCAATTTGTTAATTTGGGGCAAACAAATGGCCAAAATGACATCATTCCGTTCTTTTTTTTGCCGACTTCATCTCGCCGGTGAGTCATGTTGGGCAATCTATATTAAAATATTAGCACGCAACATTTTCCAACGTCGAGATTGCACTTCAATGATTTTTTTTTCTTTCAGAAGTGTCACCAGCGATCGCTAAAAAAAAATTTGTCGCTTAAATGAGCACCGCATGAAAATTATAATACTTCTCATCCATGTCCCTATAAAATGAAAGTAAACTCTCTTTTAAAATTCAGTCAATACGCTTCTCGAATTGAAAAGATACATTTACTAGATAAGATATAAGTACTGTGACCAGTAATTAATTCCAATCATTCGGCAACAATTCTTCTCAAAACGGCGAAGACCAATATTTTAGCACTCTCACAAGAAGCTGCTACAAATCACCCCACAAAATTACGAAGGGTGTAGTACTTTTGGGGGAAAACAAAACATGATGTCCTTTACAAATATATATATATATATTTGGATCAAGAAAGCCGAGGGAGATCACAAAAAAAAAAAAAAAAAAAACACTGCTACCTATAAGAGCGTGTGAGAAGAAAAATGCACTTCAGATAAGTGAGTCGAATTTGCAACGAAAAGATTTATTGAGGAGGTGACACGTCCATGGAGAATTAAACACAAACTATAGAAGGCATGAAAGAGAAAGCTATGGCCTAGAAGCAAGGGGAAAGTACAAATTTTCCATGACAAAAGAGGTCAAATTGAGATTCATCTTTAGTCCTCATGTCTCACATTGACAATGGACGAACACGCAATGAATGTTCTAGATGAATGGAACCCATAGCACACCAAAGTCAAGTCAAAGCGAAGCTGATTTTCAGGGAAATCTTGGGATCTTTATTGTTAAGTTGGCCAATACATAACTTGGGAAGTAAGAAATGTCATCAGTTATGAAGTAAGAGAGAGCAGGTCCAGAGGAGTATGTAGACAGAGATCTCCCCATTAGACACGAGCAAAATGGATAAAGTAGAGGAATGCATCTTGTATACCCAGTGGTATGCCTATACATCAATGGTTACAACCTCTCCAGGACACCAATCTGTACCAATTTTCTGCCATTACGATCTATCCATTTACCTAACTACTGCTTATATGTAAAAAGAAAGAGCCAAATGTAACACACTCGGCATTACAAAGAGCCAAATGTAACACACTTGGCACACTAACAAGCTGTATCCCGCACAACAGAGGCTGGGATGCTGCTAAAGGCTTGGCCAAAGTACTAATGGAGCACCCAGAAGTTACAAAGATTCCCTGTGACTCGTGAGCATCATATTGAATTAGACACTGCTCAACTCTACTTATCTTGAAGGGATGAGGTACTTCAGTATAATCTTCCTAAATTTCTTTTTTACAGAAACTATTTACACCATCTGCAAGTGAAATATTAACATGCTGCTGCTCAGCTACGACTTTCTGTACTTCCTATCCATGAACAAATGCCACATAATCAGAAGCCACAAGATAGATGAAACCTATGGTAGCATGAAATAGGCAGCCTATTCCGAAAATAGCCATTAAAAGATGATGAAATGGATGAGGACACAAACACATGTATAATTCCTTACCCTCGAAACTGCAAAATGGTATTTCAGCTTCAAACTGGAGAGCTCATGTCCATCTTCCTACTCTGTGACTGAAACATCTCAGCTATATCAGCTGATGTGCTGCAATCTTCTGGATTTCTATCTGACACATACCTAATAAATCTGGGAAATCGCATAGAGATGCCGCGAGAAGGATGAACTAAACCTACAGCGGCCTGGTGGACAGGTGACAGAGTTAAGTCTGCACCTCTAATTTCCCAGACTACTTCTGGAGAGAACCACATATCAGGCACCTCCGCTGTTTTGTAATAAGGTGGCTTCTTGGACAAGATCTTGTCCCCCGAAAAGAACTCTTTCATCTACAACAAGAATAATCAGCATTATAAAAACGGATAGCCTGTCATCCGTCAGCAAGAAACTGGCTATAAACAGACAGGAAAAAGAAACCTATCTCACCAAACATTCCTATTCTTCCTTGACCAATTTATAATTATTTCATTGAAAAAAGTGCAAAATAAATATATCTCAGTGCAACACTTCCCAATTAGGAGTTATTGGACAAACACATTTTTCAAATATATTAACATAATGACATTCGTACACAACAGTGGCCAGCCAGCCCTTCACTAGTGATTCAGTCATTCAAAATTCTCCCTCCATTGATAGTTGTCCGCTACTAATTCAAATTCGATGAATGAATAAAATTTGGATCTTATGAAGCCTATTACATGAAGCACTCAACTATAAGCAGCAAACAAGACTGAGGAAGAACTTGAGAATTATCCTCATTATGGAGTCTCTGTGGCCAAATCCACCCTACTTGCAACTGAACTTGGCAAGGAAGATGGGCATCACAGTTAGCTTGTATCATACCAATGTGGTTTTTCTCTAAAACTACTGTGCCTGCATTTTGCAGGATAGCCTTTGTGCAGGTTTTTGGGAAAACATAGTGCTAGATTCCCAAGCATGTGCAGTCACCAAGTAAAAGCAAAGTTGAGTTCATTTTTCATTTTGTCCTCAATAACAATGGTGTAAAAAGATAACCATAAAAAGATCAAAGAAAATACACTTCTAATTTACCTCAATGTAAAATGAATCAGAAAATCCAGAGATTACATGACATACAAAATACCATAAAAAGATCAAAGTGAATACACTTCTCATTTACCTCAATGTAAAATGAATCAGAAAACCCAGACATTACACGACATACACTTTGAAACTCCTCTGTGTCAGGATTGTAACATGACATCAGGAATGGACTGTACCTGATAACACAATGTCAAATGTCAGCAAAGGAGATGCAATGCCACTTGGAAGTCAAATGCTAGTGATTAACAGACAAATCAGAAACCAAGGCTTGTCCAAGAGCTACTTTTTGTTTGCCGATACTGGGCATTCCAATCTAAATAGCTAATCATTAAATGAAGATCTCTCTGACATTCATAAAATGTAAAAAGATTCGGTCAAAACAGTTAGTCTGATAAAGAGTAACTATATTTCAAATCTTAAGCTGAGCACCACCAACCTAGACCAAGTGCTTTGATTACAATATTTGTGATGTAGGATAATGAGTCCCACAACAAAGAATAAATGTTTAGGCTCACACCAAAAGCTTCCTAAGCAACACATCTATGGTTTCTTAAGCATCACACCTAACAGAAGAATTTAAACACACAATTCCAAAAGCAAAGAACTGCAAAATTCAACTAATTCGGCCCAAAAAAAAGAAACTCAAACGAAAAGAAAGAATAACAACCACCTAAACAGACTCTCCAAAAGTTCTACTGCCAGTCGCAATAGAAAACTCTAAGCAAGAAAAATGATAGAAGAAGGAAACTTAATATAATCATAACAAGATCAAATCCTAAAAGATGTGTTGCTAATACTTTTCCATGGAAAAATATCTTAATCCTCTAGCATGCTTATTTGTGGTGATTTGGTGCAATGAAATCTTCGCCAAATATAGGTAGAAATGTTAACATTGGAAACAATATCATCTTGCATGATTTTGTCAGCTGCACCAATTTGTTGAGTGATCATCAACTTAAGAGACGATACTCTTATATTCATCCAGAAAATAATGAGACCAACGGTAACTCTGAGATGGGCATTAGTGCTAGTTTGCAAATTAAGATGTCCATCTATTGGTGACAGTGATATAAGATTTACTACTATATGTGCCATACATGCCTATCAGGAAGAGGATTAATAATTATGAGAAGTAACAATAGGCAGCAAGAAATGATAATTACCATCCTGCTTTCTTCCCATTACCATGCCAAGCCCCAATTGGGACTAAATCTAGAGAGTCACCCAATCCGTCTACATAGTCCCGTTTTACCTATAAAGAGAATAGTACTATCAGTGAGAACAGTCTTTTCTCAGTTTCTTTAAATAAAATAAAGGAGTTCATAAAAAGGGTATCTCATAAGACCTTCAACCATGTTTCAGCACGTTTTGATGGAGAATATCCAGCATCGATGTCCAATGATTTTACCATAATCCCTTCACATGAAGAACGGAGAGCATCCTCAAGAAACAAGTTCATCCTAGTCAATGTATCTTCTCTATCCAAATGAGAATCCTCGGCATCCACCTACATTGGGATATCATGTTCAACTGATCTATGTAAATGCCTGGAAAATTCAATCAAACATGAAACTTACAGTCATTTCCTTAACATATTCAAAAAAGCCCTTCTTCTCATCATTGAAAAGCTCCCGCAAGACTGTTAAATGTTATGCAGATTTGCAGTACATCAGAAACAAATGAATTCAGAGCATCTAAATCAGGATAACATTTCATGACTTAAGTTTCATGGCATGCTTAGAAGATTGGAAAGGGCAGACCTTTACGTCTTTCATGGAGGGGGAAACCCAGTACCCTGCAAAAGAGGATGAGTTCTGTTCAAAATTGAAGGACCTAATTCATATTTGCTTCACTTTGCCATTTGAAATTGATAATAGTTCAAATGCACCTTCAGTTTGCAGCAAATTAACAGACTGAAAGTTAGCACTACGTCCCCAATTTGCGTCAAATTAACAGACTTAAAATTAGCTTGCATCATGCCATTAATATCCATTGCACTTGCACATTCCTGGGTTAACTAAGATGGACATGAGATGGTTCATCCTAACTTACTAGAACTGAAAATGAAATCCTGGTAGAACTTAAACGTATAGAGGTACGGGAGTGAGTAAATTTGCTGATACTTACTGCTCTCCATTTGCAAACATAACGTCAAAGACAAATATGCAGATATCAACCTGCACGAGGAGAAAAAAACATGAGCATCATGCAAAAACCAATACTCATAAGCTGAACTTTAATTAAAAGGGAGGGTCAATACATCTATATACAATGACAGAACTTTTGCCTGGCAAAGGAGGAACTTGATCCACCCTTTCTGAAATTACTTTAGTACAACCAACAAAGTCGCTTCTCCTCAGAAGAACATCTAAACATGGTTTTCAAACTCTTGTAAACATACATACATATCCTCTGACATTTCACATAAAATTTGATAAATTGCTAAAAACACTTGTTCCTATATACAAAAATGATTTTTGAGTAATAAGTGGACAGGATACACAATATGGTCACTTGGAAAAAATGCTCTTCCAAAACTGCCAAAGAATAAAAAGTTATGGCTGTAAGCTTTGTAGTCAGGACATCATTAGAAAGCTAAGGCTAAATAGAAGGGTACATCTAATTTCAGAAGCCAAAAAGAGAACTACATTCCTTATGTGTGAAGCTAATAATCACATCCATAACGTGACTAAGACAGGAACATTTAGCAACGGAACTAAGCAATGTTGAATTTTCAGCTGTACATACCTTAATGCTATCCAATGAAACCAAAGAATCTCTACCTCCTCTCTCTCGTGAAGATAGTTCCTGAAAAGACATGAGCTTGCATCCTCTCTTCCGGTCAACAGCAACTACCTATATGACACCGAATCAAAGATAAGGTAGCAGAGCCCAGTCATATGAGATAAGTGATTCTTCAATCATATAAGTAATGCAATAACATGATTGACACAACAGTATAATCTTACCTCAGCATCCAATATGAAAGTCGCAGCAGAAGGCTTACACGATTCATTAACTATGGCAATCAGATCTGGAAATCTAGAAGTTGTCTCATCTCCATTTCTTGAAAAAATTCGGATAGATCCATCAGCTAGCTTGTGAATCTGAGCACGTTGACCATCATATCTGACATTCAATCAAGGAGACAAGTTCAAGCCATATCATATGAAAGCATGAAACTTCAGAATACTAAATAGATAGGCAACTGCTTAAGAAAAAGTTGTCAATGCATTTCTCACTGGAAAATGCCACCACACAAGTGTTTCTTCAAAAAAAAAAAAAAAAAAAAACCAAAAACGACTTCAAAATTAGTGCAACCAGCAATGTAAATTATTACTCATCTGCAAACAAATACAGAACTCCTAAAAGAATAGAACAACCAATTTTTGCAGTATATTATCAAAGCAGAGCCTTAAGCAACACATAACATACTGATTCATCCATTCAGCTTTTTGAGTCTACCCCATTTACAATGCTACAGTCCTATTTCAGTTTTCTCTATTACTAATTGAAAGGCTTCTGTCAAGATTCAAGAGTGGATATTCATTATTAATGATGGTGCAGTTTCAGATCAGATAATTTCCAAGAGCAGCGATCATCATCCAAGGTCTGAGATTTATTAAAATGACAAGTACGTGTTCAGAATGTATAGTTCCCTTTTTATGGCTGTTCAGAATAAACTGTTTGGATGTTATTGTTTCTGGTTCCTGTTTTTCCATGCTTTAAACAAGAAAGAACCAAGGAACAATACTCACAATTTTATGACCATTAAGATGATGCGAGTAGATTTAGTTAAACGAATAGCTAAAAAAGAGCCTTTCTAATATCAATTAATGTAAGCATTGAAACACAACAAGATGAAACAAAATTAGAAGAAAAAAAGAAGAAAAGATACATAGTGGTACTTACTTATATTCGCATGTGAAGGCCCTGCTTTCAAAGAGTTTCAATACTGATGGACATCCATTGGTAATTCTGTCGCCAATTAGAAAAAGAAATGTAAATTAATTGAATCACAACAAATTTCAAAGTGATAAAAGGCCAAATGAGAAGCTCAAGAAATGAGTCTATACTTAGCAAGCATTGGCTTTATAGGCAATCCAGGGATCATTGACAAATGCGATGAAGAAAATTCAATTCCTTCCTTCATTAACGAAGGTATAATCAAATCCTGCCCACAAAACTCACAGGCTCAAGTAAATCATTTGCCAAAACATAATCTTCCAAGAAATTGCCCAAAAGATTGATGGAAAGAAGTTAATGCCTATTATAAACAAAAGGCAGTAATTTCTTTTCGTATGCTCATATCTTGGTCTCTAATTACTGCGTAAATTAACTTGATCAGGGATATCTAAACTGAAAACTTTGTGAATGCTCCAGAGAAACAGAGCTCAGCTCATTATGATACTTTTAGAGGACAATGCTAAATGGCCTCTCCAACTTTTGTCCATGTACCCCTTCGTATTCCCTACCTTAATATATTCTTTTCACCTTCAAATTTTGTTACTAGACTGCAAATTGGACCAAGTTGCCAATTTTCTACCAAGAAAAATGTCCTTACTGTTTTTAACTTCAACACTAAGTTTTGTTCATTACATGAATGGTACTTGGTCTTTTAGGATAGTCTAAGATGAAACTGGTATTTCTAGAGCTAAAGGATGTGAAGTGGCATGAGGAGTGGATGCAATGTAAAGCGAGAATTTAGAATGTTCCCTTATGTTTTTGTAAACAAGGAAAGAAAATGGTGTCTGATCAGATATGACTTAAAGATATTACTTATTAAAAAAAATTCTACAAGAATTGCATTTTCCCGATAAACTTAAGTATACTATGCATAAATTGCCAGAAAGCAGTAGAATGACATCAGAACCAAAAATTACTGCCACTTGAATGACTTACCAAACTAGGAAGTACATTATATGCTTCAAGTATGGAGGCAGATAGGCTCTGCCAAGCAACAAAGAACATCAATTAAGAAAAACCGGGACAAGCAATCAACTGTTTGCGAATGCATATTCCCACTGCAAGTCCATTGCTCTTCCCTTTAGAATTATTCTAACAACTAATAACTCAACAATCACAGTGAAACTTCTTACCAGGGTAAAAGACGACAGTGACTTTTAACCAAGGTAAGACTTTTGACATTTGGGATCAGATTTTTGTTTATAATTCCATGATTAATCTACTATTAATTAAAGAGTTCATAACAATTTTTTCATGAAACTTGTCCATAGTCCAAAACCTACGTTTTTTTTTTGGAACTGCAATGAAAGATAGATATTTCTTTTCTGCTGAACATTGTCGTATTTTAAGCTGGTAATATTATCCCACAGTCCTAGTTGTTTCTCCTGCAATTACTTCCCACTACTTTCATTTTTCCTGTTTTCACAGAACACATGCTCTGCTCTGCATCATTAAAACTACATAAATATTTGCACTTAAAGTATTTTTTAATAACATTAAATTAATATTTTTTTAATTAAAGGACATAAACAATAAAATTGGGGCCAAAAACCCCCAAGCACCTATTAATCATCCCACTTTACGAAGATAAAGTTGAGAATTAAAGAATTCATTTTGACCTGAATTTTCTCCGACTTTTGTGATGTGTCTTCTAGAGATGAGTTCATTACAACAGCTTGAGCAAATGCAGGCAGAACAGTTCTCATCATGGCTCCAATCCTTAGATTCCTAACCTGTAATGCAAATGGCAAGTATAACATAGAAATTTTTTCAAAAAAAAAAGGGCATAACTACTTCCGCCAATTATATATGACAGCAATACGTGGTATTGAAGGAAGTACTTCACAATCAATCAGGAGAGCTTGTAATTAGTGACATGCACATGCACTTCCTCATCCCAAAGTTTTCGACCCAATCAAAAGTCCCACCCTCCTGTACTTCAGAATCAAACAGAAAAGCTTGCAATTCATGACATGCACGTGCACTTCCTCATCCCAAAGCTTTTGACCCAGTCAAAATTTCCTCCCTCCCTCTTGTGGTTGAGTACCTCAATGCATCTATTGGTAGGACTTAACCAATTACCATGAAAAATGAAACTCTCTCTCTCTCTCTCTCTCAAAAGTGAGAGGGTGCTTGTATTATTAAAAGTAAAATAATTAATAAGGATCCATTACTCTTAGAGTACAATGATCTCTTACCAAGGTTCTTACGATAAATTTCATCTCCATCTCCCTACAGGATCGCATGAGACTCACAATAAGGCTCTTTTTGCGGGCATTGCTTCCACTCCCTGTTTGGAAACTGTTAAACTTCACTTAAGAAAGAAGAGAAAGAATCTACCAAGTGGCCAAACTGAAGTATCACTCATCAGATATAATTTAAAAAAAAAAAGGAGCTACAAAATTACCTCATTTATGAATTAATTAACAACATTAAAAATAATTATAGAGGAATATCAAAACTCTCCCATGAGGACAATTTTGTGATAATGTGTGAAAAATGAGAATCTCTCATAACTTAACCATGCTTTCTCTCTTAAGATTTAAGCTGCCGAATTAAGATAAGAAGATAGAATATCTCATACCTTATTTTTTTTAGCACAGAGAATACATCTTTAATCAGCAGCACCGGAGGAGGGGCAAGAAAAGTTTGCGTTTGTCGGCATTCTTGGGCGACATCACCTGAAACATTCTAAACTTATTTAATAGGACAAAAAAGCACACATACACAGAAATAGAGGGTGGAGAAAGTTTGCAACATGTCAAACCAAGAAATACATTCTGAAAATAAACAAACCATTGATTTTTGCCATACCAAGATCACCCAATCTGTTGTACATATCCCTTATTTTAGACCTTTTCACACCACAGACATCTTCAATGGCTGCTGCAACCAGGCTTCCACCAATATTTAGCTCCTGCAGGATCATCACAAAAAATGGGAAAAACACGCTTTCAGTTTGCTATTTCCGTATACAGGATAAATAACTTGCAAACAGGATTACATTTCTTAATCTTACCTCAATAAAAACAATTTATTTCTGAGCTAAAGTTGAATAAAGTAACAAACAAACAAGTACCATTTACTAGGTTCGTTGATGCTAGAAGCTAAACAATCTGGATTTATTGACAATCTAACGGAAGCTATTAATTTCACACCATATATCTAACTCGTCTTTCCAGTGACATTAAGTGATTCTCGCAAGTAAGACAAATAACTCAACCCTATCCGTCCTAATTCCCAAAGCCTCAGGAGGGTTAAATGCACATTTGGTCAGACACATTGCACAATTTAACATTATTGGAATGTCAGTACTTAGAAAAAGCCTTTTACAGACTAGTTATCATCCATATTCACAATTTCCAAAACAAATTTGTGGAAGTATAGAGTTCACAAGGCTCAAAGACACATCAACATCCTCCACGACCAAAGAAGATGACACATTAAATAAGATAGTAAACTAACCATATTTTCGTGGTCAGGAGCAATCTTGTTTGTGCAGAGATACGTGGCAGGTAAAACATCCTCAGGTGACAAAGCCAACAAACTGTGCGTCAAGAAAATAGAATAGATATTACACCTGCCTCTGATAGCTAGCAAGAGTAACTCCATAAAAAGAAAGGGGAAAAAATGAAGAATCTGGATTTATAATAGCTTCAGCACACCTTCTGAACATGTTGCAAAGCATGGATGTAACTTTTATCTTGCCTTTTTCCCTTTCAACAAGGTCAAAAGTCCGTGCAAGATGTATATAAGGAGCGGGATCTCCAAGTCTCCAGGAAGCTGCAAAAGTTTGAATGTCATCATATGTTTGGTTTCAGGATCCCATGAAAAGTTAAAAGGCCAAATAGGAGTGTGCAGTGAGTTCGTTAAAAAGAAAAAAGAAACACGATTCACAACAAAAAAAAAATGCCAACCATGCTCAACAGGATTATACTTTTCAAGTGGAACTGACACGAAATCTGTGCATATTTCAGCTAACGGACGCTCCACTGAAATAGCTGCCACACTTCCTGATTTCTCTGACAGAGTGATGTGGCCAGTGGTGAATTTACCGTCACTAGCGGTGACAGATTGACCTGATGCCAGAGACACAAATGAAATGTCATTATTGTCTACAGGTCTACTCTCTGTATCGCTATAATATACATCCAGAGCCTTGTCGATGTCTCCTTTTGTTTTTTCCAAGATGCTGGCAGCATAGCTTCTTAACGAATCGTCACCATTAACAATTTGAACAAATTGATCTATTTTATCATTATATGGGCTTGAAAACTTATCATCTTTAAAGCATGGCTGGAAGTTGGCTTCAAGTCCACCATCTTGAGCACTGTTGGCCACACTTTTAGTGAAAAACCTTGTTATTCTAGATTGTCCTGACCCACTTGACTCCAGTTTTTTTGGTGCGCTCTTCTGCTTCTTTTTAGGGCTATTACTAACATTTCTCTTCTTTTTTCCAGGAGACTTGCTGGTCATGGTTAATTGCCTGGTCGGCAACTTGTAGTCTTTGCTAAACATACTCCTCATTCCAGAGGCACTGCCCTTTACAGAATCTGGTGCTGAAGGTGATGAATGGACATCACTTGAACTCATAAAGGATGCCTGCAAAGAAGAAGCAGAAGCAGAAGCAGAAACTTGTTGGTAGAATTCAGTCTCCTTTTCATAGAAATTGGAAACTGCATCAACCAAATTCCTCCCTGAGCTGTTAATTAGGCCTGTCATCTGATCTTGAGTAACCCATGCAGGAAGACAATCCTGGAGGGCCTGTAAGATTTCTTTCTCACGCTCTTCTGAAACCAAATCTAACTCTTCAAAACCTCCTTTTTTAAGATCAGTTGTTTCACCTAAAAATAATTTTGGATCCAAAGTTTCACTGTGATCTTCCTTCGATAACTTCTCCTCTTTTTCTTGCATCAAAGCATCATTTGAAGCAGTAGCAACTACTCCTCCAACTATGTTCTCTTTTTCAGAGGACCTAGGGAGGAAATTCATCAAGAACTCTTTCTTATTGGCTGTCTCATCGAGCAATCCTGCGAAAAGCTTTTGCACTCTATGAAAATGCTTGCCATCGAGCTTCTCAATGTCTGAGCCAACTGTAGGAATAACACGCTTTGGTTTTAAGAACTTGACAAACTCCCTTAGCTCATTGTAGTTCGAATGCTCACTATAAGGTACAAGATGAATCTCGAATGAATCTTTCTTCCTGATAGCAAACTTGTCTCGCTTCACTTCATAAGTCCACCCAGTGGGCACAAAGCCCACAACCTTATTATATCCTTTCTCTACCATAAGCTCCTTCATCTGAACAAAATTAGGTCGAAAATAAGGCCATGTCTCCCCCAACACATTCCACCCGACAACATGAACAGCAGTTACACTTTCATCCTCTGTAAATGCACCACTCTCGCTGTACCCCAAAGCACGCAAAACCGCCATCTTCCTACCATCCACGTACACCTTACAGCCACACCGCCTCGCTACCTCAAGCAAAATCCGCTCTTTCCCGATGACATAAGTCGCCACGAGAAACAAAATGTTCTTCGCCGAATCCCTATTTTCAACTCCAACTCTCTCTATGACACTAGCTACGTAATCAATACTCTCTTCCTGAGACGGGAACACGAATTTAGGATTACAATACGTGGTATCCAAGAAAATCGCGTCGCAAGCCACGAACTCTCCCAACCCGGGCTCTGATCTCATCGAATCCCGAAACCGAAAATCGCCCGTGTGCACATACCTCCGGAACTCGCCGCCGCCGCCTCCCGGGACTTTGAAGAGGAACATGACCGCGCCGGGGCAATGGTTGGCGTCCACGAGCCTGACCTCGCAGCCATCGATCGAGAGCGCCTCTCCGACGGGCAAGCTCACGACGAGCCGCGCGGGCACGCCGAGGACGTCGATCAGTAGACGGGAGGTGGTGGGGGAGCAGAAGACGACGCCCCTGGACCAGGCCGGGGAGAGGCCGGTGTAGTGGTCGGAGTGGAAGTGGGAGAGGAAGTAGGAGACGGAGTGGTCGCCGGCGAAGCGGAAGGCGTCGACGAGGAAGCGGGTGCCGGGGATGAGCTTCGAGGCGGGGAGGTCGGAGGGGGACGGCGGAGGCGGAGGGAGGGGGAGGGAGGGCGTGCCGGTGGCGGCGAGGAAGAGGCGAGCGGAGTCGAAGGAGGAGGACGGGGTGGCGGTTTCAGAGGAGGCCATGGAGGGAAGCGGAAGGTCGAGGAGAGAGAGAGAGGGAGGGCGAGAGCATTCCTACTGCGGAGGAGAGAGAAGAGATGGTTCAGGTCCTCGTTCGGCGGTTACGCGGCGGCGTGGAGGCCGGAGAAAACGGGGGCAAAATGGAAAGAAGGCGCCGGTGTACGATCACTCCGAGCGGAATGGTCGCGGGGGAGGGCGAGGAGTGGCTGTCGGGAATCCGAGGCCAAGAGCCAGAATCCGGCAGAGCACAGAGGTGATAAATGAAAGTCAATTTCAATAAACTCCAATGTTGAGAAAATTACCTATGAAGTTTTAAATTTTTATACTTTTATAAAACTTTTAACTGTATCAATTCATCAGTAAATTTTTTCACATTTTACCAATTAAATATATCCCATTGGCCAAATATCGCTGATCTGAAAGCCTTACTTGGCAAAACTAGCATTAACATAAGTAAATTTATAATATTTTAGTATTTGTTTTGATTTTTCATTAATTTTTATATTTTTTTCTTCTTTTTTATTTTACTTTTTTCTGTTTGTCCCTTTTATTTTGTTTTTTTTTCGTTTTCCCTTCACTAGCCATTGATGAGACCCTTGCCCGAGTGACCCCCTTTCTCGTGGCCCAAGGCCAATAGAGGTCATCGCCATCGTTAAGCCTTAGAGTTGGCTCACGAAGGGATAAAAGGGAAAAAAAGTAAAGAAGGAAGATAGAACAAAATAAACAATAAAATATAAATTAAAAAAAATATTAAAATGTTATTGAAAATTATTTATGTTAACATGGATTGTGCCATTTAGTTAGCTAGCGTCCACATTGATGATTTTATTAGTTTGACATTAACCTCAATAGTTGTAAGTAAATCTATGTAAATAGCGATTAGTTATTTACTTTTAGAGATAGTAAAGCTCTATTTGTTTTACAAAATACATAATTTTTTGGAAAGTTTTGCTTTGGAAAAATAACAATATTTTTTTTTTTGAGCACTCAGTGTTTAGCTAAACTAAAAATATTTTTCATTTGACAATGAGATTTTCCTAAATAGAAATACACTATATGAGTGTTAGGGATTTGTATAGTAGCCAAGAAACTCAGCCTTGGCACTAAGGTTTCAAACTTAAATCCCCGACTCTTGAGTATGAGTATTATAGGGACCCGAGCGTGGGCATGGGAGTCTAGGGTTTAGCTTCAACGAACTCGAGGGCTTGGGCATGAGTACCAGGTTGGGGACTAGGCCTTAATGTTATTGACATCGGTGTCCCAAGCCTAGCCTCTTTAGACCCTTGCGCAATGGTTGAGGTGTTGGACATGGCCCAAATTAATCCGACTGCTGGGGGCATTCGTGGCTAGGGCTCAGCCTCATTGCTAAGGGTCGGGAATGAGTGTTGGGGTTCTAGTACCAAAGGGCAAAGTTTTTAGTCTAAGCACCAAAATCCACTCGTATTTTGGAAAATGATTTTTGATTTTTTAAAGAGAAAATTATTTTTCGAATTGGAGCTATAGTGGGAAAATATTTTTTGTTGACAAATAAGATATTTTCCATCTCCTTATTTTCCTAAGCAATTCAAGTTCAAAATTCAAGAAAAATATTTTCTGCGAAATAAATGAAATTTAAATTATTTTAAGTTCTTGTAAGGTCGAAGGGCTTAATGATGGCACTTCCCTTGGTAAGCGACAAAAAATTATGGCAACTCTCTCTTTCCTTATTCTTAGTAAATTTTATATAAATGAAACGTAACATTTTTTTTTTCAAGTTCGTAAATCAGCTAAGCCTATCCGCGAAAAATAATCTTTAGTCGTCCTTTCCTTCTTAATTGTAAAATTTACAATCCTACTTCACCGAACTTCCTTAGTCACCGGTTGCCTTCATTTTCTTGTAAGACGTCCCGAACCCTGCATCTTGTTGACTGCATGCCGGGCGGCCTCATCACAAGGATCAGGCCTGGGGGGTGTAGGTAAATACCGTTAGGTCCTCTAGAGGTTTATCATTACCCCATTTTACGTTTGGGGTTGACTTATAAACATACCAGTTTAAAGACTTAGTCGGGTCTAGACCGGCTGCCTTCATTTCCTTGTAAGGCGTCCCCGGACCTTGCATCTTATTGACTGCATGCCGGGCGGCCTCATCGCGAGAATCAGACCTAGGGGAGGTGTAAATAAACACCGTTAGGTCTCCCGGAGGTTTATTATTATCTCATTTTATGTTTAGGGTTGATTTCGATAAACGAATCAGTTTAAGGACTTAGTTGGGTCCAAACGGATTATATCTTTTCTAGATTGATTTGACAGATGGGATTTTTTTTTTTTTTTTTGCAGTAGCAAATCATCTCACTGTTCCATAAAATTTCCCACGAAAAAAAAAAAAAGGAATAGCTTCTCTGGCACGAAGTTTCCTACCAGCACTCAGCAGAACGTGATTTATCATCCATTTTTCTTCCGAATGGATCGATCATCTATTTCGGTAGAAAAGGATCGCCACTTCTAGTAAGAACTTCGCAAATTCACAGCTACCTGCTAATTTCAGTCTACGACAAGCAACGGCACGTGGCAACCTCCACGCATGTGGTATCCCGCACGTGCAGTCGTGCCGCGCGTCATAACTCTTATGGGCATTCATTTCAGCCGAAGTTGCTCCGGCACGTCAATTCAGAGTCGACTTTATAGATTATTATAGCCTTTAGGTTAGAGCGAGGGTCTATTTATTTATATGTTTTTCCATATGCAAAACCACCCCGGCCAAAAAAAGAAAAGAAAAACGAATAAATTATGTGTAAATTTATGTCATTTGTTTACTTATATATCTAAAAAAATTTCAGGCTTTCTAGATCAAGAGAAAATTCTGTCCGCTGCAAGATTTAAATTAAGTACAAATAAAAATTAAAATTCTAATCCTTTTATATAGAAATTAATATCCTCATACGAAAATTCTAAATAAAGGCCCAAAATATACTTATGTTTAGAAATTAGCATATGAAATAAATTTTATTTTAAACAATGACTTATTAGTCTAAAAAAATCCTAAATTGGTATGGTTATTTCAAATAAGTACTCATCCTTGCCGACTGACATAATAGTCTGATAAATCAAGGATATTTTTGTCAAATATAAGTTAAATTTAAATTAAATTACATTAAAAAATTTTTTTTAAAAATAAAACTTAAAAAAAGGAAGCTGCTATTATTGGCCATTGCTGCTGTGTGTTGTTGTTGTTTTTGTTGTCATGGTCGTCGCCTTGGTCATCGTCGTCATCGTTATCATCGTCATCATCCTTTTTCTGTTTTTGTTTTTTAAATTTTTGTTTTTTAAATTTTTAAATTATTTTTGTTTTTAAGTAAAAAACAGAAAAAATAAAGGAAAAATAAAAAAAAAAAAATTTTAAAAAAAACAAAATTACCCTTCATATTTAGTGAGTTTAGTTTTTATTTGAGAATGATATAGGTATTTAAGTCCTTAAATTAAATATTTATATGAGAAAATATGATACTTTAGATATTTATTTGAAATAATATCATTTTGAATATTTATTTGAGAAAAAACGGTAGTTAATGATAGTTATTTTTTAAAAGTGACTTGTGATTATTCAAGAATAAGACTTTTTAATTTGAATTTTTTTTTTTTAAAGTATATTTTTTGAAAGTGACTCGCGATTATTCAAGAATAAGACTACCTGCTCGGTTAAGAATTTGGAGACAAATTTAAAATAAATAAGCTCCGCGACATTTTTATTTTTTTATTTTTCAATAAAAAAACCCAAATTCTCGTCCTAGAGAGAAGCCAAATTAAGAAAAACAGAAAAGAAAAGCCCAAACCCTGAATGTCAACTTATATAACCCACGCACCACCCGGCCGGCCGATCCACTTCATCAATTTCTCCGAGCAACGCGCAGACAACAACCACCTCCGGAATGGCGGCGTTCACCCTCTCCCTCGACCCTTGCTCAGTTCCTCGGCACTTCCCTCCGTCGTCCTCGTCCCCATCTCCATCTCCATCTCCGCTCACTCGCCAGCCTCATTTTCGCTTGCCTTGCGAGCGTCCGAAACCAGCCGCCGTCTCCTTCTCCTCTTCCCTTGCAGGTCGTGTTTCGTCGCCGCTTTGCACCTTCAGGATCCTTTATTTACTCGTTCTCTTCTTTGGGTCGCTTGCTTCAATTGCTCTTGCTCCTTTCGTTCAGGGGCGCCTGCCTACTCTCCGGTACAGAAGGGGAGGTCTTCTTCGTCGCTGCGGACGGCTGCGGTTCGGCACGTGGAGGGATCTCTCACCAGAACTGAGGGCCTTCGCTTTGGCGTGGTCAGTTTTACTAATTTTCTTTTTTACTTCTTCTTTCGATTTGTTTATATTCATTTGGCGTGTATTTTCGCCGTGTCGATTTGATCCGAGGGACTATTGAGATTCATCACTGAATGTTCTCATGAAAAAACCAATTTATCTGAAGGTCATTCGTGGAATGGATGAATTTGAACGAATTTGCATTGAAGGGTCGTATATTAGATGAAAAAAAATTTGAAAGGACTGTTCTGTGCGCTCATCTAATGAATGTACCTTTGTTGTTGGTAGGTGGAAGATAAGTACATCATGTAGTCAGCGTCCTTTTCCCTTTGGTGTTTCATTGGCAATTTCAAAATATTCTGAAGGTTTTGACAAGTTTGGTCGATTACATAAGCTAGTTCACCGTTATGCCGAAACTTTGCTTGTTTACTTGTCACGTGGCTTGCTATGTAGATGCTCACGGGTTCTCTTTAAAGCACATATTTGATGGATATTTGCCATATGAAATGTACATGATGCAGACTAATGACCATGTGATATGAGTTGCTACCTGGTGCTTATTGTTGTATTAATTTGTCTGGTAGATTGCAATTGCCTGATGTTTACATTAGTGTGTAACTATTTCAGGATATTTCCCTTAGTTGATATGATATAAATCACATGAGATTGGACTTTTAAATTTTTCTTTCAGTGTGGATTTAATCATTACTGAGAGGTATTACACCTGGGGTTTTGAATAGCCCTTGTAATGCCATGGTAAGATTATTCAAGTTTTAATAGTCTTTCTTGTATGAAAAAATGATATATTTTTTTCTTTTCTTTTTGCTTTCACTTTGTATGTTCTGATTTAATTATTCTTCATCCAAGCTAGCATGACAAGAATCAACCGATTGGTGAATCTACCATATCTTTTTTTGATGATTCAGTTATTTTAACATGCATGTTCATAGTTTCTTCTCATTACTTCATTGCAAAGGTTGTAGCACGGTTCAATGAGATTGTGACAAAGCCCCTACTGGAGGGTGCCCTGACCACTTTCAAAAAATATTCAGTACGAGAAGAGGACATAGACGTGAGTAAAACTCTGTCGCTCTCCAAATCCACATGCCCACTGCTCTGGGACTTTACATGGTTCCTGTTCGTAGAGTTGGTAGAGATAATAGCTTTCCATTGTCATCAGGTTGTGTGGGTTCCTGGCAGTTTTGAAATAGGCGTTGTTGCCGAAAAGCTAGGGAAGTCTGAAAAATATCATGCAATCTTGTGCATTGGGGCTGTGGTATGTTTTCCCTTCCTTCTGGTCATAGGAAATTATGCCAATGGATTCCTCCTGGCCCTGATCCTTTCATCATGTTTAGCATGTGGATAACTTGCTGTTTAAGGCTAATTCATAGTCTTAAAATGTCAATAGGTAAGGGGCGACACTTCACACTATGATGCTGTTGCTAATTCGGCAGCCTCTGGGGTGCTTTCTGCTGGTCTTAATTCAGGTTGATACGTGCTTTCTTTCTTTTACTTGCAAGGGGCTGCTTTCAAGTTTTAGTGTCACAAAATACATGAACTCATGAATTTGTTTATTATATGCAGACCATTATAACGATTCAAATAATAGAGCAGGATATAAATATAAGCGTTTGATCAACTTGTTACATTTGTCATGATGGCTAGTAAAATGATCCCAAGTAGATATGGTGACAATAACAAAGGGAGGGAGATCACTTTTCTGGAAAATGGCCAATATGGTTTTGACCACCTTAAGTTGTCACAGCTTGTTCTTTTTAAACATACAGCACATAATTTAAAAAATACTGCGGATTGGATACTTAAGTTCTGCTAGTTTTTTCCTTCGCCATGTAAAAGTGGCTTCCTTTTGCAATATGCATCTGTTTCTTCCCCATAAAATGTTGCTACACATTTTGTTCTCAATTGGCGTTACAAAAGCGATTAGTAGTGTTTGTTATTTTGACTGTTTCATGACGATGTTAGTAAGGGTGCTTGCATCAAACTGGAGGCCAAAGCAACTTCATGGTGGGTGTAGGAACCTCATCTATGCAGGACCAATCTTCTTATTTTTATAAAACTGTCTGTATGGGTACACACTTTGGAAATCTTTGAATTGATCTGATATTCTTGAATGGTCACAAAAAGTTTGGCCAAAGCACCTGTAGTTGATGATATTCATTGCTCCTATTCACATTTAATTGCTGATGTTCCAGTTTGATGTTAGCTTTTCAAAAACAATAAGATCTTATGGATGAATTTGTAGGTGTTCCGTGCATCTTTGGGGTCTTGACCTGTGATGACATGGACCAGGTGATCAATCATTATGGGAATTTGATGGATTTTGGGTTTTGCGCTTGAGATATTGTGTTCATCAGCATTAGAATCACCTATGAACAACTTTTCCTGCAATCTGCAGGCTTTGAACCGAGCTGGTGGAAAATCTGGGAACAAGGGATCTGAGGCTGCTTTAACTGCTGTAATTTGTTGTTAATTATTCTCTTAGTTGAGTGGCCATGTTTGTTTGCATGAAGAGTTGCTTTCTACTCTCTTTTCCGTTCTGACTTTGCTTCTCTTGCTCCTATTATTTACTATACATTGGTTTTCCCCCAATTTCTAATACGTGGAAAAAGAATTAAGTGCAAACTATCCTCTTCATCCCATGATCCTTCGGTTTGGCTGGTTTTGTCTTTGAACATGATAAACTGAGTTCATCAGAAACTGTAGGAGTATTTAATCATGCTGGTACTGCATGTAGCATATCCTGCAAAGGCAGGTTGGCATTTTCATGGGCTCCCTCAAACAAAGTTTAAGCTTAATACCTCTGGTCTCTTATACCAACTCTCAGTGTGCCTGAATGAATGCTAGACAGAGTTTCTTAATATTAGGAAGTAGAGTTCTCCATTCAATTAAGTACATGCTAGTACCCATGGAGATCTCCTTGAACATAAAACTCACACTACCCCTAGACTGACTTTATAGGGAGGCATGGCTAAGCAAAGCCCCCTGAACATCTCTATCCAGAAAGTCCAATTATACTTTCAATAATATCCTGATTTGCTGCAGCCTCCATAGGCTTGAAGATTCCTTGAACATTCTAATTGAATTTGTCCTTGAAGAAGGTGTCCCTAGCGACATTTTGCCTGAAATTTCTAACTTCACTGTCTCAATCTTTTCGCAAGTTTAGGGAGATGTCATATCTCTTAATTTGACAAACAATTTACTTAATCTGCACAGATTGTGGCCGTCATCTTTGAATGTGTTCTCTTATTGCCATTGGGCACAACATTGTATGAGAAATCTTGTGGACTGGTGTTTGATTATGATGCGATGATGTGCTCCTAGTTCTGGGAAACTTGAGAAAAACCATCATATGATGGGTTTTTTTTGTGCGACCACCTTCCTATGGACTGTTAGCGAATTGTCTTGTGCATCAGCAAATAACGTTCAGTATGATCTGCCTGTCTGAAAAAAGGAACTACGAGGAAAGGTAACCATAGCCTAATTTAAACAAACTATTAATAGCTCCATGTATTTTTCACTGGTTAATCTTGCTGTTCCTATTCCTGTACACTGGGTTTATTTATATACACACACGATGCATCTGCGTCATCACCTGCTAGAGTTGGGTAGTTTGCCCCCTTGTCATGCAAGGGCTGTGCCTCCATTATCGGTCTTGGGTGAGGGTTGCCCAATCCTGCTTTTCTCTGAGACATAAGGAGGCTGAATGACCCTCACCAATGTGCTGGCCACCCTCTATGGACTTATGTTAACTTGGTTTCTCCTACGGATGATCCTATGAGTGTAGCAACGTAAATCTTAGTCTCTGCCTTTGCCCTTTCGAAATTATTTGTTTACCTGCTTTGTGAACTGTTGTCCTTATTTTGCCAGTTTTTAATATATTTATGTGCCTGGCAGATTGAGATGGCATCTCTGTTCCAGCACCACCTGCATTAGTGGTTTGAAGGGCAGAGTTGGGTGTAAACTTTCCGAGTCGGCAGTTGCAGCATGTATTTCATTAACTCATGCGATTCAACCCATGAAGGATTTTAAGGGCTTCTGGATCATGAGTACAATGATGCAGAGTAGAAAGTGCTTACACTTGTTAACATAAATGTTTCTTTACCTTTTGTCATTAGATCGTCGTAGCCATAAAATGATCTGGTGCCCAAGCAACGCGCTCGGTTTTTGCCCAAATGAAGCTCGGCAGCATCAAACTCTGGTTGTGGACTGTAGTGCAATGAATACGTGGGAATAATTCTCTCTTTATTTAACTGATCTTGCGTTGAAGAAAGCAGTTTTTGCCGTTTGATCCATGTAACTTGAGCAGGTGTTTATTAGGACGAGACAAGATTTAGTTTACTTTATTAATGAATAATTTGATGGATAGTAATATAATGTGCGCATTTTAGTGAATATCTAGTGCTTCATATCTAATCTTCATGCATGCGTGTGTATATATATGGTGTATTTTGACGTCACAGACACAATATACTACATATATATGTGCGCACACACACACATATATATATATATATATATATATATATATATATATATATATATATATATATATGCACGTGCATGAAGGTTTTATTTTACAATATCTAGATATAATTAGATGAAAGTTATACTCTATGATTTTGGTACTATTTTTTTTTTTTGAATAATTTTTTATGTGTGTATATAGATTATATTTTGAACTATCTGCATGAAAATATGGTTAAAACTTGTAATTCATGATTGCCTATATTTATAATATGGAGATTAGCAAATTAATAATAACTTACTCATTAATACAATTAGCTTACCAAGGAAAACAATTACTGCAAAAGGTTTCCATGACATGATACTGCACATATCATCGATATATGATGCTAGAGGATCATTTAAATACTTATACAATACGACACCCTCCATTGGATCAATAAATGATATTAGAGGATCAATGAAAAAAATTCATCATTAGACAATTATAGCTCATCTTTTACATGTAAATATCACAAAAACAATGAAATAATTATTGTTAAATAAATGAAAAGTACCCAGCATTACAAAAATTCCATAGTGTGTTTTTAAGGAGGCATATTACGTGATTGTCCATATTTCGTGAATAAATATTACTAAAAGCATAATTAGTGGCAACCCTTATGATCAAACTTCAATTTGGATATATCCATGAACTAAGTTGAAAAGAACAAGGGCTCACTGATGCTTTTCGAAACAGTATTAGGTCTGTGCCCTAGGAAACGGGGTGAATGAGAGAGGGAAAATAAATTGAAAAAGAAAAAAAATCCAATCACAAGGTACAAGAAACTTTCTATAGGGGCATTACATCGAAAAAATAAAGTGGCTCGGTGTATCCAGACGAAAAGGGGGTTAATTTAACACCAAGACGTTGGCCCCAGACCCCATTATATATTATTAAGACAAGACACACATTAAGCTCTCACAAGATCACTATTGCTATTTCCTGGATGATTAGAGCTATAAGGACTCGTTTATTTAAGAGAAAATGTTTTTGTTTTCTAAAAAGTTATTTTTCAAGAAAATAATAATATTTTCCAATATTTAATTAAAATAGAAAAAATAATTGGAAAATATTTTTGGTCATTTGAAAAAAAAATTTTGATTTGATTTTCCTAAATATAAATAACACTATTTAGATTCTAGTAATTTGTGCATAAGCGGTCGATGAATCAAGTATGAGCATTGGTAGTTTGAGTCTAGTGTTGATGGACCTTGATCTAGGTGTTGAGGAACAGGCCATGGGCATTGGTCTTGAGCAAGAGCACGAGCACGAATCTTGTGTCCACATAAACCAAAGTTCAGAACTTGATGCTCGTGCACGACTTCTACCTCGAGTCTATAGAAGATAGACTCCAGGCCCCTATATCTGTGCTCGGATCCCACACGGCTAAGCTAGGGTCTATCAAGGCCAATGCCTAAGCATGGGTTGTTAAGGCTAAGGTCAAGTCTATTGAGGTCAAGCCCAAGTCCTAGCGATCATGGGCTTGAGCACCAAGGACTTAGGCCTTGCCTTGGACCTAGGCACATGCATCGATCTTGGGCTTGATGAATGTGAGCCTAGGCAAAGGGGTTTTGCAAGTACTAGAGACCCAAACACTAGCACCATGGTCCTGGGTTGGCCTTGATGGATTCGAGCATGGGCCTTGTTGTCCTAGGCTTCGGCCTTGGGTGTGGGGCATTTATGCACGAGTAAAAGGGTTGTGAACTTGATCTCGATGAACCTGGGGTAGGCCTTTGTGAACTCGGGTTTGGCCTCAATAGACTCGGATGTGAGTGTTGGAGACTCAAGCATGGGCATCGAGGTCTCAAGCCTCGACCTCAATGAACCTAGGCTCGAGTGTGGGAGATATGAACTAGGCATGGGTGCCAACTCGACTTTATAGAACTTATAGATGCCGGTCCCGTCCTCGGTTGTCTCGGGTCTTGGCATTGATCTTGCGATTTTTTAAGTGTGCCATTTTTTAGTGTGCATGCTATTACTAATTAATCTCTTTGAGATTGGAGATGATATTGTCAAAAAAAAGAAGAAAATCTTAAGGAATTTTTCTCCTTGTGAAAGGATTGTTAAGATGTATGTGTGAGTTATGTTAGAAAATTCTCGCATTGGATAATTGGTGTGGTATGGAGTAATTAACATATCGAACTTAGTCTATAACTCATTGGCTTAAGCTTTTTAGTGAAAGTGAGTTTAACTGAATATGTTGAGCTTGAACATGGGCTTCCTCTTGGAGATCTCTTAGGATGAAGGTATTAGGCTTTCGCTGTGTGTTCTCAACAAAACTGTTGAATTTGAATTAGAGTTTGAGATAACAAGGAAATCTAGGTGGATATTTGAAGAAGGTGGTGGTTAGAATTGCAATAGTTTTTTAATTAGCCAAATCCGACGGAGGTAATGAAGGGATTCCATTGCACCAATTTAATAGATTCTAAGATTCGATACACTTTTTGAAAGTTTTAGGATTTAATTGAACTTTCAAGATAAGTTTTAGAATTTTTAGTGCGCCTATCCAAAATAATAATAATAATAAAAAAAAACAATCATGGTCTATATATAGTTAAGCAAAAAAGCAAATGAATTACGAAAAGAAATCTCACCAAATTATATTTTTCAATATAAAATATAACGTATAGCGAAAGGTTGAAAAACACTAGATGGATATCTATATAAATAACTTAACACAATGGTTGGAGTGTCACTAGCCATACTCCCGAATGGACACCAGCTCCCTGCTTATTTAGCAATGGCGCATCCTTTGTGCGTGCTGATAGTTACAGGTTATACTTTTAGTTTCTGTGTTTTGTTTTGTTTTGTTTTGTAGATTTTTGGGATTTATTTTGCTTGAAAGCTTTGTATATTCCTCTCATGTTTGATTATGACAAATGAATGAAATTTTCTTTCAATATATAAATAAAGAAAAAACAATGCCGCATCCTCCACTTTTTACCACCATCATTTTTTAGGGTCCGAAACCACATAGCGCGAGTCAAGTTTCTTGCTGAATTAACGAACAAACTTTCATGAATTGAATCTCTCTATGCGTAGGGAGGGAGGGAGGGAGGAGAGGAGAGAGAGAGAGAGAGAGGGAGAGGCGCCAACGTCTCGATATGGGACTCTCGAACTGAGAATTGCTCTGATATAGAAGGGATAGTGAGAAAATCAAGAGACGTGGTAACGTATTTATCAACAGGACTCTTAAAATTCCTTCAAGGAGTAGGCTTGCTAGGCAGCAAAGGGAAGGACTCTTGTTAGAATTTAGGCATGTTTTGCTTTGAGAAGGTCTTCATCAACAGTGGATATAATAGATTTATCACGTGATATAGGGCATGTCATTGCAATGTACATTCTCCTTAATTTTTTCAAATATATGAAATAGTCTTTTAAGATAATTAATTTAGTCACAACCAAAATCACCCATTTTAGATTTTTGAATTGCAAGCTTCATTTTACAGTAAAGTTAACACAAGTGACTCTCCATAAAAAGGAAAAAAAAAAAACAAAGGTTTCTTGAAAGAGAAAATAGTTGCGTGATAATTTTTAATTTTTTATGAGAATAACAATAAAACCAAATGACATATAATTATAAATTGTTGTAGGGTCAATTCATTTAAGAATTTATGGTTCATAACAAGTTGTTATTCTCACACTAATTTGTTGGATTGTCATATAAGCAAAACTCTTTTTGAAGGGACTAGAACTTCCCAAATAAAATAAAATAAAATCAAATTGGTCAAGCACCTTGATTTGTAAAGAATTAGTTGTTAACGTGGCATTGGAAAAATCTATGGAACCATCTTTAACGGCGGCATGCAAACTTTCCATATGAGTTAACCACCATGAAAATGATCAAAAAGTTATAAACATATTGCAATTATGTTAATTCAGTCATAAATATTTTTTTAGCCAATTCAATTTTAAACGTTTTACAATTGTGTCATCAGCTCATCCGGTCAAATTTCGCTGGCTAGCGTTGACGTGGACGTTTGTTGATCAACTGACAATGACGTTCATAACTATTAATAATATTTTATTTGATTTTTCAATGTTTTATTATTTTTTTATTGTTCTTTCCTCTTTTTTTTTTTTTTTCCTTTTCCTTTTATCTTCTTCATTCTTTTTCCTCCATTGTGGCCAGTGAGACTCCAGCAAGACTTGTCGGCCATTGGGTGAGGGCCGGTATTGTCAACAGTAGTTGGCGAAAGTAGTGGCTCTTGCTCGGCCTCACCTAGATTTGGGCAAGGCCTAGGGGTTATAGGTGAGGCTAGCCTCGCCATGTGCTAAGGCGATCTCACCTACGGTTGGTGAGGAGATGGCCGCCTTCGTGAGGGCTTGGGTGATGGCCCTAATTGCATCTAATGAATAGAAACTTGACGTGATGCCATCTTGATCAGCTGATTTAACTGTATGTTTGCCTATTTATGGCTTTGTCTTTGGACAATAACATAATGCAATGCCACCTGCTCCTCATCCTTTACTTGACGGCGGTGTCTCCTTTTGCAGGTAGCTCTCTCTCCAACGGCACCCATATTTTCTCCCTTTTACATTTATTGTCGATAAATATTTTGTGAGAATAAAATTTACGGGTTTTTTTTTGGCCATGTTGTCAGGAGGCTTAACCAAATGCCTATTTTGGACTTGAGAGGTGAAATTTCTCGCTGTCTTAAGTATTCATACTCACCCGGAAAGAAAAATCTGGATCAAAATTTGGGGTGCAAGGCATTCAGACACTAGGACATTAAAAATAAAGAACGTAGTTTGACAAGACTCTCGATAAACCAGACTACCTTGGAGGTGGAAACACCTTTGGAAGATAGGATGCTAACAAGGTTAACATTAACCTAACCTTGTTAGCAAATGACTATCAATCAGGATAAATGTTTTGCGAGAATAAAATTTATGGGTTTTTTTGCCATGTTGTCAGGAGGCATAATCAAACGCACTGCTGATCCAACGATTAGTAATTACCGTTAATAAATGACTGACAAGCATTGTCAATCATTCTACATCACGGAAAGAGTTCAATAGCTTTGAAAGCGAACTTTTCTGATTTCTTGATTTCCCACCTAACTTTAAAGACTTAGTAGACCTTGGTGTGTGTGACACACTATCATATTTTTCTCTTTTAAAATGACATATGTCCTAAAGTAATATTAAATATCTCCCGAGTTTGAATTAAATTTTGGGGGTGTAAACTCCGAATCTTACGGAAATTGTTTCCGTGTTGACGCCGCTCAAGATAACAACGACAAACAAAAAGGAAAGTCTCTGCGCAAGAAAGAAATAAAAGACATGGATGTCTTCCCCGAGGGAACGCGGTTTTACATTCCTATATTGGTGTCAGACTTGATTTCGTGTCTCTGCGCATAAGTTGAAATGTGGGTCAGGGACGCGTTTTCATGCCCTCTGTATCGCGAGCTATTTTGGTCGTAATCCAAGACTTCCTCCTTAAATTACACCCCAATGAAACTGAAAAGTTTTTTCACAAAAAAATTATGGTAAAATTAGCTAATTCCTTTATGACATTGACAGATTATTTTGTGAGAAGTTATGGAGTTAAATATTGCGTGAATTATTAAATGTTTTATTGAGGATTGGAAAAGAATGAGAGTGTATGAGTGTTTTGAGTGTTGTTATAATTTTTGTTATATTACTTGATTTTTAATAGAATTTGTTGCTACTGACGTAATTATGATTGAATAATGTAAATCTAATATCTAATTTATTTTTTTCTATCTATTATATTATTCAATCATTTACTTTTGTAATAAGTAGCCCAAAATTTATTAAATCCTTGATTTAAAATCAAATGACTATTTCTCGTATATATGAGCAATTCCGCAAGTGTTGCACCATATTTGATGTTTCCTTAAATAAAAAGTGAAGGTCTAATTTTCTTATTATTTTAGAACATATTTGGTTTGTGGAAAAGAAAAAAATTATTTAATGAGAATGGAAATATCAGAAATCATATTTTCATTATAGGCAAAAAAAAAAAAAGAATGAAAAATGAAAAAAAAATTACACCATATGAGCTTTAATAAAAGCTTGCTTCTTTATCTTTATTCAGAAATTGTTTGCAATAGTCTCCTTGTTTCGTGGGTTTTCTTTCTTTTTTTCCTTAGACGACGATGATGACGTAAATTTCCACAATTCTTACGAATTATATATATATATATATATATATGCTCGATTTTTGTTTTCTATACCAAAATTCGCTTGGATGAATATTTATTGGTAATTGAAGAATAGATCTCTACAAGTAAATATTTTGTGAAAGTAAAATGTCCCCATGCCGACAACTCTAAGTCTCTTTCTTTCGAATTCGAAATCCAACTTTTATAATTTCTCCTTTTCACATGGACTAGGACTTTTTCCCCCCTATTTTTCAAAGACTAAGACTTTTTTTTTTAGCAAGAGACGAAGACTAAGACTTAGAAAGTTAGAAAAGCACACCCTGGCGGGTGGCGCACTACCATCCTTTTTTGATCCCCTTTTTAAAAATACTATAAGTCCCAAAGTAGCCCATAATCTGTTAAATTCGTAATTTATAAGTAAGTGACTATTTTCATATATATTCATTATCCCGCAAGTGTTGCACACTATACAACATTATATTTAGCATTGCCTTCAGATATTGATGAAATTCTGTACGTGCTTATCGTAGCTTTATGCAACCTCCTTTCGATAAAAAAGTTTTCTCTACTAACTCCTCTTGAGTGGTTGGATAAGATAGATGAATTGGAGACGTCAAGAGAGCTCACGGAGCAAGCTCTTTCTACTACTGGAGGGGCTCTAATCATCAAGCTCGAGAATATGTTGTTTTTAAGATCATTTAGCTCACAAAGCAAGCTCTTTCTACCATCAGTTGCTGGAGGGGCTTTAACCATCAAGCCCAAGAATATGTTGTTTTTAAGATTAATTCCATAAAAATCCAAAATCGGTACATCCGTAATTAATTTTTTAACTATCAAAAAGTCTTAAACTGATATATTTGTGACAAATTTACTCTTTATTAGTTTTTGTTAAATTTGATTCATACTGCAAAAAAACCACAGAGTAAATTTGTTTGATATTACAAAAAAACCACAAATTGATATATCGGTAATAGACGGAGGGCAAAATCCTAAACTGATATATTCATTAGTAAATTCAGTAATTTGACAGTGAAATTTAATGAAATCTAATAAATGTTATTTTTTTTTATTATGAATGTACAAATTTGAGATTTTTCATAATATTAGCATGTTGTGACATCACCTTCCCGAAAAAAGCTTAGGGGAACTAATGAGAGGGAAAACTATAGCCATTCTTCAGTACTCGCCAATCTTGCTATCGTGCTTTATCCTCTGCTGCTATTCTCGGTTCATTCTCGCTCTCGTCACCTATTAATCGAA
The DNA here is from genome assembly GCA_017140615.1 of Eucalyptus cladocalyx. Classification (NCBI taxonomy): domain Eukaryota; kingdom Viridiplantae; phylum Streptophyta; class Magnoliopsida; order Myrtales; family Myrtaceae; genus Eucalyptus; species Eucalyptus cladocalyx. The sequence continues at coordinate 38,717,729 of CM029521.1, forward strand.
ACTACTCCTCACTCGACGCTGGTATAGTTAACTGAGAGGAGTAACTCTTTCTATTCTCTCCCATCCACTCTCAATCTCCACCACCACAGCCCCAATGCACCGCCACCTGCTCCTCCTCTTTATGGCGGCCACCGCCCTCCTTCTCCCGACGGCGTTGTCTTTCTCCGCCGCCGTCAACTCTCTCTCCAACTGCAGCCAAACCGTCAGCTGCGGCCCCGTTGTAAACATCTCCTACCCCTTCACCGGCGGTGACCGCCCTGCCCACTGCGGCCCGCCGGAGTTCCGCCTCAGCTGTGACGGCTACTACCCCGAGTTCACCACCAACTCCCTCACATACCAAGTCTGGGCACTCGACCAGACTCGCCGATTGCTCAATCTCTCGAGAGCCGATATTAAAACGGCAAATGCCGCTGCGAAGCAATACGCCAACACCACTCTCAACTCCACCATCTTCACCTTTGCTAGCGACAACGAAGTCCTCACCTTATTTTATAAGTGTTCGAACTTGACGAACATCAATCCCGATAATCAATTCAGGTTGCGGGTTTAATGTGACCTAGGGCGCGTTTGTTTGTGTTTGTTTAAAAATTGTTCCGGGGAACGAAATAAAAAAGTGTTTACGTTCGGGAACAATTTTTGAACAAAAAAACGTGTTTGGTAAACTTGTTCCCGGAATAAAAAATAAACAGAAACATGTTTGGTAAATTTGGGTAATTTTTTTATTTCTTTTATTTTTTCTATTTTTTCCTTTTTCATTTTCATTTTTTTTTTCTTTTTTTGGCCGGCGACCGGCCGGCGAGGGTCGGCCTCGCCTTGATCCGGTGAGGCCGAGCTCGCCCGCCGGCGGCGAGGTGCGGCCTCGCCGGCCGCCGGGCGAGCTCGGCCTCGTCGGATCCGGGCGAGATCGAGCTCGCCCGGCCGGGCGTGAGGTCGGCCTCGCCTTGATCTCGGCGACGCCGAGCTCGCCCGGCCGGCGGGCGAGGCGTGGCCTCGCCGGCCACCACCGGGCGAGGCCGAGGCTCGCCGGCCGGCTGGCGGCGAGCTCGGCCTCGCCGGATCTGGGCGAGATCGAGCTCGCCCGGCCGGCGCGAGGGTCGGCCTCGCCATGGCCGGGCGAGCTCGAGCTCGCCCGGATCCGCGAGGCCGACCTCGCCCGGCCGGTCGGCGAGCCTCGGCCTCGCCGAGCCACCGCCCGGTCGCCCGGCCTACGGGTAGCCTCGGCCTCGCCGGGACGGCGACGTCGGCCTCGCCGTGGTTGGGCGAGGCCGCCGGCCCTCGTCGGCGACCGCCAAAAGAAAAAGAACAAGAAAATAAGAGAAAAAAAGAAAAAAGTGTTTCTCAAAAGTATTTCGAAACAAGAAACACAAAATTTGTGTTTCTTGTTTGTTTTCTTTTTTTCACAAAACAAAAGAACAAAAAAGGAACGAAACGCACCCAAACGCGTTTCTGTTCCTTTTTTGTTCCCAGGAACAAAAAAACAGAAAAAAGTGTTTAAAAACAAAAAAAGAATACAAACAAACGCAGCCCAAGACGCACAACTATTACTTGAGCGGTGCTGTCCCCACTGACCCGATTGTTAATGGGAGCAAGTGTGAAGTGAGCGTCACGGTCCCAATTCAGCGGTCCGCGGCGATCATGCTCAACGCATCCCGGTCGACCCTCCGAGAGGCTCTGATGAGGGGATTCGAGGTGAATTACACGAATCCGTACGAGGAAGAGTGCGTGATGTGTGGTAGGATTGGTGGGGAGTGTGGGTTTGACTCTGATCAGGGGAAGCCCATTTGTATTTGTGGTGACCAAATTTGTCCCACATCCCCCAGCAAGCCCGTTCCGACCGCAGGTACTTCAATTGGCCCACTTTCTGTTCGTTCAAATCAATCGGACGACATGCTGCGGCATTGCTGATCTGAAACTGAGTTATTTTCTTATCATGCATGCTAGTTTGCCCTTTGCACCTTTTACTTTAGTCGAGGAACAGCCCCATAGCAGAGAAGCTTTTTGATAAAGCTAGAGGCTAGAACAGATAGCTCCCTGGTTATAGATAGATGGAAAAGGATGTGGCATTCCCATCCAATCTAAGGGGAGAGGAAGTTACTTGAAATATATCAGTATCGCTTTATGGATAGTTTACGGATGATTTCCAACACAGAAAGGACTTCATGTCTTGAATATGATTTGAAAATGCAGACAAGGTTTTCACTCTTTGGGTGTTTGCTGTCGGCAATTCCTACGTACACTCAATTTACACTAGATTCTTGTAAGGTTGATAGCATAATGGTTTTTGGACTACTATGAGGGTAATATTTTGTTTGAGTTACAAATTTTTAAAAAAGTGAATCTCATGATAATTTATAATGATTTATTATTTGATTTTTTATGATTCAAAACAAACTGTTATTCTTACAGTAAATTAAAGACTGTCACTCAATCATTTCTCTTTTTGTAATTGTAGAGTACTATGATTCCCCTTTCCAAGAATCCAACAAGAGGAGTAAACTTATCACAGGTAAACATCTCTTTGATATCGCTCGATTTGTATCTCTTGCTTTGGTAGAACACTAATATCTTTTAAGGGATTGAAAATGATAGGTGGAGCGTGTGCTCTTGTTGCTTCAATATCTGCAATTCCCATCATTTTCATAAGGAAGGTTCTACTCTTCAAGAACAAGAAAGATGGCAAAGATGGCGAAGTTGAGCAATTGATAGGAATCCTTGGATCTCTTGTTCCAAGAAGATATCGATATATCGATTTAGAGAAAATGATAGAATCATTTTCAGAGAAACTTGGTCAAGGAGGATTTGGTGTAGTATATAAAGGAAAGACTAGAGATGGTTTTCTTGTGGCAGTGAAAATTCTGACGGAGTTGAAAAGTAGCCCAAAAGAATTTATCAATGAAGTTGTGAGCATTAGTAGAACTTCTCACATTAATGTAATCACTCTCTTGGGTTTTTGTTACGAAGGGAAGAAGAGAGCTTTAATATTTGAGTACATGCCTAATGGTTTGTTGGATAAGTTCATATATTCCGGAGGAGCTTTAAATACGAGTAGTTCCTTGGAGTGGAAAATACTATATCAAATTGCAATTGGCATTGCTCGTGGGCTAGAGTATTTGCATCGAGGTTGCAATACCAGAATCTTGCATTTCGATATAAAACCTCATAACATCTTGCTCGATAGAGATTTTATCCCCAAGATTTTGGATTTCGGCCTTGCTAAACTTTGTCATGGACGAGAGAGTGCTGTATCAACTCTCGGCATGAGAGGAACGATTGGATTTATTGCACTAGAAGTTGTTTGTCGAAACTTGGGAAGAGTCTCTCACAAGTCTGATGTTTACAGTTACGAAATGTTGGTTCTTGATATGGTAGGCATAAAAAATTCTGACATCAAAATCTCCAATAACAGTGAAATGTACTTTCCAGAATGGATTTATAGGAATTTAGAGCCCGGCAAAGATCTAAAATTGCCGATGAATGTGACAGAGGAGGAGGAAGTGTTGGCAAGGAAGATGATCATTGTGAGTTTGTGGTGCATTCAAACCAGTCCATTTGATCGGCCACCAATTGTAAAGGTGATAGAAATGTTGGAAGGAAGCTTTGAATCACTACAAATGCCGCCGAAGCCCATCATGTATTCTCCATCGCGAGAATTGTCACATGACTGGGAAATGTCGATGTCAAATTCTAATGGGAGCCACGAGGAGGACAGGATAGTGGAGAATTTAGAGGAAAACAACTAATGATAAAGTTGTAGTGCATGATATAACTCCTCGAGGTAATTGTCATGCTTTAATTTAGATTGAATATGTTGTTCATAGAGTTGTGATGAAAGTAGAGAGGACAGTCTTGTTATAATTGCGTGCATATTGCATTCTTGCAAACATTCATGTCGAGATCAATATTTGGAATAATATAACATATGTAGTTTTATATCCATGTGATGCGGTGACATCCTTCTAGTTTAACCGTAAAATTAGTGTGAATGGGACCATATTTTCTAGATGTGTGACACGTCAAAAGCATCTAATTCGTAAACAATCAGCTAGGGAAGATGATAAGAAGAGACGCACGCTCTTACAATTGATAATCCTATAGGATTAACAGGTTCACTAAGAAAATTCCATAATTAAAAGAACCAACCCCAATAATATTTTCCGAAATAATACTGAGTCTTTGCCATTGAAGTTTCTTGAATAATATACCGTCACCTTTCGACAATGCATTTTGGCTTTTTTACAAGCATTAACCACTTAAAAACATTGTAGCCTGCTGAAAGAGCTGCCTACAATAAGAAATTAAGATCTGTAGACACAATCGACTATATTTGAGCAAATATGCTGTTCAAAATAGGGAAAATTGTTCAAAAAATCCAAAATCTATTGGCCATTTTAGTCTTAAATCTTTTGATGATTTGCTAATTTAGTTCTTTTGGCTAATGTCAATCGGAAATTACTAACGTGGACGACAACAGTCCTACGTGATATGACCGGATCTGAATGAGCTCATGGGCCTTGTAGGGTGTTTTATGCCCCTCAACATTTGTGTCATAAACAAGAAAACAGTATATTTCATATAAAGTTAAGCAAAAAAAGCAAATAAAGTATGAAAATAAATCTCATCGAATCATCTCTTTACATATGCAACATGGCATTCGGTTGAAGATTGAAAAGCATATATATCCTTCAAATTTTTCCTATCTGGGAGAGTCTCGGGATGAAAGTACTTTACTTGCCTCAGAGAATTCCCCGGATCAAACTGGCTATCAGCGTAGGCCAAAGGGGCCAAACCCAACTGGAGTAGACGAAATGGAAGAACTAAAACAATTAGCCTTGCAGAGGTTGTTCCACCCTCCTCCTAAATGGTCCTCCATTTGCTGGCCCTGGCAGGGGAAAGCCCAGAATCTTAAAGACACATTGTCGCCCTCCCGAACAAATTTCGGCACATGAGATGAAGAGACAATATTGCAAAAGGGAAAAAACCAGAGCAAATGCTCAGGCTCACGGCCACAGCCCCTCTCCTTCGATGATGATTCCAAATCCTATCAAATCATGCTCGAGAGACAATTGCTGTAAGTCCTGGCCAGCAGTCGCTGCCCAGGACTCGGCAAATCCCCTTGAAGAATCGAGCCTGGAAGCTGAGGACGGTTATGAGCAGATGTTCCGGACAGCTCCTCTGAATTCGTCATCCTTAACCGTGTTGAGAAACCAATATCGATAAATTTCAGGATGCGTGGGCGTCTGACAGTGATGAAGATACGGTATCCCCAACTTCTAAACCATGTGCAGCAGGGTCAAACAAGAGGCAAACCCATATTTCATAATCACGAAGGGTATCTTTCATACTCGATGATCTCCCATATCATAAGTGGCCAGAGAGATTGCAAGCGTTCTATGCTTAATGAGCCACCAAAGCCCTTAGCATCAGAGTTCGCCATTATTATATTCTTTCAACAGTTGTCAGTAAATTCATTGGAAGCCGTCGAGATTGGTGGACGTCTCTTTCTAAAGAGGACGTGACAGCCTTTCCGGTCCTACAAGAATTCAATCAAGTTATCCAAATTCTCCATCAATTTTTCATGGACAATCCAGAAAATTTGAAAAAAGAAGATAATTTTTTTCCCACGAGAGAAGAAAATCTTGACAAACACTCCAAACAAATGCTGAAGCTTTCAGATGTGAGTCTTAAGCCAGTGTTCCTATCATCCATTCCGAAGTAGATAGCTATATTAGTGAAAGATCTTCTCAAAATTGAAGGGGAGAAGGGGATAAGTATATTAAAAATTCTAAAAGTTGTTAAGAAAGTGCAGTTAAAACCCTAAAACTTTCAAAAAGAGTAATTCAGTCCTAATAATTGTCATGAAAGTGTAATTTAGTTCTTATATTTTCAAAATGTACCATTCACTCATAAAATTTATCATGAAAGTGCAATTGAATCCTAAAATTTTCAAAAAGTGTAATAAAGTATTTAAAATTATCGAGTAAGTGCAATCAAGATTTATAACTTGATTTTAATTTTTGAAAATTTTGAGACTCAATTATATTTTCACGAAAAATTTTAGGATAAAGTTTTAGGACTCAATTGCATTTCATGACAAATTTTAGGATTTTAAGTGTATTTGTTCTAAATACACTTGTTCCAAATTGAAATAGAAGAGTCGTTGATGCCACACTTGGCAAACTCCAGTTAGTAATCCATATTGCAATAGTAGAATTGTCTCTTGGAAGAAAAGCAATGAAGGGTTACTTGCATGACAAAAGAGAGAATTCGACAAGGCCCGTTTAAAACCTGCTCGCTCAACGATTCCTCTGTGACATGCCGCAGTAAAGAATAAACGGCATTGACAGACGTTTCATCTGTGATCGCAAAGGACGCTTTGCAGAAAAAAATGCCCTCAAGCCAAGAAAAAGAAATACATATGTTGCAAACCATTGAGACGAAGACCGGTGTATCTTTTCAAGAAGATGATCCTGAATCAATTTTATACTTCTGGTTAATGATCCAGATCCTGATGATAGCTTTGCTCCTTTTCCCAAGATCCAAAAGCACCAAACATCCAAAGTTTTTGTCAGACCTCTCATGCTCCCAAACCATGCATTCCAATTCATATCTTTCTTTCCAAACATGGCAAGCCCATTTCAATTACTACCCTCGTAGACACCGGCACAGATGCACATATGTTTGATCTTAAAATTCTTCCACAAGAAATTTCGTAAATCCCAAAGTCACCACGAAGTAGGAAAGGTAAATTCTAAACTTATTGTATTTGTGTCGATTTAGTTATAAACCTTTTAATAGTTTCAATTTAATCATAATTTTTTTGATTTAGTACCAGTTCAGTCTTTCCAACTAACTTTGGTGGGATATTGCTGACATGAACATATGTTGGCTTACATGGCACTATCGAAACTAATGTGGAAAATTTTTAATAATATTTTAATATTTTTTTTCGATTATTTGTTATTTATTATTTATTCATGTATTTCTTCTTCCTATTCCAATGCCAGCCACTAGTCACAGGCGATAGCCAAGCGTGGTTGGCTTTGCCTGGTGGGTATCAATACCTACATTCACATAAAAGGGTAATAGTAAATAATTCACTATGATTGGAGAATCGGAATTATGATTCTAATATTTCCCACACTTAAGCTTTATTTGTTTTGTAAAAAATAAATAATTTGGAAACTATTTCCTTAAAAATGATCACTTGTATTGCTTACCAAAATGAACGAATAAAAAGTATTTGCATTGTCCAAAAAAAACACTTAAACATATATTGTTGTTATAAAAATAATTTTCATTGATCAATCATATTGATTGAAACAGATGATCATCTTCACCAAAATATTTTTTGAATTCAAATTATAACCAAAATTTAAAGTATTTATAAATAAACAAATCATGTAAAACACACACGACACGAATCGCATGTGTAAGCTCAATGCAAAAACTTTTCCACCCGGCCGAACCAAGAAGTCACGTTCTTTATTTTTTTTGTTCTTCGAACGGCGGGTCCAGCAAGGTCACCCTGCGGCTCCTCACGCCTAGGAAAGCTCACGAACTTTATCATTTTCCTCTTATATACTTTGGCCCCACACGCGCGACTAGTCCCTCGGTCAAACCGAGATGTTTTTTTTTTGGTAAGATGGTCAAACCGAGATGTTCTTCTCCAATAAAATGAAACAAATCCTTTGCCCATTGAGAGGGAAAATAAGGGATACCTTGAAAAACTCAAAACTGAGACACTTGTGATAAATTTATCAAAATTATTTTTTTGACTATGAAAAATCCTAAATTGGTATACCCGCGACAAATTTATTCCGACGACTATAAAAAATCATAAATTAGTACATTTATGACAAATTTACTCAAAACTAATTTATTCAACTGCAAAAAACCCCAAAAATGATAAATTTGTTACAAATATACCCTATGCTAAATTGGATTAATACTACAAAAAAAAATCACAAAAATTATAAACGTTGACAAACATAGTGTAAAATCCTAAATTAGTATACCTTGGTTAATCGTCACGTGTCATTTAACGTAATAATTTGAGAATAAAATTTAACGAAAACTAACATAGGGTAAATTTGTCACAAGTGTACCGGTTTTGGGTAAATTTGTCAAATGTATACCAATTTGGGGTTTTTGGTGGTCAAAAAAATAGTTTGTGGTAAATTTGTCACAAGTGTACTAATTTGAGATTTTTCAGGGTATTAATCCAAAATAAAATAAAGAGAAACAAATCAACAACTTTTTTTATTTATTTTTATTTCAAACCACTTCTCACTCTCGATTTGGATTAAGGAAAGGTTCCCTCGAAGGCATATATATATATTCTACCGTACGAATCGGTGGACATCCTTCAATTCTATCCCAAATTTGTGATGGCTCGAGCGACGGTCTTCGGACGTGCGCAAGGAAAGAGTCCCTTTTTTGTCCCACATCACCTAGGGAGGGAGTCATAGACTAGCTTATAAGGCTTGGGTCTCTCTAATCTATGTAACGTGTTTTAAAGCGGTAAGGGAAAAGATCGTGACTGGGATGGCAGTTGGTCCGTGCTAGGGCGGGTGACCCAAAGCGGACAATATTACACAGTGGGGCTTAAGATGTTACAAGTGGACATCGCCTAGGGAGGGAGCCTAGGGATATAAGGTGGTGGTTGACCCAAAGCGGACAATATTACACAATAGGACCTAAGATGTTACAAGTGGACATCTCCCTAGTGGCCTAAGATGTTACAAGTGGACATCGCCTAGGGAGGGAGTCCTAGACTAACTTATAAGGCTTCGGTCCCTCTAATCTGTCTAACGCGTTTTAAAGCCGTGAGCGAAAAACCGTGGCTGGCATGGCGGTTCATCGAGACACATTTTTTCCTGATCTAGTTAGTTACATCCAATCTCACTCTCACCCTCCACCACCACCACCACCACCACTCACCCACCGATGCACCGCCACCTGCTCCTCCTCATCACAGCGGCCACCACAACTCTCTCTCCAACTGCAGCCGAACCTTCAGCTGCGGCCCCCTCATAAACGTCTCCTACCCCTTCACCAGCGGCGACTGCCCCGCCCACCATGGCCTGCCACCACCACCACCACCCACCCACCGATGCACCGCCACCTGCTCCTCCTCATCACAGCGGCCACCACAACTCTCTCTCCAACTGCAGCCGAACCTTCAGCTGCGGCCCCCTCATAAACGTCTCCTACCCCTTCACCAGCGGCGACTGCCCCGCCCCCTCATGGCCCGCCGGAGTTCCACCTCAGCTGGGTCGGTGACTCCCCCGAGCTCACCACCGACTCCCTCACTTACTGCGTCCTCGCACTCGACCAGACTCATCGATCGCTCACTCTCTCGAGAACCGATCTTTACGACAACACCTGCTTGACGCCATACGCCAACACCACTCTCAACTCCACCATCTTCATCTTCGCTAGCGACAACAAAGACCTCACCTTGTTTTATGAGTGTTGGGCCATAAGGACCTCTAACCCCAAGATTCTGTTCAGTTGCGAAATCAATGGGACCGAGACAGGCAGCTCTTACTCGATCGATGTTGTCCCCACTGGTCTGATTCTTAATGAGAGCAGCTGTGATGCAGGTGTCACGATCCCAATCCTGCAGTCCGCGGTGATCTTGCTCACCGCAAATGGGTCGAAGCTCAGGGAGGCTCTGATGGAGGGTTTTGAGGTGAATTACAGGAATCCGTACGAGGATCGGTGCGTCATGTGTGGTGGGACTGGCGGGGAGTGTGGGTTTGATTCTGATCAGGGTGACCAAATTTGTCCCACATCGGCCGCAGTACTTCAATAGACCCACTTTCTGTTCGTCCAAATGAACCGGACGACACGCTGCGGTGTTGTTAATCTGAAACTGATTTATTTTCTTATCATGCGTGCTAGTTTTCTCCCTTGCACCTTTTACTTTAGTCAGGGAGTAGCCCCAAAGCAGAAGCTTTTTTAAAAAGCTCGAGGTTAGAACAGATAGGTCCATGTTTATAGGTAGATATAAAAGCGTGGGGCATTCCAGTCCAATCGAAGGGTGGAGGAAGCTGTTTGAACCAGATTGGTATCACTTTATGGATAGTTTACGGATGAATTCCTACACAGAAAAGACTTCCATGTCTCGAATATGATTGTGCAAATGCGGATATTCACCACATAGGCAAAGTTTTCACTCTTTGGGCGTTTGCTATCGGCAATTTCTATAATTGTACTCAATCCTGGAAATAATAGATTTTCCTTTTCCAAGGTTCACCGTAACATCTCTTTGACATCGCTGAATTTGTATCTCTTGCTTTGATAAAGCGATAATATCTTTTAAGTGATTGAAAATGATAAGTGGAGTGTTTGCTGTTGGTGCTTCAATATCTGCAATTACCATCATTTTCACATGGAAGGTTCTACTCTTCAAGAACAAGAAAGATTGTGAACTTGAGCACCTAATGGGAATCCATGGATCTCTTGTTCCAAGAAGATACCACTATAGTGATTTGAAGAAAATGACAAAATCATTTTCAGAGAAACTTGGTCAAGGAAGATTTGGCGTAGTGTATGAAGGAAAGATCAAAGATGATTGTCTTGTGGTGGTAAAAATTCTAATAGATTTGAAAAGTGGCCTAGAAGAATTTATCAATGAAGTCACGAGCATTAGTAGAACTTCTCACATTAATGTAATCACTCTCTTAGATATTTGTTACAAAGAGAAGAAAAGAGCTCTAACATTCGAATACATGCCTAATGGTTTGTTGGATAAGTTCATATATTCGGGAAGAGCTTTAAATATGAGTAATTCCTTGGAATGGAAGATACTATATCGAATTGCAATTGGCATTGCTCATGGGTTAGAGTATCTACACCAAGGCCACAATACTAGAATATTGCATTTCGATATAAAAGCTCATAACGTCTTGCTTGATCGAGATTTTACCACCCAAGATTCCGGATTTCAGCCTTGCTAAACTTTGTCATAGGCGAGAAGGTGCTATATCAATACCTGGCATAAGAGGAACGGTTGTGTTTATTGCCCCAGAAGTTACCTATCAAAACTTGGGGAAAGTCTGTCACAAGTTGGATGTTTATAATTACGAAATGTTGGTTCTTGATATGGCAGGAGTCATAAATTCTAATGTCAAAGTTTCCGACAGCAGTGAAATGTACTTTCAAGAATGGATTTATAGGAACTTAGAGCCCGACAAAGATTTGAAATTGCCAATGAATGTGACAGAGGAGGAGGAAGTGCTAGCAAGGAAGATGATTTTTGTGAGTTTGTGGTGTGTTCAAACCAGTCCATCTGATCAACCTCCAATTATGAAGATGATAGATATGTTGGAAGGAAGCTTCCAATCATTGCAAATGCCACGGAAGCCCATCTTGCATTCTCCATTGCAAGAATTGCCGCAACACTGTGAAATGACGATGTCGAATTCCAATGGGAGCCACAAGGAGGATGGAATACTAGAGAGTTTGGAGGAAAGCAATAACTGATGGTAAAGTGGTAGTGCATGATATGACTTCTCGAGGTAATTATCATGCCTTTCTTTAGATTTTTTTTTTGAACGAGTTCTTCAGATTGAATATGTTGTTCTTAGAGCTGCAAGGAAAGTAGATGGTACGGTTTTGTTATTATGTCTTGCAAACATCGGTGTTGACACTAACATTTAGAATAATGTAATAAATATAGTTTTAGATCTTGCCAGCTTAACAGTAAATTTAGGGTAAATGGGACCATCTTTGCTAGATGTTTGACTCGTCCAAAGGATCTAATTCCTAAAGAGTCAGCAGGGGAAGATGATAGGAAGAGAGTGCACGCTCTCCTAAATGATAATCCTACATTACGAAAATTCCATAGTTAAAGAATCAACTCTCGATAATATTTTTACGAAACAATACTAAATCTTTGCCATCAAAATTTCTTGAATAATATATTGTCACCTTTTAACTATGCATTTTGGCTTTTTTACAAGCATTAAGCACTTAAAAACATTGTGGTTGTTGAAAGGGTTGCCTACATAATTATTGACTATATTTGGGTGAATATGTTGCTCAAAATAGGAAAAACTGTCCAAAAAAATTCTAAAACTATTGTTCGGAGGTCAATCCAATTATAAACATGTCAATTTGGCCAATTTAGTCACATATCTTTTGGCAATCTGCCAATGGAGTTCTTCAAGCCAATGTTGATTGAAATTCACTGCTATGGACATTGGCAGTCCTACGTGATATGGTTGGTGTTAGATTTGTCAAATGGGTGGGTCAAATCAAATTTAGGTTAGGTTAAAAATAGTTCGATCTATATTGACCTATCTAACCTATATTGACCCATTTTTATTTAATATAATTTTAACAGCTCAAACTCGACCTAGCCCATATTACTAAAATATATCCATATCCATACCAAAAAATTTAACTTACTTAAGATTCTTCATAAGAATATGTCACTTGAATAGATTATTTCATCAAATTAAAAAAACAAATTAACTAAATAAGATTTGTTAGTAAATAAAAGAAAAACATAAAAAAACCTAAAGATTGAAATGCACGTAAAGAACTAGACAAATATGCATGTATCGTTGTCGTCGGTTCTAATAAATTTTTGAAGTTAGAAATGGTCTTTCTTTAATCTCATGATTAACTTAAGTGGGAAAAAAAAATTCCAAAATACAAATGCAAAAACACGAAAGTTAAAAAGCTAACTTCCTAAAAATAGGAAAAAATGAAATTTTAAAAACACAAGAAGGCAAAGCCATGCTCGGCTCTGCTATCTCCTTGCGGCTTGCGGAGAACGCAGGGTTGTCGTTTTCTTTCTCTACCAACGTATGCACGCCTCTTCTTTCGCGTGGTCAGTGGTCACATTGTCACGCCAAGACTACCCTTGCCGCACTGCCCCCCTCATCGGGCCGTCGCCTCTTTCAACCCGAGTTCAAGGACCTTCGGAAAACCAAGCTCAGCGCCAAAGCCGAAGCAGGTGGAGATCCTCAGCCTCATATTCGAAGTTAGGAGCGTGAGGAGTTATATACATGAGCTTGAGCTTGAGTGTTTAAAGCTTAGATCTTGCAACTTCTGATTGGTTCTTCATAGTGAAATCTAGTGAATAAGCTGAGCGTGGGAGAGTGAACGTAGGTTTACTATAAGCCAAACCACTATAATTATTGTGTGTAATTTTCTCTATACTTTCTTGTCAAAAAAAAAAAATTCTCTATCCTTTAACCTCTCATTTATTTGCAAAAGTTTAATCACTACAATGTAAAGTCTTTGTTCTTTTGTGATATGGAACTTGATTGTTTTAAATTCCGCTTTAATTGTTTATAGTCACTTACTCCACCCCTCTAGGTGATAGTTTTAGTCATAACATAGATAAGGGGCAACACTAATTCGGCAGCCTCTAGGGTGCTTTCTGCTGGTCTTAATTCAGGTTGATACGTGCTTTCTTTCTTTTACTTGCAAAGCTGTTTTCAAGTTTTAGTGTCACAAAATACATGAACTCTGAATTTGTTTATTATACGCATACCATCATAACGATTCAAATAATAGAGCAAGATATAATTCCTTTATATGCATTTGATCAACTTGTTATATTTGTCATGATGGCTAGAAAAATGGAAAAGTGCTAAAAAAGTCATAAACCTTTTTTTGGTGTTGATTTAGTCCTAAACTCTTTTACGTTGTGCCAATTTAGTCATTTTTGATCTTTTGGTCAATTTTGGCTGGATTTTGCTCATTGGATATTTTTAATATTTTAATATTTTAGAATTTTTTTTCTTCTCCTCTTCTTCCTCCAGCCGGTCGTCGGACCATAGCGACCGGCCAAAGGCGACGGCTAGCACGGTCGACCTCAACCTCGCCCTTGTTGGATCTAGCGAGGTGGAGCCTCACCAATGGCATAGGGCGGGGCTCGCCGGGCAAGGCTCACCAGTGTCTGAGGGTCGAGCATCGCCCGTGCCTTGAGGGCGGCCTCGCGTCGGGTGAGCAAGGCTTGCCCTCGCCGCCCTCACAACCATTGGCGAGGTGGCCGACGAGATCAACCTCGACCTCGCCGGCAGTCGCCTTTGGCCTCGACGATTGGCTAGAGAAAGAAGAGGAGAAGAAAAAAAGAAAAAAAAAGGAAAAATTATTAAAATATTATTAAAAGTTGTCCACATCGCGCGATCAAAGCCACGTTAGCCGGCCGGCATCCAGTTAGTAAAATCCGGCCAAAATTGGTTGAAAATGACTGAATTGGCATAATGTAAAAATGTTTAGGACTAAATCGGTACCAAAAAAAGGTTTAAAACTAAATCGGTACAAAGACAAAAGGTTTAGGACTTTTTTGGCACTTTTCTCGTAGAAAAATGAACCCAAATAGACATGGTGACAATAACAAAGGAAGGGAGATCACTTATCTGGAAAATGGCCAACATGGTTTCAACCACCTTAAGGCTGTCGCAGGTTGATCTTTTTAAACATACAGCACATAATTTAAAAGACACTGCGGATTGGATACTTAAGTTCTGCTAGTTTTTTCCTTCGCCATGTAAAGGTGGCTTTCTTTCACAATGTGCGTTTCTTCTCATAAAATGTTGCCACACATTTTGTTCTCAATTGTTGTTACAAAAGCGATTAGTAGTGTTTGTTATTTTGACTGTTTCGTGACAATGTTAGCAAGGGCGCTGCATCAAACTGAAGGTCAAAGCAAATACATGGTGGGTGTAGGAACCACTATCTATGCAGGACCAATCTGTGCGGATTATTAATTTTATAAACTGTCTGTATGGGTACACACTTTGGAAATCGTTGAATTGAACTGATATTCTTGAGTGGTCACAAAAGTTTGGCCAAAGTGGCCATAGTTGACGATAGTCATTGCTCCTATTCTCATATAATTGCTGATTTTCCGTTTAGATACTAGCTTTTCAAAAACATTATAATCTTATGGATGAATTTGTAGGTGTTCCGTGCATCTATGGGGTCTTGACCTGTGATGACATGGATCGGGTGATCAATCATTCTGGGAATTTGATGGATCTTGGGTTTTGCACTTGAAATATTGTGTTCATCAGCATTAGATTCACCTATGAACAAACTTTTCCTGCAATCTGCAGGCTTTGAACAGAGCTGGTGAAAAATCTGGGAACAAGGGATCTGAGGCTGTTTTAACAGCTGTAAGCTGCTGTTAATTATTCTCTTAGTTGAGCGGCCATGTTGGTTTGCATAAAGTGTTGCTTTCTACTCTCTTTTCCTTTATGACTTTGCTTCTCTTCCTCCTATTATTTACTGTATATTAGTTTTCTCCCCAATTTTTAATACGTGGAAAAAGAATAAAGTGTAAACTGTCCTCTTCATCCCATGATCCTTCAATTTGGCTGGTTTTGTCCTTGAACATGATAAAGCGACTTCATGAGAAACTGTAGGAGCATTTAATCGTGCTAGTATTAGGGGTGAGCATGGTCCGGGTTGGTCCGGGCCACCCCCTAACCCTAGGATCAACCCATACAGTGTCGGTCCTCAATTTTTAGGACCGAGGACCGACCCTATTAAGCCTGGGACCAAGGACCGGACCGACCCAATGGGTTTGGTCCGGTTCCGGGGTCAACCCGGAACCGATCGATAATTTTTTTCGTTTTGTTTTTATACTCCATAAAAAAGTAAACCTACAAATTCAAATTACACATCAATCCACAATGCGGCATTGTGTAACTAAACTATAAATACCAATACATATTCAGCAAATTTAAGATGACACAATAATAGAAATTTCATACCTGCTAACTGCTCATCGAGATATGGGACAAGATAGGGTCCACAATGCAGCGAGTGGGATGTTGCTACTTTTGATTTTGGCAAATTGAAGAACAAAGAAGACAGAATGGAAGAGAACGTACTTTGGGGAAGGAAGCCGTGAGGAGATTTACGGCGTAAACTTCACGCCGTTTTGGACGTCGCGAGTGAGGAGTCCTTGGTCCTCACGGTGAAGAACGTACTCTGGACTGTGGAGGAGGAGGCCGTGAAGACCTTTACGGCGTAAATTTCATGCCTTTTGGAATTGGATGCCATCTGTCCATGACTGTGAGCCTGAGGAGTCAATAGCTTTAACATCATTTTACTTAGGTTTGAATATATAGAAGAATTATAAATAATATAATATAATATAATATAATAAAATTTTTACTTAGGTTTGAATATATAAAAGAATTATAAATAATATAATATAATATACAGGGTTGGTCTAGGGTTGGACCGACCCAAAACTCTTAGGACCGAGGACCAACCTGCACAGTGTCGGTCCTGGAATTTCAGGACCAAGGACCGACCCAATCCCCTTGGGAACCGGACCAGGACCGGCAGGGTTGGGCTGGTCC
Organism: Eucalyptus cladocalyx; assembly: GCA_017140615.1. Classification (NCBI taxonomy): domain Eukaryota; kingdom Viridiplantae; phylum Streptophyta; class Magnoliopsida; order Myrtales; family Myrtaceae; genus Eucalyptus; species Eucalyptus cladocalyx. The sequence continues at coordinate 38,734,069 of CM029521.1, forward strand.
AGGGTCGGTCCAAGGTTGACCCTAGACCGCTGCTCACCCCTAGCTAGTATTGCATATAGCATATCATGCAAAGGCAGGTTGGCATTTTCATGGGCTCCCTCAAACACAGTTTAAGCTAAATACCTTTGGTCTCTTATAGCAACTCTCAGTGTGCCTGAAGGAATGCTTGACAGAGTTTCTTAATATTAGAAAGTACTCAAAGTAGAGCTCTCCACTCAATTAAGTACTTGCTTGTACCCATAGAGATCTCCTTGAACATAAAATTCACACTACCCCTAACCTGACTCTATAGAGAGACATGGCTAAGCAAAGGCCCCTGAACATCTCTATCCAGAAAGTCCAGTTATACTTTCAATAAGATCCTGATTTGCTCCAGCCTCCATAGGCTTGAAGTTTCCTTGAACATTCTAATTGAACTTGTCCTTGAAGGTGTCCACTTCGACAGTTTGCCTGAAATTCCTGACTTTGCTGTCATTAGGGGCTCTATCTTCAATCCTTTTGCAAGTTTAGGGAGATGTCATATCTCTTAATTTGACACACAATGTACTTTATCTGCACAGATTGTGGCCATCATCTTTGGATGTGTTCTCTTATTGCCATTAGAGCAACGTTGCATGAGAAATCTTGTGGACTGGTGTTCGATAATGATACAATGATGTGCTCCTAGTTCTGGGAAGCTTGAGGAAAACAATCATATCGTGGTTCTTTTTTTGTGCGACCACCTTCCTACGGACTGTTAGGAGATTGTCCCGTGCATCAGCAAATAACCCTTCAGTATGATCTGCCCGTCTGAAAAAAGAACTATGAGGAAAGGTAACGATTGCCTAATTTAAACAAACTATTCATAGCTCCATATATTTTTCACTGGTTAATCTCGCTGTTCCTTTTCCTGTACACTGGGTTTATTTATATACACACACGATGCATCTGTGTCACCGCCAGCTAGAGTTGGGTAGTTTGCCCCCTTGTCATGCAAGGGCCGTGCCTCCGTTATCAGTCTTGGGTGAGGGTCGCCCAATCCTGCTTTTCTCTGAGACATAAGGAGGCTGAATGACCCTTACCAATGTGCTGGCCACCCTCTATGGACTTATATGTTAACTTGGTTTCTCCTACGGATGATAATATAAGTTCAGCAACATAAATCCCAGTCTCTGCCTTTGTCCTTTCGAATTTATTTGTTTACCTGCTTTGTGAACTGTTGTCCTTATTTTGCCAGTTTTTAATATATTTATGTGCCTGGCAGATTGAGATGGCATCTCTGTTCCAGCACCACCTGCACTAGCGGTTTGAAGGGCAGAGTTGGGTGTAAACTTTCCGAGTTGGCAGTTGCAGCATGTATTTCATTAACTCGTGCGATTCACCCATGAAGGATTTTAAGGGCTTCTGGATCATGAGTACAATGATGCAGTAGAAAGTGCTTACACGACTTGTTAACATAAATGTTTCTGTGCCTTTCATCATTAGATCTTTGTAGCCATAAAATGATCTGGTGCCTAAGCAACGCGCTTGGTTTTGCCCAAATGAAGCTCGTCAGCATCAAACTCTGGTTGTGGACTGTAGTGCAATGAATACGTGAGAGTAATAATTCTCTCTTTATTTAGCTGATCTTGCGTTGAAGAAAGCAGTTTTTGCCGTTTGATCCATGTAACTTGAGCAGTTGTTTATTAGGACGAGACAAGATTTGGTTTACTCTATTAATGAATAATTTGATGGACAGTAATATAATGCGCGCATTTTAGTTAAAATCTAGTGCTGCATATCGAATCCTCATGCATGCGTGTGTACATATATGGTGTATTTTGATGTCCACAGACACAATATACATACATATATATGTGCGCGCGTGCATAAGGTTTTATTTTGCAATATCTAGATATGATTAGATGAAAGTTATACTCTATGATTTTGGTACTAATTTTTTTTTTAAAATAATTTTTTATGTGTGTGTATATAGATTATATTTTGAACTATCTGCATGAAAATATGGTTAAAAATTGTAATTTATGATTGCCTATAATTTATAATATGACCTATAATTTATAATATGATGATTAGCAAATTAATAATAACTTATCATTAATACAAATAGCTTACCAAGGACAATTACTGCAAAAGGTTTACGTGACGTGATACTGCACATATCATCGATATATGATGCTAGAGGATCATTTACATACTTATACAATACGACAACTTCCATTAGATCAATAAATGATATCAGAGGATCAATGAAAAAAATTCATCATTAGACAATTATAGCTCATCTTTTTCATGTAAATATCACAAAACAAATGAATTCTATAGTGTGTTTTTAAGGAGTCATATTACGTGATTGTGCATATTTCGTGAATAAATATTATTAAAAGCATAATTAGTGGCAACCCTTATGAGCAAACTTCAATTTGGATATATCCAGGAACTAAGTTGAAAAGAACAAGGGCTTCCTGATGCTTTTCGAAACAATATTAGATCTGTGCCCTATGAAACGGGGTGAATGAGAGGGGGAAAATAAATTGAAATAGAAAAAAAAAAATCCAATCACAAGGTACAAGAAACTTTCTATAGGGGCATACATCGAAAAAATAAAGTGGCTCGGTGTATCCAGACAAAAAGGGGTTTAATTTAACACTAAGACGTTGGCCCCAGACCCCATTATATATTATTAAGACAAGACACACATTAAGCTCTCACAAGACCACTATTGCTATTTCTTGGATGATTAAAGCTATAAGGATTCGTTTATTTCAGAGAAGATCAACGATTAGAAACTGTCTTTTAGAAAGTTATTTTTTTAAAGAAATTAATAATATTTTCCAATATTTAATTAAAATAGAAAAAATAATTGGAAAACATTTTTAGTCATTCGAAAAAAAAATTGATTTGAATTTCCTAAATATAAATAACACTATTTTGATTCTAGTGATTTGTGCATAAACAGTTGAGGAATCAAGTATGAGCACTGGTATTTTGAGTCCACCCTTGATGGACCTTGATCCAGGTGCCGGGGAATAGGGCATGGGCAATGGTCTTGAGCAAGAGCACAAGCACAGGTCTTGTGTCCACATAACCCAAAGTTTAGAACTTGATGCTCATGCATGACTTCCCAGCACCCCACCTCAAGTCCATAGAAGACAGACTTGAGGCCCTTATGTTTGTGCTCGGATTCCACACAACTAAGCTAGGGTCGATTGAGGCCAACGCCTAAGCACCCATGCTCAAGGTTGTTAAGGCTAAGCTCAAGTCTATTGAGGCTAGGGGGTGGCAAATTGGTGGGTCGGGTCGGGTCGAGTATGGGTCGGGTCGAAAATGGGTTAACCCATATTTGACCCATTTAACCTATTTTGACCTATATTCTTATAGTATAAATCTAGTGACTCATACTTGACTAAACCCGTACCCGACCCGACCCGTATTGCTAAAACCTATTAATATTATAAGAAAACCCACTTCTACTATATTGCTAATTGGATTAAAATTTCAAATTAAATTAAAAACAATAAATAAAATAAAAATTTAAAAAAACCTATAAATTGAAATATTTATAAAAAATTAGACTATACATATGCTTCTCTTATTTGAAGTGAATATACCGGTGAATAACTAAAAATTGTAACATGAAATTTTTTTAACTAAACCTAAAAAAACTCATTTCTATGATTTTTTTATAAAAAAAATTATTGTTAAAATATTTTTATAATACAAATTTAATGGATTTTTTAATAATTTTTTTAAAATATTTTTTAAAAATAATTTTTTAATTTTTTTGATTTTTTTAAAATATAATTTTAAAATATAATTTTTAATTTTTAATAATTATTTTTTATTTTTTATTTTCTTTTTCTTCTTCTTCGGCTGGCTATCGGTCACTACGACGATGGCCGTCGACCGGCCATAGGTGAGATCAAGCTCGTCGGCGTCGGGTGGGGCTCGATCTCGCCGATCCAATGAGGCCGAGGCCTCGCCCGACGTCGACGAGCTCGAGCCTTGCCAGTCATCGGTGAGGCGAGGCTCGATCTCGCCGATCTAGCGAGGCCGAGGTCCCGCCCGACGTTGGCAACCTTGAGTCTTGCCGGATCCGGCGAGGCTCGAGCCTCGCTTGGCTCTGTCGGCGGCCGTGTCGCCGTCGCCCCTACCGACCATCGGCTAAGAAAGGAAGAAAAAAGAAAGAAAAAAGAAAAAATAAAATAAAATAAAATAAAAGAAAATTGAAATATGAAAATTATTATAATTTCAATTTTTTTATTAAAAAAACAGTTTTATAAAGTTAAAGATGAAATGATTATATTGGCTTGAGTTGAAAATTTAGAAATGGATTCTAACTTCCAACCCACTTGATATTTTAAATGGGTCAGAACTTCTGACCCATTTAAATAAGACTCACTTTTTTGACTCATTTTCAGTTTGATTTTTAAAAAGTTCTGACCCATATACAACCCATGTAACTAAAATATGGGTCTAAAAATGGGTCAATGACCCATTCTGACACCTCTAATTGAGGCCAAGCCCAAGTCCTATGATCATGGGCTTGAGCATCGGGGACTTAGGCCTCGCCTTGGACCCAAGCATAGGCATCGATCTTGGGCCTCAACCTTGATGAATCTAAGCTTGGGCATAGTGGTTTTGAGCTTAGGTACTGGAGACCCAAGAACTAGCACCTGGACCCAGGCCTCGCCTTGGACCCAGGCATAGGCATCAATCTTGGGCCTCAACCTAGATGAATCTAAGCTTGGGCATAGGGGTTTTGAGCTCAAGTACTAGAGACCTAAGAACTAGCACCCGGTCTTGGGTCGGCCTCGATGGATTCGAGCATGGGCCTTGTTGTCTTAGGCTTCGGCCTCGGGTGTGGGGCATTTAGGCACGGGTAAAGGGGTTGTGAACTTGACCTTGATGAACCTAGGTTAGGCCTTTGTGAACTTGCGCTTGGCCTCAATAGACTTGAATGTGAGTGTTGGAGACCCAAGCATGGGCATTGAGGTCTCGGGCCTCAACCTCAGTGAACCTAGGCTCGAGCATAGGAGATATGAACTAGAGCGCCAAGGACTCGAACATGGCCTTTGTGGACTTAGGCCCAAGTGCCAGAGATCTAGGCATGGGTATCGGGGGTCCCACACTCGGCCTTTGTAGAGCCGGGCCCAAGTGCTAGGGCATCACACATGGGGCAACAGGGCCTTGAGCTCGTCCTCAGTTGTCTCAATTCTTGGCATTGATCTTGAACCCTCTATACATTATGACCATATGCTTTGAGTTTATCTGCTATGGACATACTCAGTGAGCTTATAGATGCTGGTCTAGCCGATTTTTTTAGTGTGCATGCTATTACTAATTAATCTCCTTGAGATTGGAGATGAAATTGTCAAAAAGAAAAATATTAAGGAATTCCTCTCCTTGCCAAAGGATTGTAAAGATGTATATGTGAGTTGTGTTAGAGAATTATTGCATTGAATAATTGGTGTGGTGTGGAGCAATTAATACATCTATTTTAATCTATAACTCATTGACTTAAGCTTTTTAGTGAAAGTGGGTTTAACTGGATATGTTGATGGGCTCGAACATGGGCTTCCTCTTGGTGATCTCCCAGGATGAAGGAATTAGGCTTTCACTGCATGTTCTCAACAAAACCGTTGAATTTAATTGGTTCTTATTATGATTTTGACAAAGGTTGAATTTGAATTAGAGTTTGAGATAACAAGGAAATCTAGGTGGATATTTGAAGAAGGTGGTCAGAGCCGCAATAGTTTTTTAATTAGCCAAATCCGACGGAGGTAATAAAGGGATTCCATTGTATCAATTTAATAAGTTTTTAACATTTGATACACTTTTTAAAAATTTTAGGATTCATTACACTTTCAAAATAAGTCTTAGAATTTTTAGTGCACCTATCCAAAAAAAAAAAAAAACTAAGCAAAAAAGCAAATGAATTATGAAAAGAAATCTCACCAAATTATATTTTTCAATATAAAATAAGACGTATAGTGAAAGGTTGAAAAACACTAGATAGATATCTATATAAATAACTTAACACACTGGTTGGAGTGTCACTAGCCATACTTCCAAATGAGCACCAGCTCCCTACTTATTTAACAATGGCGCATCCTTTGGTGCATGCTTATAGTTACAGGTTATACTCCTTTAGTTTCTGTGTTTTGCTTTGTTTTGTAGAGCTTTTGGGATTTATTTTGCTTGAAAGCTTTTTATATTCCTCTCTCTCATGTTTGATTATGACAAATGAACGGAATTTACTTTCGATAAATAAATAAAGAAAAAACAATGCCGCATCCTCCACTTTTTACCACCATCCCTTTCTAGGGTATGAAACTACACAGAGCGAGTCAAGTTTCTTGCTGAATTAACGAGCAAACTTCCATGAAATGAAGCTCTCTAAGCGTAGGGAGAGAGAGAGAGAGAGAGAGAGAGAGAGAGAGGCACCAACGTCTCGATATGGGACTCTCGAACTGAGAATTGCTCTGATGTGGAAGGGATAGTGAGAAAATCAAGAGACGTGATAACGTATTTATATACATGGCGGAAGAGGTCTCTTAAAATTCCTTCCGGGGTTAGGCTTGCTAGGCAGATAAGGGAAGGACTCTTGTTAGAATTCAGGCATGGTTTGCTTTGAGAAGGTCTTCATCAATTGTGCACATAATAGATTTATTACGTGATATAGGGCATGTCATTGCAATGTACATTCTCCTTAAAATTTTCAAATATATGAAATAGTCTTTTAAGATAATTAATTTAATCACAACCAAAATCGCCCATTTTAGATTTTTAAATTGCAAGCTTCATTTTGTAGTAAAGTTAAAACAACTAACTTTCCATTAAAAAAAAAAAAAAAAACAAAGTTTATTGAAAGAGAAAATAGTTGGGTGACAATTTCTAATCTATTGTGAGAATAACAATAAAACCAAATGACATATAATTATAAATTGTTGTAAGGTCAATTCCTTTAAGAATTTATGATTCATAACAAATTGTTATTCTCAGAATAACTCACTGGACTGTTATGCAAGCAAAACCCTTTTTGAAGGGACTAGAACTTCCCTTAAAAAAAAATTGATCAAGCACTTTTTTTTTTTTTTTCAGTTGGTCAAACACCTTGATTTGTAAAGAATTAGCTATTAATGTGGCATTGAAAAATCCATGGAACCGTCTTTAACGGCAGCATGCAAACTTTCCATACGAGGTAGCAGGAAAATTATCAAAAAAGTCATAAGCATATTGTAATTATGTCAATTCAATTATAAACAAATTTTTTTTTTTGCCAATGCAGTTTTAAATGTTTTACAATTGTGTCATCAATTCAGCCGGTCAAATTTGGCTGCTAGTGTTGACGTGGATGTTGGTCGGTTAGACAATAATGTGGATAACTATTAATAATATTTTATTTTATTTTATATATTTTTTCTTTCCTTTTTTTCCTTTTCCTTTTATCTTCTTCATTCTTTTTCCCCAAATATTTGGTGTTTGGGAATATTTTTTAGACAGTGTTGGCTTCCAAGCGAGGCTCCAACAAGACTTCGTTGGCCATTGGGTAAGGCCGGCGTGGTCGTCAACCGATCGCGTGACCTAGATGCCGTCAACATCACCTTGACCCGGATGCGGAGGTCGCTGCGGTGGTACGCCGCCGCGAGTTGGCGAGGGTGACCCTAGCTGGACACTGCCCTTCGCAGCGTCGCCTCCCCCTCGCCGGACTGCCTACCCTTCGCTAGCGGTGACCAGCGAAGCCCTTGGCCAGCGGTAATCGGCGAAGCCTTGGCTAGCCAACTCTCTTTATTTTTAATAATAAAAGCCTTTTGGCCTTTTGAAAAACACCCAAATTTGGACAAGGCCTAAGACTCGGTTGTAGGGCAAGGCCCTAAGCCATGTGCTAAGGTGATCTCGCCATCAGCTGCGGCTGGTGAGGAGATGGCTGCCTTCGTGAGGGCTTGGGTGATGGCTCTAATTGTATCTAATGAGTAGAAACCTAACGTGATGCCATGTTGATAAGTTGATTTAAATATATGTTTGCCTATTTATGGCTTTATCTTTGGACATTAACACAATGCAATGCCACTTGCTCCTCGTCCTTTACTTGACGGCAGTGTCTCCTTTTGTCGGTAGCTCTCTCTCCAACTGCACCCATATATTCTCCCTTTTACATTTATCGTCAATAAATATTTTGTGAGAATAAAATCGATGGGTTTTTTTTTGCCATGTTGTCAGTAGGCTTAACCAAATGCCTATTTTGGACTTGAGCAAATTCTTAAGAGGCTCAAGGAGAGAAGAACCCTCGAGATGTGAAATTTCTTGCTGTCTTAAGTATGGCAAGACTATCGGTAAACCAGACTACCTTGAAGGTGGAAACACCTTTGGAAGATAGGATGATAACAAGGTTACCATTAACCTAACCTTGTTAGCAAATGACTATCAATCGGGATAAATGTTTTGTGAGAATAAAATTTATGGGCTTTTCTGCCATGTCGTTAAGAGGCATAATCAAATGCATTGTTGATCCAACGATTAATAATTACTGTTAATAAATGACTTAAAAACATTGTCAATCATTCTACATCATGGAAAGAGTTCAATAGTTTTGAAAGCTAACTTTTCTGATTCTTGATTTCTTATCTAAACTTATGGCGCGTTTGGTAACCATTCTGTTCCAGAGAATAATTTCTAATCAGAAATGATTTTTTATTTTATTTTTTCCCGGGAACAATTTCTGAGCAAAAGAACGCGTTTGGTAATTGCACAAAATTTCTGATTCTAGAATAGAAAAAGAACAGAAATGCGTTTGATAACTACATAAAATTTCTATTCAAATTCTAAAATTTAATTAAATTATAAAAATTCTATTGATTAATTATATTTATACTAAGTAATAAACATATTAACTAATCAATTTTTTATTAAATAGTAAATAATAAACTATAGTATAAACTATAAATATAAATAAAATAATAATTAAAATACAAAATTAAATATTTATTCTATATATAGCAAAATTTCAATTCATACTTCAAATCATTTTTTTATTTTTTAAATAAATTTATTAAAATTTTTTTTTTTTTTTTTTTCTTTCTTCCTCCCCTTCTTCTTCAAGTTGGCTGGTAGCTGGCCTTGGGACGATCGGCTATCGGCCAGACGAGGGCCGGTGACCTCATCGAAGCGTTGCCAACCCTTGGCGAGGCCGTGCCTCGTCGGCCGAGCCTTGGTTAGGCGAGCGGCCTCACCCAGATCTGGTGTGGTCGAGCTCACCCAATCGCTGGCGGGCCAAAGGTCGACCTCGCGATGGTCCGGTGGGGTCGAGCCCCGTCGGTGGTTGGGCCGAGCCTTGCCCGCCGGTGGCTAGTGGTCAGGAGGCCCGCCACCACCGAGCTCGAGCTTGTTAGGCCTCGTTGGTGGCTGGGCGAGCCTTCGGCAAGCTCGCTGGTGACTGATGGCTGTGGGCGGTAGACATCGGCATTCAATGGGGGCCGGCGGCAGTAGCAGACGGCAATGGCAGCGGCAGCGGCAGACGGAACAAGAGAGGGAAAAAGAATAAAAGAAGAAAGAGAAGGAAAAAAAAAATTAGGTAGACTTGATTCTAAAATTGTTTCTAGGAACAAAGAAAAACTTTTTTTTTTTTTTTTCTTGATTTTACTCCAAATCCCGAACAAAATTTTTTACCAAATACGATTTTATTCCAAAACTACTCTTAGGAACAAAAAAAATATAATTTGTCACTATTTGGATGGTTACCAAATAGACTCTTAATAAACCTTGATGTGTGTGATAGGCCATCATATTTTTCTCTTTTAAAATGACATATGTCCAAAAGAGATATTAAATATCTCCTGAGTTTGAATTAAATTTTCGGCGATGTAAAAGCCGAAACTTACGGAAATTGTTTCCGTGTTGACGCCGCTAAAGATAACAACAACAAACAAAAAGGAAAGTCCAAAGTGAGCTTTCTTCTTTGACTTGGTCAACGCGTGTGCAAGAAAGGAATAAAGACATCCATATCTTTCCCGAGGGAAGGCGGCTTGATATTGCCATGTTGGAGTCGGACTTGATTTCATGTCTCTTCGTATACGTTGGAATACGGGTCAGGGATGCATTTTCATGCCTTCTGGATGGCCAGCTATTTTGGTCATAATCCGAGACTTCTTCCATAAATTACATCCCAATGAAACTGAAAAGTGTTTTCGCAAAAAAATTATGGTAAAATTTGCTAATTCCTTTATGACATTGAGAGATTATTTTGCGAGAAGTTGTGGAGCCAAATATTGTGTGATTTATTAGATGTGATTATGGATTGGAAAATAATGTGTATGAGTAATTTGAGTGTGGTTATAATTTCCATTATATTACTTGATTTTTAATAGAATTCATTGCTACCGACGTCACTACGATCGAATCATATAAATCCGGTGTCCGATTTATTTTTTTTATCTATTATATTATTCAATCATTTGCTTTTGTAATAAGTGGCCCAAAATTTATTAAATCCTTGATTTAAAATCAAATGACTATTTCTCGTATATAATTACTGTTAGCAAATGACTATCAATCGGGATAAATGTTTTGTGAGAATAAAATTCATGGGCTTTTCTGCCATGTCGTTGGGAGGCATAATCAAAAGCATTGCTGATCCAACGATTAATAATTACTGTTAACAAATGACTTACAAGCATTGTCAATCATTCTACATCACGGAAAGAGTTCAATAGTTTTGAAAGCTAACTTTTATGATTCTTGATTTCCCATATAAACTTATGGCGCGTTTGGTAACCATTTTGTTCCGAGAATAATTTCTAATTAAAAATGATTTTTTTTTTATTTTTTCCTGGGAACAATTTCTAAGAAAAAGAACGCGTTTGGTAAATCGCACAAAATTTTTTATTCGGAATAGAAAAATAACACAAATGCGTTTGATAACTACATAAAATTTCTATTCAAATTCTAAAATTTAATCAAATCATAAAATTCTATTGATTAATTATATTTATACTAAGTAATAAACATATTAACTAATCAAATTTTTATTAAATAGTAAATAATAAACTATAGTATAAACTATAAATATAAATACTAAATAATAAATTAAAATACAAAATTAAATATGTATTCTATATATAGCAAAATTTCAATTCATACTTCAATTTTTTTTTTTTATAAATAATTTTATTAATTTTTTCCTTTTTTCTTTTTTCTTTTCTTCCTCCCCTTCTTCTTCAAGTTGGCTAGTAGCTGCCTTGGGATGATCGGCTATCGGCCGACGAGGCCGATGACTCATTGGAGCGTTGCCAACCCTTGTGCCTCTTTGGCCAAGCCTCGCTAGTCGGCCGAGCCTTGGTTAGGCGAGCGGCCTCACCCAGATCTGGTGTGGTCGAGCTCACCCAATCGCTGGCGGGCCAAGTGAGGTCGACCTCGCGATGGTCCGGCGGGGTTGAGCCCCGCCGGCGGTTGGGCCGAACCTTGCCTGGCCAAGGGAGGCTCGCTAGTGGTCAAGGGAGGCCCGCCTGGCCACCGGCGAGCTTGTTAGGCCTCGCTAGTGGTTGGGCAAGCCTTCGGTGAGCTTGCGAGCGACCGGTGGCGGTGGGCGGCAGACATCGACATTCAATGGGGGGCGGTGGCGGTAGTAGACGGCAATGGCAGTGGCGGCAAGCAATGGCGGTGACGGAACAAGAGAGGGAAAAAGAATAAGAGAAGAAAGAGAAGAAAAAAGAAAAAAAAAATTAGATAGACTTGATTTTAAAATTGTTTCTAGGAACAAAGAATTAATTTATTTTTGTTATCTTGATTTTACTCCACATATGCTTTTGGGAACAAAATTTTTACCAATCGCGATTTTATTCCAATACTACTCTCGGGAATAAAAGAAATAGAATTTGGCACTATTTAGATGGTTACCAAACGGACCCTTAATTAACCTTGGCGTGTGTGACAGGCCATCATATGACATATGTCCAAAAGTGATATTAAATATCTCCTGAGTATGAATTAAATTTTCGGCGATGTAAAAGCCGAAACTTACGGAAATTGTTTCCGTATTGACGCCGCTCAAGATAGCAACAACAAACAAAAAGGAAAGTCCAAAGTGAGCTTTCTTCTTTGACTTGGTCAACGCGTGTGCAAGAAAGGAATAAAGACATCCATATCTTTCCCGAGGGAAGGCGGTTTGATATTGCCATGTTGGAGTCAGACTTGATTTCATGTCTCTGCGTATACGTTGGAATACGGGTCAGGGATGCATTTTCATGCCTTCTGGATGGCCAGCTATTTTGGTCGTAATCCGAGACTTCTTCCGTAAATTACATCCCAATGAAACTGAAAAGTGTTTTCGCAAAAAATTTATGGTAAAATTAGCTAATTCCTTTATGACATTGAGAGATTATTTTGCGAGAAGTTATGGAGCTAAATATTGTGTGATTTATTAGATGTGATTGTGGATTGGAAAATAATGAGTGTATGGGTAATTTGCGTGTGGTTATATTTTCCGTTATATTACTTGATTTTTAATAGAATTCATTGCTACCGACGTCACGTCACTGATCGAATTATGTAAATCCGATTGTCTGATTTATTTTTTTATCTATTATATTATTCAATCATTTGCTTTTGTAATAAGTGGCCCAAAATTTATTAAATCCTTGATTTAAAATCAAATGACTATTTCTCGTATATATGAGCAATTCCGCAAGTGTTGCACCACATTTGGTGTTTCCTTAAATAAAAAAGTGAAGGTCCAATTTTGTTATTATTTTAGAACATATTCGGTTTGTGGAAAAGAAAAAAAAATATTTAATGAGAATGGAAATATGATAAATCATATTTTCATTTTAGGAAAAAAAGAAGGAAAAATGAAAAAAAATTACGTTAAATGAGCCATAATGAAAGCTGGCTTTATCTTTGTTCCGAAATTGTTTGCGATCGTCTCCTTGTTTCATGGGTTTTCTTTTGTTTTTCCTTAGACGACAATGACGACGTAAATTTCCACAAATCTTACGAATTAAATATATATATGCTTGCTTTTTTTGTTCTATATACCAAATTTCGCTTGGATGAATATTTATTAGTAGCAGAAGAATAGCTCTCTACAAGTAAATATTTTGTAAAAGTAAATGTCCCCATGCCGACAACTCTAATCTCTTTCTTTCGTATTCGAAATCCAACTTTTCTAATTTCTCCTTTTCGCACGGACCATCAAGCCCGATAATATGTTGTTTTTAAGATTAATTCCATAAAAATCCAAAGTTGATACATCTACAATTAATTTTTTAACTATCAAAAAACCGCAAACTAAAATACTTGCAAAAAATTTACTCAAAATTATCAAAAGTCTTAAATCGATATATTTGTGACAAATTTACTTTTTTTAGTTTCCGTTAAATTTAAATGATACTACAAAAAAAAAAAAAAAAACCACAAATTGATATACCGTAATAGATGGAGAGCAAAACCCTAAATTAGTATACTCATCAGTTGTCACATTTATCAAATTCAGTAATTTGACAGTGAAATTTAACAAAATCTAATAAATGTTAAATTTATCATGAATGTACGAATTTGAGATTTTTCATAATATTAGCACGTTGCCACGTCGTCTTCCCAAAAAAAAAGCTTAGTGGAACTACTGAGAGGGAAAACTATAGCCATTCTTCAGTAGTCGCCAATCTTGCTATCGTGCTTTATCCTCTGCTGCTATTCTCGGTTCATTCTCGCTCTCGTCACCTATTAATCGAAACTACTCCTCACTGGACGCTGGTCTAGTTAACTGAGAGTAGTTACTCTTTCCATTCTCTCCCAACCACTCTCAATCTCCACCACCAACCCCCCAATGCACCGCCACCTGCTCCTCTTCACGGCAGCGACCGTCCTCCTCCTCCTCCCGACGGCGTCGTCTCTCTCTGCTGGCGAATCTCTCTCCAACTGCAGCCGAACCTTCAGATGCGGTGACGTCGTAAACATCTCCTACCCCTTCACCGGCGGTGACCGCCCCTCCCATTGCGGCCCGCCGGAGTTCCGCCTCAGCTGCGCCAGCTACCCCGAGCTCACAGTCGGCTCCCTCATATACAATGTCAAGGCACTCGACCAGACTAGCCGATCTCTCACTCTCGCAAGAGCCGATGCTTACGACGTCGACTCCTGCTTGCAGCAATACGCCAACACCACTCTTAACTCCAACATCTTCACCGTCGCTAACGACAGTGAAGTCCTCACCTTGTTTTATAAGTGTTCGAACTTGACGAACATCAATCCCAATAATCAGTTCACTTGCTGGATCAATGGGTCCGGGTTCAAAAGGGAAAACTATTACTTGATCGGCGCTGTCCCCACTGACCCGATTCTTAATGGGAGCAAGTGTGAAGTGAGCGCCACGGTCCCAATTCAGCCGTCCGTGGCGAACAAGTCCACCATCTTCTCGTATAAGTCCTTTCTCCCAGAGGCTCTGACGACGGGTTTTGAGGTGAATTACACGAATCCGTACGAGGATCACTGCGTGATGTGTGGTGGGATTGGTGGGGAGTGTGGGTTCGACTCTGATCAGGGGAAGCCCATTTGTATCTGTGGTGACCATATTTGTTCCACATCGACACCGGGTACTTCAATTGATCCCCTTTCTGTTCGTTCAAATGAATCGGAGGGCGTGCTCCGGGATTGCTGATCTGAAACTGAGTTGTTTTCTTATCATGCGTGCTAGTTTCCCCCTTGCACCTTTTACTTTAGTCGAGGAACAGCCCCATAGCAGAGAAGCTTTTTGATAAAGCTAGAGGCTAGAACAGACAGCTCCCTTATTATAGATAGATGGAAAAGGATGTGGCATTCCAATCCAATCGAAGGAGAGAGGAAGTTACTTGAAATAGATCAGCATCGCTTTATGAATAGTTTACGATGATTTCCAACATAGAAAGGACTTCATGTCTTGAACATGATTTGAAAATGTGGACAAGGTTTTCATTCTTTGGGTGTTTGCTATCGGCAATTTCTACATACACTCAATTTACACTAGATTCTTGTAGGTTGATAGCATAACGGTTTTTGGACTACTCCGAGAGTAATTATCTTGTTTGAGTTACAAATTTTTGAATGAGTGGATCCCATAATAATTTATAATAATTTACTATTTGATTTTTTGTGATTGTTATTCTTACAATAAATTAAAACTTATCACTCAATCATTTCTCTTTTTGTAATTATAGAGTACCCCGTTTCCCCTTTCCAAGGATCCAACAAGAGGAGAAAACTTATCATAGGTAAACATTTCTTTGATACCGTTGGATTTGTATCTCTTGCTTTCGTAGATCATTAATATCTTTTAAGAGATTGAAAATGATAGGTGGAGCGTCTGCTATTGGTGCTTCAATATTTGCAATTGCCATCATTTTCACCTGGAAGGTTCTACTCTTCAAGAACAAGAAAGATGGCGAAGTTGAGCAATTGATAGAAATCCTTGGATCTCTTGTTCCAAGAAGATATCGATATATCGATTTGAAGAAAATGACAAAATCATTTTCAAAGAAACTTGGTCAAGGAGGATTCAGTGCAGTGTATAAAGGAAAGACGAGAGATGGTTGTCTTGTGGCAGTGAAAATTCTGACAGAGTTGAAAAGTAGCCCAAAAGAATTTATCAATGAAGTTGGGAGCATTACTAGAACTTCTCACATTAATGTAATCACTCTCTTAGGTTTTTGTTACGAAGGGAAGAAGAGAGGTTTAATATTTGAGTACATGCCTAATGGTTCGTTGGATAAGTTCATAAATTCTGAAAGAGCTTTAAATACGAGTAGTTCCTTGGAATGGAAAATACTATATCAAATTGCAATCGGCATTGCTCGTGGGCTAGAGTATTTGCATCGAGGTTGCAATACTAGAATCTTGCATTTCGATATAAAACCTCAGAACATCTTGCTCGATAGAGATTTTACCCCCAAGATTTCAGATTTTGGCCTTGCTAAACTTTGTCATGGACAAGAGAGTGCTGTATCAACTCTCGGCATGAGAGGAACGGTTGGATTTATTGCACCAGAAATTGTTTGTCGAAACTTGGGAAGAGTGTCTCACAAGTCTGATGTTTATAGTTACGGAATGTTGATTCTTGATATGGTAGGCATAAAAAATTTTGACATCAAAATTTCCAATAATAGTGAAATGTACTTTCCAGAATGGATTTATAGGAATTTAGAGCCTGGCAAAGATTTGAAATTGCCGATGAATGTGACAGAGGAGGAGGAAGTGTTGGCGAGGAAGATGATCATTGTGAGTTTGTGGTGCATTCAAACCAATCCATTTGATCGGCCACCAATTGTAAAGGTGATAGAAATGTTGGAAGGAAGCTTTGAATCATTGCAAATGCCACCGAAGCCCATCATGTATTCTCCATCGCGAGAATTGTCACACCACCGGGAAATGTCGATGTCAAATTCTAATGGGAACCATGAGGAGGACAGGATAGTGGAGAATTTGGAGGAAAACAACTGATGATAAAGTTGTAGTGCATGATATAACTCCTAGAGGTAATTGTCATGCTTCAATTTAGATTGAATAAGTTGTTCATAGAGTTGTGATGAAAGAAGAGAGGACAATTTTGTTATAATTGCCTGCATATCGTATTCTTGCAAACATTCACGTCGAGATCAATATTTAGAATAATATAACATATGTAGTTTTATATCCATGCAACACGGTGACATCCTTCTAGCTTAACCGTAAAATTAGTGTGAATGGGACCATATTTTCTAGATGTGTGACACGTCAAAAGCATCCAATTCGTAAACAATCAGCTAGGGAAAATGATAAGAAGAGACGCATGCTCTTACAATTGATAATCCCACATGAATAACAGGTTCACTAAGAAAATTCCATAATTAAAAGAACCAACCCCCAATAATATTTTCCGAAACAATACTGAGTCTTTGCCATCTAAATTTCTTGAATAATATACCGTCACCTTTTGACAATGCATTTTGGCTTTTTTACAAGCATTAAGCACTTAAAAACATTGCAGCCTTCTGAAAGAGCTGCCTACAATAAGAAATTAAGATCTAGACATAATCGACTATATTTGAGCGAATATGCTGTTCAAAATAGGGAAAATTGTTCTAAAAGTCCAAAATCTATTGATCATTTTAGTCTTAAGTCTTTTGATGATTTGCTAATTTAGTTCTTTTGGCTAATGTCAGTTGGAAATTACTAACGTGGACGACAGCAGTCCCACATGACATGGCTGGATCTGAATGAGCTCATGAGCCTTGTAGGGTGTTTTATGCCCCTCAACATTTGTGTCATAAACAAGAAAACAGTATATTTCATATAAAGTTAAGCAAAAAAAGCAAATAAAGTATGAAAATAAATCTCATCGAATCATATCTTTACATTTGCAACATGGCATTCGGTTGAAGATTGAAAAAGCATATATATCCTTCAAATTTTCCCTATCTGGGAGAGTCTCGGGATGAAAGTACTTTTACCTGCCTCAGAGAATTCCCCGGATCAAACTGGCTATCAGCGTAGGCCAAACAGTATATTTCATATAAAGTTAAGCAAATAAAGCAAATAAAGTATGAAAATAAATCTCATCAAATCATATCTTTACATATGCAACATGGCATTCGGTTGAAGATTGAAAAAGCATATATATCCTTCAAATTTTCCCTATCTGGGAGAGTCTCGGGATGAAAGTACTTTTACCTGCCTCAGAGAATTCCCCCGATCAAACTGGCTATCAGCGTAGGCCAAAGGGGCCAAACCTATCTGGAGTAGACGAAAATGGAAGAACTAAAACAATTAGCCTTGCATTCCACCCTCCTCCTAAATGGTCCTCCATTTGCCGGCCCTGGCAAAGGAAAGCCCAGACTCTTAAAAACACATCGTCGCCCTCCCGAACAAATTTCGGCACATGAGATGAAGAGACAATATTGCAGAAGGAAATAACCAGAGCAAATGCTCAGGCTCACGGCCACAGCCCCTCTCCTTCGATGATGATTCCATATCCTATCAAATCATGCTCGAGAGACAATTGCTGTAAGTCCTGGCCAGCAGTCGCTGCCCCGGAGTCCGCAAATCCCCTTCAAGAATCGAGCCTGGAAGCTGAGGACGGTTATGAGCAGATGTTCCGTACAGCTCCTCTGAATCCATCATCCTTAACCCTGTTGAGAAGCCACTATCGATAAATTTCAGGATGCGTGGTGGTCTGACAATGATGAAGATACGGGATCCGCAACTTCTAAACCATGTGCAGCAGGGTCAAACAAGAGGCAATTCCATATTTCAACGTCATGAAGGGAATCTTTTATACTCGATGATCTCCCATATCATAAGTGGCCAGAGAGATTGCAAGCGTTCTATGCTCAATTAGCCACCAAAACCCTTAGCATCAGAGTTCGCCATTATTATATTCTTTCAACAGTTGTCAGTAAATTCATTGGAAGCCGTCGAGATTGGCGGACGTCTCTTTCTAAAGAGGACAGGATAGCCCTTCTGGTCCTACAAGAATTCAATCAAGTGATCCAAATTCTCCATCAATTTTTCATCGACAATTTTTCATCAATTTTTTCCAACAAGAGAAGAAATCTTGACAAACACTCCAAAGAAATGCTGAAGCTTTCAGATGTGAGTCTTAAGTCAGCATTCCTATCATCCATTCCGAAGTAGATAGCTATATTAGTGAAAGATCTTTTCAAAATTGAAGGGAATAAGTATATTGAAAGTTCTAAAACTTGTCATCAAAGTGCAATTAAACCCAAAAACTTTCAAAAAGAGCAATTCAGTCCTAATAATTGTCATGAAAGTGTAATTAAGTTCTTATATTTTTCAAAAAGTACAATTCACTCAAAAATATTATCATGAAAGTGCAATTTAGTTTTAAAATTTTCAAAAAGTGCAATAAAGTCTTAAAATTTATCAAATAGGTGCAATTTAGTCTTTCCATTAACTCAATCTAATTTGACAAAAAAAAATGCCAACAAGTTTTAGAACTTAATTACATTAATTTGACTAGTTTCATGACTTGATCACACTAACTTGACAATATTTAGGACTTGATTGTAATTTTTGAAAATTTTGATACTCAATTGTACATTCATAATAAATTTTGTGACAAAGTTTTAAAACTCAATTATATTTCATGACAAATTTTAGGATTTTAAGTGTACTTTTTCCAAATTGAAATAGAAGACTCGTTGTGCCACCCTTGGCAAACTCCAGTTAGTAATCCATATTGCAATAGTAGAATTGTGTCTTGGAAGAAAAGCAATGAAGGATTACTTGCATGACAAAAGAGAGAATTTGACAAGGCCCGTTTAAAGCCTGCTCGCTCAACGATCCCTCTTTGACGTGCCGTAGCAAAGAAGAAACGGCATTTCTGGAAAGTTTAGTTCTTAAATCTTCCAGATGAAGAGAAGGAGGATATATAGACTCCTCTGTGAAAAGAAATTCCAAAAAAAAAAAAAAAAAAAAAACAAAAACAAAAGACAGATGTTTCGTCTGTGATCGCAAAGGACGCTTTGCAGAAAAAAAATGCCCTCAAGCCAAGAAAAAGGAATGCATATGTTGCAAACCATTGAGACGAAGACCAGAGTATTTTTCCAAGAAGATGATTCTGAATCAATTTTATACTTCCGGTCAATGATCCTAATCCAGATCCATAGCTTTGCTTCTTATCCCAAGATCCAAAAACACCAAACATCCAAAGTTTTTGTCAGACCTCTCATGCTCCCAAACCATGCATTCCAATTCATATCTTTCTTTCCAAACATGGCAAGCCCATTTCAGTTACTGCCCTCATAGATATTGGCACAAATGCACATATCTTTGATCTTAAAATTCTTCCACAAGAAATTTGGTAAATCTCAAAGTCATCACAAAGTGAGGAAAAGTAAGTCTTAAACCTATTATATTTGTGTCAATTTAGTTATAAACTTTTTAATAGTGTCAATTTAATCATAAACTTTTTGATTTGGTACTAGTTCAGTCTTTCCGACTAACTTTGGTGGGATATTGCTGACGTGAACACTAGCTGGCTTACGTGACACCGTCGAGGAAAAATTCTAAAAAGGGACCTAAAGTGTAATTTTTTTCTCAAATAAAGACCTAAAGTGGACATTGTTTTAAATAAGGACATAAACTGCCATTATTTTCTCAAATAAGAGCCTAAAGTGGATGTTGTTTTAAATGAGGACTTGAAATAGTTATGTTTGTTTCAAATAAGGGCCTGGGGTGGTTATGTCCGTTGCAAATAAGGATCTAACTTTCGACGGTTAAGGGTATTTTCGTGATTTGTCATTTTTCCCATTTTTCCTCTTTTTTTTTTTTTTTTTTTTTTTTTTTTTTTTTTTCTGGTTCTTCTTCTTCCTCTTCGCTAGTGGCTGGCCAGCCACCGTAATGCCTATAGAGGGCTAGGCGACGATCACCCTCGCCATCGAGGGCCACTCACGCCGGCCACAAGCAAGGGACGGCCTCGCCTAGGCAAGGCGACCCTCGCCCAAGGGCCATCCGCGAGGTTGGCCCTCGTGGCCCTAGGTGAGACCGATCTAGCAAGGGTGGCCTCGCCCACGGCCAACGAGGGCTAGGTAACCAACGAAGAGAAAGAAGAAGAATCGAAGAAAAAAAAAAGGAAGAAGGGGGGATGCCAAATGACGTAAATACCCTTCATTGGTTGGAAAATTTAGTCGGCGAGCAACCCGTGAGGTTGGGTCCTTATTTGAAACAACCAAAACCACTTCAGCGAGCTTTTATTTGAAACAACTAAAATCACTCAAGGTTCTTATTTGAAATAAAGTCCACTTCGAGTCATTATTTAATAAAAATATAACACTTTAGGTCTCCTTTTGGAATTTTCCCCACCGTCGAAGCTGATGTGGATAATTTTTAATAATATTTTAATAGTTTTTGGATTATCTATTATTTATTCATGTCTTTCTTTTTTCCTTTCTTCTTCCTATTCGATGTCGGCCACTAGTCATAGGTGATGGCCGAGCGGGTTGGCTTTGCCTAGGTGAGTGTTGGTACCTACATCCACATAGAGAGATAGTAGCAAAAAATCAACTATAATCGGAGAATCGAAGTTACGGCTCTAATATTTCCCTCACTTAAGCTCTACTTGTTTAGTGGAAAATATATAATTTGGAAACCATTTCTCTAAAAATAATCACTTGTATCATTTACAAAAATTAACGAATAAAAGATATTTGCATTGTCAAAAAAATATTGAACATATATTATTCTCATGAAAATAATTTTCATTGATTAATCATTTCGATTGAAATAAATGATCATTTTTAGGAAAATATTTTTTAAATTCAAATTACATCCAAAACTTAAAGTATTTTTAAGAAAACAAATCAATTGGATGTAAAACACACGACACGAATCACATGACGCAAGAACTTTTCCACGCGCCGAACCAAGAAGTCACGTTCTTCTTCTTCTTCTTCTTCTTTTTTTTTTTTTGGTTCTTCAAACGGCGGGTCCAGCAAGATCACCCTGCGGCTCTTCACACCTAGGAAAGCCCACGAACTTTTTCATTTTCCTCTTATACTTCGGCCCCACATGCGCGACTAATCCCTTTGTCAAACCGAGATGTTCATCTTCTCCAACAAAAAGAAACAAATCCTTTGCCCATTGAGAGGAAAAAAAAAAGAAAAAAGAAAAACAAATCAGCAACTTCTTCATTTCAAACCACTTCTCACTCTCGATTTGGATTAAGGAAAGGTTCCCTTGAAGGCCAAATTTTTTCTACCGTACGAATCGGTCGACATCCTTCCTTCAATTCTATCCCATATTCGAGACATATTTTTCCCTTATCTAGTTAGTTACATCCACTCTTACTCCCCCCCCCCACAACAACCGATGCACCGCCGCGTGCTCCTCCTCATCACGGCGGTGACCGCCCTCCTCCTCCTCCTCCTCCCCCTCCCCCCGACGGCGTCGTCTTTCTCCGCCGGCAACTCTCTCTCCAACTGCAACCGAACCTTCAGCTGCGGCCCCCTCGTAAATGTCTCCTACCCCTTCACCGGCGGCGACTGCCCCGCCCACTGCGGCCCGCCAGAGTTCCACCTCAGCTGCATCGGCGATTACCCCGAGCTCACCGCCGGCTCCCTCACATACCACGTCCAGGCACTCAACCAAACTAGCCGATCGCTCACTCTCTCAAGAACCGATCCTTACAACGGCAACGCCTGCTTGCAGCAATACGCCAACACCACTCTCAACTCCACCATCTTCACCTTCGCTAGCGACAACAGAGACCTCACCTTGTTTTATGAGTGTTCGAACTTGACGGACGTTAGCCGCGATAATCTGTTCAGTTGCAAGATCAATGGGACGGAGACGGACAACTGTTACTTGATCGTGAAGAAGATTATGCGCAGAGAGGAAAACAAAATGAAGAATCTGTAGAGAGATCTTGAGATGAAGAACTTCTTCTTTATTCTATTTTCTTTGATATCGTACAAATGAGAGCTTAGCCTTTTATATACAAGGACTAACTCTGAAATTCTGTTTTACGAGTTATGAATTCAGTTGAAGAAGAAGTAACTAACTGAAGCAAACTTTGACTAACACTTTATGCAGAATGTTCATAACTAGTTTTCTTCTCATTCTTCTCGGTAGCATGTACGTCTTCTTCTTCTTCTTCTACATATGTTTTCTCTTTATCACTCGTGTATGTCTTGCTTCCTCTGTTCTTCCCGGTATCTCTTTCCCCTTGCTTTTGTTCTTCTGCTGACTTTTCTTAACAGCCCCCCTCAAATTGGAAATGGGTGAACACCCGATTCCTAATTTGATTCGTAGCTGGTAATGTGTAGTACGAGAGAGAGGTTTAGTAAATATATCAGCAATTTGACAGCTACTGGGAATGTATTTGACTTGTAATGACCCTGATGAGACTTTTTCTCTGACAAAATGAAAGTCTATCTCAATATGTTTGGTGCGAGCATGAAGAATAGGATTAATAGTGAGAGAGATAGCAGATTTATTGTCACAGAAGAGCTGTGTTGGACAAGTCAATGAGCATCCTATATCACGAAGAACAAAGCTGATCCAGGTAAGTTCTGCAGATGTGGAAGCAAGTGCACGATACTTTGCTTCTGTAGAGGATCGACTAACTGTGGATTGTTTCTTGGCAGCCCAAGATATGAGATTGGAGCCAAGATATGTACAAAAACCTGTTGTTGATCTTCTTGTCTCAACACATCCTGCCCAATCTAAATATGAGAATCCATATAGGTGAAGAGAGCTTCGAGAGTGAATGAAGACTCCAAGATTCAGAGTTCCTTTTACATATCTTAAAACTCTCTTGAGTTTATGTAGGTCTGCTATAGTTGGTTTTTGTAATTTCGACATAGTTGATTTGTAGCATATGCAACATCGGGTCTTGTTAAAGTCGATCATCAAGGCCTCCTACTAGGCTTCGATATTCGAAAGGATTGAAGAGTAGCTCAGAATCATTTATCAGAACAGTGGGCTTCAATGATACATGAGTGGTGATTGGTTTACACTCAAGCATATGAGCTCGAGTAAGAAGATCCTTGGCATATTTAGTCTGGCATAGAAACAGATGATCAGAGGTGTTTTTAACTTCAATGCCAAGAAAGTAGTGTAATGATCCAAGATCTTTCATATGGAACTGAAGACTGAGTGAATGAATAAGGTTGGAAAGAGACTGAGAGGAGCTTCCAGTTAGTACAATATCATCCACATATAGAAGTAAAAGAATAGTGTCTATATCAGTATGATAGATGAATAAAGATGGGTTAGTTGAGCTGCAAAAGAACCCATATTCAAGCAGAAAGTTGCTGAACTTGTCGAACCAGTCTCGAGGGGCTTGTCGAAGTCCATAGAGTGACTTCTTGAGAAGGCATACATGGTGAGGTTTCTTGGGATCTTGAAATCCAGGAGGCTGCTCCATGTAGACTACCTCATTCAATGTACCATGTAAGAATGCATTTTTGACATCTAGTTGATGAATTGTCCAGTGTTTCATCATGGCTACTTGACGAACTATGCGAATTGTTGCATGCTTAATGACTTGGACTAAAAGTTTCGTAAAGTCAATGCCTTCTTCTTGATGAAATCCCTTAGCAACTAGCCGAGCTTTAAGTCTATCAAGACTACCATCAGCTGTGAGCTTTGTTTTAAATACCCACTTGCAGCCAATTATATTCATTTGATTAGTTCGAGGGATTAGTTCCCAAGTTCGATTCTGGTGAAGTGCATCCATTTCTTCTGTCATTGCTTTGTACCAGCCTTTATGTGCTAATGCTGTTTTAATTGTTTTTGGCTCAGGAGGTACTTCATATGTAGCAAGACATGCATACGAGGATTGACCTTAACAATACCGGACTTAGACCTAGTCTTCATAGGGTGAGTAGTTAATGTACCTTGAGAAGTCATCGATTATTTGAGGTGTTTTGTTCTGATTTGATTCATCGATATCTCGGTTATTGAACTAGGTACTTCAATTTGTTGAGGGCTATCTTGAGCGAAGTGATGGATACTCGTTCCACGTAGTTTCAAATTTGGTGATATAGAAACTGCTTGTTCTGTGTATTCAGGTGAGATCCCTCCATTTGTGTGATTCATTGTGGCTTCTTTTTCCCAATCTATATACTGAGAAGTTGAAGGAGTGGTGTGATTTGTAGTCGAGGAAGCTAAGAACTGCTCTTCTTCTATCCACAATTTATATAAGTGTGTATAGGATGGATAGACTGTTGCTAATTTTTGAGAGAATGGGAAAAAATTCTCATCAAATACTACATGTCGACTAATGTAAACATGACCAGTAGTAGGGAGAAGGCATCGATATCCCTTATAGTGATCACTATATCCAAGAAAGACACAGGTTAGAGACCGTGGATCAAGCTTATTCTGTGCATATGGTCGAAGACACGGATAGCAAGCACGACCAAAAGTTACGAGATGATCATATCTTGGATTATCTTTGATATAACTTGCGAAGGGAGACGCATCTGTAGTTTTTGAGTAGGGAGAATGTTAACAATATAATTTGCGAGTTACAAATGCATCTACCCAAAATTTTAGTGGAATTTTCGCATGATATAGCATAGCCGGACCAAGTTCGACTATATGCCGATGCTTCCTTTCGGGTATCCCATTACATTCGGTGTATATGGACAAGATATATGCTTTGTTGAATGCCACAATTACGTAAGTGAGTTCTGAATTTTTGGCTAATAAACTCTCCTCCACCATCACACTTTGAAAGGTCTCGGATCTTACGGTTATGCTGATTTTCTACTAATTTTTGAAACATGAGAAAGATACTATAGAACTCTGACTTCAGCTTTAAAGGGTATATCCAACTGAACCGAGAGAAATTGTCAACAAAAATGACATAATACTTGAAACTCTGGAAAGATTTAACTGGAGAAGGTCCCCAGATGTCACAGTGGATCTGTTGTAGAGGTTTTGTGGCTGTAAAATTCGACAATGGAAAAGGTAAAGCAGTACTTTTAGCTATTTGGCAACTCCTACATACGAGTGTGATTCTTTGTTATACTTTTGAATCAAATTTTGAGCCTTCAATTGCTTCAAGATACTCGATTTGTGTGAGCCAGACGTTGATGCCGAGATACTTTCTGCAACAATCCTTTGTCTTTGTGTGAAATAAGCACAGCATGAGGGTCTACTCGTATAACCCTCTAACCTTCCTTCCTAGCTTCATGGTTGTGTTGGTTGTCTTGTCCTTGAGATACACACCAGTTTTGTCAAAAATAAAGGAACGGGGGTAATCATCGGTGAATTTTGATACGATAAAAGATTTTTCTTAATCTCGGAACTATCGGCACATCATTTAGAGGCAAGGCAGCAACTGCAGCATTTAATATTGTATTACCAATGTATTTGACAGGTAAACACAGACCATTGCCTATCATAACTGTTTCAGAATTGTCATTTTTAGAAAGACTGTGAAGTATACCAGCATTGGAAGTGATATGAGCTGTTGCTCCAGTGTCTGGATACCATTCTTGATCAGTTGTCTCCTCGATATGTAGTGCTGCTAGAGCTGTTGGTATATCCTCAGCTTGGTAGGAGTTATCAAACCGATACCAACAATGTAAAGCATCATGACCAGGCCTTTTACAGATTTGACACTCAAGTCGCTTTTGTTCTGCTGGTTTCTCTAATTGTATCTTTGAATTTGATGTAGGATATGACCTGATATTAAAATACCTTTGTGCTGATACATTGTATGGTCTAAACCCTTGAGCAGAACCTAAGCCGAGGAGGTACTTGATTTGTTTGAACTGCTGATTTTCTTGTTCATAGTTCGAGTTACTATTCACTGTAACTCATATTTCTTCCAGGATAACCAAAGTTTCTATACCTGGTATTATATGTTCTTCCTCTTCCATAACCTCTTCCCCCACGATTACTTATTCTCGATCCTCTAGGAATAACATTTGATTGTATATATTCTCTGTCAGCCTCTTCGTTTTGTATGGCTTCAGTTTTCCTTTGTCCATAGTAAGCTAGGTTAGGTCTGAACTGATTTAAAGAATAAGTCTGTAACCCGGCTTCAAATCTTTCTAAGTGTGAGATTACTTCATCATATTCTGGTTGGGGTTTCAAACAGTAGATTGTGGTTTTAAAACTTTCGTACTCAGGTCCCAAGCCTTCCAAAATTCCAAATAACTTTGTGATTTCATCCACTGGTTTCCCTATGGCATTCAATTGATCACATATTGACTTGTATTCCCTAAGATATGCTGATAATGTTTGTTCACGTTTCTGACAAGCCTGCAATTTTCCTCTTAGCTCAAACTCCTTAGCTACTGATTTTTGTGTGAACCGATTTAACAAAACTTGCCAAACTTCATAAGCAGTGTTTAACCCTATTATCAAGGCGAGTATATTTTCGATCTTTGCACCACTAATCCAAGAGGATACCAGTTGATCGGTTTTTATCCAATCATTATAATCGGGATTAGAGATCTCGAAACTTGACCTCCTTCTTCAACCCGTATTGTCTTTACAGGTGGTGAAATTTCCCCATTCACAAAACCGAATAGATCTTGGCTTCTTAAGAACCTATAGAATTGAGCTTGCCATAGGAGGAAATTGTCCTCGGCTAATTTGATGGTAACGAAATTCGAGATATTTACATGAATAGGAAATGGATATCTCAAACTTCTTGCTGCCATTCTATTCTTCCCGATCTTAGATCAACTCTAGTTGCGAGACACAAACTCTACTGATTTGCAGTAAGATGCAAATGAGAATCTCGCTGATCTATATGTGGATGAAGAATACCGACTTACAGAACTTTGTTGAACAACTTCGGATATCTTCAGAGATCAAAGAGGCTTTGAATCTAACTTTGATCTGGTGCAGATCTTCTCTATTTATTCAGCATCAAGATGATTTCTTCAGGATGCGGCAGCTCTGATACCATGAAGAAGATTATGCGCAGAGAGGAAAACAAAATGAAGAATCTGTAGAGAGATCTTGAGATGAAGAACTTCTTCTTTATTCTATTTTCCTTGATATCGTACAAATGAGAGCTTAGCCTTTTATATACAAGGACTAACTCTGAAATTCTGTTTTACAGTTATGAATTCAGTTGAAGAAGAAGTAACTAACTGAAGCAAACTTTGACTAACAGCTTTATGCAGAATGTTCATAACTAGTTTTCTTCTCATTCTTCTCGGCAGCATGTACGTCTTCTTCTTCTTCTTCTACATATGTTTTCTCTTTATCACTCGTGTATGTCTTGCTTCCTCTGTTCTTCCTGGTATCTCTTTCCCCTTGCTTTTGTTCTTCTGCTGACTTTTCTTAACAGATCGGTGCTGTCCCCACAGACCCGATTCTTAACGGGAGCAAGTGTAAGGTGAGCATCACGGTCCCAATTCTGCCGTTCTTGGCGATCACGCTTACCACAGACCGGTGGAGGCTCAGAGAGGCTGTGCTGAGGGGTTTTGAGGTGAATTTACACGAATCCGTACGAGGATCAGTGGGTGATGTGTGGTGGGATTGGTGGGGAGTGTGGGTTTGACTCTGATCAGGGGAAGCCCATTTGTATTTGTGGTGACCAAATTTGTTCCACATCCCCCAGCAAGCCCATTCCGACCGCAGGTACTTCAATTGACCCACTTTTTGTTCGTTCAAATGAATCAGATGACATGCTGCGGAATTGCTGGTCTGAAAATAAGTTATCTTCTTATCATGCTAGTTTCCCCCTTACGCCTTTTACTTTAGTCAAGGAACAGCCCCACAGCAGATAAGCTCTTTTAAAAAGCTTGAGGTCGGAAAAGATAGCTCCCTTTTTTTAGGAAGATGCAAAAGGATGTGGCACTCCAATCCAATCGAAGGGGAGAGGAAGTTACTTGAAATAGATTAGCATCACTTTATGGATAGTTTATGGATGATTTCCTTCACAAAAAGTACTTCAGGTCTCGAATATGATTTGAAAACGTGAACAAGCTTTTCACTCTTTGGGTGTTTGCTGTCGGCAATTTCTACGTACACTCAATTTGCACCAAATTCCTATAAAATTGTAGTCAACCCTGGAAATAATAGATTTTCTTTTTCCAGGATCCAACAGGTGGAGAAAACTTTTCTTAGGTAAACAACAGCTCTTTGACATCACTAGATTTGTATCTCTTGCTTTGGTAAATTATTGATATCTTTCAAGGGATTGAAAACGACAGGTAGAGCATGTGCTATTGGTGCTTCAATATCTTCCTGCCATTTTCACGTGGAAGGTTCTACTCTTCAAGAACAAGAAAGATTGTGAAGTTGAGCAATTGATAGGGATCCTTGGATCTCTTGTTCCAAGAAGATACCGATACACTGATTTGAAGAAAATGACAAAATCATTCTCAGAGAAGCTTTGTCAAGGAGGATTTGGTGCAGTATATAAAGGGAAGACCAGAGATGGTTGTCTTGTGGCGGTTAAAATTTTGACGGAGTTGAAAAGTAGTCCCAAAGAATTTATCAATGAAGTCGTGAGCATTAGTAGAACTTCTCACATTAATATAATCACTCTCTTAGGTTTTTGTTACGAAGGGAAGAAAAGAGCTCTAATATTCGAGTACATGCCTAATGGTTTGTTGGATAAATTCATATATTCTGGAAGAGTTTTAAATATAAGTAGTTCCTTGAAATGGAAGATACTATATCAAATTGCAATTGGCATTGCTCGTGGGCTAGAGTATCTACACCGAGGCTGCAATACTAGAATATTGCATTTGGATATAAAACCTCATGACATCTTACTTGATAGAGATTTTACCCCAAGATTTCAGATTTTGCCCTTGCTAAACTTTGTCACGGGCGAGAGAGTGTTATATCAATTACTGGCATGAGAGGAACAATTGGGTTTATTGCCCCAGAAGTTGCTTGTCGAAACTTGGGGAGAGTCTCTTACAAGTCGGATGTTTATAGTTACGGAATGTTGGTTCTTGATATGGTAGGCTTTAGAAATTCTAACATCAAAGTTTCCAACAGTAGTGAAATGTACTTTCCAGAATGGATTTATAGGAACTTAGAGCTCGGCAAAGATCTAAAATTGCTAATGAATGTGATAGAGGAGGAGGAAGTGCTAGCTAGGAAGATGATCATTGTGAGTTTGTGGTGCATTCAAACCTATCCATCTGATCGACCTCGAATAGTGAAGGTGATAGAAATGTTGGAAGGAAGCTTTGAATCACTGCAAATGCCGCCAAAGCCCATCTTGTATACTCCATCACAAGAATTGTCGCAACAATGTGAAATGACAATGTTGAATTTCAATGGGAGCCACGAAGAGGATGGAATACTAGAGAATTTGGAAGAAAGCAATAACTGATGGTAAAGTGGTAGTGCATGATATAACTCCTCGAGGTAATTATCATGCCTTTCTTTAGATTAAATATGTTGTTATTAGAGTTGCAATGTAAGTAGAGAGTACGGTTTTGTTATTATGTCTGCATATTGTTATTCTTGCAAACATCGATGTCGACACCAACATTTAGAATAATGTAATAAATATAGTTTTAGATCCTACTAGTTTAACAGTAAAATTAGTGTGAATGGGACCATATTTGCTAGATGTTTGACTCGTCCATAGCATCTAATTCGTAAAGAGTCATATTTGCTAGATGTTTGACTCGTCCATAGCATCTAATTCGTAAAGAGTCAGCAAGGGAAAATGATAGGAAGAGAGTGCATGCTCTCCTAATTGATAATCCTACGGGAGTAATAGGTTCATTACGAAATTCCATAAGTAAAAGAACCAACTCCTCTTTGCCTTAAAAACTTCTTGAATAATATAGTGTCACCTTTCGACTATGCATTTTGGCATTTTTACAAGCATTAAGCACCTAAAAACATTGCAGCTGCTGAAAGGATTGCCTACACAATCATTGACTCTATTTGGTTGAATATGCTACTCAAAATGGGGAAAACTGTCTAAAAAATCCTAAATCTATTATATGGAGGCTAATCCAATTATAAACATTTTAATTTGGTCAATTTAGTCGTAAATCTTTTAACAATTTACCAATGGAATTCTTTTGGCCAATATTGATTGAAATTCACTAACATGGATGCTAGTAGTCCTACGTGGTCGGTGTTAAACCTGTCAAATGAGTGGGTTAGATAAAATTTGGGTTGAGTTGAAAATGGTCCGACTTAAATTGACCTATTTAACCCATATTAATCCATTTTTATGTAATGTAATTTTAACTGCTCAAATCCAACCCAACCCATATTAGTAAAACATATTCATATCCATACCAAAACATTTAATCTACTTAAAACTATTTGTAAGAATATGATACTTTGATAGATTATTTTATCAAATTTTTAAAAAATAAATTAACTAAATAAAATTTGTTTTTTTTTTATCAGTCCTACTCTATTCTTACTCTACACTTACTCTTAGACTTTTGCCCTGCATTTTGTAGGGCGTGGGAGTCAAAACCCACTTCTGAAACTTACGCGTCCCCACCCCATCCCCCTTCCATGTTGTTAGTAAATAAAAGAAAAAACATTAAAAAAAACCTAAAGATTGAAATGCGCATAAAGAAATATAAAAATATGCATATATTGTTGTTGTCGGTCTTAATAATTTTTTGAAGTTGAAGTGGCCTTTTCTAATCTCATGATTCACTTAAGTGGGAAAAAAATCTAAAATACAAATATAAAAACATGAAAGTAAAAATCTAATTTCCTAAAAATAGGAAAAAAGGAAATTTTAAAAGCCATGCTCGGCTCTGCTATCTCCTTGCGTAGAACGCAGGGTGTCGTCTTCTTTCTCTACCAACGTATGCACGTGTCACGGGCCGATCGATTGGGATCGTGACCGCGCGGCGACTTGGGCACTTTAGGATCGGGATGGATCGCCGAAGCACTTAAGCCAAGCCTTTGCACAGTCGAATGCTCACTCGCTCGCCTTACCCGGATCGTAGAGAGAGAAAGAATCTAGAAAGAAGAGCTCTGGAAAGAAGACTTGCTTTGTATTGCGGAGGTAGTGGATGATTACAAGTGAAGGAGGACACCCCCTTTTATAGTTGAGGGCCTCGGATTACATCCATTGATCTAGTATTCTACGGGCGGACGAGATCGTACCGCCTCAACTACCGGCATAAGTGCCAACTACCGTCTACCAACATAAATAGCGGAACGGACTCCCGTATTCTAGCTTAATGACATGTTCGCCCGTCCTTGCAAGTCGGAGAGAAGACTTGGTGGGAATCCGAGGGAGAGCAAGAGGTCCACGGGCGAGTTGGGGTCGACTCTGGGGAACCTCTTGGGTCGTCCATTTATCGGCTCGTGACATTCTCCCCCACTCAATCGAGCGACGTCCTCGTCGCTCTCAGCTTGACGGGCAGCCTTGCGGGCTTTAGCACGAGCTTTCTTTTTCTTGTTTTGCTTCGCTCGGATGCTCATGAACGAAGGACCACAACCTTCGATGATGAAGTCGGACGCACGCAGCTCGGTCTTTGGCTTGGACGGAGCAGGTGGTGCGCACTCAATCTCGGGGAAGAGTGCTTGGATGGGCATGGAGCTTGTTGGAGTAGGATCCAACTCAACCTTCGGCTTCACCTCGAACAGCTTGTTGATGCGCATGACGGCCTTCAAGCTCTTGTCGAGGCGTCGGATCGACGCGATGGTCTTGGTGTCGACCACCCCTTTGATCATGGGGATCATCGACGGGCATTTTTGGTCGAGGAGCATCAGACACTTAGTCCTCATGTCGATCATGGCTCCCACACTATGGAAAAACTACATTCCAAGGATGAGATCATAATCGTCAAGGGAGATTACCTCGAACGCCATTCGACCTTTCCATCCGCCAATCTTGACATCCACGTCGGGTGTTGATCCTACGCCATGAAAGTCGTCCGAATTGATCGGCTTGTATGACTTCTCGGATGGCTCCACGTCAAGTCCCAAGGTCTTCGCAATCTCGGTCGACATGAACATGTTGGATGCGCCGGTGTCGACCAAAGCGTAAAGCGTTAGGCCGCCCACTTCGACTTCCACGAAGAATATGTCGGTGTTTGGAGTGATTCCTTATCCTTTGGTCGGCGATCGGGCTTGGACCGGGTTGATCATCTTCACAGCCCCGATCCGGATCTGCCGTTTGTCTTCTTTTGGCGCCTCCTTCTCTTCCTCAATGGCAAGGAGGGCGTTGATACGGCCCCTCTTTAGGCACTTTTGGGTCCAGTGCATGCCTTGGCAAATAAAGCAAGGAGGGGGCGGAGGTTGATCGAACTTATTTGCGTGGTTGAACGGTGGTCGACCTCTTTGGAAGGACGGGTTGGAAGATCCTTCTCCCCACGCTTTAGCTCGGCCGCCTTGATCAGGCGTGCCTCGGGGATTGTTTCTTCCTTCGTCGTTGGGTCGATCCGACCTCCAATCTCTTGTTCGGTTGGTCCTCGACTCAACTCTGGTGAGGTCGACGAGTGACTCGGCCATGCTCAGCGCACACACAAGACTACTCACGTCTCGCCACTTCAGCTCAAGTTGTGCCCATGGCTTCAATCCATCCATGAATGCTTCGAAAGCCTCCTTTTCGCTCAGGTTGCGAATTTGGAGTTTGAGCTCCGTGAACTCCTTCACGTACTCTTGGACCGTGCCTCTTTGCTCGAGGCGATGGAGCATGCTTCAGGCTTCTTGTTGAGCGAACTCGGGGAAGAAGTAGTCGCGGAATTCCCTCACGAAGTCGTCCCACATGTTCACGGGATCAGCACCACGTCTACTCTCGTCACACCTGTTACCTATGTAGCACGGACACTCTCCGGAAGCCTTCGTGTCGTGTCCGACACTCCGACACGTGTCCGACACGCTCCGATACGTCCCGACACGCGGTCAACGAGTGTCGAAAAATCCGACACGTGGTCAATTCTTTTCGACACGCTCCGACACGCGAGTCCAGAATTCCGACACATGATTCCGACACGCACGGGGTCAATTTTAAAAATTTATAATACTTGAGGGGTCAAAATATAAATATACACAAAAGAAGTAATAAAAGAAGTAATGAAATTGCTATAAATATACACACGGGTCAATTTTTTTTTTCATTTTTTTTAAAATCTTTTACTCTAAAAGAAGTAATAAAAAATGCTATATATGATAAATAAATAAATTTAAAAATATCATTTCAGCATTTTTATTTAAACAACGTTTTTTCTTCTAAGTTTTGTGTATTATTGTAACAAATTAAAATAATGAATGATATTATTTAATATTTTTGTGTAAATTAATTCTAGGCTATTATTATTATATAAAAATATATTTAATATATAACGTGTCGGAACGTGTCGAAATTCTCTATTTTTAAAAAATGACGTGTCGACGTGTCGTGTCGTGTCGTGTCACGTGTCACGTATCCGTGTCGGTGCTACATAGCCTGTTACGCCACCACAGCATCGCCGTATCAGATAGGAACATGGAAGCAGTTCGTACCTTGATCGACTCGTCTTGTATGTTGACGGCGCCGAAGTATTGTTCCATGCTCCAGACGAAGTTGTCCACCTCTTGTGCGGACCGGTTGCCTTTGAACTCCTTTGGCTTCGGGACCTCGATCTTGGTCACCGTTTAAGTAGGCGCCGCACCATTCGTGATGCTTAACTTGCATAGGGCGAGCTCGGTCTTGAGCTCTTGGATCTCCGCCTTCATGGCTTCAACCTCGTCCCTACACGGGCTTACCTTCTCGATTATTTGGATGCGCTCGTTCAAACCATCGATCGATGCTTCGAGAGCTTCGTCCTTGTCAAACAATGGAGCCGTGGCTTGGTTGATGCCGGTCGTGAAGTCTTCACGGATTGAGCCTTTGACCTCCATGATTTGGTCTCGCACGTCGTCAAGACCTTCCATGAGTTCGAATACGGCACTTCGGACCTTCTCGATCTTCTCATCGAACGTGGCCGCAGCATCCACCGAGTGATCTCTTTTCTTTGTTTTGCTGCGCGTGTCTATGCCTGGCGCAGTCTCTCCAACTATAGCCGCATCATGGCTCGACATTCTCTCAAACAGTTGGTGCTCTTCGATCTCTTGGAAACGGATCTCTCTTTAGCTTTGATACCACTTGTCACGGGCCGATCGATTAGGATCGTGACCGCGCGGCGACTCGAGCACTTTAGGATCGGGATGGATCGCCGAAGCACCTAAGCCAAGCCTTTGCACAGTCGAACGCTCACTCGCTCGCCTTACCCGGATTGTAGAGAGAGAAAGAATCTAGAGAGAAGAGCTCTGGAAAGAAGACTTGCTTTGTATTGCGGAAGTAGTGGATGATTACAAGTGAAGGAGGACACCCCTTTTTATAGTTGAGGGCCTTGGATTATATCCAGTGATCTAGTATTCTACGGGCGGACGAGATCGTACCGCCTCAACTACCGACATAAGTGCCAACTACCGTCTACCAACATAAATAGCGGAACGGACTCCCGTATTCTAGCTTAATGACATGTTCGCCCGTCCTTGCAAGTCGGAGAGAAGACTTGGTGGGAATCCGAGGGAGAGCAGGAGGTCCACGGGCGAGTTGGGATCGACTCTGGGGAACCTCTTGGGTCGTCCATTTATCGGCTCGTGACACACGCCTCTTCTTTCGCGTGGTCAATGGTCACTTTGTCACGCCAAGACTACCCTTTGCCGCACTGCCACCCTCATCGGGCCATCGCCTTTTCCAACCCGAGTTCAAGGACCTTCGGAAAACCAAGATCAACGCCAAAGCCGAAGCAGTTGGAGATCCTCAGCCTCATTTTCGAACCTCAAATTGGAGGTGGCGCTCTATCTTCGCTGATTTGGAGGTCCAAAACCTCTATTCCGAGGTCGCGGATCTTTTGTCGGTATTAGATCTAAGAAATTATGAGTCTTGGAGAGAGATGGTGATCCAAAAGTGAGAACAGAGGATGGTCGCGGTGCCCAAAGGATGAGCAATTGCAATGATGAGCGATGGAGGAAGGTGATGGTGCGCGAGTGATGGGGACGATGGCGATCCTCAAGGGATGAGCAACGGGGGCGAGTCATGCCCTTGCTCAGGGATTCGCAGATTACATTTTTAGGTTTGAGTTGATAAGTTGAATATGGGCCAATCGTAGACTCATAAACTTGGGCTCTAACGTCTTAAATCCATCAGGACTGTTTTTAAAATTTGAAGTGAGCCATATCCAATATGGGTCCATTCACCTTTGCTTGCAGTCGGCAAAGGCGTTGCGGCCCTTGCCAGCTGCCGACAAGAGCGTGGCGACCCTCCCCAGTGACTGGCTGGTGTCTGTAAACCCCTGTTGGCCACTAGGAAAAAAAATGAAGAAGAAAAAAGAAGAAAAAATAAAAAACAAAATTGAAAAAGTTACAATACCATTAAAAATCATTTAAGTCAGTGTTGACTATGCTACATATAATGATCGGTGTTCACGTCAGCAAATTGTAGCCAAAATTGATTGACTTAATTAGTAAAGTGTGAAAAGATATATAACTCAATTAATATTTATGACTCAATTAACAAAAATTGAAAAGTTTATAACTGAATAGGTAAAAGTGTAATAGGTTTAAACTTTTTGGACAATTTTCCTAAATTGGAGATGAAGTTGCAAGTGTGGAAGGATCCAACTTCAATAGTGGCCTCGGGTCTAAAAGGTGGCATGGTGAAGGAGCAGCACCAGTAGGTGTGGCGGTGGCTGCAGGGGTGTCGTTAGAGGTAGGTTTTCATGGAGCGGAGGCAAAGGTGTTGGGCTGAGTGGGGAGGTGAGTCATGGCTAGTTGTGGGGGTGGAATGAGATCAAAATGTTATTTATTTGATTGAAAATCATTTTCAAGAGAGATCCAAATATCAAAAAAATGTCTTTAGTTACGTGTCATCAAATAAAGGAAAACGAACAATTTTCCTGAAAAATGATTTTCCTTTATCATGGAGTTTTCCCAAAAATATATGTAACCTAGTTTTTTTTATTTATTTAAATGGATATTACGCCTTGAGATAGAAGAAACCCAAATATTATTGAAACAACATTATAGTGGTGAACATGGAAATCGAGAATTACACTAGAAATGCAATGTGATATTGCAAATTCCAATTACAAAAATCTAAAGGAAATTTTAGAAGCACTTAGCATGTGTGTGCTCGATATTTCATCCATCCTCAGTAAACTTGGAGATTAGAAGGTAGCATATGATTCTTTGTCTAAGATGAGCACATACAATAAATATGATGATAGTAACTCAAGTAGGCTGTATATATGAGCTGGATGGATAGTTGGTTTGCATGTTGTGGAAATTTTTAACTTAGGATAAATATGTCATCCGTTCGATTTTCGCTAATCGCATGTAAGTTGCATGTAAGTTGCTATGTGTCAAGGCCGTTCGAATCTCACTAATCGCGTGTAAGTTGTTATGTGTCAAGGCCATCTATATAGGCTACACCCTAATCTGAATTGGCTCATGGACCTTGTATGGTATTTTATGGCTTTCACTGCTGGTGTCCATGTTAAGATTGAATTTTTTTTCTTTTTTTAATATATTGTGGATCGTCTGATTTTCCCTTTCTGGGAGAGTCTCGGGATGAAGTACATTTTTTCGCCCCGGAGAATTCCCCGGATCAACTGGTTATCAGCATAGGCCGAGGGGGCCAAAACCCAACCGGAGGGGCCGAAATGGAAGCGCCGAAACAATTAGCCTCGCAGAGGTTCTTCTCAATTGGCAGACAGAAATTTCTCTTGCCCAAAATAGTGTTCTCAAGCCCCACAGCGATATACTCAAATCAACTGAGTCCAAGCTATGCATTGCACAATCAGCGGATGCAAAAATAAGATCATACAGTCAACCAAACAGCAGTAGTCACTAATAAGCTACTTCAAACTCTACAAGATATGCTAAAAAGGATAGAAACCGGGGCCATCCGTCTGCTCCTGAGACTGAAAAACTGAAGAGACGATAAATTCGATGTTTGATCTCTTTTTTTATTATGTCTATTATATTGTTCGATTGCTTTCTTTCACAACAAGTAGCCCAATCACAATTTAAAATTAAATGACTATTCCGTATATATGAGCAATCCGCAAGTGTTGCACCATATTTGATGTTTCCATAAATAAAAAAGTGAAGGTCTAATTTTCTCATTATTTTAGAACATATTGGATTTGTGGAAAAGAAAAAATTATTTAATGAGAATGGAAATATGGGAAATCATATTTTCATTTTAGGCAAGAAAGAATGAAAAATGAAAAAAAAAAATTACATTATATGAGCTCTAATGAAAAGCTTGCTTCTTTATTTTAATTCAGAAATTATCTGCGATTGTCTCCTTGTTTCATGGGCTTTTTCCCCTTAGGTGATGTAATTTCCACAATTCTCACGAATTAAATATACTTATGCCAATCGAAAAGCAAAACTCTAAATTAGTATACTCGTTAGTTGTCGCATGTCATCAATGATGAATTTTAATGGGAACTAACAAATGTTAAATTTATCATTGATGTACAAATTTAAAATTTTTCATGATATTAACCCTTATTTTTAAAGATCGTTGCGATGTCACCTTCCCAGAAAAAAAGCTTAGTGGAACTCCTGCTAAGAGGGAAAATTGTAGTCAGAACTCCCCAATCTAGCTACCATGCTTTATCCTCTGCTGCTATCCTCGATTCATTCTCACTCCCATCACCTATTAATTGAATCTACTCCTCACTGGACACTCATCTAGTTAGTAATTTCTTATAATCAATTTGTTGAACGGAATTGATTAAAAAGATCTTGTAACCTTTTGAAGGTAGAGATAAAAATCCACTTATTCCGGCTCCCCCATACAATTAAGATCTACGTTTCTATGAGTAATGCTTTTCAAAAAGGAACTTGTCTTCAAGATTGATATAATTAATTTGTGATTAATTCCATCAATTAATTTATAAAAGGAAAGTGAAATATTTGTTAGAGAACTAGACGTTGTAGATTAAATTCCTAATAAGTTCATTCTAAATCTTTGTCATAAAATCAATAAGTCCGAATCTGATTTTTTCCTCATTCTAGACACGATTTTAGTCTAGATTTTGTTAGAGTGAGAAATACTACTAGGAATGAATAGATTTTGCCAAAATCTTCGATATAACCTCTGAACCAACTTAAAATGCAATATGTTCTTCAAAGTAAGAGTAAGAACCAAAAAGTTTTTTGTTAATTTCAAAATTTGATAGAAGTTTTCTCAATAAAGTTTTGTTTTTTTTGTGGAAAATAAATAAATTGAAAATCATTTCTCTAAAATTGATTACTTGTATTACTTAAAAAAATAAATAAATAAAAAATATTTGCATTGTTCCAAAAATATTTAAACAAATATTGTTGTCATAAAAATAATTTTCATCGACTAATCATATTAATTGAAACAAACAATCATTTTCAGAAAAAAATATTTTTTAAATGTAAATTATATTCAAAATTTAAAATATTTATAAATAAATCAATTGTACGTAAAACTTATGACCTGAATCACATGCTTAAGCTCAACGCAAAAAAAAATTTCTTCACACGGCCGAACCAAGAAATCACGTTTTTTTTTTTCTTCTTCAAACGGCGGGTCCAGCAACATCGCTCTGCGGCTCTTCACGCCTGGGGAAGCCCACGAACTTCTTCATTTTCGTCTTATATACTTCGGCCCCACACGCGCGGCTAATCCATTGGTCAAACCGAGATGTTCATCTTTTCCAACAAAAAGAAACAAATCCTTTGCCCATTAAGAGAAAAAAGGAAAAACAAATCAGTGACTTCTTTATTTCAAACCACTCCTGACTCTTGATTTGGATTGAGGAAAGGTTTCCCTCAAAAGCCTAAATACATCTACCGTACGAATCGGTCGACATCTTTCCTTCAAATCTATCTCGAATTCGAGCCATGTTTTTCACAAACAAACATATCTCCTCACTGATCTAGTTAGTCACGTCCACTCTCACTTTCCACCTTCCACCTTCCACCTTCCACCACCCACCGATGCACCACCACCTGTTCCTCCTAACCGCCCTCCTTCTCCTCCTCCTGACGGCGTTGTCTCTCTCCGCTGGCAACTCTCTCTCCAAGTGCAACGAACCTTCAGCTGCGGCCGCCTCGTAAACATCTCCTACCCCTTCACCAGCAGCGACCGCCCCAAGCACTGCGGCCCGCCAGAGTTCCACCTCAGCTGCGACTGCTACTACCCCGAGCTCACTGCTGACTCCCTCACATACGTTGTCTGGGCAGTCAACCAGACTCGCCGATCGCTCACTCTCGTAAGAACCGATTTTTTTAACAGCACCGCCTGCTCGCAGCATTACGCCAACACCACTCTCAACTCCACCATCTTCGCTGTCGCTAGTGACCGCGAAGGCCTCGCCTTGTTTCTTGAGTGTTCGAACTTGACGAACATCAATCCCGATAATCAGTTCAGTTGCAAGATCAATGGGACCGAGACGGACGGCTATTACTTGATCGGTGCTGTCCCCACTGATCCTAATCTTAATGGGAGCAAGTGTGAAAAGAGCGTCACGGTCCCAATTCAGCCGTTCGCGGCGAACATGCTCACTGCAGATGGGTCGAGGCTCAGAGAGGCTCTGGTCATGGGCTTTGAGTTGAATTACACGAATCCGTACGAGGATCAGTGCGTGATGTGCCGTGGGATTGGTGGGCAGTGTGGGTTTGACACCGATCAGGGGAAGCCCATTTGTATTTGTGGTGACCAAATTTGTCCCACATCCCTCAGCAAGCCCATTCCGACCGCAGGTACTTCAATTGACCCGCTTTCTGTTCTTTCAAATCAATCGGATGACATGCTACGGAATTGCCGATCTGAAACTCAGTTGTTTTCTCATCACGCATGCTAGTTTCCCCCTTGCATCTTTTACTTTAGTCAAGGAACAGCCCCATAGCAGAGAAGCTTTTTTAA
The DNA here is from genome assembly GCA_017140615.1 of Eucalyptus cladocalyx. Taxonomy (NCBI): domain Eukaryota; kingdom Viridiplantae; phylum Streptophyta; class Magnoliopsida; order Myrtales; family Myrtaceae; genus Eucalyptus; species Eucalyptus cladocalyx. Next base: position 38,774,384 of record CM029521.1, read on the forward strand.
AAAGCTCGAGGTTAGAACAGATAGCTCCCTTTCTATAGGTAGATGAAAAAGGATGTCGCATTCCAATCCAATTAAAGGGAGAGAAAGTTACTTAAAATAGATTAGTATCGCTTTATGGATAATCTACGGATGATTTCCTACACCCAAAGGACTTCATGTCTCGAATATGATTAGAAAATACGAACAAGGTTTTCACTTTTTGGGTGTTTGCAATCCACAATTCCTGAATACACTCAATTTGCACTAGATTCGTGTAATTGTAGTCAATCATGGAAATAATAGATTTTCCTTTTCCAGGATCCAACAGGTGGAGAAAACTTATCATAGGTAAATATTTTTTGACATCGTTGGATTTGTATCTCTTGCTTTAGTAAATCACCGATATTTTTTAAGGTATTGAAAATGACAGGTGGAGTTTCTGCTATTGGTGCTTCAATATCTATAATTGCCATCATTTTCACATGGAAGGTTCTTATCTTCAAGAACCAGAAAGATTGCAAAATTGAGCAATTGATGGGAATCCTTGGATCTCTTGCTTCAAGAAAATACCAATATACCGATTTGAAGAAAATGACAATCATTTTCAAAGAAACTTGGTCAAGGAGGATTTGGTGCGGTGTATATAGGGAAGACCAAAGATGGTTGTCTTGTTGGGGTGAAAATTCTAAATTTTTTTGAAAAGCAGCCTGAAAGAATTCATCAATGAAGTCTTGAGCATTAGTAGAACTTCTCACATTAATGTAATCACTTAGGTTTTTGTTATGAAGGAAAGAAGAGAGCTCTAATATTTGAGTACATGCCTAATGGTTCATTGGATAAGTTCATATATTCTGGAAGAGCTTTAAATATGAGTAGTTCCTTGGAATGGAAGATACTATATCAAATTGCAATTGGCATTGCTTGTGGGCTAGAATATTTGCATCAAGGCTGCAATACCAGAATCTTGCATTTCGATATAAAACCTCATAACATTTTGCTTGATAGAGATTTTACCCCCAAGATTTTGGATTTTGGCCTTGCTAAACTTTGTCATGGATGAGAGAGTGTTGTATCAACTCTTGGCATGAGAGGAATGGTCGGATTTATTGCACCGAAAGTTATTTGTTGAAACTTGGGGAGAGTCTCTCATAAGTCTGATATTTATAGTTACGGAATGTTGGTTCTTGATATGGTAGGCATTAGAAATTCTGATATCAAAGTTTCCAACAACAATGAAATGTACTTTCCATAATGGATTTATGGGAACTTAGAACCCAACAAAGATTTGAAATTGCCAATGAATGTGACAGAGGAGGAGGAAGTGCTAGTGAGGAAAATGATCACTATGAGTTTATGGTGCATTCAAACCAGCCCCTTTGATCAACCTCCAATTGTGAAGGTGATAGAAATGTTGAAGGAAGCTTTGAATCACTGCAAATGCCGCCGAAGCCCATCTTGCATTCTCCATGGCGAGAATTGTTGCAACACAAGGAAAGGATGATGTTGAATTCCAATGGGAGCCACGAGGAGGAGAAAATAGTAGATAATTTAGAGGAAAGCAACATCTATCGTTAAAGTGGTAGTGCACGATATAGCTCCTCGAGGGAATTGTCATGCCTCTCTTTAAATTGAATATCTTGTTCTTAGAGTTGCAATGAAAGTAGATGACGGTTTTGTTATAGTTGTTTGCATAAATTATTATTTTTGAAAACATTGATGTCAACACCAATATTTAGAATAATATAGCAAATATACTCTTGGATCTTACTAGTTTAATGGTAAAATTAGTGTGAATGGAACCATATTTGCTAGATGTTTGACTCGTCAAAAGCATATAATTCATAAACAATCAGCTGGGGAAGATGATAGGAAGAGAGTGCATGCTCTCCTAATTGATAATCCTACAGGAATAATAGGTTCATTACAAAAATTCCATAATAATAATAAAATAAAAAAAACCAACTCATGATAATATTTTTGGTTAATGCTATGAAAAATCCTAAATCGGTACATCTATGATAAATTTATCCCAAATTAATTTTTTGATTATAAAAAATCCAAAATTGATATACTTTTGACAAATTTACCAAAAACTAGTATACTTGTGACAAATTTATTCTCTTTTAGTTTTCGTTACATTTTACTATCAAATTACTAAGTTAAAAGATACGTGACAGTTGATTAATGTACCGATTTGAGATTTTACTCTCAATTTGTCACAATTATACGATTTTTGTAAATTTTTATGGTATTAATCCAATTTAAAGGAGGATATATTTGTCACAAATGTACCAGTTTAAGGTTTTTGGCGGTCGAATAAATTAGTTCAGGGTAAATTTATCACATGCATACCAGTTTGTGATTTTTTATGATTAATTAGGATAAATTTGTCACAGATATACTAATTTGGGGTTTTTCATGATAATAAAATAATTTAAGGTAAATTTGTCACACGTGTATCGGTTTAGGATTTTTCAGGTTATTAACCCTAATATTTTCTAAAAATATATTAAGTCTTTGCCATCGAAATTTCTTAAATAATATACTGTCACCTTTTGACTATCCATTTTGGCTTTTTCATGAGCATTAAGCACTTAAAAACATTGCAGCTATTGAAAGGGTTGCCTACACAATCATTAACTATATTTGGGTGAATATGTTGCTCAAAATAGGGAAAATTGTCAAAAAAAATTTAAGCCTATTGTACGGAGGCAAATCCAATTATAAACATTTTAATTTGATCAATTTATTCTTCAATCTTTTGATGATTTACCAATAGAGTTCTTTTGGCCAATGTTGATCAAAATTCACTAATGTGGACGTAAGTAGTCCTATATGACATGGCCGGTGTTGGATATGTTAAATTGGTGGGTTGGATTGAATTTGGTTCGAATTAAAAATGATCCGACCCAAATTGACTTATTTAATCCATATCGACCCATTTTTATGTAATAAAATTTTAACAGCTCAAACCCAACCCAACCCATATTAATAAAACATATCCATATCTATACCAAAACATTTAACCTACTTAAAAGTCTTCATAAGAATATGTTACTTGGATAGATGATTTTATCAATTTTAAAAAAATAAATTAACTAAAAAAAATTTGTTAGTAAATAAAAGAAAAACATAAAAAAAAAACCTAAAGATTGAAATGCACATAAAGAAGTAGAAAAATATGCATATATCGTTGTTGTCGGTTCTAATAAATTTTTGAAGTTGAAATGGCCTTTTTTTATTCTCACGATTCACTTAAGTGGCAAAAAAAAAATAATTCCAAAATACAAATATAAAAACATGAAAGTTAAAAAGCTAATTTCCTAAAAATAGGAAGAAAGGAAATTTTAAAAACACAAGAAGACAAAGCCATGCTTGGCTCTGCTATCTCCTTGCGGAGAATGCAGAGTGTCGTCTTCTTTCCCAACCAACGTGTGCCCGCCTCTTCTTTCGCATAGTCAACGGTCACTTTTGTCACACCTAGACTATCCTTGCCGGGCTGCTACCCTCATCGGGCCATCGCCTTTTTCAACCCGAAAGGACCTTCGGAAAACCAAGCTCAACGCCATAGCCGAAGCAGGTGGGAGATCCTCAGCCTCGTATTCGAACCTCAAATAGGAGGTTGTGAACCTCTATCTTCGCTGATTTGGAGGTCCAAGACCTCTACTCCGAGGTCGCGGATCTTTTGTCGGTATCGGATCTAAGAGATTTTGAGTCATGGGGAGAGAGGGTGATCCAAAAGTGAGAACAGAGGATGGTCGCGGTGCCCAAAGGACGAGCAATTGCAGTGACGAGCGATGGAGGAAGGTAACGGTGCGCGAGCGATGGGGATGATGGCGATCCTCAAGGGATGAGCAACGGTGGCGAGTCGTGTCCCTGCACGGAGCTTCGCAGATTAAATTTTGGGTTCGAGTTAATAAGTTGGATATGGATCAATTGTAGACTCATATAAACTTATACTTTAATGTCTCAAATCCTTTTTGACCTGTTTTTAAAATTTGAAGTGGCCCATATTCAATATAGTCAATTTTGCTCACGGCTGGCAAGGGCATCGCACCCCTTGCTAGCTGTTGGTGAGGGCCCGATGAGCCTTGCTCAGCAACTGGTGAGGGCTTAGAAACCCTCTTTTTTTTTTTTTTTTTTTTTTTTTTTTTTTTTTTGGTCTTTGAAAGGTTTCCTCGAAAACCCCTAAACCCAGTAACGTTTAAGCGTGATACGACCACACCTAGAACCCTCGTTGATCACTAATAAAAAAAAAAAAAATATATAAAAAAAAAAAAGCAAAAGAGAAAAAGAAGGAAAAAATATTAAAATGTTATTAAAAATTATTCAAATTAGCATCAATTGTGCTACATTAGACATTTAATATTTACATTGGCAAATTTTGACTGAAATTAGTCAGATATACTTAATTGATAAAACGTAAAGGTATTTACTATTCAATTGATAAAAATTGAAAGGTTAAAATTTATAACTTTTTAGACAATTTTCTCGTATGAGATGAGATGAAATAGCAAGCGTGGAGGGATCCAACTTCGTTTATTCTTCGTTGCCCCACCTTTTTTTCCTACTTCATATGTGCTTTTCTCCGCGCCCTATGGCTTGGGAGGCCACTAAGGGTTTTGGGTCTAAAAGACGGCATGATGAAGAAGCAGCACCAGGACGTACGACGATGGTTGCGTCGGTGTCAGTTGAAGGTAAGGATTTCGCCGGGTGGGGGCGAAGGTGTTGGGCTGAGTGGGGAGGCGAGTGATGGCTAGTCGAGGGGATAGAATGAGATCGAAATGTTTTTTTTTAGGGTTAATACCCTAAAAAACCCCAAACTGGTACACCTGTGACAAATTTACCCCAAACTATTTTTTTGACCACCAAAAACCCCAAACTGGTACATACGTGACAGATCTACCCTCCGTTAGCTTCCGTTCGATTTTTCCGTTAATTTTGCTGACGTGGTTGCTGACGTGGCAAACCATGTGGAAATTCATAAGTTTAATACCATTAAAAACCCCAAACTGGTATATTTATGACAAATTTACCCCAAACTGTATATTTATGACAAATTTACCCCAAACTGATATATTTACGACAAATTTACTCTAATTAATTTTTTTGATCATAAAAAACCTAAATTGGTACACGTGCGACACATTTACCATCTTTCAATTTTCCCAAATTTGACAGAGTTGTGATGTCTAATAAATTTTATTTTCCAGATTACTCTAATGTTGCCTCCATATCATTAATACTTAATTTTTTTCTTTTTATTGGAATCATTATTAGAAAATATTCAAAGACTACCAAATGTGCACTTCATTCTTGTGCGAGAGGATGTCCATTAACTAAAAGATTGACAGATTGCTTGCGCACATATACAAAAGAAGTGCACATATTGTGATTGCTTCACTGCGTTTTTGGTTTGTGACAAACTTGGCTTTATGTTTCTATGTCTCAGCCCCACATGGTTTACTATTTGTCCGCAATCTGTTTGTACGCTTACATATCACTCTTACTTTGCTGGTCCTTATTAGCGTTACGTACTCTTTTCTACCTTGAATTGTAAGTGTCAAAATTTTAACATGGAACTTGCATGTGAATGGTATGAGTGACTCGTACATCACATGCTCGTTGAAATGCCGGAACCAAAATCACTTATGTTTGTCGCTAATTTCAGGTGTGCTTTGAGTGTGATTCTTTTGTATATGTGCGCAAGCGATCTATCCATCTTTTAGTTAATGGTCATCTTCCCGACACAAGAATGAAGTGCACATTTGGTAGCCTTTGAATAGTTTTCTAATAATGATTCCAATAAAAAAAATCAAGTATTAATGATATGAAGGCAATGCTAGAGTAATCTAGAAAATAAAATTAATTGGACATCACAACTTAGTCAAATTTGGGAAAATTGAAAGATGGTAAATGTGCCGCATGTGTACCAATTTAGGTTTTTTATGATCAAAAAAATTAATTTAGAGTAAATTTGTCGTAAATATATCGGTTTGGGGTAAATTTGTTATAAATATACCAGGTTTTGGGGTAAATTTGTCATAAATATACCAGTTTGGGGTAAATTTGTCATAAATATACCAGTTTGGGGTTTTAACGGTATTAAACTTATGAATTTCCACATGATTTGCCACGTCGATAATCACGTCGCAAAATTAACGGAAAAATCGAACGAAGCTAACGGAGGGTAGATCTGTCACATATGTACCAGTTTAGGGTTTTTGGTGGTCAAAAAAATAGTTTGGGGTAAATTTGTCACAAAAAATGTACCGGTTGGGGTTTTTAAGGTATTAACCCTTTTTTTTATAAGATTGAAAATTAATTTCCAAATATTAAAAAACGTTTTTGGTTATATATCACCATATACAATCATTTTCCTTTATAATAGAGTTTTCCCCCAAAAAATGTATTCTAGATTTTTTTATTCAAATGGATATTACGCCTTGAGAAAGAAGAAACCTAAATATTATTAAAACTACATTGGAGTCACAAACATGGAAATCGAGAATTACATCAGAAATGCAATGAAATTTTGCAAATTCCAAATACACAAATCTAAAGGAAATTTCAGAAGCACTTAGCATGTGCACGCTCGATGTGTCATCCATCCTCATAAAGTTGGAGATTAGACGGAACGGAAGCATATGATTTTTTGTTTGAGATGAGTATATACGATGACTATGACAATGGTAACCCAAGTAGGCTGTATATATATGCCGGATGGGTAGTTGGTTGGGACGTTGTGGAAATTTTTAGCTCAAGATCAAGAGACTATTCATCCATTTGAATCTCGCTAGCTACGTGCAAGTTGCTATGTATTAGGGCCATCTACATAGGCCAAACCCACTGTGCTTAGTGTTTAAGACTTGCTCGAAAATGTCAGGACCCCTCTTTCTCCTTGGTTGCTGGACAATCAAAGTATAGTCAGACTATTGTTCTTGAGAACAAGAAGTAATTTTTTTTTTTTTTTTTTTACTTCTTATTTCTATTCCAAATCTGTTTCCGAAAAAAAAAAGTAATTTTTTTTTTGTTTCTGAGTACAAAATTTTTACTAAACACGTTTTTTTTTTATTTGTTCCCCGGAACAAAAGAACAAAAATACTTTTACCAAACAAGGCCTTAGTTTAATCACAACCCAAATAGCCCATTTCAGATTTTTGAATCACAAGCTTTAATCTAAAGGAGGAGGTGGGGATTTCAATCCCGACTTTCTCACGGAAGGTAGGGGTGGTGATGATTTAATTTTAAATGTGGGTTTCGATTTCCACGCCCTATATGAAGGCAAGACAAAAGTTTAAGAATGAGAGATATAATATGAATAGAGTAGGATCGACCAAAAAAGCACATGTGACTTTCCAAAAAAAAGGAAAAAAACAAAATTTTTTTGAAAAAAAAATGATTGAGTGATAGTTTTTAATTTATTGTGAGAATAACATTATGCTCTGGAAAAAAAATCAAATAACCTATAATTATAAATTGATGTAGGGTTCACTTCTTTAGTAATTTGTGGTTCACAAGAAACTAGTATTCTTACAATAACCCAACATCTTCTTACACTAGTAAAGCCCTTTTTGAAGGGACTAGAACTTCCCACAAAAAAGAATCAGTCAAGCTTCTTGATTTGTAAAGAATTAGCTACTAACGTGGCGTTGGAAAAATCCGTGGGACCGTCTTTAATGATAGCATGCAAACTTTCCATAGAGGTAACCGTTACATAAATTATAAAAAAAAAGTCGTAAATTTATTATAATTGTGTAAATTCCATTTGGTCAAATTTGGCTAGTCAACGCTAACATGGATACCTTTGGCTGGCTGATGCTAATATAGACAATTATTAATAATATTGTGTTCTTTTTATTTTTTTTTTTTTCCTTTTTCTTTTCTTCCTTCTTGTTCCCCACAATGGTCGGCGAGGGTCATGATCCCTTTCTCGGTTTGGCCTAGATTTGGGCGAGGCTAGCCTTTTCATGGCCTCACCCGCAGCTGGTGATGACATGGTCGCCTTCGCCAGGGCCCCAGGCCCTGATGCATATAAGGAGCAGAAACCTGACATGATGCCATCTTGATCAAATGATTTAATTGTATGCTTGTCTATTTGTGGCTTTATCTTTGAACATTAACATAATGCAAGGCCACCCCTTCCTCCTCCTCCGCTTGATGGTGGCATCTCCTTTTGTCGGCAACTCTCTCTAACTACACCCACACCTTTAATATTTATCGTCGATAAATGTTTTGCCCGAAAAAATCTATGGACATTTCTGCCATGTTGTCACTAGGCTTAATCAAACGCCTAATTATCAACGAATGCTGATCCAACGACTAATAATGATTGTTAATAAATGACTTACGACTTGCCGGCATTGTCAGTCATTCAACAGCACAGAAGGAGTTCAATAGTTTTGAAAGCTAAATTTTCTGATTTCTCTTATTCTCATCTAACTTCAAAGACTTCGAAAGTAGACCTTGGCGTATGTGACACACCATATGCATCCCAAAGTCATGTTAAAATATCTCCAATTTGAATTAAATTTTTGGGTACGTAAAGGTTCAAAGCGGAATATCACATATTGTTTTTTTTTTTTTTTTTTCTTTGGAGAATCTGCTTTTTGACCAAACAGTGCTACGTAAATCCCTGCGTGTTAGCGGAGAAACCACCACCCCGACACCACTCTTAAGTCACCACACAGTGCTTCAACCTCCCTACTTCGCAGAATATCACATATTGTTCAAAGCCGAAACTTACGGAAATTGTTTCCGTGTTGACGCGGGTCAAGATGATAACAACAAACAAAAAGGAAAAGTCCAAAGTGAGCTTTCTTCCTTGACTTGGTCAACACGGGTGCAAGGCATAAATAAAAGACAAGGATGTCTTTCCTAGGGGAAGTCAGATTGATATTGCCATATTGGAGTAGGCTCGATTTCATATCTCTGCATGTATATTGGAGCATAGGTCTGGGACATATTTTCATGCCTTTGTTGAGATCGCGAGCTATTTTGGTCGTAATCCAAGGCGGGAGCTTCTTCCATGAATTACATCCCAATGGAATTGAAGAGTGTTTTAGCAAAAAAATTATGATAAAATTCGTCAATTCTTTTATGAAATTGAGAGATTATTACAATAAATAATAAGGCTAAACATTATGTGAGTTTTTGAATATAACTAGGACTTGAGAAAGGCTGAGAATATTTGAGTGACTTAAGTGTGATTGTAATATCCATTGTATTAATTAATTTAAAGTGTAATTCGTTGTTATTTTTCACATATACATAGGTCACTGTGATCAAATCACGTAAATTCAGTATCCGATCTATTACATTAGATGAGCTTTAACAAAAGCTTTTTTCTTTATTTTTATTTGAAAATTATTTGCGATTGTCTCATTGTTTCATGGATTTTTTTTTTTTCCCCTTTAGATGACAACAATGACATAAACTTCCACAATTCTCACTAACTAATCATCAGTGCCAAATGGAAAGCAAAATCTTAAATTGATATATTTATTAATTGTCACATGTAATCAAACTCAATAATTTGACGGTGAATTTTAACAGAAACTAACAAATATTAAATTTATCACTGGTGTATGAAATTGATATTTTTCATGATATTAGCCATTCTTTTTAAAGAGTGTTGCGACGTCTCCTTCCCAGAAAAAAGCTTAGTGGAACTCCTCATTGGACGCTCCTCTAGTTAACTGAGAGGAGTATTTCTTTCTATTCTCCCCATCCACTCTCAATCTCCACCCCCCGTCCCCCCAATGCGCCGCCAACTGCTCCTCCTCTTCACGGTGGCCACTGCCCTCCTTCTCCTCCCGACGGTGTCGTCTCTCTCTGCTGGCGACTCTCTCTCCAACTGCAGCCAAACCTTCAGCTGCGGCCTCCTCGTAAACATCTCCTACCCCTTCACTGGCGGCAACCGCCCCACCCACTGCGGTCCGCCGGAGTTTCGCCTCAGCTGCAACGGCCACTACCCCCAGCTCACCGCCGGCACATTCCGTGTCCAGGCACTCGACCAGACTCGCCGATTGCTCAATCTCTTAACAACCGATCTTTATGACGGCACCACCTGCTTGCCGCCATACACCAACACCACTCTCAACTCCACTATCTTCACCTTCGCTAGCGACGGCGAAGACCTCACCTTGTTTTATGAGTGTTCAGACTTGACTAACATCGATCCCGATAATCAGTTCAGTTGCAAGATCAATGGGACCAAGACGGACAACTATTTCTTAATCGGTGCTGTCCCCACTGACCCGATTCTTAACGGGAGCAAGTGTGAAGTGAGCGTCACGGTCCCAATCCAGTGGTCCTTGGCGTTTATGCTTACCCATTCCCCGTCGACGTTCTTGCTCATGAGGGCTCTGGCGATGGGTTTTCAGGTGAATTACACGAATCCGTACGAGGATCAGTGCGTGATGTGTGGTGGGATTGGGGGGGAGTGTGGGTTCGACTCTGATCAGGGGAAGCCCATTTGTATTTGTGGTGACCAAATTTGTCCCACGTCCCCTAGCAAGCCTATTCCGACCCCAGGTACTTCAATTGACCCACTTTCTTTCGTTCAAATGAATCGGATGATATGCTGCGAAATTGCTGATCTGAAACTGAGTTATTTTCTTATCATGCATGCTAGTTTCCCCCTTGCACCTTTTACTTTAGTCAAGGAAAAGCCCCATAGCAGAGAAGCTTTATGATAAAGCTCGAGGCTATAACAGATAGCTCCCTTGTTATAGATAGATGGAAAAGGATATGGCATTCCAATCCAATCAAGGGGAGAGGAAGTTACTTGAAATAGATCAATATCACTTTAAGGATAGTTTACTGATGATTTCCAACACAGAAAGGACTACATGTCTTGAATATGATTTGAAAATGCAGACAAGGTTTTCACTCTGTGGGTGTTTGGTATCGGCAATTCCTGCATGTACTCAATTTGTACCAAATTCTTGTAAGGTTGATAACATAACGGTTTTTGAGCTACTACGAGAATAATATATTATTGTGAGCTAAAAATTTTAATAGGAGCGAATATCATAACAATTTATAATTATTTATTATTTGATTTTTTGTGATCTAAAACAGATTGTTATTCTCACAATAGATTAAAGACCGTCACTCAATCATTTCTTTTTCTATAATTGTAGACAACCCTCAAAATTATAAACCTTTCCATGTCCATGGATTCAATAGGTGGAGAAAACTTATCATAGGTAAACATCTCTTTGACATAGTTAGATTTGTATCTCTTGCTTTGGTAAATTGATGATATCTTTTAAGGGATTAAAAATGACAGGTGGAGCGTATGCTATTAGTGCTTCAATATTTGCAATTGCCATCATTCTCACATGGAAGGTTCTACTCTTCAAGAACAAGAAAGATGGCGAAGTTGAGCAATTGATGGGAATCATTGGATCTCTTGCTCCAAGAAGATACCGACATACTGAATTGAAGAAAATGACAAAATCATTTTCAGAGAAACTTGGTCAAGGAGGATTTGGTGCAGTGTATAAGGGAAAGACCAGAGATGGTTGTCTTGTAGCAGTGAAAATCTTGACAGAGTTGAAAAGTAGCCCAAAAGAATTTATCAATGAAGTTGTGAGCATTAGTAGAACTTCTCATATTAATGTCATCACTCTCTTAGGCTTTTGTTATGAAGGGAAGAAGAGAGCTCTAATATTCGAGTACATGCCTAATGGTTCGTTGGATAAGTTCATATATTCAGGAAAAGCTTTAAATATGAGAAGTTCCTTGGAATGGAAGATCCTATATCAAATTGCAATTGGCATTGCTCGTGGGCTAGAGTATCTGCACCGAGGTTGCAATACCAAAATCTTGCATTTCGATATAAAACCTCATAACATCTTGCTCGATAGAGATTTTACCCCCAAGATTTCGGATTTTGGCCTTGCTAAACTATGTCATGGACGAGAGAGTGCTGTATCAACTCTCGACATGAGAGGAACGATTGGATTTATTGCACCAGAAGTTGTTTGTCGAAACTTAGGGAGAGTCTCTCACAAGTCTGATGTTTATAGTTATGGAATGTTGGTTTTTGATATGGTTGGCATAAAAAATTCTAATATCAATGTTTCCAACAGCAGTGAAGTGTACTTTCCAGAATGGATTTATAGGAATGTAGAGCCTAGCAAAGATATGAAATTGCCGATGAATGTGACAGAGGAGGAGGAAGTGTTGGTGAGGAAGATGATCATTGTGAGTTTGTGGTGCATTCAAACTAGTCCATTTGATCGACCACCAATTGTGAAGGTGATAGAAATGTTAGAAGGAAGCATTGAATCACTACAAATGCCACCGAAGCCCAACTTGTTTTCTCCATTGCAAGAATTGTCGCAACACTGGGAAACGTCATTGTCAAACTCTAATGGTAGCCACAAGGAGGACAAGATACCAGAGAATTTAGAGGAAAACAACAAATGACGATAAAGTTGTAGTGCATGATATAACTCCTTGGGGGTAATTGTCATGCCTTAATTTAGGTTGAATGTGTCGTTCATAGAGTTGTGATGAAAGTAGAGAGGATGGTTTTGTTATAATTGTCTGCATATTGTATTCTTCCAAACATTCATGTTGAAATCAATATTTAGAATTATATAACAAATATAGTTTTATATTTATGTGATCCGGTGACATCTTGCTAGCTTAACGGTAAAATTAGTGTGAATGGGACCATATTTTCTAGGTGTGTGACATGTCAAAAGCATCTATCGTAAATAATTAGCTAAGGGAGATGATAGGAAGAGATGCATGCTCTCACAATTGATAATCACATAGGAATAACAGGTTCATTACAAAAATTCAATAATTAAAACAAACAACCACCTAATAATATTTTTCGAAACAATATTGGGTCTTTGCCATTAAATCCCTAAGCCATCACAAATGGGGGAAAAGTGTTAGAAAAGTCCTAAATCTATTGCATTAGTATCAATTTTTTAACAGTGCCAATTTAGTCTTAAATATTTTGATTTAGTGCCAATTCATTCTTTTTGGCTAACTTTGTTGGGATATTGCTGACGTGGACACCAATAGGCTTAGGTGGCACTGCATGAACTAATGTGAATAATTTTTAATAATTTTTAATATTTTTTCAATTATTTATTATTTATTATTTATTTATGTCTTTCTTTTCTTTTTCCTTTCTTCTTCCTTTTCTGATGTCGGCTACTAGTGATGGCCAAGCGGGCTAGCCTTGCCTAGGTGAGTTATAGAGGGAGGTAACATCAAATAATCTATTATAATTGGAGAATCGGAGTTATGGCTCTAATGTTTCCCACACTTAAGCTCTGTTTATTTCATGGAAAATTAATAATTTGGAGACCATTTCTCTAAGAATGATCACTTCTATAGTTTACAAAAATGAATGAATAAATTATTTTTTGTATTGTTCAAAAACATATTTAAACATATATTGTTATTATAAATGTATTTTTCATTAACTAATAATTTCAATTGAAAGAAGTGATCGTTTTCAGGAATTTTTTTAAAATTTATATTACACTCAAAATCTAAAGTATTTATAAATAATAAAAAAATCAATTGGATGTAAAACTCACGACATGAATCACTTGTTTAAGCTCAAAGCAAAAGCTTTTCCACAAGCTTAGGGAGGCCAACGATTTCCTCTTATATGCTTTGGCCCCATAGCACGACTAATTCATTGGTCAAACCGAGATGTTCATCTTCTCCACAAAAAGAAACAAATCCTTTGCCCATTGAGAGGGAAAAAAAAGAAAAAAAGAAAAACAAATCAGCAACTTCTTTAATTCAAACCACTTCTCATTCTCAATTTGGATTAAGGAAAGGTTCCCTTATTTCTACCCAATTTGAAGGCCCAATTATTTCTACCGTACGAATCGGTCGACATCCTTTCCAAATCTATCTTAAATTCGAGACATATTTTTCACAAATAGAAATTACTATTCCTCCTCGATCTAGTTAGTCACGCCCACTATAACTCTCACCTTCCACCACCACCACCTTCACCCACCGATGCACCGCCACCTGCACCTCCTCCTCTGGCGGTCACCGCCCTCCTCCTCGTCCTCCTCCTGACGGCGTCGTCTCTCTCCGCTGGCAGCTCTCTCACCAACTGCAACCGAACCTTCAACTGTGGCCTGCTCGTAGAAGTCTTCTACCCCTTCACTGGCAGCGACCGGCCCGCCCACTGCGGCCAGCCAGAATTCCTCCTCAGCTGCGATGGCTGCTACCCTGAGCTCACTGCCGACTCCCTCACTTACCACGTCCTCGCACTCGACCGAACTCGTCAATCGCTCCCTCTCTTGAGAACCGATCTTTACAACACCATCGCCCGCTTGCAGCAATACGCCAATACCACTCTCAACTCCACCATCTTCACCTTCGCTAGCGACAACGACGGGCTCACCTTGTTTTATAAGTGTTCGAACTCGACGAACATCAATCCCGATAATCTGTTCAGTTGCGAGATCAATGGGACCGAGACGGACAACTATCACTTGATCGGTGCTGTCCCCACTGACCCGATTCTTAACGTGAGCGTCACGGTCCCAATCCTGCGGTCCGCGGTGACCATGCTCACCGCATACGGGTCGACGCTCAGAGAGGCTCTGATGGGGGGTTTCGAGGTGAATTACACGAATCCGTACGAGGATAAGTGCGTGATGTGTGGTGGGATTGGCGGGGAGTGTGGGTTCGACTTGATCAGGGGAAGCCCATTTGCATTTGTGCTGACCAAATTTGTCCACATTCATCATAGGTACTTCTGGAACGCGTTTGGTAACGATTTTATTTTTGAAAATAATTTTTAATTAGAAATGATTTTTTTATTCTATTCTCAAAAATAATTTCTAAATAAAAGAACGTGTTTGATAAACCGTATAAAATTTCTATTCCCAAAATATAAATGCATTTGATAGCATTCTTAATTTTTTTTTGTTTCTTTTAATTTTTTAATATTTTTATTATATTTTTATTACTTTTCTCTTTTTTTCTTTTTCCTTTTCGCTTCTTCTCCCTTCCTCTTTATGGCCGATTGTCGGCGATGGGCTGGGGAGGTCCGGCGAGCTTGTCGAGCCTCGCTAGGCCAAGGAGAGGGTCGGTGAGCTCGCCTGGCTACCGTGGGGCTCGACCTTGCCTAGGCGGCGTGAGGTTGGCCTCACCTTACCTTGGCGAGCTTGAGCCTCCCACCAGTTGGTAGCCCGAACCTTATTGTGGCTCAGCGTTTAATGGGCCGGTGACGCTCCGACAAGGTCGCTAGCCCTTGTCAGCTAGTCATTGGCCATGGCCGAGGTCGGTGACCAACCTAGAGAAAGAAGAAGAAAAAGAAAGAGAAGAAGAGAAATAAGAAGGAAAAAAAAAAAAGATTTGATTCTAGAAATTGTTCTAAGAAACAAGAAGACTTTTTTCTACTTCTTCATTTTGTTCCAAATCTATTCTTGGAGAAACAAAAAAATAGATTTTTGTTTCCAAAAAAAAATTTTTACCAAAAAGGTTTCTGTTCTTTTTTTGTTCTATGAAACAAAAGAATATAATCAATTATTTGGGGATGGTTACCAAATAGGACCAATTGACCCACTTTTAATCATGCATGCTGGTTTCCCCCTTGCACTTTTTACTTTGGTCAAGGAACAGCCCCATAGCAGAGGAGCTTTTTCCAAAAGCTCGAGGTTAGAACATATAACTCCATCGTTATAGATAGATGGAAAAGGTCGTGGCATTCCAATCCAATAGAAGGGAGAGGAAGTTACTTGAAGTAGATTAGTATCACTTTATGGAGAGTTTACGGATGATTTCCTACACAGAAAGGACTTCATGTCTTGAATATGATTTGAAAATGCAGAAAAGGTTTTCAAAATTTGGGTGATTGCCATTGGCAATTCCTACATAGACTCAATTTGCACCAGATTCCTATAATTGTAGTCAATCATGGAAATAATAGATTTTCCTTCTCTAGATCCAACCGGTGGAGAAAACTTATCATAGGTAAACATATCTGACATCGCTGAATTTGTATCTCTTGCTTCGGTAAATCGCTAATATCTTTTAAGGGATTAAAAATGATAGGTGGAGCATATGTTATTGATGCGTCAATATCTGCAATTGCTATCATTTTCACATGGAAGGTTCTACTCTTCAAGAACAAGAAAGATCTTGAAGTTGAGCAATTGATGGAAATCCTTGGATCTCTTACTCCAAGAATATACTGATATATCACTTTGAAGAAAATGACAAAATCATTTTCAAATATGGATCAATAGGCTTTAATGTCCCAAATCCATTTTGACCTGCTTTTAAAATTTTAAGTGACCCATATTTATTATGGGTCAATTGCCCACGGTTAGCGAGGGTGTCAAAGCCGTTGCCAATCGCCGGCAAAGGCTTGGCAATCCTTGCCCAGTGGCCTATCAGGGGTTGGCAACTCTTGTTGGCTACTAGTAATTAAAAAAAATTTAAAAATTTAAAAATTATAAAAATATTATTAAAAATTATAAATGTCAATAAATTATGGCCAAAAGGCTAGACGGACTTAATTAGCAAAACATGAAAATGTTTAATTTTGAATTGGCAAAATTAAAATGTTTAGAATTCAATTAGTAAAAGTGCAATAAGTTTATGATTTTTTAAATAATTTTTCCGTGTTGGTGTTGATGAAGCTACAAGTGTGGAGGGATCCAGCTTTGTTGCTTCTTCATTGTCTTTTTTTTTTTTTTTTTTTTTTTCACTTCAAAGTTCCTTTACTCTAAACCCTACGGCTTGGGAGGCCGCTTGGGCTTCAGAGCGAAAAGGCAACATGATGAAGGAGAAGCACCGGGAGGTGAGGCGGTGGTAGTGGGCTGGGGTGAAGGGATGGGCCGAGTGGAAAGGCGAGTCATGGCTATCCGAGGAGTGGAATGAGATTGAAATTTTATTCATAATATTGAAATGATTTTCCAAATAAGATCCAAATATGATAAAACATTTTTTGTCACATGCTAATAAAAGAAAACTAACAATTTTCCTAAAAATAATTTCTCAGAAAGTATTTTCCGTTTTCATGGAGTTTTCTCCCAAAGAAATGCACTACGCATTTTTTTATTCAAATGGACATTATGCCTTGAGAAAGAAGAAACAAAACATAATTGAAATTACATTATAGTCGTGAACATGGAAATCGAGAATTACACTAGAAATGCAATGAAATTTTGCAAATTCCAAGTACAGAAACTAAAGGAAATTTCAGATGGGCTTCAACATGTGCGTGCTTGATGTTTCATCCATGTTCATTAAACTTGGAGATTAGAGGGAAACATATGATTCTTTGTCTGAGAGGAATACTTATGATGACTATGATAATAGTAACCCAAGTAGGATTCATTTATAAGTTGGATGGATGGTTGGGATGTTGTGGAAATTTTTAACTCGGGATCAAGATGTCCTCCGTTTGAATCTCACTAACCATGTGAAAGTTGCTTTGCATAAGGGCCATTTATACAGGCCAAAGCCTGATCCAAATTGGTTCATCGGCCTTGTAGGCTGTTTTATGGCTCTCAACGCGGTTGTCCTTGTGTTATAAACAAGAAAACTGTATGTATCATATATACTTGGTCGTGAATATCTGAATAGTACGAACCGTTCTGTGGATATCTTTGCTTCGGAACAAAATAATTGGAATTAGGCTCGGTCAACTGGAATGTGTATTATCTATATAGGGGATCTTCCAATCGAGATGATCCATCGACCTGAGACAAAGAGCAAAGTCTATCTATTTTATTTAGTTATTCAGTTAAACTTAAACCAATAATTCGTTAAAGCCAAAAAAAAAAAAAAATCAATTGTGAAAAGAAGTCTCATTGAATCATATCTTTATTTTTTCCTTCCTGCAGAGAGCCAAGAACTAGTATTTCTCCAAAATGGTCCTCCAGCCCTAACAGAGGAAAAAGGCCCAGAATCTGGAAAACACATTGTTACCCTCCGAAACAAATTTTGACACGAGAAGAAGAGATTAGGGAAAAGTGCCAAAAAAGTCCTAAATTTTTTGTCTTTGTGCCGATTTAGTCCTAAACTTTTTTTTGGTACTTATTTAGTCCTAAACCTTTTTAGGTTGTGCCAATTTAGTCATTTGTGGCCAATTTTGGCCGGATTTTGCTGACTGGATGCCGGCCGGCTAACGTGGCTTGATCGGTGCTAATGTTGACAACTTTTAATAATATTTTAATATTTTAGTTTAGTTTTATTTGTTTTTTTATTTGTTTTTCTTTCCTCATCTTCCTCCGGTTTGGCGACCGGCCAAAGGCAACGGCCGGCGAGGTTGAGGTCGACCTCACCGGCCACCTCACTAGTGGCCACAAGGGTGGCCTCGCACGGGGTGGTGAGGCTCGCCCTGAGGCCTGGGCGACGAGGTTCGATTTGGCGAGTGAGGGGGTTCGAGCAGGGGGAGAGAGTTGGAGGGGTGGACCGCTGGCCATCGCACCTGAGCTGCGGCTATCGTCCTACGGCCATGCCTGGTTTCAAGCGCCGAAGCTTCGGTAGGCCTCGGTCCTTTTGTGCCTTGTGTTGGTCGGACCGTCGCACAAGCTCCGTCCCTGACCTTCCTTTGTTTGCTGTGCACATCCTCGATTGTTCTTCAAGGATTCGGTTCGAGATCTGAGGGCGTTCGATCTGGACGGGACCAGGAGAGAGAGAGAGAGAGAGAGAGAGAGAGAGAGAGAGAGAGTCCCCTCCCGGCCAAGCTGAGGAAACCCTGGCCACGCAAGACCATTGCCGCAACGCTGCTGCCCAATGCCGTCCATCGTTGCTCGCTGATTCACTGACCTACCGCCATATCCGGCAAGCTGGCGGGGCTCGCCCTCGCTGGTCATGGGCGAGGCTGGACCTCACCAGATCCAACGAGAACAAGCCTCGCCGCCCAGGCCTCGAGGGCGGCCTTGCGCTGGGCGGGCAAGGCTCGCCCTCGCCGGATCTAGCGAGGGTCGAGCCTCGTCGGCCATGGGCAAGGCTCGGCCTTGCCAAATTCGGTGAGGGCGAGCCTCACCGCCTTGCGTGAGGCCGCCCTCACAGCCACTGGCGAGGTGGCTGGCGAGGTCGACTCGACCTCGCCAACCATCGCCTTTGGTCAGTCACTAAGGTCCGGCAACCGGCTGGAGGAAGAAGAGTAGAAGAAAAAAAATAAAAATAAAAGAAAAGAAAAAAATCAAAAAAATTAAAATATTATTAAAAGTTGTCTATATCAACACCAAACAAGCCACGGTGTCAGCAAAATCCGATCAAAATTGGCTGGAAATAACTGAATTGGCATAACCTAAAAAGGTTTAGGACTAAATTGACACCAAAAAAAGATTTAGGACTAAATCGGCACAAAAGCAAAATGTTCAGGATTTTTTTGGTACTTTTCCCGAAGAGACTATATTGCAGAAGGGAAAAAATCAGGGCAAAGGCTCAGGCTCACGGCCACAGCACCTCTCTTTCGATGATGATTCTAAATCCTATCAAATCATCCTTGAGAGCCCGTCCCTGCAAGTCCTTGCCAGCCGTCGCCGCCCTGGACTCCAGCAAATCACATTGAAGAATCGAGTTTGGAAGCTGAGACAATCACGAGAAGATGTTCTGGACAGCTCCTCTAATTATATCATCCTTAACCTCGTTGAAAAACAACTATCAGCAAATTTCAGGATGCATGGTGGATCTGACACCGATGAAGATATGGGATCTACAACTTCTAAACAATTTGCAGCAGGGTGAAATAAGAGGCAATCCCATAGTTCAACATCACGAAGAGTATCTTTTATACTTGATACGATCTCCCATATCATAAGTGGCCAGAAAGATTGCAAGCATTCTATGCTTAATTAACCACCAAAGCCTTAGCATCAGAATTCGCCATTATTTATATCCTTTCAACATTTGTTAGTAAATTCATTGGAAGCCGTCGAGATTGGTGGACGTCTCTTTCTAAAGAAGACAAGACAGCTTTTCTGGTCCTACAAGAATTCAATCAAGTGATCCGAATTCTTTATCAATTTGTCATCGACAATCCAGAAAATTTGAAAAAATAAACAATTTTTCTTTTTTTCAACAAGAGAAGAAAGAAATGCTGAAGCTCTCAGATGTAGTCTTACGTCAGTAATCCTATCATCCATTCCAAAGTAGATAGCTCTATTAGTTGAAAGACCTTTTCAAAATTAAATAGGATAAGTGCACCGAAAAATCTAAAACTCGTCACGAAAATACAATTGAATTCCAAAACTTTCAAAAAGAGTAATTCAGTTCTAAAATTGTCACCAAAGTATCATTGAGTTGGCCATAAAAATTGTCAGGAAAGTACTTGTGAGTTCTAAAAAAAAATTAAAAAAAAATGCAATTAAGTCCTAAAATTTATCAAGTTGGTAGAATCAAGTCATTCCACTAACTTTGTCCAACTTGACAAGGAAAATGTCAACAAGTTTTAAAATTTGATTGCATTGACTTGACTAGTTTTAGGACTTAATTACACCAATTTGATAAGATTTAGGATTTGATTGTAATTTTTGAAAATTTTAAAACTCAATTGTACTTTATGACAAATTTTAGGATAAAGCTCAATTGCACTTTCATGATACTTTCATGACAAGTTCTAGGATTTCAAGTGCACTTGTTCCAAACTGAAATAGAAGAGTTGTTGATGCCACACTTGGCAAACTCCAGTTAATCCATATTGCAATAGTAGAATTGTGTCCGTGAAGAAAAGCAATGAAGGATTACTTGCATGACAAAAGAGAAAATTCGACAAGGCCGGTTTAAAGCCCGGCTTGCAAATCAAATGCTTGCCAAAGGATTCCTCTTGGACATGCTGCAGCAAAGAATAAACGGCATTTCTGGAAAGTCTTGTTCTCAAATCTCCCAGATGAAGAGAAGGAAGATATAGACTTCTTTGTGAACAGATATTCCCAAGAAAAAAAAAAGACAGATGTTTCATCTGTGATCGCAAAGGACGCTTTGCAAAAAAATTGCCCTCAAGCCAAGAAAAAGGAACGCATATGTTGCAAACCATTGAGAAGAAGACCGGAGTACTTTTCCAAGGAGACGATCTTGAATCAATTTTATACTTCTGGTCAATGACCCAGATCCAGATGATAGCTTTACTTCTTTTCCCAAGATCCAAAAACACCAAACATCCAAAGTTTTTGTCAGACCTCTCATGCTCCCAAACCATGCATTCTCGTTCATATCTTTCCTTCCAAACATGGCAAGCCTACTTCAGTTCTTGCCCTCATAGACATTGAGGCAAATGCTCATACCTTTTTTTTTTTTGATAAAGGTAAAGGTAATATAGCTTTGGACAAATATACAAGACCGACTCCAAAGCTGACACTCTCAGGGCGCTACGCATAGAGAGTGTTAGGGAGCCGAAACAAAAAGATTACAAAGAAGAAAAAGAGACAAGCACAAGCAAGAAGCAAAGACCAACTGGTCACAAGCGAAAAGAAAAAAAACGCTAAACAAAACCTCAGCCGCCTAAGGAGAAGGCCAAGGGCCGGACACCCAAGGAGGGAGGAGAAAAGATTGGTCTTCATCGGATCTACGCATTCTCCTCACAATCATCGAAGATGGAAGGGTCGAAGCCCCAGTTTCTCTTAAGCCTTCTATTTCTTGGGGTATTCGGGACATCAGAGAAGGTGAGAGCTTTGTCCTTTACCATCTTGATAATGTGATTTTTCATTGCATCAAGAACCACCGCTTCGTCGCAAAATATGATAGCATTCCTCTCCTTCCAAATTAAGTAGCACATGGTAGCAAAAGAATAGCAAGCTAAGTTGTGAAAGAAATCATTGCCCTTTAGGAAGGAGGTAGCCCATTGGAGATTCTCCTTCCACGGCCTAGGGTGCCAAGGAAGGTTGCATTGAGTAGCCCAAAAGTAAGCAATGGAAGCCGATATGTGGCAATCAAAAAACAGGTGATCTGTAGAGTCAGGAACATCATTGCAGAAGGCACAGGTGGCATAATCAATTCTACCATAGGAAATGAGAAGTTCTTGGGTAGGCAAACGATTTCTAGCAATCAACCAGAGATTGAATTGGAATCTGAGGGTGATGATGTTGTTCCAAATAAGCAAAGCCCAGGGCACTACGCTTCTTTTGGTCCTGAAGTGGTCCCAGGCAGATCCTACCGAAAAAGATCCGGACGGATGCCAACGCCAAGAAAACCGGTCTGGAGCTTGGGAGAGCGTTGGGATAGAGAGACCCCAGCTGTTCATAATACTACATAAAGGAAGGCCCATAGGCGAAAGGAGATTAGCCACCACTATATGCTTGGGTAGACCAGACCACTGAATAACAGGATCTGGCATAATAATATCAAGAATGCCTTTTGGGTGCCAATGATCAAACCATAACGAAGTGGAGTGTCCATTTCCAATCTTCCAAAGGAAGGAAAGCCGAGAGTCACTTCTCAATTACAAAATTTTCTTCCAAGCCCAAGAGCATATTTTAGGAGGTGAAGCTTTCCAGAAGTTGTTTCTCTTAAAAAAGTTGGAATGAATCCAACGGCACCAAAGGGATTCTTTATTTGTGAACATAATCCAAATATGCTTCATCATGGACGCCTTGTTGCAATCTCTCAATTTACGAATACCAAGTCCCCCTTCTTTTTTTGATAGGCATATATCATCCCACGACACCTTCGCCCCCCTACCGAGAGCGGATCCTTTCCAAAGAAATTTCCTTAAAATCTTTTCAATGCTATTGAGGACCAAAACCGGCAAAGTAAAAACACTTGACCATAAGGTTTGGATAGAGTGCAAGATTGACCTGATTAACTGCAACCTTCCAGCAAAAGAGAGGAAACGATGAGCCCAAGATTGGGCTCTAGCTGTAATCCAATCAATAAGGGTGATACAGTCAGCTTTCCCAAAGCCTGGAGGATATGATAGGCACTCCCAAATAGCGTACTGGTAGTTTACCTTCTTGAAACCCAAAGGCTAAGGATATGTAGTTGCGAAGAGATGGAGGACCACCCGAGAGAAAAATTTCGCTCTTGTTCTTGTTTGGAATCAAGTCACTCCATGAAGAGAACAAGTCCAAGCCTTTCTTCAGCAAGGTAATGGACACCCAGTCAGCCTGACTAAAAAGAAAGACATCATCGGCGAAGAAAAGGTGAGATAGCTTGACTGCTTTGCACTGCCAAAAGTATTTGAATTACTTGTGGGAGGTGCGAGCACTCAAAATTCCTGAGAATACCTCCATCACTAGGTTAAAAAGATAATGGGACATCGGATCGCCTTGTCGCAGGCCCCGGCCACCAGGAAAGAACCCATGAAGTTCTCTATTGATTGATAATGAGTATTTCGGCGTCCGAATGCATATCATGATCAACCGAATCAGGAAATCAGGAAAGTCAAAGGCTACTAGAGTTAGCTGAAGGAAATCCCAATCAACCGTGTCGTAGGCCTTTTGAAAATCAACTTTCACAGCACATTTAGGGAGGTACGGATCAAGGTGAAATCCAACAAAGACTTCTTGAGCTATCAATATATATTATCCCTTATCCTCCTACCCTTAATAAAAGCATTTTGGGAAGGATCAATCACTTCGTTCAAGACAGTAGCAAGGCGATTAGCCAAGATCTTAGTAATGACCTTATATATAGTATTACAGCAAGCAATGGGTCTGAAGTCAGAGACCGCACAGGCATTAGGCAATTTAGGTATCAAGGCGAGGATAATATTGTTTACCTCTCTTAAGAGACGACCCGAAGTGAAGAATTCCTTGACCGCCTCTATGACAGAAGGGCCAACAATCTCCCAATTATTCTTAAAGAATTCCGCCGTGAAGTCATCGGGGCCTGGAGCTTTGCCTCTAGGGAGAACCGGGCTAGAGAGGGAACTAACCTGGTTCGTAGATAAGGGTCTTCGAACGAACTCTTTAACCTTTTGTAATGAAGGCTTGGATAGGGACGGATGAGGAGCAAGCAAGTCCTCAAAGTAAGAGACAAAAACCTGCGCGACTGTATTCGTGTCCATGATCAACTCGCCCGATGTATTTTTAACCGAGAGGATTCTATTTCTGTGTTGCCTTTTTTTGATGGAAAGGTGAAAGAATTTGGTATTCCGATCACCTTCCTTAAGTCACCGAACTCTAGATTTTTGTCTGAAGAAAGATCCTCATCTCGATGCAGGTCCACAAAAATTCTACGGCTTGTCTTCTCAAGATCGGCCAACTCTGAGTTGTTCGGATCAAGTTGAATGTCATTTTGCACGAGCCGAAGGGCTTCTCTAGCTTCCTTTGTCCATGAAGAAATATTCGAAAATGCTTCTCTATTTAGTTGCTTCAGACTACCTTTGAGCACTTTCAGTTTGGAGACAAGCCTGTACATAGAGAATCCAATAACTGGTGTCTCCCAAGCCTGTTGAACAATGGATGAGAAATTCGGATGGTCTGACCAATAGTCAAAAAATTTGAAGGGTCTTCTCTTAAAAACCGGATTGAGAACTTTGCCAACCATAGGAGAATGGTCTGAAATGCCAGGGTTCAGGAATGACGTCTCCGAGAAAGAAAATTCCATGTTCCATTTGGAGTTAACCAATACTCGGTCAATTTTCCTCATCTTTCTTGTCAACCTAGAAGAAGTCGACCAAGTGAAACGAAGTCCAACATATCTGAGGTCCTCCAATTCAGATTGAGCTAAACAGTTAGCAAATTCATCAAAATAAAGAATCCAGGCGTTGGTGCTTCCGAACCGGTCAGAGGGATCCTTTATGGCATTGAAATCCCCGGCCACTAGCCAAGCGAAATCCTGAAGAATAGTGCTCATATGTAGGAGATCGTCCCAAAGAGGCCGATGACGAGAGAAGGTATGCTCCCCATAAACTACAGAGACACAACAACACTCGCCAGACAAGTTGATCTTTAAACGACCATGAACAGCCTGGTCATTGACCGTGAAGGTATCAAAGCTAACGGTATCGGGGTTCCAGCCAACCCATATCCTACCCCAACTGGAGAAATCGTAGTTTGCAACCCAATTCCAGCCATTTAGCATAGAAGATGACATTGGATCAAAATCAGCTACTGAGACTTTCGTCTCAATAAGGCCAACAAAGGAAAGATTATATTTGGAGACAAAACTCCTAACTTCGGCCGGCCTCAAAGGGTCATGGAGGCCTCTAATATTCCATATTCCTATATACATATATATAAGGAGGAGAGGGGTTACCTCTTTTTGGCAGCCTTTTTCTTGGCAGGAACCGGCAATAGAGCCAAGGAGGGAGGAGGGTTCGGGCAAAGCAGTAACAGTTTATCTTGTATAGACTCGGCCGGAGCATCCAAAAGAGAAGAAGTTGGGGATGGGCACCCAATTGATAAGAGATCCTCATCATCTGCGCTAGCATGAGCACCGGATATCTCATCGGAACCATCCGGCAGCAACATAGGCATGGTAGTATATTTCGGCCGAGCCAGCAAGGAAGAACTTGCGTGGGATTTCGATGGAGCAAGAGAGCTATCGGCAAGCTTGCGGGGCACCTGGGGTGGCCCGGCTTGGGCTGAGTTTTCCAGTTTCAAGGAGTAGTCATCTTCACTTGACGGGTCAAAGCTGAAGGAGGCAGCCACCTTGCTCCCTTGGCCTTTCTTCTTTTTTTTGCCCTTGACCTGTTTCCAAGAGGGGTCCAAGGCAGAAGGAGGGATAATAGGAACCGACAGCGGGGCGGTCTCCCGATCTTCGATAGGATCAACCAACACAGCAGGCAAAGAGAAAAGTTGTGGGTGAATAGCAGCCGAATCGGCAAGCTTGTCCGAAGCGATAGGGTCCACAACAGCTGGCGCACGAATTACAACAGGCCTATTGATATACAATAAGTTGTCTCTTGTTCTTTCCGCGATCTGTACTTGCTGTGGATGAAGTGCCGGCTGAGAGTCAGGAACGGGAGAGGAGGATCCACCTTGAGGAGAAGGAGGGTTTGCTGCACCAGCTTGGCGAATGTTCTTGGCCGACTGTTGAGCAGGCGGAGGATAGCACTTATGGCCAAAAATGCCGCATTCAGCACAGGCCAAAGGTCTCCACTCATATTCGACTTCAACGACACATGTTTCACCATGGAGAACCACCTCCACGA
This sequence comes from Eucalyptus cladocalyx, assembly GCA_017140615.1. NCBI lineage: Eukaryota > Viridiplantae > Streptophyta > Magnoliopsida > Myrtales > Myrtaceae > Eucalyptus > Eucalyptus cladocalyx. Next base: position 38,800,428 of record CM029521.1, read on the forward strand.
ACTCACATGGTTGTTGATTCGCTGTGATCTCCACACACACTCTTGCAAAGGCGAGCATTTCCATTTGTTATGTGTTTAGATCAACATAAAGGGGCTTCCCAATAAAGCTTACCACCTTGCTAATTGCCTGAGAAGACCAAACAGCAATGGGAAGATTTTTGAGTTTAACCCACACCGGCACAAACATGAGGGTGTTGTTTTGAACCTCCAGGGTTGGCCTCCATTGCTGGAAAACAATATGTTGTTTCGAGAGTGTGAAAGCCCCCCCTTCAAGGATCTTACGACGAAATTCTCTATCCGGGATGTGGAAAAAGAAAAGTCCTCTTCCATTAGCCATTACTTTGGCTAGATTCGCCCCCCAAGCCTTCTTAAAGGCTGCTTCAATCACTTTGAACGGAATACGCCTGCCAATGTAAAAGCCAACAAGGCATTCCTTGAGTTTAGGGTCGGCCGCTTAAATGTTGTCTTCGGTCATCTCAACAACCGCTCTATTTTCAACATACGTTGGAGGGAAATATTCCAAGTCATAGCCTTTGGAGGCCACCTTTGCCACCGCAACACTAGCCCAATTGCGCAAATTGGAGTTCCTGGATATCGCCTGCTGAGGGCGCTTGGATCCCGATCTTCCCCTGCTCCTACCTCTCGGTACAGTAGGGGCTTGGTCTGAACGGGCATGGGCCGAGACATCGGTCGAGGTAGCAAGGGAATGATCGGTCCTTCCCATAATTTCCTTCCGGCACCACCACGGGAGGTTCCAGCAGCAAACTGGTTCGAAGAGGGAGGCCCAACCCCGCCAAGAGCGGTTAAGGCCATTCGTCGAACACGTAGCGTGCAATACTAGAAAAACCGAGAAAGGGCCATAAAGAGACCAAAAGCTTCACGAAATTCAGGACCAGACGATAGCTCGATAGCCCACAGTGAGTCACACACCAAAACCGGGCGCATTCCAGGCAAGGAAATCAAATTTCAGCCCAATCCAACCGAAGAGGAATAAAACCAGTAAAACCCAGCAGAGGATTGCAGTTCGACCAGCCCCTTAGGTTGAGGAAGATCTCGAATTGTAGAGCAGCTCTAGTGAAATCCTTCGGTGGAAGTAGATAGGAGGAAGAGAGGGATCTTCCCTCCAAAAATCATCCCATTCCGATGGCTAGAACTCCGGGAATCGGCATCACTTCGGACTGATGAACAGTGACTCGAGAGAGAGTCTTTCTACGGGATGAAAGAATGTAGTTTCTATATGTGAAAACTGCATAAATGCTCATACCTTTGATCTTAAAATTCTTCCACAAGAAACTTGGTAAATCCCAAAGTCATCACAAATCGGGAAAAATTGTAAGAAAAGTTCTAAATCTATTACATTAGTATCAATTTAGCCATAAACCTTTTAATAGTGCCAATTATAGTCCTAAATCTTTGATTTAATGCTAATTCAGTCTTTTCAACTAACTTTAATAGGATATTGCTGACATGGAAGCCAACCAACTTACATGGCAATGTTGGCATAGACATGAATAATTTTTAATAATATTTTAATAATTTTTGATTATTTATTATTTATTTATGTCTTTCTTTTTTCCTTTGTTCTTCTTATTCTGGTGTCGGCCACCGATCACAGGCGATGGCCAAGCAGGTTGGCCTTGCTTGGGTGATTGTCGGTATCTACATCCATATAGAGAAGTAGTAGCAAATAATTCATTATAATTGGAGAATTGGAGTTACGGCTCCAATATTTTCCACACTTAAGTTTTGTTTGTTTTGTAGAAAATAAATAATTTGGAAACCATTTCTCTAAAAATGATTACTTGTGTCATTTACAAAAACTAACGAATAAAAAGTATTTGCATTGTCAAAAACAAATTTAAACATATATTGTTGTCATAAAAATAATTTCCATCAACCAATCATTTCGATTGAAACAAACGATCATTTTCAAAAAAATATTTTCTAAATTGAAATTACATCCAAAACCTAGAATATATATAAAAAGACAAATCAATTTGATGTAAAACTCATGATATGAATCACTTGTTTATGCTCAAAGAAAAACTTTTCCACAAGCTTAGGGAAGCCCACGAACTTTTTCATTTTCCTCTTATATACTTTTGGCCCCACACGTACGACTAATCCATTGGCCAAACCGAGATGTTCATCTTCTCCAACAAAAAGAAACAAATCCTTGGCCCATTGAGAGGAAAAAAATCAGCTACTTCTTTATTTCAAACCAGTTCTCACTCTCAATTTGGATTAGGGTAAGGTTCCCTCGAAGGCCTCATTATTTCTACCGTACGAATCGGTCGACATCCTTCCTTCAAATCTATTTTGAATTCGAGACATATTTTTCACAAATAAAAATTTCTACTCCTCACTGATCTAGTTAGTCTCGTCCACTCTGAACTCTCACCTTCCACCAACTGCTCCCCCTCCTCATGGCGGCAACCGCCCTCCTTCTCCTCCTGCCGATGGCGTCGTCTCTCTCCGCCGGCAACTTTCTCTCCACCTGCAACCGAACCTTCAGCTGCGGCCGCCTCGTAAACATCTCCTACCCCTTCACCGGCCTGCGCACTGCGGCCCGCCAGAGTTCCGCCTCAGCTGCGACGGCTACTACCCCGAGCTCACTGCCTGACTCCCTCACATACAGAGTCTGGGCACTCGACAAGACTCGCCGATCGCTCGCTCTCTCAAGAGCCGATCTTTACAACACCACCGCCTGCTTGCAGCAATACGCCAACACGACCCTCCACTCCACCATCTTCACCCTCGCTAGCGACCGCGAAGGCCTCACCTTGTTTTACGAGTGTTCGAAGTTGACGAACATCAATCCCGATAATCAGTTCAGTTGCGAGATCAATGGGACCGAGACGGACACCTATTACCTGATCGGTGCTGTCCCCGCTGACCCGATTCTTAATGGGAGCAAGTGTGAAGTGAGCGTCACGGTCCCAATTCAGCCGTTCCCGGCGTACATGCTCACCGCAGATGGGTCGAGGCTCCTAGAGGTTCTGCTATTTATTGGGTTTTCAGGTGAATTACACAAATTCGTACGGGGATCAGTGCGTGACGTGTGGTGGGATTGGTGGGGAGTGTGGGCGTGACTCCGATCGGGGGAAGCCCATTTGCATTTGTGGTGGCCAAATTTGTCCCACATCCCCCAGCGAGCCCATTCCGACCGCAGGCACTTCAACTGACCCCTTTCCGTTCGTTCAAATCAATCGGATGACATGCTCCGGAATTGCCGATCTGAAACTGAGTTATTTTCTTATCATGCATGCTAGTTTCCCCCCTGCACCTTTACTTTAGTCAAGGAACAGCCCCATAGCAGAGAAGCTTTTTGATGAAGCTCGAGGCTAGAACAGATAGCTCCTTTGTTATAGATAGATGGAAAAGGATGTCGCATTCCAATCCAATCGAAGGGGAGAGGAAGTTACTTGAGACAAATCAGTATCACTTTATGGATAGTTTACGGATGATTTCCAACACAGAAAGGACTTCATGTGTTGAATATGATTTGAGATTGCGGACAAGGTTTTCACTCTTTGGGCTTTTGCTATAGGCAATTCTTGCATACACTCAATTTACACCGGATAGTATAACGGTATTTGGGTTATTACAAGAGTAATATCTTGTTGTGAGCTACAATTTTTTTAAAGGAATGGATCTTATAACAATTTATAATTATATATTATTTAGTTTTTTGTGATCCAAAACATACTGTTATTCTCACAGTTGATTAAAAACTATCACTCAATTATTTCTCTTTCTATAATTGTAGTCAACCCTGGAAATAATAAATTTTCCATGTCCATGGATCCAATGTGCGGAGAAAATTTATCATAGGTAAACTCTTTCTTTGACATCACTGGATTTGTATCTCTTGTTTTGGTAAATCGCTGATATCTTTTAAGGGATTGAAAATGACGAGTGGAGAATCTGCTATTGGTGCTTCAATACCTACAATTGCCATCATTCTCACATGGAAGGTTCTACTCTTCAAGAGCAAGAAAGATGCCGGAGTTAAGCAATTGATAGGAACCCTTGATCTCTTGTTCCAAGAAGATACTGATATACTAATTTGAAGAAAATGACAAAATCATATTTAGAGAAATTTGGTCAAGGAGGATTCAATGTAGTGTATAAAGGAAAGACCGAAGATGGTTGTCTTGTGGCGATGGAAATTCTGGCAGAGTTGAAAAGTAGCCAAAAGAATTTATCAATGAAGTTGCAAGCATTAGTAGAACTTCTCACATTAATGTAATCACTCTCTTAGGTTTTTGTTACAAAGGGAAGAAGAGAGCTCTAATATTCGAGTACATGCTTAATGGTTTGTTGGATAAGTTCATATATTTTGGAGGAGCTTTAAATACGAGTAGTTCTTTGGAATGGAAGATTTTATATCAAATTGTAATTGGCATTGCTCTTGGGCTAGAGTATGTGCACCGAGGCTGCAATACCAGAATCTTGCATTTTAATATAAAACTACTTAAAATCTTACTTGATAGAGATTTTACCTGCAAATTTTGAATTTCGGCCTTGCTGAACTTTGTCATGGACGAGAGAGTGTTGTATCAACTCTTGGCATGAGAGGAATAGTCGGATTTATTGCACCAAAAGTTGTTTGTCGAAACTTGGAGAGGGCCTCTCACATGTTTGATGTTTATGGTTATGAAACGTTAGTTCTTGATATGGCAAGCATAAAAATTCTGACATCAAAGTTTCCAGTAACGGTGAAATGTACTTTTCAAAATGGATATATAGGAATTTAGAGTTCGGCAAAGATATGAAATTGCCAATGAATGTGACAAGGGAGGAGGAAGTGCTGGCAAGGAAGATGGTCATTGTGAATTTGTAGTGCATTCAAACCAGTCCATTTGATCAACCACCAATTGTGAAGGTGATAGAAATGTTGGTAGGAAGCTTTGAATCACTACAAATACCATCGAAGCCCATCTTGTATTCTATATCGCGAGAATTGTTGCAACACTGAGAAATGTCGATGTCAAATTCTAATGGGAGCCACGAGGAGGACATAATAATGGAGAATTTAGAGGAAAAAACTACTAATGATAAAGTTGTAGTGCATGATATAACTCCTCGAGGTAATTGGCATGCCTTAATTTATGTTGAATATGTCGTTCATAGAGTTGTGATGAAAGTAGAGAGGACGGTTTAGTTATAATTGTCCGCATATTGTATTCTTGCAAATATTCACGTCGAGATGAATATTTAGAATAATATAACAAATATAGTTTTATATCCATGTGACACGGTGACATCTTGCTAGCTTAACCGTAAAATTAGTGTGAATGAGACTGTATTTTCTAGATGTGTGACATGTCAAAAGCATCTAATTCATAAACAATTAGCTGGGGAATATGATTAGAAGAGATGCACGCTCTCATAATGGATAATCCTATAGGAATAATAGGTTCATTACGAAAATTCCATAATTAAAAGAATCAACCCCAATAATATTTTCTGAAACAATACTAAGTCATTGCCATCGAAATTTCTTGAATAACATATTGTTACCTTATGACCATGCATTTTGGCTTTTTTACAAGCATTAAGCACTTAAAAACATTGCAATATAATGAAAGGGCTGCCTACAATAAGAAATTAAGATATGTAGACACAATCGACTATATTTGGGCGAATATGCTATTCAAAATAGGGAAAATTTTCCAAAAAGTCCAAAATCTATTGGCTATTTTAGTCTTAAATCTTTTGATGATTTGTCAATTTAGTTCTTTTGGCCAACGTTGGTCGGAAATTACTAACGTGAACGTAAGTAGTCCTACGTGATATAGCCGGATCTAGATCGGCTCATGGGCCTTGTAGGGTGTTTTATGGCTCTCAACTCTTGTGTCATAAACAACAAAACAATATGCTTCGAATATAGTTAAGCAAAAAAAGCAAACGAATTATCAAAATAAATATCATCGAATCATATCTTTACATATGCAATATGACCTACGGTTGAAGATTGAAAGCCTCAATTTTTTTAATGACGCCCGCATGTATATGTACATATATGTGTGCGTGTCTACGTGTTCCATCCTTCAGATTTTCCCTAATTGGGAGAGTCTCGGGATGAAAGTACTTTTACCCGCCCCAGAGAATTCCCCGGATCAAACTGGCAATCAGCGTAGGCCAAAGGGGCCAAACCCAACTGGAGTAGACGGAAATGGAAGTACTAAATCAATTAGCCTAGCAGAGGTTGTTCCACCCTCCTCCTAAATGGTCCTCCATTTGCTGGCCCTGGCTGAGGAAAGCCCAGAATCTCCAAAACACATTGTCGCCCTCCCGAACAAATTTCGGCACATAAGATGAAGAGACAATATTGCAGGAGGGAAAAAACCAGAGCAAATGCTCATGCTCACGGCCACAGGCCCTCTCCTTCGATGATGATTCCAAATCCTATCAAGTCATCCTCGAGAGACAATCACTGTAAGTCCTGGCCAGCCGTTGCTGCCCGGGACTCGGCAAATCCCGTTGAAGAATCGAGCTTGAAAGCTGAGGACATTTATGAGAAGATGGTCCGGACAGCTCCTCCGAATCCATCATCCTTAACCCTATTGAGAAACCACTATCGGCAGACTTCAGGATGCATGGTGGATTAGGAGAAGTGTTAAAAAAGACCTAAACATTTTGTATTTGTGTCAATTTAGTTCTAAACATTTTTTATTTTATGCCAATTTAGTCATTTCTGGTTAATTTTGGCTAGATTTTGCTAACTGGATACTGGTCAGCTGACATGGCCTAATCGGCCATAACATGAATAACTTATAATATTTTTTAATTTATTTTCTTTTTCTTTTTCTTTTTTTCCTTCTCCTCCTCCTCCTTCCTCCAGCTGGTCGCTGGATGCGAGCCTCGCCGGCCACCTTGCCGGCGGCCGCAAGGGCAAGCTTCGCCACCTAGCACGAGACTAGCTTGAGGCCGCCTAGGCCGCAAGGGTGGCCGCACGCTAGGCTGGCGAGGCTTGCCCTCATTGGATCTGGTGAGGTCGAGTCTCGCCCATGGCCGGCGAGGCTCCACCCTCGCCAGCCCGAGTTGGCCTTGCGCTTGTAGCCACAAGTGAGGTGGTCGGCGAGGCTCGTTGGACATCACCTCTAGCCGGTCGTCGAGTTCCAGTGACCGGCAGGAGGAAGAAGGAGAGAAGAAAAAAAGAAAAAGAAAAAGAATAAAAAATATTAAAATATTATTAAAAGTTGTTCACGTTAGCGTTGATTGGGTTACGTCAGCCAGCCGGTGCCTAGTTAGTAAAATCCGACCAAAATTGATTGGAAATGACCGAATCAGCATAAGTAAAAATGTTTAGGATTAAATTGGCACCAAAAAAAGATTTATAACTGAATTAGCATAAATACAAACGGTTTAAGATTTTTTTAACACTTCTCCTTATTTGGACACTGATGAAGATTCGGGATCCGCAACTTCCAAACCATGTGCAGAAGGGTGAAACACGAGGTAATCCCATATTTCAACATCACGAAGAGTATCCTTCATACTTGATGATCTCCCATATCATAAGTGGCCGGAGAGACCGCAAACGTTATGTGCTTAATTGGCCACCAAAGCCCTTAGCATTAGAGTTCGCCATGATTATATCTTTCAACAATTGTTAGTAAATTCATAGGAAGCCGTCGAGATTGGTGGACGTCTCTTTCTAAAGAGGACAAGACAGCCTTTCTGGTCCTGCAAGAGTTCAATCAAGTGATCCGAATTCTCCATTAATTTTTCATCGACAAGCCAGAAAATTTAAAAAAAAAAAAACAGTTTTTTCTTACAAGAGAAGAAATCTTGACAAACACTCCAAAGAAATGCTGAAACTCTCATATGTGAGTCTTGAGTCAGTGTCCCTATCATCCATTCCAAAGTAGATAGCTCTATTAGTTGAAAGATCTTTTCAAAATTGAAAGAGATAAGTGCATCGAAAGTTCTAGAACTTATTGCAAAAATGCAGTTGAATCCAAAACTTTTTAAAAAAGCAATTCCATCTTAAAAATTGTCACAGAAATATAATTGAGTCCTAAAATTTTCAAAAAGTACAATCCAGATAAACTTATCACGAAGTGTAATTAAGTCCTAAATTTTTTTAAAAATATAATAAAGTCTTAAAACTTATCAAATGAATGCAATAAAGCATTTCCATTAACTCCATCTAACTTAACAATAAAAATGCCGATAAGTTTTATAACTTGATTACATCAACTTAACTAGTTTCAGACTTGATCACACTAATTTGACAAGATTTAAGACTTGATTGTAATTTTTGAAAGTTTGAGACTCAATTGTACTTTCTTTCTTTCTTTTGATGACCTAGGAACCCTGTACAGCCGGCAGCCGGCCGAGCAAACTTAGGGGGACACTAGTGGAGGACCCACCACCCCGACATCCCGCGTAAGACACCAAGCGCCTTCACTGGGTTTCGAACCCCTCACCTTTGGGCATGGATCAACAAAATTCTTATCTAGCGAAGCCACCACGGTTGATGGTACTCAATTGTACCGTTTTTTTTTTTTTTTAGACTCAATTGTACTTTCATGACATATTTTAGGACAACATTTTAGAACTTAATTATACTTTTATGACAAGTTTTAATATTTTCAGTGCACTTGTTCCAAATTGAAATAAAAGAGTTGTTGATGCTACACTTGGCAAACTCCAGTTAGTAATCCATATATTAATAGTAGAATTGTGTCTTTGAAGAAAAGCAATGAAGGATTACCAGCATGACAAGAGAGAATTTGATAAGGCCGGTTTAAAGCCGAGCTCGTAAATCAAGTGCTCTCTCAAGGATTCCTCTTGGACATGCTGCAGCAAAGAAGAAATGGCATTTCTGGAAAATTTAGTTCTCAAATCTCCCAGATGAAGAGAAGGAAGACATAGACTTCTTTGTGAAAAGATAGGAAAAAAAACAAAAGACAGATGTTTCATCTGTGATCGCAAAGGACGCTTTGCAATAATAATAATGATAATGCCCTCAAGCCAAGAAAAACTAATGCATATGTTGCAAACCATTGAGACGAATACCGGAGTATTTTTCCAAGAAGATGATCTTGAATCAATTTTATACTTCTGGTCAATGATCCGGATGATAGCTTTACTTCTTTTCCCAAATCCAAAAACACCAAACATCCAGAGTTTTTGTCAGACCTCTCATGCTTCCAAACCATGCATTCCCATTCATATCTTTCCTTCCAAACATGACAAGCTCATTTCAGTTATTGCCCTCGTAGATAATGGGGGCAAATCTTGAAATTCTTCCACGAGAAATTCGGTAAATCCCAAAGCCATCACAAATAAAAAAAAAAATGTGAGAAAAGTCCTAAACTTATTACATTTATATCATTTTAGTTATACATGTTTTAATAGTGTTAATTTAGTCATAAACCTTTTGATTTTGGTGCTAATTTAGTCTTTTTGACTAACTTTTGGTAAGATATTGCTGACGTGGACGCTAATTGACTTACATGGCACTGTTGGCATTGAAATAAAAATTTTTAATAACTTTTGGCAGGATTTATGCTTTGCCTTATGATATTTGTTCTTGATAATTAGCCTTATGGATCCTTAATTTCCTTTACTCAAAAAATTCATGTACTTGTTGATTACATGTGCTTAATGTTTCAATATAAATTAGGAGAATTACGCTATTTTCTTGTGTATTAATGTAAAATTTGAAGTTATATAGGATATCAAGCGGTTGCAAAATATGTTTAAATGAAAATATGGTTAACCTTGAAACCATACTTGAGAAATTAGGGTGGTTCCAAAATAGGAGCTAATGCAAACAAGAGTGGGTACATGGTCTAAAAAATGGGAACCAATTATAATAGGGTCAAGTACATAGTTCGGGTCCGAAACCTACCCACCCTGGACTTGATAACCCATAATTGTTTATTTCGTGTAACATAAATAATTTGAAAAGAATTTATTTAAAAACAATCTCTTGTATCTTGTACAAAAATAAACAAATAAAAAATATTTGCATTGTCCAAAAAAATACTTAAACATATATTGTTATCATAAAAATATTTTTCATCGACTAACCATTTCGATTGAAGTAAGCGATCATTTTAGGAAAATATTTTCTAAATTCAAATGACATCCAAAACTCAAAGTATTTATTAAATAAATAGATCAATTGGACGTAAAACTCACAACATGAATCACATGTTTAAGCTCCACGCAAAAACTTTTCCACACAGTCGAACCAAGAAGTCAGGTTCTTCTTTTAGTTTTTTTTGGTAATCCAGAGAATCCCCGAACGCCGCTTCGCGGTGGAGAGTAAACCCTGGAATGCTAGGGCCCCCACCACTGACCCCGTACACGGGTAAGTCGCGCGTTAGCACTGAAGCAACCGACCACGAAGTTTCAAACTCCTCTCCCAGCGGATAACCAACTTGGCCACCGCGCGGTGGTTCTTCTTTTTCTTCTTTTAGTTCTTCAAGCGGCGGGTCCAGCGAAATGACTGTGCGGCTCTTCACGCTTAGGGAAGCCCAAGAACTTCATTTTCCTTTTTATACACTTTGGCCCCACATGCCCGACTAATCCGTTGGTCAAACCCACATGTTCATCTTCTCCACCAAAAAGAAACTAATCCTTTGCCCATAGAGAGAAAAAAAAAAAAAAAAACAGAAAAACAAAAACAAATCAGCTACTTCTTTATTTCAAGCCACTTCTCACTCTCAATTAGGATTAAGGAAAGGTTCCCTTGAAGGCCTAGTTATTTCTACCGTATCAATCGGTCGAGGTCCTTGCTTCAAATTTATCTCGAACTCGAGATATATTTTTCATAAATGAAAATTACTTGCTCCTCATTGATCTAATTAGTCACGTCCACTCTCACTCTCGCCCTCCACCACCATCACCCACTGATGCACCGCCACCTGCTCCTCCTCCTCATGCCGGCGGCCGCCCTCCTCCTCCTACTCCTGACGGTGCCGTTTCTCTCTGCCGGCAACTCTCTCTTCAACTGCAGCCAAACCTTCAATTCGGCCCCATCATAAATGTCTCCTACCCCTTCACTGGCGGCGACCGCCCCGCCCATTGTGGCCCACCGGAGTTCCACCTCAGCTGCGACAACAGCAAATCCCACCCCGAGCTCACCATCGACTCCCTCACATACAGCGTCCGGACACTCGACCAGACTCGCCGATTACTCACTCTCTCAAGAACCGATGTTGACGACCATTTTGGGAAAACCTGCACGCAGCTATATGCCAACACCACTCTCAACTCCACCATCTTCACCCTCGCTAGCGACAACGAGGTCCTCACCTTGCTTTGTGAGTGTTTGAACTTGACGAACATCAATCCCTACAATCAGTTCGGTTGCCTGATCAATGGGACCTGGGCGAACAACTATTACTTGATCGGTGCTGTCCCCACTGACCCGATTCTAAACGGGAGCAAGTGCGAAGTGAGCGTCACGGTCCCAATCCTGCACCTGCGGTCCTCGGGGTTCACGCTTAACGAATCCGCGACGACGTTCTTGCACATAACTCTGGCGAAGGGTTTTGAGGTGAATTACACGAATCCGTACGAGGATCAGTGCCTGATGTGTGGTGGGATTGGGGGTGAGTGTGGGTTTGACTCCGCTCAGGGGAAGCCCATTTGCATTTGTGGTGACCAAATTTGTCCCATATCCCGCAGCAAGCCCATTCCGACCGCAGTACTTCAATTGACCCACTTTTTGTTAGTTCAAATGAATCGGATGGCATGCTGCGGAATTGCTGATCTTAAACTGAGATATTTTCTTATCATGCATGCTAGTTTCCCGGCAAAAGAACGCTTTAAATGCCATAACTTTGGCCAAAAGGATACTTAAGTGCCATAACTTCCGAAAGGTACACTTAAGTGCCAAATTCGAAAAAAAACGGATCACTTGAGTGCCACTTCGGCCAAAATCCGGCCAAAACACCAACGTGGCATTTTTTTTACGCGACGCGCCTAAAAAACGACGTCGTTTTGCATGCGACGTAGCCAAAACGGCGTCGTTTTGGGCTAACGTGGTAAAAAGAAAATTAAAAATTAATTAAATTAAATTTAGTTAAAATATTTTAAAATTTATTTAAAATATTTTAAAAATAAAATTTTAAAAATAAAAATTTTAAAAATAAAAATTTTAAAAATAAAATTTAAAAAAAAAAAGGGAATGGGGGAGGCGGTTGAGGGATTAGCCCTCGACCGCTGCCGTCGCCACCCTCCCGCCGCCGGAAGGGCCGGGCCGACGGCGGGGAGGGTCGGCGGGGTCGCCGGGCCTTAGCCAAGGGCCGGCGACCCCGGTCGATCGGCGGTGAGGGCTCGCGAGCCCTCGCCCCCCAGATCCAACGGCGAGGACTCGCGGCCCTCGCCCGATCCAACGGCGAGGGCTCGCGGCCCTTGCCCGGACCCGCGGCGAGGGCCGCGAGCCCTCGCCCGATTCGCGGCGAGGGCCGCGAGCCCTCGCCGCCGATCGGCCGAGGTCGCCGCCCGGCTAGGGCCCGGTGACCCCGGCCGACCCTCCCCGCCGTCGCCGGCTCTTCCCGGCGGCGGCGGCGGGCGGGCGGCGGCGGCGGTTGAGGGACCCTCGGCCCGCCTCCCCCGTTTCCATTTTTTTTTTTTTTAAATTTTAAATGATTATTTTTCAAAATATTTTAACTAAATTTAATTTTAAATTAAATTTAATTAATTAATTATTTATTTTTTTCCACATCAGCCGAAACGACGCCGTTTTGGCCACGTCAACGTGCAAAACGGTGCTGTTTTGGCCGCGCTTCGCCGGAAAAACGCCACGTTGGCGTTTTGGTCGGATTGGCACTCAAGTGATCCATTTTACTCTGATTTTGACACTTAAGTGTACCTTTCGTAAGTTATGGCACTTAAGTGTCCATTTGGCCAAAGTTATGGCACTTGAGGGGTCCGCGAGTCTAGTTTCCCCCTTGCGTCTTTTATTTTAGGCAAGGAACAGCCCAATAGCAGAGAAGCTTTTTTGAAAAAGCTTGAGGTTAGAACAGATAGCGCCCTTTTTTTTAATGTAGATGGAAAAGGAAGATGGCATTCCAATCCAATCGAAGGAGAGGAAGTTACTTGAAATAGATTAGTATCACTTTATGGATAGTTTACGGATGATTTCCTACACAGAAAAAGACTTCATGTCTTGAATATGATTGTGCAAATGCGGATATTCACCACGCGGGCAAGGTTTTCACTCTTTGGGGTTTTGCTATTTGGCAATTCCTATAATTGTAGTCAATCCTGGAAATAATAGATTTTCCTTTTCCAGGATTCACTGGGAGGAGAACTGAGAGGAGAAAACTTATGATAGGTAAATGTCTCTTTGACATCACTGAATTTGTGTCCCTCACCTCTGTAAATCGTTAATAACTTTTAAGTGATTGAAAATGACAGGTGGAGTGTTTGCTGTTGGTGCTTCAATTTCTGTAATTGCCATCATTTTCACATGGAAGGTTCTTATCTTCAAGAACAATAAAGATTGTGAAATTGAGCAATTGATGGGAATCCATAGATCTCTTGTTCCAAGGAGATACCGATATACTGATTTGAAGAAAATGACAAAATCATTTTCAGAGAAACTTGGTCAAGGAGGATTTGGTGTAGTGTATGAAGGAAAGATTAGAGATGATTGTCTTGTGGCGGTGAAAATTCTAATGGATTTCAAAAGTAACATAAAAGAATTTATCAATGAAGTTGTGAACATTAGTGGAACTTCTCACATTAATGTAATCACTCTTTTAGGTTTTTGTTACGAAGGGAAGAAAAGAGCTATAATATTCGAGTACATGCCTAATGGTTCGTTGGATAAATTCATATATTCTGAAAGAGGTTTAAATATGAGTAGTTCTTTAGAATGGAAGATGCTCTATCAAATTGCAATTGGCATTGCTCGTGGGTTAGAGTATCTATACCGAGGCTGCAATACCATAATATTGCATTTTGATATAAAACCTCAAAACATCTTGCTTGATCGAGATTTTACCCCGAAGGTTTCAGATTTCGGTCTTGCTAAACTTTGTTATGGGCGAGAGAGTGCTGTATCAATTCCTGGCATGAGAGGAATGGTTGGGTTTATTGCCTCAGAAGTTGCTTGTCGAAACTTGGGGAGAGTCTCTCACAAATCCGACGTTTACAGTTATGGAATGTTAGTTCTTGATATGATAGGCATAAAAAATTTTGACATCAAAGTTTCCAACAGCAGTGAAATGTACTTTCCAGAATGGATTTATAGGAATTTGGAGCTCAGCAAAGATCTGAAATTGTCGATGAATGCGACTGAGGAGGAGGAAGTGCTAGCAAGGAAGATGGTCATTGTGAGTTTGTGGTGCATTCAAACTAGTCCATCTAATCGACCTCCAATTGTGAAGGTGATAGAAATGTTAGAAGGAAGCTTTGAATCATTGCAAATGCCGCCGAAGCCCATCTTGTATTCTTCATCACGAGAATTGTCGCAAAAATGGGAAATGATGATGTCGAATTCCAATGGGAGCCATGAGGAGGATGGAATACTAGAGAATTTGGAGGAAAGCAATAACTTATGGTAAAGTGGTAGTGCACAATATAACTACTTGAGGTAATTGTCATGCCTTTCTTTAAATTGAATATGTTGTTCTTAGAGTTGCAATGAAAGTAGAAAACACGGTTTTGTTTATGTCTGTATATTGTTATTCTTGCAAACATCGATGTGAACACCTACATTTATAATAATGTAATAAATATAGTTTTAGATCTTGCTAGTTTGACAGTAAAATTAGTATGAATGTGACCATATTTGCTAGATGTTCGACCCTTCCAAAGCACCTAATTAGTAAAGAGTCAGCAAGGGAAGACGAAAGGAAGAAAGTGCACGCTCTCCTAATTGATAATCCTACATGAATAATAGGTTCATTATGAAATTTCCATAATTAAAAAAACTAACTCCCGATAATATTTTCCGAAACAATTCTAAGTCTTTGCCATCGAAATTTCTCGAATAATACATCGTCACCTTTTGACTCTGCATTTTAGCTTTCTTACAAGCATTAAGCACTTAAAAACATTGCAGCTGCTGAAAGGGCTACGAACAATCAGAAATTAAGATCTATAGACACAACCATTGACTATATTTGGGTGAATATACTGTTCAAAATAGGAAAAATTGTCCAAAATGTGAAAAATTTATTGTACGGAGGCTAATTCAGTTACAAACATTTTAATTCAACCATATTAGTCTTAAATCTTTTGACAATTTGCCGATATAGTTTTTCTAGCCAATCTTGTTTGGAAATCACTAACGTGGACAATAGTAATCTTACATGGCATGGTTAGATCAAAATTGGCTCATGGGCCTTGTAGGCTGTGTTGTGGCTTTCGCTGGTGTCCTGTGTTATAAACAAGATAACATTATAATTCATATAAAGTTAAGCAAAAAAAGTAAATTAATTATGAAAAGAAATCTCATTGAATCATACTTTCTTCTTCTCATTTCTCTCTCTTCTTCTTCAAGCTTTGGTTGGACGCTGGCCTCGGAAATGTTCGGTGACCGGCAAGATGAGGATTGGTGACCTCGTTGAACCTTGTCCAATAGATTGCTAGCATCCAGCGGCGGTGGACGACAGCGGTGGCGGCGGCGGCAATCGATGGCAACGGCAGCAGAAGAAGAAGAGAGAAGAAAAAAGAACAAGAAAAAGAGAAGAAGAGAAAAGGGAGAAAATAAATTTAGGTTTGCTTGATTATGAAATTATTTCAGGAAACAAAAATGTAACTTTTTTTTTCTCTTTGATTCTGTTCTAAATTTATTCTTGAGAACAAAAGTATATAATTTATTACCATTTGATAAGTTACTAAACATGCCCTTACTTACCCCAGAGAATTCCTCAGATGAACTGGCTATCAGCATAGGTCCAATAGGGCCAAACCCAACTAGAGTAGACGAAGAGCGAGTTTAGCGATTCATCAAACAGTAACAAATTATATTCTTTTGTTTTCAAAAGTAGATTTGGAGTATAAATCTATATGGTAAATTTTTTATTTCTGATAATAGATTTGGAACAGAATCAAGGGATAAAAAAAGCTGTTTCTTTGTTTCTGAGAATAATTCCAAAATCAAGCAAACATAAATTTCTCTTTTCTCTTCTTCCTTTCTTCTTGTTCTTCTTCCTTCTATCTTCTTCTTCCACTGCAGCCATTGTTGGCCACCACCGTTGCGGCTGTCCACCAACGTTAGTCACTGGCGACTAATTGGGCGAGGTCCGACGAGCTTATCGGAGGCTCGTCTAGCCATTAGTGAGTCTCATCCAACTACCGACAAGGCTTGGCCGATGAGGCACGGCCTCGCCAGAGGCCGTGACACTCCAACGAAGTTGCGAACCCTCATTTAGTAAGTTGTCAATCATCCCGAGGTCAGCAACTGGCCAAAGCTGGAAAAAGAAGAGAAAGAAAAGAAAAAGGTTACAAAATTATTTAAAAATTAAAAGAAATCGGTTTGGATTAGAAGCTTTGAGGACATTGCCAAAAGTAATTTTATTTTGGGAATAACATTTTTTGATAGTTACCAAACATTTTCAAATATTTAGAAATTGTTTCTAAGAACAAAATAAAATAAAAAAAAATCATTTCTGATAAAAATTTATTCAAAAACAGAATGATTACTAAACACATTTATAAATGGGAGAATTAGAACAAATTAGCCTTGCAGAGGCTCTTCTCAATTGGTAGACGGAAATTTCTTTGGCCCAAAATAGTGTTCTCTAGTCCCGCAGCAATATACTCAAATCAATTGATTCCAAGTCATCCGTTGTACGATCAATGGATGCAGAAAACATTAACAGTACAACCCCAACTTGACCATGCAGAGCACACGGTTGACCAAACAGCAGTAGCCCCTAATGAGCTACTTGGAACTCTGTCCTAGATATGCTCTATAGGATAGAACTCGGGGCCACCCGTTTCCTGAGATTAAAAAAACTGAAGGGACGAATTCAATCTCTTCCGGAAAAGTAGCTTGTTCCAGCCTCCTCTTCCTTCGAAGCATTATTTTTTCCTTCCTGGAGACAGCCAAGAACTGGTAGTTCTCCTCCTAAATGGTCCTTTGTTGGTGTCCTAGGCATAGATGAACCACACCAATCCATCCCGAACTTGATGATTAAACTCTATTGCAATGACGATACTGTAGAAGAGGTCCTGCGGAAAAATAACTCAATGCCAGGATGGTAAAAAGCCATTGGCTTTGATAGAGGAAAGCCCAGAATCTCAAAAACACATTGTCACCCTCGGAAACAAATTTCGACACATGAAAAGAAGAAATAATAGTTTTGCAAAAGGGAAAAAAACCAGAGCAAAGGCTAGGCTCACGGCCACAGCCTCTCCTTCAATGATGATAACAAAACCTATCAAATCATCCTTGAGAGACCATCATTGTAAGTCCTTGCCAGCCGTGCCCTGGACTCATCAAATCCCTCTTAAGACTCGAGTTTGGAAGCTGAGGACAGTTATGAGAAGTTGTTCCAGACAGCTCCTTTGAATCCCTCATCCTTAATCCCGTGGAAAAACCAACATCAACAAATTTCAGGAGGCATGGTGGATTTGACACTGACGAAGATACAAGATCTACAACTTCTAAGCCATGTGCAACAGGGTGAAATAAGGAGTGGCGGACACTTGTAGTGTCAAAACTTAGCACGAATGAACACTTAAGTATCAAAAGTTATGAAAGTAACACTTAAGTACCAAAATTGAAGTAAAATAAATCACTTTAAGTGCCAACGGCAAGAAAATCCCGCCTAAATGCTAATTTTCCAGCAAATAAGTGCGATTTTCCAGCACGACGTAACTAGAGAAATACGATAACAATGTCGTTTTGTCTCTAATGTGATAAATAATTAATATAAAAATTAATTAAATTAAATTTAAAACATTTTAAAAATTTTAAAGAGAGAGAGAGAGAGAGAGAGAGAAGGCACTCAACTAAAGGCTGAGCCCCCGTCGCTACCGCCTCCTTGTCGTCGTCGAGAAGGGCCGGCAATGGTGGGAGCAGCATCAGCTGAAGTCACCGAGCTCTGGCCAAGGGCTAGCGGCCCCGGCCGACTGACGGCGAGGGCCCAGGAGCCCTTGCCCAAATCTAGGGCAATTGGTGCCGACCCTCGCTGAATTTGGGGGAGGGCCGCGACCCTCACCCCAGATCTAAGCGAGGGCTCATAGGACCTTGTCGCCGATCAGCCGAGGCCACCGGCCCTTGGCCAAGGCCCAACAACCCTAGTTGACCCTCCCCCCACCTTTGCCGGCCCTTCCTAGTGATGGTGGGGCGACGGCAGAGGTTAGGGCTCAGCCCTCAACCACCTTCTTCCTCCCCTCCTTTTTTTTTTTTTAATAAAAAATTTAATTTTAAATTTCAAATTTCGAAATTTATTTATTTCTATAATTTAATTTAATTAATTTTATTTTAAAATTTGAATCCAAAAGACATCATTTTTGCATTTCTTTGCTGAGTCATTTCTCTGGCGAGCCATGTAGGCAAGAAAAATAATAAAAAAATTGTCACGTAAGATTTCCGACGGGGTTCGTCGGAGATGGCTCTTAAGGGTGCGTTTGGCTGCACTTTGTTTCGTTCCCAGAACAAAAATTTCTGTTTTTTTGTTCCTGAACAAAAAAGGAACAGAAACACGTTTTGGTGCGTTTCTGTTCCTTTTTTTGTTCTTTTGTTCTCGAAACAAAAAAAAAAAAAAATAACAAATAACAAATTTGTGTTTTTATTTCAAACAAAACCTAAAACACTTTTTTATTTTCTTTTTTTTTTTTTTTTTTTTCTTTCGCGGTCGCCGGCCCCGCCGCCCGATCCGGCGAGGCCGCCGGCCCTCGTCGGCCGGTCACCGGCCATGGCCGAGGCCGGCGACCGGCCAAAAGAAGAAAAAAGAAAAAAGGAAAAAGAAAAAATAGAAAAAATAAAAGAAATAAAAAAATTATACAAATTTACCAAATAGGTTTCGTTTATTTTTTATTCCCGAACAAGTTTTCCAAACGCGTTTTTTTGTTCAAAAATTGTTCCTCGGAACAAAACACTTTTTTCTATTTCGTTTCCTAACAATTTTTAAACAAACGCAAACAAACGCACCATAAGTGTCCCACTTTAAAAAAAAAAAAAAGTGACATTTAAGTGTCACTTTCCTAATTTTTTGCACTTAAGTGTCATTTCGTGTCAAATTTTGGCACCTGGAGCGTACTTCTTCCATGAAATAAGAGGCAATCCTATAATTCAACATCATCAAGATTATCTTTTATACTTGATGAACTCCCTTATCATAACTAGCCAGAGAGATTGCAAGAGTTCTATGCTTAATTGACCACCAAAGCCTTGGCATCAGAATTCGCCATAATTGTATTCTTTCAATGTTTGTTACTAAATTCGCTGGAAGTCGTTGAGATTGGTGGACCTCTCTTTCTAAAGAAGAACAAGACAGCCTTTCTGGTCCTGCCGTTCGAATTCTCCATCAATTTTTCATTGACAATCCAGAAAATTTGAAAAAAAATGAAAATTTTTTTTTTTGAAAACAGAGTTCTTCGGAAGAACCTATTATTCCTACAAGAGAAGAGATCTTGACAAATACCCCAACGAAATATTGAAGCTCTTCTCTACTACAGGAGCAGATGTGAGTCTTAAGCCAGTGTTCTTATCATCTATTCCAAAGTAGATAGCTATATTAGTTGAAAGATCTTTTCAAAATTGAAAGGGATAAATGCACTAGAAGTTTAAAAATTTGTTAAAAAAATATAGCTAAAGTACAATCCAACTCTAAAAATTGTCATGAAAGTGCAATTTGGTCATAATACTTTCAAAAACTGCAATCAAGTACTAAAATTGTCATGAAAGTGTAATTGAATTCTAGATCTTTAAAAAAAAAATGCAGTGAAATTTTAAAATTTATGAAGTTGGTGCAATCAAATTTTTTAATTAACTCCATCCAACTAACAAACGGAAAATGCTAATAAGTTTTAAAATTTAATTATATCAACCTGACAAATTTTAGTATTTGATTGCACCAAGTTGATAAGATTTAAGAATTAATTATAATTTTTGAAAATTTTAAGACTTAATTGCACTTTCGTGGTAATTTTTAAAACTTAATTGCACTTTTGAAAGTTTTAGAACTCAATTGTACTTTCGTGACAAGTTTTAGAACTCCAAGTACACTTGTTCCAAATTGAAATAAAATAGTTGTTGGTGCTACACTTGGCGAACTCCAGTTAGCAATCCATATTGCAACGGTAGAATTGTGTCTTCGAAGAAAAGCAATAAAGGAGTACTTACATGACAAAAGAGAGAATTCGATAAGGCTTGTTTAAAGCCCGGCATGCAAATCAGGTGCTCGCACAAGGATTCCTCTTGCCCATGCTGCAGCAAGAAATAACGGCATTTCAGGAAAGTCTAGTTCAAATCTCCCAGATGAAGAAAAGGAAGATAAAGATTTCTTCGTGAAAGGAGATTCCCAAGAAAAAACAAAGGACTTGTTTCATCCAGAAAAATACCCCCAAGCCAAGAAAAAGGAACGCATATGTTGCAAACCATTGAGATGATCTTGAATCAATTTTCTCTTTAGAGGATGAACCCTCTAGCAAAACTATATGTGCCATTCAAACATTCCAAGAAACCAGTGACACCGACCGGTCAATGATCTAGATCCAGATAATAGTTTTATACTTCTTTCCCCAAGATCCAAAAACACCAAGCATCCAAATTTTTTAAGATCTCTCATGCTCCTACACCATACATTCCCATTCATATATTTCCTTCCAAACATGAAGCCTATTTCAGTTATTGCCCTCATAGACGCTGGGGCAAGTGCTCATATCTTTGATCTTAAAATTCTTCCACAAGAAATTAGGTAAATCCCAAGCCATCACAAATCGCGAAGGGTTTTTAAATGGGTTCCCAAATCTCTCACAATTGACAAATTAAAACTCATTTAACTCCTATTAAAGTCAGCACGACAAGGGGAAATACGATTAAACCCAATCTACTTTCATCACTGTTTTT
Organism: Eucalyptus cladocalyx; assembly: GCA_017140615.1. Classification (NCBI taxonomy): domain Eukaryota; kingdom Viridiplantae; phylum Streptophyta; class Magnoliopsida; order Myrtales; family Myrtaceae; genus Eucalyptus; species Eucalyptus cladocalyx. The sequence continues at coordinate 38,821,438 of CM029521.1, forward strand.
GATACAAAATACCATAAAGAATCGTATTGCCCCTTTAATGGCCGCAGAGGATAAACTTGTAATGTATATAGCTGAAGGGAGGAACAATTTACAATTACAGTATATCAATTGCCACGTTTATATGTAATTTTCCCCTATTTAGAATTTCTGATGTTAAGCATATTCCATTTTAAGCTCTCTTCATTTTGCATCCAGTGCGTTGGCCCTCGAATCTCATTGTACAATTAAAACCTTCTATTACGACAATCAAGTGGTATTTAAATCAGTTTTCTAAGGAAGCTGTTTGGATTTTTTTCCACCATATAACGCACGTGCAGCAAATGAGAGAATTCTAGTTTTTGATCAAATGGACTCAATCGATAAAACACGAAAAACTTTAGGGTTCAATAGGAATAATTAAAAGATTTCTAATTAAATTGACGAAAGTACAATAGGCTTAAAACTTTTTTGATAATTTTTGCCTCATCATTCACTTACTACATTAATAAGACATCATAGGGTAAGATAATCGGAAGAGAGTTCAGGCTCTCATAGTTCTACGGGAATGATAACAATCTCCATGATCAAACTTCGAAAAAAACCAGCTCGCAATAACACTTTTCGAATGAGAGAGACAATGAATAGGGAGGGAAAAGAATTTGAAGAAACACCAAACATAAAGCAGAAGAAACTTACTAAAGGGGCATCACATCGAAAAGATAAAAATGGCTATGTGGATATTGGATACAGAGAAAAAGGTGGTTACTTTAGCACCATAGACGTTGGCCCCAGACCTAATTATATCTTTTCAAGATATGGTAAAAATCTCCGATTTCGCACAGATTAAGCTCTTACGAGAGCACTACTGCTATTTCCTTGGATGATGAGAACTAGAAGTCTAAATACTTTTCTTCTGAGATAGAAAGACAATTATGTAAAATAAATAAATTCGAACCACTAGATCGAGTTTTTTTTTAATCGAATTATCGTGAAGAAAAGACTAAAAAGTAAATTAATATAAGAAAAGGGTTGACGCTCTTTCACTGATCTCTAGCGTTGGATTTCTCTTATGCATCACCTATTGGCGTTTTGTTCCTTTGTATAGTGATCGAACTGTCATTGAATAAATAAATGGACAGATATGGGCTTGGCATTTTCATCACCTGAAATGAAACTACATTCAAAATGTTCTTTTGAGGGACTAAGATTAAAGAATCACATTACTTAAGAAATTATAATTTACATTATCATTATATTCGCCCACGGGAAGAGAGTATGTATGTATGTATATCTTTGACATTCCCATACATACATATATATATGGTCATAGTGAATGTAAGATTCATAGACAAAGCGATAAACTTTCAATAATATCTGACAAAATTACTTGATTAAATAAATTTTAGAATTTATCGTCTGCTTTTGGACTTTTCCCTGTAAAGCATTCCCATCTCACAATCTCGCAATAGCACAGGACGGAGAAGAGAGAAAAGGGGGGGGGCAATATTACCTTTAAATTGAAATTTTAATATACACGGATCCCTCCAACAAAAATACAGAAGTTTTCTTTCCATTTTTCTTACACGTCTAAGCTAATTTGACGGGATCAGAGAGAGAATTCTACACGCCCCAATCATGCCGCGGCTACCAACTACCTCGGCTCTCAGTCTTCGGTTATGGTCTCCAGCAAAGGCTTCTTTGACTTCGACATGGAGAGTCTATGCATGAACTCCTGCGTCGAGAACCCTTCGATCTCCTCCAGGTTCAGCTTCGGCACGGCGGCGGCTGCGGCTGCGGCGGCTTCGGCCTCGGCCTCCCGCTTCTCGCCCGCCTCCGGCAGGGCCCCCACCCGGCTCCCCGGAGGCCCCGCCTTTCTTGGCGGCGGAGCTCGCGGCGAGGAACAGCGCGCCCATGTCGGCAGCCGTCACGAAGGAGTTGAGCCGCCGCATCGGGAACATGACGTAGACGTTCGCCATCTCGAGGTCCTCGTCCGCGTTGAGCGCCGAGAACCGCCGCCCGGCGCGGAGGGACCGCGTGTTGACGAGGAAGTAGCTCGGGGTCTCGAGCATGAGCTCCGCGGCCTTGGTGGGCGCGTGGAACTGCTGGACCTCGCCGCCGGGGAAGATCACCTTGGCGGCCCTCGACTGCCGGCCGGCGGGGCCAGATAGGGCGCACGACGCGTAGTTCCCCATCGCATGAACAGCTGCCAATTGCAGCACGGCTTCTTCCGGCGACGAAAGGACTCGTGCCGACTGCCAAGCGCTCAGGAATTATAAGGGATGAAGAGGAGGAGAACAGGGACAAAGATCGGGAGAATCGTGATGTGGGTTTTTAAGGCGTGAATGGAGGAGAGACGACGAACTTTTATCTTGAAAGAAAGAAGAGAGAGAGAGAGAGAGAGAGAGAGGGAAGACCTTGTCCTGAAAGTGAGAGGTCTCAGTGATGGAGAGATATATACGAGGAGTTAAGACAATGTTGACGAAGGGGGGGAGTTGAGGGGAATGATGGAAAAGGTCCGATTTTTTGGACAGCAGCGGAAGATTCTGCAGTGGGACAGTTGTTCATTACAGGTTTAAATCCGCGTCGGGGACCTGCATAATTGATATAAAAATATATATGTACGAAGACACGAAATTGGAAGAGAGAATTACACGGAATCGCAGCTGTTTTCTCGGAATTTTTGTTTTTATTTATTTTATTTTTGGTTTGTTCCTGAGAACCTGGCTGGCACGGGGCCTGATGGGACCGCCCTGGATTCACGGGGCGGTTCGTGGATGGATGGTTGGTCCAGTCAGAAATCGCGGTGGTGCTCCTCCCGGAAACGACCGCGTTCACATGACACGTTCGAGGACTAATCGAGTTCGGAAATTTCGTCCACACGGCGAATATCGGACATATGGTAACAAATGTCCGCGTGCTCCGTCGAGGGATATATCCCCAAAAATTCTTTATATATTCTCCATATCTTTTATAATCATGCATATAAATACCATATAGATTATGTTACCTTATCACCTCGAAAAGTTTATATAAGCAATTTATATCATTCCCTTGAGATATCTTTATCTTCCTCAAAAAGTTTTTGTTAAAAGTAAAACTAATTTTTTTTTTTGGTAAATTTTTTCTCTTAATGAGGAAAGCATGTAGAAACTGCCTTTTGGATTGATTTGATGACATGGTTAGTGGTCCAAAAATGGGCCAGCCGTCCACTAAACAAGGGGGGACTTCAGGGAGTTGCTCGGCCACTATGATGATTGTTGAAGAATTTGTGGAAGTTAAAATTTGACATAGTGGAGCGAGCATTGATAAACCTAGATAATGCGGTTGGGGAGTTGTCGCCTCATTATGGAAAAAGTACTCAATGGCTAAGTAAAAAAATAATAAATTTCACACATTGTGATTGACTAGAATGGATAAAAGATTCGAGAATATCATAAGAACAGTTAGTGCATTGAAAACTGTATAATAATAGCGCATTTAACACTATGTTAGGCATGTTCAATAAGTGTCCGTGAAGCACATGTTAGATAACTATAAAGGGAACTCTACAATAGTGCATTAATAAAGAGAAACATATTCCTGCTAAGTGTAGTTAATAAGGGTGGTAATCTATTTATAATAATTAAAATACTCATTTGGCTCATAGATATTCAATCTTTCGAACATTAACATAAACTGACAACACCATCACAAATCTACAACGAGGCTACATAATGGTTTAAAAGACGGAGTTTTGTGTATAATATGGGATAATAATGTATGATTGATCATATCGACAAGTCCAACTACAATTTAAAGTTTGGAGTACTTATTCAAACTTTCAACTTATTTCTTATCTGATTCACGAGTTCTTTACAATATTTTAGTGAGCATACAAGGTGATTTTTCTGTTCATTAAAAAAGGTGCAAAGCACCTTGCCGCGTCTTTACATCCTCATCCAATTCTTAAATTTTGTGACAGCTGAGATTTGACCTGGGGATGGTGCACATCTGAGAAGACTTTGTTCTTTCTCTCTAAGCAAGAAAATAGCAAAACTAGAACGCCCCCTTTCTGGGAAACTACTTCAATCCTACGTAGACGCCTTATCCTTCTCCATGGAAAATGTTAGTCGAACTTAGATTTTGCCATATATGGATTGGAACACAATATCTGTCGGTTACCATGTTCTTTCCATTTCTCACGCGCTAGTCGATTTTGCTTCATCGGAGCTTAATTACAGCTGATATGTATTGCTTCTAGACTTCATTAGGGTACATAGAACGAACTCTTAAGAGTTATGATTACTATCAATACATATGCTTCCTCCTAACATAGATGTGTACTAAACTACCGATCTGGGCCAAACCATTCGCCTCATTCTTCTGAGCTTCTCGACGATATCCAAAATCTCTCTATTCATTCCCTTTTTGTTGCCTAAATGTTTGACTTTCACCTCCTAGAAACAAGGCAAACGAAATTGTGCAGGCCTCATCGGTGGTTGCTTGCTTGCTTTCAATACCAACCCCCAAAGAATTGCTCGAGTCTCGTTTCTTACACAAGCACTATGCGTGCACTGCATGTGAGGGCAATAAGTTGACCTCCGGTTCGTGGTCGGCTTTACTTGAAGATATATATCCATTTATTTATGTTATTATAATGTTAACTTGAAGAAGGGCGTGAGCTGGGTGACGGTGTCGGTTACTTTGCCACGCTGAAATGCAGCTCATCATTCAATACTTTTCCTCTGTCAACCTATCATGGTTTCATACCCACATTCTCCTTGACCTTATTATCTCCTTTATTCATTATCCAAACAAGTTGTTCTACAATCAGAGTCAAAGCTCAATGAATTTCTCAGAAGCCAGCACCGCGAACTGAGAATCACCCTCCCTCCCACCAGAAATTATTCCATCGGATGATCCATTGGTTCCGTACTCCTTCAAAGTACAACTATCAAAAGAGGTGCATTAATTTCCTGTTTCGGTGCTGTGATCGAATAGTATCCCCACCTAACTTCTCGGATCAATAGACTTATTATATGTGAAGGACGTCTCCGGTACTGTCCTTGAGAGAGTAGATGAGTAGCAGTGGATGATCAGGTATCGTTTTGACATCCTTGTCAGGAGTAGCAACTGCAGACAACTCACTAGCTATTAGTGACCCGAGCTCTCGGGGTAGCTCGACCCGCGAACTACTCATGCCTCCCTGTGCGTTTTGAGATGTTAATTGCCGATTATATTAGGCGTAGGATGATGTTACTTCCATTTGAACTTTTTTTCTGGATTTTTTTCCCCTAATAAGGAGTTCGCACTTCCATATGTTAGGCTTCATACACAAGCAAGAGTATTGACGTTAACAATACCAACAATACCGAGCTATCCCAACAAGCATTCCCCGAGCACCTTCCACATTCAACTCATCAAATGTCAAGTTCAACTTCTCAACAGCTTCACTGCAAGACTACGCAGTAGTAAACGTATTCAAATTCTCAGATATGCTCCAAGACCGACAGTTTCAAGTAATATGACTCCCATCAATTCTCTGGTTCCCACACAGAGTTTGCACATCAGCTGGAAGAGTTCTTTCCCCATTCTGAAGCAAAGTTTCAATTGCAACTTCAGCATCAAATCGAAATTTCAGCCACAGCTCGTCTAGGATGAGAAATTTTGTCATGGACAACTCTATATTTCACTCTCCAAATATTATATATGGAAGCTTTCCGTGCTAACTTGATCAATTTAACTTTGATGCGAGAGCCCTCCGCATTCTGGAGAGACCAAGAGAACTCTCGATGCCAATCTACGGCAGGTCGACGATGGCCTAGCAAACCCAGATAACTAGTGTACAAAAGATGTCTTGAGAAGGAATAATACAGACGCTTTTCAGGAACATGCAGGGGATAAGAATATGTGAATTTCAGAGAGGCACACTCGCTCTCTCACCTATCAAGGACCTCTTTCGCAATAAATGAAGATTGGAGTTGCAGTTTGAGGATGCTTTTAGTATCAGCAATAGGATGACTAAGGAAGAAGACATTGTACGATTCGTTGCACTGGGTAAATGCGAGCCCGGACCAATACATATGCTACTCAGCCCATGAGATTTTAGATGTTTAAGGGCCCCTAGATGCGAGTCCATCACCTATCGATCTTTTTTGGTTTTCTCTTGGCTTTCGGTAGGTGTTTAGAGTCCAGGAGTTCTGACCAGAACAGCCAAAAAAATTTAAATAATCCCGGAATGGGAGTTGATTCGCTCAGGCGTCCGATAGCGATGGGAAGACGATTGTAGATCAATGCTACAAATAGCAAGGTTATCGAATTAATGGTCAACACGACAACATAGGAATCCCACGTAGATTCGGTTGGTTCAATTACTATTCGATAGGCAAGCTCTTGGGATCAAGTCTAAGGAAGTTAATCGTCGTGAATCCCATAGTCCAGTCCAGGCACGAGTAATATGCTTTTGACGGGTCGAGAGAGGTAAAAATTGTCTCATTGTTCGAAAGCTAATTCGAGACATTGCTCAGATCGTATCGTACTACCAGAAATGAACAGTCTCTTCGGTATCGGTTTCAATGCCATATGCAATCAACAATCAGTTCGGTATCCTTTGTCTTTTGTAATGAAATTAGAATGGACTTTGTGTTTGACTTCAATGCCAAAGTCCCGTTGATGCTCTTGAGTCAAGCAGACAGAAACAAAGAACCAGGAGCCACAACTTAAGTAAAGCTGGCACTTTTTCGGATGCTTCCTGAGATCATGCAGACATAAGATCACATTGTTTTACTTTCGCGCTTACTGATTGTTTTGGAGCCTTCCGTTTGAACTAGCTATCCCAGCATGCCGTGCTTTTGCACTCGATCTTCCCTAAGTTCCATCTTTCTCTCTAGAATCCAACGTCGACGGTCTACTCAAATTGGACATATCCAGTCCGACTGACCTGACAATCTCCTCCCATTTATACAAACTCCAGATGAGTCATTTTGTGTGCCTCTGTTGACAGAAATTGAGGCAATTCGTGCACAGACACCTCCACAGAAGAAGGAGATGGCCAGTGTCGAGTCCTTCCCCATGAATGATGGCGACGGCGTCTACAGTTACCTTCACAATTCTTGCATGCAGGTAAGTTCGAGAAGACCCACTTTCTCTGATGCCTCGATTGACATAATTAGTCTAACCTGTACGTTCTGTTTCCTTCATAATTAGTCTAAGTTGTATGTCTTGTTTGCAGAAGAGAGGCATAGGTGTTGCCGTGAAAATGATTGATGAGGCGATCGCTGAGAAGCTCGATGTGGAATTGTTACTCTCATCTTCGTCAATATTCAGGATCGTGGACTCGGGATGTTCCGTTGGTCCAAACACGTGCTTCGTCGTGGAAAGAGTTACAGAATCTATCAAGCTCAAGTACCAATGTCAGGGCCTTGATTTGAAGAACCTCGAGTTCCAAGCATTCCTCAACGACCGCACACCAACGACTTCAACATGCTATTCAAGTCCCTTCCCATGGAAAAAACTTACCATGTTTCCGCTGTGCCAGGCTCTTTTCATGGTCGCTTATCCCCAAAGGCTTCTCTTCAATTCATCCATTCATCTTATGCCCTTCAGTGGCTATTGAGAGTGCCGCCACAAGTAACAGAAAGAAAGATCTTCCACTTGGAACAAAGGGAGGATTCACACAGCAGACACGCCACAAGACATCGTGGAGGCTTACCACGAGCAATTTGTGAATGACAGATAGATTTTTTCGAACGCTAGAGCTGCAGAGCTTGGGGCTGGAGGACTAATGGCCATTCTCATTCCAAGCACACCACCTTGCTCGAAATCCATTTTCGACTTGCTAGTGCAGCTTCTGGAATCTGCTCTCATGGATCTCGTGAGCTCGGTAAGTCTATGCAACACCGAGATTTACTTCTCATGAGGCAACAGCATAATTTGGGGCTGTCTAGATAAAATTCACAAACGTGGTCATTTTACTACAGAGAGCTATAATTTTTTTGCACGAGTAAAATCCAGTCACGCTTGCATTGTTGCATTCATTTGTCTTGATTTAAGGATGCTTATGTATGAAAAGTATCCTGGTTCAAAACGTGAGAGCTTCTAGGGTCATAAAATGTTTTAAATTGTTGCATGGCGATGTCAACAGTTTGAAGAGAGAAATATGCAATCAAATGTAAAAGAAGCTATATCAAATGATCAATTATATCCTTGATTTGGTGCTTTAATCCTGAAGAGAAAATCCACTCATTCAACTTGCCCCTTTACCATCCGACTTTGGCGGAGATGGAGGCCCTGGTGAAGCGAAATGGGCATTTCAACATGGAGAGGATGGATCCGCTGGTTCGTCTGCCGCCTAGGAGGCATCTGAAGTGATGGCCAATGCGACCTTGATGCACATCAGAGCCAGCTGAGAGGGGTTCATCAAGGCACATTTAGAGAGTGAAATCGTTCACCCCGTGTTCAAACACTTCCGGAAGAAGGTCATGGAATCGTCTATATTTGCTAAACCTTCTTATAGTCGGAAGGCCGAGACTTTCATCTTCCTGAAGCGCTTGTGATCAGTTATGATACAAGTCAGAGACGGGCTCAATGCAGGCGTATCGGGACTCAGGAGCAGCAAGCTTGGTTGATGCTGGAGGCTGAACCGATAGAGAATCACATTTTTGTTAATTTTAAACAGAGCAGACATGCAATCTCTTCGTTCGACTAGAGAAATCAACATGCTTATTACTAATGCAAGACAATCAATGTTCGAATTGGTGCATCAAGGTTCGTTCAAGAAAATCGAAAGAATTTCCTCACTTGTTAAAAATTCAAGTAGACAAGGAAGTTTTGCTCCAAGAATGAAGTGTAGAAAAGCAAAAAGGTTGTAACTATCACTTCACTCGGCATCTAATCTGTTCTATTTACATTTCAATTCAAATGAACGCCTGACAATGTCCCGATGGCTACTTCGACTGCTCTCGACAAGATCACTCCCGATGAAACCGGGATGCTCATCATCATGAAAGCCAACATCCCGAGAGCCATGCTTGGCCTTGTGTTCATCAAATGAGACTGCAACACCCCAACAAATTTGCACACGTGCTCGTCGTAGCAAGTGTAGTATTTCTTCTCCCACTCCATCCAATCCTGCGGAGGCTCGTAATTGCGCTCGATCATCTTCATCTCGTGAATCCGCTTCCTCAGGATTATCATGCCCTCATCGGTGAGCCGCCCACTGCAACCCCCCTCGTAGCCGTCGTGTTTCGCAGCAAAAACCACGGCGTCCTGCTTCCTTCTTCGAGACGTGAATGGACCAATGCTCAGGCCACGACGGGATCGACTGGCAGTGAAATTCAAGGGAAGGAATGTTGAAGAACGACAGAGAGAAATCGATTCCATTGTAAGATCTTGAGTAGAGTCAAGAGTCGAGCTGAGTTTCGTGAGGATGTGCTGATGGATGAAACAGAGGCTTGGTTCTGTATTTATAGATGGAATTTCCTGATATTGAGACGCTGGACCAGGAAGTTAGGGACCAAGCTTCGGGTTTGGACACGTGTCCTTTGCGCGTTAGCGTTGGTGCTGAAAGATGCAGATCTGAAACTATTTAATGTCAGACGTGTCACTTGCCAATACGATGCAATGAATGGGGGCTTGGGGAATCTGAATGACGGCAATGGTCGGCGATCTAAAGTATTTTTTTGATTAATGATTGGGCCATTTCCTTAGTTTCTCCCCCGCCACGTCCATAGAGTTGACTATGGACAAAATATATAAAAAAACTGCTGATTCCTTAATAGATAATTTCAAGGCATCAGCAATAATGTCAAGTTATATACAATACGTAACGTCAAGTAATATACAATGAGTACGATGTCAACCGTTTCCTAGCGACTTAAAGAAAATGATATATTTAACATGACAACAAAGCATTAGGTCAAGAATTAAAATTCCAACATCGGTTTTCAATTTTCCTAATTGGTATGTGCGTTAAGGTGAGACTTATTTCAGTTTCAAGTGCATCTCAATCGTTGAATTATTGAGACTATTAATGTATTGAATGCCTAGTTCCTCAAGTTTTAGTGGTCGAAATGCATGTTTTGAGTGAGGTGAGAAGTTCATTGGAATCATTCGGTTCTTTCACAATGATTATGTTTTCTGCTATAGATGTGATCAATAATATATTAGATGATATTGTCTGAAGTTGGGGGTCCTAGTGTTGGAGTCCTAGGCTAGCCTCCCCCGAGGTTTACATCTAAATAGTGACTTACGGCGAGACCTGACAGTGTCACCAAACATTGGAGGGTCGTGTGATCCCCGAAGGATGATCTCCGGCGGTTCCTCGATCAACAAAGAATATATATATTAGATGATATGCACTGTATGCATCAATAATCGCGATTGTGCCTACATAATGAAGTGACTTGAGATGTCTTATTATGCACAGGACTTCATCATTTGACTGATATTTATTTCTACCTGCTTATAAAATGCTGAATTATTTCAGCATTATTGAGTACTTCAGTTCGGCAGTTCATTGAGTTACTGTTTCGCTAAATCACCGACTACATATTGGTCTTACAACCTATGCTGTGAAAATTATTGCGATTCGATCGATCAACAATCCTGCCAAGCATTGCAGTCCTTGTACTTTGTATTGACAGGCGATTGTGCATCAGAATTGGAACGGGAACTTGATTGGATTTTAAGAATAGGAGCGATTGTATGGTTGACATAAGGAAATAAACAACTAGAATCATCAGGAATAAATTACTGGGAAATGAGTGGAAATAAATTGAAAACGAAATAAAGTGCATTGACAGAAGTAGATCTTGCTCTTTAACTGTTTGTGCATGTTATTTCCACTTCAGATGTGCTCCTTTTATAGTTCATTAATGACTGGCCTCTCCCACTAACGATTCCGGTTCATTGAAATCAAATTCCAGCTCCATATATAATGGTTAATCTCAAGGTTTTAACCATAACATTTAATAGACTCAATCGTGATAATTACTTGATATTGCAACTGACAGTCGACACCGTTCAGTGACCGTTTCGGCTGTTTTCATCTTTGCAGTCAGGTGTTAAGTTTTCCATGACTCAACCGACATGAATTGCCTAAAATTGACTTGGCTATTAGTCGATGGATGAAAACTCTTCCCGCCTTGTCGACTTAATTCTACTGGCTTCTACAATCAATGTTTGTGTTTGACTTTTGACCGCATTCTTAGTCTATATCAGATCACACGCTGGCTGATATGTTGTTTACTTTTTCCAGTGACACCCGACATGTTCTATTAATTAGCATCAAAGTCGGCTTTATTAGGGCGCCAACAGTTGCTAAATAGGATTTCACTGAGTTATGAAAGAGGACCTAAAATGACTTCTTTCGTATATATCTGCAGTCGAATTCTGTCTACAGTAGAAATTATGGTGGTTACGGACTAATAGACTATAATCTACTGATAAGACAAAATACAAAAGAACGGGCAAAGAGGGGCAAGACAATTGACATGAATCAGTTATGAAATATGCACTGTTTTGCTGCAGAATACGCATCAAGAAGGCAGCTTGAGCTGAAAGAATATTCTCTCACCAAACAAAATATGACGAGATTTCCTCAAGATGGATGAATGATCGAGAGTGGTCCCAAGAGAACAGAAGAACCGATCGTTTTGACATCGATCAGTATTAGAGTTACAGCTAAAGTAAGAAAGGCAAATGATTTCACCATCAAATTGTACATTTGATCCTGATTCCTAAAGGATGGATTTGGCTGTAGGTGCATATCCAACGAGAATTAATTGAACAAAATAAATGAAAGAGCTGTACTAGTCATCATATGAGGTATGAGGAGCAGCGGTGCACCCAGGGTCAAAGGGATCTTCAGACCCACAGCAGTGCCAATATTGAAAAACTTTGCCTGCGTCTGGAGTATCCATGGTTCCTCCACTGTACACACTCTCAAACTTCCTTTTTGTTTCCCCTGAAGAAATGAACAACACAAAATATTACACGTTGGATCAACACTCATGTGAAAAGGCACATGAGATTAATGACAACATAAACCGAAATTGCTGGCTTAAATTAATCAAAAACAGAGTCTCGGCAATCATGAGGAACACACACTGTATTCTCCATAACCAGATTTCTAAAGCTGGGCATGAGCTGAAAACCAGAATATCCATTCTGGTTTCATACATAACTGAGATTATCATGCAACTGTTTAGCACAATGCATGGTTTATTGAATGCCAGTTGGTAATCATCCAACTCGAGCGACAATCACTGCAATCTGATTCACTTATTTCCATTTCGTCGCACAGACAGCATCTAATTGGAAGGAATTTCCAGTAATAAGAAATACTTGATAGCAGCTGAGTTAATAATACAAAAGAGTTTCCACTGAACTTTCTGCTATTAAGGAAATCTTGGTTAAGTTGACCACCACTTCCAGCAATTACCAGACTGATATGTATGCAACTACAATGCGCCTACTTAATGTGTTTCATTGGTCATGCTTAGAAAGCTTATTGAAGAGAGAACAATCAATAAAGCAGGACCAGATACAAAAGGTGCTTATAATTTCAACATTTGTAGATCCATTAAAGCAAAAACAAAAACAGGAAGTTCATATTAACAATTTGTGTCAAAAGGTTTGATTTTCTCATTCACATTTCGCAGATAATTGAGATAGTGCATATCTGACATAATTTACAGTTTGCACTGTAGACATAGTTTACAGTTTGCAATGTCCATTTGATAAGGCCTGCGCACCGTATTTTTATCCACGAAGCTGATCGAACATTTAAGCTACCAGAAATCAGAAGCTAATAATCCAAAATGTGTAAGCGTGCCAAGTGTGAAAGTACCTTGACCCAAGTGAGATGGACCATCAGTGATCTATGAAGCTATACGCTTGATCAACATTAATCAATTTTCACTACCTTGGAACAGACAGCTGGGTATCATGGCATCAGAATCATTTTCGAGTCCTCACTTGGTAAACAACCGATCTTGCCCTGCTTGGCAGTTCCATCACAGGTTTTTTCAACCGGTTCACCCTATCCATGTAATTGCAATTCGCCATCAATTAATTTCTAGAGTTCAGCCGATACTGACAGGATCAGCTAATGCCCGTTATCTAATTGGATGTGCATTCTAGCAGCATGAACTTCTTGCATTAATCTCTGGCCTAACACAAGAAACTGACCTAAGTCATGCCCAGAAAAGAGGGTTTGAGGAAGGAGCCAATGAATCAAGTGGAACTAGGCCATTTCACCCCGACACGGCTAGCTACAGCTAAATCCTTGACTCGCGCAATTCCGCGACCACAATTCCCAAACTCCGCCAAAAGAGTCGACCAAAACAAGAAAAGAGCGCAAGAAATGGGAGCGGGCAATCGACCTCCGAAGTGGGCGGTGTGAAAGCGACAGGCACGGGGATGGTTGAGGGAAGGGTCGAACTGGGTCTTGCAATTCTTGCACGTCCTCAGGTGGTTCTTGCCGGAACCGGAAGAAGCGCAACATCGGACGGCGAAGGGCCTTGGGGGAGCGCCGGTCCGCGCCTCGAGCCGTCCGCGGAGCCGAGCCGATGACGCCGAGCTTCGCAACGGAGGCAGTGACGGCGGGCGGCCGAGCGGACGGGAGAAAGCGAGAGCCATCATCTTCTTCTGCTGTCCCCTCGACGGACGGAGGAGGCTCGCATCACTCGGTTCGCAGCACGGAGGACAGGAGGTCTAACGTTGACCGTTTGGCTGACGATTATAACGACGGATTAATATCAAAAAAATTAAAATTAATTATTTATGATAAATTCATTCAAAATTAATTTTTTTTTATTACAAAAAAATCCATACTGATACAATTATGAAAAATTTAACTCAAATTAATTTTTTAATCACAAAAATTCATCTTTCATTAATTTTTTATTAAATTAAATTAATATCACGAAAAATTATAAATTGATACATTTATAATAAATAAATGGTAAAACCTCAAATTAGTATACTTTCAGCTTTCACATATCATCTAATATAGTATTTTGATAGTAAAATTAAAAGAAAATTAGCAGAGAGTAAACTTGTTACGGAACATTGGCTTTTTCCATCAATTTTTTTTTTTTTTTTTTTGGCTTTTTCCATCATATTAACCCAAAAACATTCTGAAGTAATGAAGGGCTAATTGCGATTAGTCAAGCTCCCTCTCGAGTGGGCCTCGCTACCTCTTTTCTACGGCCCAGTCAGGCCCATGCGGTTATTACCGTTAACTACCGTCAGGTGGGGGTGGCGACCGGAAGGACGATAATGCCCCCGCGCGCTCCCCCCACATTCGAAGATTCAACCGTAATGTCAACTTCACCGTAACTTCCAGCGTCCCGCATGAACCCTAGAATTTGGGGCTTCCCGATTCCGCAATGCAAGCATGGCGAAAAGCGTCGCCAGCATGAGCAAAGAGGACGAACCGAGCATCGCTCCCGTGCCGGACAGATGGTACGACATCAACCTCGGCCCTTCCTTCGGACACCCCCACCCGTCTTCCAAGTTCTGCACTTTACGATGTATGTATAGCTTCGAATTCTCCGAATTTTCCTCGTGCTTGTCTGTAAATTTTTGGTGTTTCCATGGGAAGAAAAGCGAATGCGGCATCTGTTTCTGCCCCTGGGTATGTCTGTTCTGGTGGAATAGCACACTGAAATAGCAACAAGATGCGTAGTTTGGGTGAATGTCGAGTGGAAGAGGAACCAACCGAACTTGCCGACGGGTAATTCGGTTGCAGAATACGAGTTTACCACTCTCCGCTGCAGAGACGCTGAACTAGTGGCGGAAAAGACCGAGCTTGCGTGCTCTCTGGTCTTCAAGTGATGGGGTCGCCTTATCGAAGTAGAACTAGCTGTTTACCGCAAGGCTGTTTTAAGTTGTTAGATCCTCTAAATCCAAGCGCCGTTTGGATGCGGGGACCATGCAATAGTATTATCGTTAGCTTGATTAGTTGTTTGACTTGGATGGTACGTGATGTGCAGATGAATTTAAGCCGGCTTCCGTCGATAAGAGCCAACCTGGATTGCTCCTCAAGAAGAGGGACAACCGGGTCTCTGTGGAGTTTCAGAACAACCAACATGGGAAGCCTAAGGTGGTCTTCGATGGGGTTGCCGAGGATTACAAGGACAACGATGCAGTTCTGTTTTTCGACGGTGAGACCTTCCGTCTGGAGCGGTTGCATCGGGCAGTGAAGCGGCTGAGGCACATGCGGGTGCCCGGTGAGTCTGCAGCTGCAGTGGCAGTTGGTCCAGCTGTTGAATCTAACTCTCCATTAGATGGTAAAGCAGAAAACCTTCAGAATTGCCACAAGGGTGAGGCTCAGGATGTGCCAGTGAGTTTTCCTTCTTTCTTTCTTTCGTTCTTTTTTTTTTTTTTTTTTGTGTTTCTCGAGGCACTAAAATCACGGCTTTATAACTCATACAATGTAGGAGGTGCTTTTTTCAATAGAGCAACAAAGGTTTGTTTAATCATACTTCCATCTAAAGAAAAGATCATCCTATGTTGGATATTGCTCATTCCAATAGGTTCCTTCTTGGCCACTGTTGGGAACTCTGCGAAATGCTTTGCTCAAACAAGTGGGAACTCTCTATGTGGGCTTAGACTGCACAAAGTACTACTAGGATCTTCTGTTGGTCTGTCGTGTAGTTTCTTACAAGTGTAAAAGTTGTACCGGTATTTTTTGAATACCACATGATGGCATCATATGTTGACGTTCTGAACTCTTTCATATTCCGACAGGTTGAAGTGGAGAGAATTGACATGGGCAATTCGGAGACAGTAGGTATGTTTAAATTGCCATGCTCATGAATAATCAAACATCTTGATGATGGTTGATGATTTATACTTTCTGTCTGACCGTGCTTATAGTGCTATTCAGCATAAACTGTCTAGCTTTGTGAGCTGGTGCAATTGGTTGGTCTTAGGTGCAACAATAGCTTTCTCAGCAGCTTTCTTATTTGAATACTCAGGATTGTGTTGATAGGTTGATTAAATGATAGGTTTGTGATAAGCAAAAACTGCTCAAAGAAAGGTAATTTTGAAAATTCCGAATTGAGACACTATCACATTATACAATTACGGCAGAGTCTCTGTTCACTTCGCCAGTACTTCGTTATATTTTTGGCATATGAGGTAACTACGTACGTATCTGCTTGTCAGGTGTGAAACCTGAAGATGAAAATACTGCTGATAAGCTACCTCCAAGTTGTAGCACCCCGAAGGGATTGACTGAATTGACTAATGATGAACTAGAGGAACATCTTGATATCATCGATAGTGACAATGACCATGAAGCAACAGATGCTGGAAATCTTTCCAGAAGAGAAATTCACAGCAGCATCGACATCAATGTACCGCATCAGGATGAAGATGATGATGAGATTGCCAATGTAGATGTTAGTGATGATGAAGGCAATCTGGGTTATAATGCGGCTGAAGCTCTCAGAGCCCAGGTTGCAGGCGAACAACAGGAGCAGTCTTCAACTTCAAGCAGTAGCAGTGACAGCGAGGGTAGTGAGAGCAGTAGTGACAGTAGCAGTGACAGCGGTAGTGGCAGTAGTGGCAGTGACAGTGAGAGTAGTGATGGTGACTCAGTGACCTCAATCTAAGTTCGTTAGGAACTGTAGCTTGCCTATTGCACTTGTTGATATTCTAGTGGTTATGTCAAGTGTGGTAAATTCTGTGAATTAACTAGTAAATATTAGGGGATGCTGACATAATAGTGTGCTGTGCATAACTGTAGTATTATCATTGATGTGTAAATTATGCAGATTCTGTGACGCTTGTCCTGCAATGGCTTTCTAACCTTGATTCTGCATTTTCTTGATAAATAATGTGAAACAAAGGTTGCAAACGAGTACGGAGATTTGGTCATAATGCCATTTCCGAAAGACTAGTCTGATCTGGTTCGCTAATGCAGTTGCAAACCATGTTGTCCATTCAAATTAAAGGAACAACCAATTCGACCTCAAGATCTATGAGGAAACAGCTACTAAGCTAAGCACTATAGATTTCTTGGTGACATTGTAAATCAGAGCTGGCACGATCTGAACAATGCCTGTACGAAATAAAGTATTCCCATGGGGTCTTGCGAATTGAATCTTAGTAAGTACAGTTGGTACATCTAATGATTTGTTCAAACTAATAACCATCATATAAGCTCATGAAAAAGCAAGCCATGCAAGGACTTTACACAACATTTTCCCAATAACCTATACACTCAAAATAAACAAGAGACCATAAAAACTCCAAACAGAGCACTATTGGCTCTCATTATTTCTGGGCACAAACCTTGGGGGGCTTGTGGGCCTCCTCTTCTTTTTCAAATTATGCTTTTGAACCTCACCTCACTTTAATTTTCAGAGCCCAGCTGGTTCATTCCCACATAACCCCACCCATCTCTTATAGAACCAACAGAGAGATACTAAATACTCTACCTATATAAACACCCATTTCTCAAAGCGTATAGGAATATGAGTTAGAGCCTCTCTCTCTCTCTCTCTCTCTCTCTCTCTCTCTGAGTTTTTTGGAGAAAGCTTTGTGGTAAAGGGAAAGAGAAGGAGGAAGAAGATGGGGGCACTTGATTACCTATCGAACTTTTGCACTGTGACCAGCACCAGAAGCAAACGCAGACCAATGCAGGTTCTCTCCATCTTTTTTTTTGGGGAAACCCTCTCTTTTTTGGTGCTTCCTTTTCTCTTTCTCTGTGCTTTATTTCAACACAAGAAAGTGAAGGCCTTTCGCTCTTTCGAGCCTGCAGGACCCTCTCTCTCTCTCTCTCTCTCTCTCTCTCCACATGGATATTTTTTCAGCTCCCCAAGAAGTAGGAGTTTTTCATAAGCTGTTGACTTGTTTTTCAGACAGTGGAGATCAAGGTTAAAATGGACTGCGATGGCTGCGAGAGAAGAGTTAAGAACGCTGTTAACACCATGAGAGGTCCTCTCTCTCTCTCTCTCTCTCTCTTCCTCCCCCTCTGAAACCTAAACAAAGAATTAAGGGAAAAGATACATGCTGTATAGCATGAACACTCACATATTTGCCAAGACTTGATAAGTCAGTCAAAGATGGCTATAAGCCAAACAGAATGCTTCGTAACATGAGCACTAATCCCTCTTTAATATTTTGCAATGAATCCATTTGGTATACTACATGTTTTTGCAATGTCAGTGAACTTTGAGGAGAGAATAAAAAAAGTAAACTGGGAGAGATGTAAAGATATTTGCTCCAGAGTAATTCTTCACATACTGTTTCCTTTTTAGTAAGATTCCCTCGAGCTTAGCTCTGCTCTTACTTGAGTTGAATAATAAAGTAATTAGTAGAGTGCCTTTTGTTTATTGCTCAGCTAAGTGCTAGAAATTATACATCAACAAGGTCGTTCATAAAAACCCATGTTTCCCCTCCAAATTAACTTATCGGTCAAATAAAGTGTTGTCCACAATTTCCGCAACGCACTTTAATATGCATAGATACTGGACATTTCATTGGGTGACCATAGGGACACATTTCAAAACAAAACTCTAGATTTATATTAATATGTACGTCTCTACAAAACCCCGTAGGTGTAAAATCCGTGGAGGTGATCCGGAAACAAAGCCGAGTGAAAGTGAGCGGCAACGTCGACCCGAACAAGGTGTTGAAGAGGATCAAGAGAACTGGCAAAGTAGCCGAGTTCTGGCCTTACATCCCGCAGCACCTGGTTTACTACCCTTATGCCGACAAAGTCTATGACAAGAGAGCACCTGCTGGGTACGTCCGCAACACCGTCCAGGCCTTCCCAAGCAGCACAAGTGCCGCACCAGAGGAGAGAATCATCTCCATGTTCAGCGACGACAATGTCAATGCCTGCTCTATCATGTAATAATTGCCAGTTACGTACTACATGCACTTTTAGTCATATTGCATGGCTTGGTTCTTGAGGATGAGAACTGGTGTTGTTGTTGTTGTTGGTGTGTATTTGTGTGTTTCACTGCGGCAAGATTAACGAGATGGAAATCACTGAGTTGAATGTAATGTACCAGATGTAATGTCAGCCATGGCTGATTTTTATAACGCTGTGCCTCGTCTTTTTATGGTAAGCACTACTGTACGAAAGATTATACTTGCTTGAGATGGGTATTTCTTCTCTCTAATGTTGCCACCATGAGATTCAGATCACCATTTCGGTATTTTAGCTACAGAGAAATGACATGAAATGCTACATCATTGAAATAGTAGACCTAGCAGAGGTAGTTTCCGTGATTAGTATTGCTTTGGTTTGAGGCTGATTGAAATGATCGGTATGCTTGTTTGTTCAAAAGAAAATTAGAAGTGGCCTTCAAAGGAGTTTGAATTGACGAGGACCTACCAGCACTCGCGCTTCATTAAAAAGAAAGTTTTGGCAAATCGTTTGTCACAAAGTAAAAATGAAAAAAAAAAAAATGCCATGCTAAGCTCATCATAAAGTTTACCGCAATATTAGATATAGTGATATTGGTTTACAAAATTATTCACTAAATGATGTGACAGGCTGTAAGTAGATATTTAAATAAGTGGGTCATATTCAACGCTTAATACAATAGTTTGCAACATAGTCAAATCGGTCTTGATATATTTAGCAGAAGTCTAATCTTTTCCTTAAGCTCGACATTGATATCAAGATTAGTCATCCATCTTTCTTAGGTTTCATTTTGTGTAATCAACCAAAAGAGAAGGTTTGTACTGCTAATGTTGCTCATGAGTTTTTTATGTATGCTTCCATCAAGAGATCAACTCCGAGAGAGGCAATTTCCTAGCCCTTTCTCAAGGAATCACTTTTAGGGGGTGTGTCCATACTTTTTACAACATTCAGAAAGAAGGGGGTTGAAAGTCTCAAGATCAAGGATTTGGTGAATAACGCAAGTATTACATAGACAAGAGTAGTGCTCAAGGTCCTAATGAAGGAATTGGATTCTCGTTTTCGCAGCCACTAAGAAAGAGTAAAGGCAAGCTCGTAGGACATGTACAGAAGCTTCATATTGGTGTCGTAAGATCATATTGATAAGTTGGTTTTATCAAGTCATCCGAACCGTCCATGTTTCGCATGTGATAATTCGCTTCGATTAGCTGGTTAATACTTGTTCTCAAGGATGAAAGAAAGAAAGAGAGAGAAAGCTTTAATATTATGCACCATCCACGAAAAGTTTAGTATCTGTAATTTTTTTGTGAATTCAAACCCTAATGATGCCTCTAATTCAATAGAAGTTTATTCATATTCTGCAGAAAATGATCTTTATAGACAGACAAGAGTAAAGTGACCTCACCCAAGAAATACTTCTCATGTGCACGGGAAAATGCCTTCCCCACCTACCCACCGCCCAAAATTTGCTGTAGCTGATACCTTTGACTGTTGCAAAGTCAGTCGGTGCAAATCAAGTTGATGCATTTTTCATGCTTCCGTTTGATTTTGAACGGTCGATTCCTCTCTTTTCAGCTCATATTTATTCCTTCTTTTTGGAGCGCTTTTTCTCAGGCAGTTGTTCTTTCGGAACACTTCATTTTTTTCCTTAAGTTTGATTGGTTTTGAGAACACTTCTTGGGTAATCAACCAACATGCATTGATCTAGAATCTCTATACATTCTGACCATATGCTTTGAGTTTATCTGCTATAGACATAACACAAGATTAGTCGGTGAGCTTATAAACTCCGGCCTGGCCAATTTTTTAGCGCGCATGCTATTACTAATCAAGTTAGTATGGCTTTCGACCCTTTATTTCATGATTGTCAGTTGATTTTATTTACTGTAGATGTAATGTATAGAGCCAATTTATGACTTAAATGAGTTCATCTCTACTCTCCAAACTGGAGAATTGGAACTGATTATCTGGACTGAGTGTGTGATACCTAGAGTGAATTGAGACAGTAATATCTTGTCAATTGCTCTCAGATTGCTGCTACTTACAGTGAGAACAGCAAAATCTTCACAACCTTCCATGCTGGTTCTATACGCTACACTGTCAACGACACATCCCTGAATTTTGGCTTTTTGAAATGGAATGACGTAGTCCCAAATATTATAATCCTCATTTATTGGCCCTCATAATACACCACATACCCCATTATTATATGATCCTTCTTGGACCTTTGCCCTAACTTTGTTGTTCACCACTTGAAAGAGACAATAGAATCTGACGATTTTCTCGACCGATCTTATCTCAATCACCGCCGCTCACACAAAAGGTTGCATAATCTCATTTTTAAGCTAAACTTAACTATCGCCTTTCCTTTTTATTCATTCTAAACTACGGTTAGACGATATTATGAATCAACTTTAATTCATCTGATTAAACCTATGTCTTGTTTTCAATTAAATTCAGGCTAAGATAAGATTAAATAAGGGAAAATACACAAAGAGTTTTTAATCTTTAGTCCACTGTGTAATGTCATTTTGGAATTTTTAATTCGTTAAATGTGATCCTTGAATTATTCCTAAATATTCAATCTAGTCTCAAAACTTTTACTGTGTTTATACTAGTCCCTCAACTTTCCATAACAAAGTCAAACCAGTCATTCGCTATTATTTACAAATTTTCATAATTATACCATTCCCCAGATTTTATAATATCTTTTCATTTTAATCCACTTTCGAAATCAACAAAAAAAAAATGCATCTTTTTATTACCTTTTTGGTCCTTACAAATATTACTACAGTTCTATTTAAGTAAATGTTAACTTATGATCTACATTGAGCACAAATATAACCTTATTTGGAGTTATATTGGATTCATATTCCTTTCATTCTAAAAAAACTAATGACGATAGTAACTTATTTATGGAATTCCTGTACTTATATTAATCTAAAATATTTTTCCTAATTTTTTTATGTAGATAAATTTTCCAAATTTTCTTTTTATTGTTTTCTTAATCAACTTTAGTTAAATATGTATTAGGAAATTAAAATAGCAAGACTATCAACCTGATACAATTTTAAACGACGTTCTATATTTAGTATTATAGAGATCATAAGTTGAAATATATTTAATGAAATTATTTTTAATATCTTTAAAAACCAAAAAGTAAAAAAAAAAAATGAAAAGACAACCATGTTTTTTGTTGAATTAGGAAATGGATGGAAGTGAAATGATATTTTAAAATCTGGATAATAGTGTAATCATGAAAACTTTTAATGTCTATATGGAAAGTTGAGAGATTCGATTGAATAAATTGAAAATTCATGAGCTAAATTGAACATTAAGAGATCGTTTAGAGGTTATATCAAATAAATTAAAAATTTGAGGGCGACATCGTATCTTAGGTCAAATTTTATGAATATTTTGTGTCAATTTTCCATGATATGATCTACAAATTGCCCTTATCTCAAGATATCAAGTTGGGCAAGAATCGAAAGTGTAATTATTACCTTTTGTCTTTATACTTTTCCGCCTAGTGTCGCCGCTCTGCACGATGAAATAATAAGACCAAAGGATCACTAAATGCATTAATAATTGGCATTATGATAGTGGATAAAGAAAGGGGAATGATTATAGAGAGCGACCACCTTTGATTGGGAATAACCTTTTTCGATTAGAAAAAGGACGAAGTTTCGAAAGAAGGTGATGGAGGGGTCACACGACCACCCTCTTTTCAGCACCTTCATGAAGTGACCTGACCAAAGACATGAAGAATGGATCCGCCCCTTAATCAACCACCCATTATTTAAATCTTAAAGCGCCACAAACCGGTCGATTGAAGAAGGGTTTTTTTGCGTCTTGAAGACTTTATTGATGGTTGAAGTAAAGTTTGCATTTTTTTTTTTTTTTTTTTTTTGAGTTGTTTAGTCGTTTGAGAATGAGATGTGGCCGAAGCATCACCAGCCGATCGGGTCCAATTTGCGATGGAGAATTTCGCTTTGTTTTGACCGGATGTTTGTGAGAGATGCCAACGAGGGGGTTGTCTCATGTCCCTCCAAAAAATCTGGTGATGTCCTCTTATTAATTATTCCAATGTCGACATAGAGGTAACATCCGATGGGATGATGTTGTGCTTAGAACTTTTGTTTTTGACTTTTTACCATTGTAATTGCCAGCTCGAGTTGTGGAGGCCCTGCTGGTTTTGGCCTAGTCCGCAAGGCATTACGTGCAATCTGTTGCAATCTGTTTAGGGGGAACACCATCGAGATCCGGTGAAATTAGATTTACAGCTACCCAATATGCTCGCGACACATATGACGACAATTTCTCCTCCGCCGATCGTGGGTTAAAGTGAAAAGACATCATGTTTTCTTCCTGTATTGAGCTTCCAATAGACCAAAAGACAGGATCAGATGCCCAATAATCGAATCAAAGGTGTTTGTCATTAGGGAATAGTAATCCTCTTCACGAATTAGTATATTCTTGAGCTTCCTAGCAATTTCGCTATTACCAAGGAAAGAGAGAATTACCGTGGAAATTAGAAAACGCTAAAAATCAGTTGAGGAGATTTGTTATCGATTCGCACGCGCTAATGAGGAAAGGACCTATTGAGAATGAAAATCAGCGTAGCACAAAAATGGAACGGTTCTTATGCGGGTCCTTCTTAGGACGAACTTGCATCTCTTGTCCATTCTCTTCAACGTTTCTTTTCTTGAATTGAACGCCGCCGAGATCCACAAAATGTGTTCATCATGGTGAACAGATCTAACATATCGTGTTCCTATTGTACTTTAATACTCAGTTTCAAGAAGAAAAAGATTCTGACTTTTAATTACCTAACAAGGGTATCCAAGGTGAATATTGACTACCTAGCTGCCAGGGTGACCGGATTTTACCTTCTTAACAGTTTTCACCTAATGAACATTCGTCGGCCTAAAATTTGAGGAAGGTAACATTGGGGATTTACATTGTCTACCATCTTATCTGTTCAAGTTATTATTATGTTTTTTTGCAAGATAAAAAAGAGTTCGAATGGGCCTGCGATCTGCCTACTGTTTAAATGTTTGATTTAAGGCATTAATGAAATACCGACTGCCCATAGGATGAGCTTGTCATCGAAGTCCCACATGTGCAAGTGAGTAAGCTCAAAACTCGCAATACACATAAACCCAGGTCCATCTTTCGGAAACTAACCAACAGTCCGATGTTTCCCAAGACCGAGGATAGACTCGGGAATCAAACATTTGACCCTTCACTTGCAAACCGGGTGTTGGACTGCCTCTAATCTTCATTCTATCCCCGTTTATACCGTTACAATTCCAATCTCCTCGCCCCAAATCCTTGTCATTGGCGCAATTTTTGGGTAAAGCTTAGTCACACCTAAATCACCAATCACCAGATTACTCAAGGCCTATCCGGGCAAATTTGAACCTGAATTGTGGAAACAACCGACCCAAATGGACAAACGTTTCAAACAATTCACAGTATGGGCCGTGCTTGGCTTGAATCTTTCCCAGGACTCAAGTCCATGTGCACAGCTGGCTTATCCATGTATACTGTTGCGCTAGAAAAGCTCATTCTTTTCAATTGACACAATTTGTTACTAATCATGCTTTTCTTCATCACAATTATGGCTTAAAATTAGTAAACCACGGAAAATCTTGCCTGTAATTTCAGTATTCTACTTCTTTTAGTTAGGCAATAATAAAAACAGCATCCCCGCTGTATCCTATTATCTAACTTTTAAAAAACTGTTCCCAGATTGAAGCAACCTAGAGGTTTATAGACTCTTTCTCTATTGGAATCACCTATTGTAACACACCTTCGTATAAATTATTTGGTATAGACATAGAACAACCGCAACAATCAATGGATTCATAGCATTACATAAAAGCACCCAGTAATCCTAACACAGGTTACCTGATCGAAAATAAGCTTCTTACACATGTTTTCGCGTTGATATTGGAAAGAAACTACTTAGCGCTTTTGTGCTTTCCTCCTCCTGGATTGCGTCTTCTGCCATTTCTTCCTCGGAACGAGCTTGCTCTTTGGCTTCAGCTTCAATTCGTGCGAGAACTTGTAATTCGGATCCCTCATGCGTGCTTGGATATCCTTGAAGAACTGCATATTCAACCTCTTAGGCCCTCCTTGTCTGAGTTCCTCGTACTCGGGTCCAGAAACTATATTCTCAAAAGCTCCAATTAATATGTCCAAGTCGCTCATAACTTCCCACACGTTGATATAGCGACCATCAGGTCCCTTTTTCAATTTCTTCAAGGCATTCTCAACTGCTAACTTCCGGGCTTTCTTCCCAGGGGACAACTCTTCTGGTTCATTTTCAGCTTTCAGCAGCTCTGAGATTGTCCTGTATTTTGGTTTTTCCTCAAACTCGAATATTTTATCTATGTACTTATCACTGGCTTCATTGGGATATGCTTCAGTAGGAATGTCGTCGTCGTCATCGCATTCACTGCCAGTCCACAATGTCTTCTCCTCATCACTATCAGACCATATGCTATGCAGTTCATCACTATCATCTGCATCAATCTGGTTGGAATGATCTTTCGCCTCTTGCCTGACTTTACGAATCTCTCTTTTGAGACACTTCTGACTCTTCTCAGAACTCCTCTCATCAGTGTCGCCTTCATCCTCACTTCCTGTCCACACAGAGGAGTCTTCCTCCATCTCTTTCTTCCAGGATTTCCTGAATTTGTCATCTCCCGGCTTGCCACCACCAAAGAGATCATAATATCTGCGCTCATTGCCAGCATACATACGTGATGCTGCGAAGATAAGGTAATGTTCACGACCCAATATCAGCGAACGGAAGGAAAAGTTTGGAATGCAAAATCAAGAGCATGTTGTAAACTTAGCACGATCAATTAAATAGAGGAAGTAAAGAAACTAGAATTGTTCTCATATTTCAAACCAGCAAAAAGATGCAAATGAGTCTAATCAACAGGGAAGTTAAAAAATTCACATCGTTGAGGCAGAGTCAACAACAAAAGTATCGAAACATGAACTTGTCAAAATAATGAATGCACGAAAATAAGATTAAAAATTTGCAGTATTGCAACTAGGTCATGTCTCACGCCCTAACATCCTCCACTCCTTTTCTTTTATTTTAACTAAATGACATGCAACCGACCTCACTCCTTCAAAAGTTCAAACTAGAAACGGCAAAAGACGACATTTTTTAGGGAAATGGAAATAAGGATGCATATACAGTCATGAGTCTCATACTACCGATCCTGAAGAGTGAAGATAACATCTAACATGCCCCATGCATGACTATTAGTTAAAGGCTTCATAAAGGAAAATTCACAAGCATGTGATATGCACGTCACCGCTCAACGAAAAGCCTCCTCAGTACCAGCTTGCACTTCCTACTAACGAAACGGAATCGTCCAACTCGCACACCCAAACGAAATTTACACGCTAGGAACATAACGCGAACTGCCCCAGACTACAAAAATCCAATCTTGAAAAACCCCGACCTTGAAAAATGGGACACGCCCCGGCGGGGAAGCGGCTCGTTCTCGAACTCGGACCCAATTCTGGGCAGAAGCATTGCGACCTGAAAAACGCAGTCAAGTTAGAAAGAGGCAACGAAGGGGGCATGTTCACGGGAGCCACGAACAACATGCGATCAAAAAGCTTCGACCTTGGAAGAGACTGGAACGGCGGGGGCGAGTTTGATATTCTTCTGCAGAAAGAAGAGAGAAGCGAGCGGGATGCCCGGGAAGAGAGTCTCAATGGGGTCATCCCAAAACTCCAGCACCTCCAAGACTATTGATGCGTCGGGCATGCGATGGACGCGAGCAGGGCACACACAAGCTGGATGTACAAAGTATTTTGATCTTGGAAGTGAACCCTCACGAAGTTCACAAGTACCTAGAAGCGTTCGAATACTAAAGTTGTTAACCTTGTACGGGAGCGACGTGTGCTTATGTCGGGAGTGCAGCTTCAGCCGTGACTGTTTTTGTGTAATCTATTGAGAAATGAAATCAAATTATTCATCTCGCACCTACCATACTTTTGAATTCGTGATATACTTACTTGAAATCAATTTGGGGTTGATGCTAGCCGAATATTAGCAAATGCTCTTCATTCATATTTTCGATCATCGTGACTAGATGTTTTCCTTCCCTCTCTTGAACAACATTTTCCTTATTATGAATTAGAGGCATTAAACAGTCTGGAAATCAATCAACTTCGACACAAATACAATTGAAGACGTGTTGATCACCAACGTCAATAGTGATATTAAGCCCAAATGATTTGCTGTCGCCTCCAATTTCCCATGTAGATAACGATCTATGAAGCAATTTGCTTATGCTCACATTCACCCCGAGGAATGAAGGCATGAGTTAGAAAAATTCATTGCTGAATCAACCTGATACGGATTGTTCATCAAATCCATAACAAAACGTCAGTGCTTTTGCTTCTTGGGCCGTCACAGGCGACATTGTGACTGTATTACCATTAAATTGCTGCAGCTTCAACACATGACTTGGCTCGGTCTCGGACTCCTTGCAGTATGAAGTTAGAACATATATTTCAACTGGTGCATCAAATCTAGGGCAAACTGTCTAATGCAAATATACATGACTTCCACCAAAAAATGTCTTCAGGAGCTTCTAAGATGTCACACAGCGATTTACAAAAAGAAAAAGAGAACCAGGGGTTTAACCACATGCTTCTATTTGCAGGGCATAGGACTGATCTTGAACTGGTAAAGTTTTGAGAGCATAACAATACGCAAACTTGATTAGAGAGACGATTCATTGCAAGTTCCCCCTCGATGTAACACCGTGCTTGTCATGAAGTAGAGCAGAAGACTGAAGCACATGTTCACGCTGTCACAGCCACACTACAGATGTTGGTCGTCGATCATTTCAATGGTTGGAGCAAACTGCAAAGGCAAAGAGAGCAAGGAAATCTTAGTCAGAGAGAGAGAGAGAGAGAGAGAGAGAGAGAGAGAGAGTCTACAAGGCTTACTTCATCATCTTCATCAACATACAATCCATCAACAGCACTATTTTGCCTGAACTCCCATCCAAGAGTATTCTCAAGTAGTTCCTTGAATTTCCTTGTCTACAAAGCCAAAAAACCCCACTCTAAGTAATTCCTTCATATCCATTTAAATAAGGGTAAGTGACTAGCAAATATGCAAATTGAGATCTACAGCTGCTAGATAGGACACACAGAACTCAACAAGTTTCTTTCAACAACCTTCTCCCCAAGGCCACAGAGAAACGTGTAATTACAGTTAGGGCAAAGTCACTACTGTAAATAGCTAAAGCAAGTTCGATGGTTCAACTCCCATGAGAAGCAGGAGAAGAAGCAATTAAGTCGGACGTAATTGCAAATTTTTATTATATGTTTTACTAGTCAATCCTATTTATGGTACACAATCTGTGCTCATATGAGCTCAAAAGCAGATATAGCAAACTAGAATATTGGAAGCAGAACATATAGTAAAGGTTTAAATAGACATCAGATTTGGTCCTCACTCCAATGCCTATACTCTTAAGGACCCTGATTAACCTGAAAATTTATCACCAAGTGATCTCCACAACAATAATATCATTTCATTGCATTTTAAAAGAAACTGCAATTCTTGTCTATCGTCATTAGAAGTGCAATGGCAAATGGTAGATAACGCCAAGGCTCAGAAAACCAACCCAAGATAGAAGTTCTCCATCAACAACTGGGGCAACTAGCACCAATGAAAAGAAATCCTGAAATTGGGAAACAAAATAAACTGTCACAAGTTTTAAACATGAATTTGGATTAACAAATGACTCAATTTAGTCAGAAGACAACCAATAAGACAGCTCAGTCTCATGAACCCATAAGGAGTCAACATGAATTTACAGACTCAATACAATTGTAGGTATAATATATTTAAACACAACACGGAAAAGTAGCTAAAACTACAGGATGATTATCACCTTATCCTATTACCTTGCAAAGTCGATGCAAAAAGCTATCGGTAGAAAACCACAAATCATCCAATAGCGCTGAGGTTCCCTGCTCTGTACTCCTATTGTCTGCAGAGTCCTTTTGAAGTCCATACTTGAGCTGATAGTAGATCACCCTAACAAACTGACAAAAAATGAAAAAAAAATTACTCCATTTGTCGATACTGGAGCTATCCTGACTGAGCTAGACCAGTATAGGGAGCACAGCCAATAGGCACCACAACTGAGAAATATTATCTAGTGTGCAGTTGAGAAACAACAAATTAAGAGTCATAGACTTGTACCTTTGTGAACAGTTGAGTCCTCGTATGGAAAGGCTGCTCAAGTATTACAAAAAAAGCAGTTAGGATCATACCAGATGCTATAAAACAACTAATGTTGGAGATACACTACTACGTGCCAACAGTAGTCCCATAAGCCAACTAAAATATATAAATTAATGCATTCACTTCCTAGTCTTGTGGCACCTTCCTAGCATGTGCTAGTGCCAGTGGCCTTCTCATAAAGCATGATCTTAACAGATCCAAACATTATATGGCTATTTTATAGACGGATAATCAAACTGTAGGACATTATTGCATTAAGTTGAAAGGAGACTATGTACCAGCAACTTAAGAATTAGCCATATGGGATTTCAAGAAACTTGTCAGATCTAGTGGAGTATTTGCCAAAGAAGTAGAAGTACAGGAAAGCAGAAATAACATAAAGTTGCTTTGCAAGAAGCAACCTAGAGATGCTTTTGTCGATTTATATTGTTCTGTCTGTCATGTTTAAACGTTTCTTCAAATTTTAGATTTTTGAAACATTTCTTATGACTCCCATATGGTGTAGATACCCACAAAACAAACTGTACAATACAAACACTTGGCCCATTTCTAATACCCCACTGCTAAACATATCAGGGGAAAGCCCTGCATATTGTCAAAACCAAGATCATACACAGAACAGGGTGACAAATGTAGAAACTAGAAATTTGGAAGCAGTCAGTGGTAAAAGATTTACCACAAATGGCAAACAGGTAAATTGGGAGAGAAGACAGGAAGGTTCTTAGTCCCAAAAATATAGGCACGAATATACTAACATAACAGCTAAAATTATATTTAAAACGTGATGGAATATATACAACTGTCCAAGCAAACACTTACAGCTTCAGTGCAACCAAGCAAAAGGCCAACCAATGCTTTCCACTGCAAAAATGCTTCCAGTGATTGCCCCATCTGAAAAATCTAGAGTGTCAGACATAGTACAACTCATTTACCACATCAAAAGGAAAAAAAAAAAATCATTCATTACCAGAAATGCAATAAAGGAAAATTGAAATTCCCCAAGGAGTAGGTCTTCGGAGCCTCCAAATTCTGTTGCAAGTATGGTTTCGAGCAATTGTGTCTGGACCACACAGAGAAAAATACAGAATGATCAGCAACCCCTGCATCAATCAATAGCACAGAGCTACAATCCACTATGAAAAACGCCCATGCAAATTTCTTTTCCAACATAAAATATTGATATCTGGCCTGCAGTTTCCGTGTTTCGCAAGAACAGTACCTTGTCAAGATTTAAAGAAGTAAGTTCATGGCCTTCAATTCCCCGGCGCTTGACAAAATGGGGAATAGATGTGTAATAGCATCCCCTACTCTGAGCCTTGTCCACACTTGCTGAAAACTTCCTTGTTTTCAGTTGTTCATCTAAAGCTTTCTCCATTGCTGCTTTTGGAGTGTTTTTTAAGATCTCTGACTCACATGCAACAGTGATATCTCCTCCAATGGGTTCTGAAAGCAAATGAGTCATATATGATAATATTTCTCGATTAAACATTGCATGGAAACTGGAAAGCATATGTATCATTGAGTGAAGAGATAAAGTGAAGAGATAAAGGACATATGAATATCCATGCAAAACAAGCATAAACAAACACTATAGATGTTCTATCACCAAGTGAGAAGACACTTCAGCAACAAACAAGATCTGCAGAAAGTAACAAGAGGTCTCAGGATAGTAAAATGCATACCAAGTCTTTGAATAGTGTCCTTAGTAATGTAATTGGATAAGCGCTTCCAATCTCCATATCGATTTAGATCATAAGGACCAAGTTGTCTATCGAACTCCATACTTTTTACAGCTTGACAATACCTCTCTGCCTTGACAAAGTCAACAGGAGATAATGTTATGTCAGGGATCATTCCGTGAGTGTCTGAACAGGACATATTATTCTTCCAAAATTCAAAATTTTAAGTAGAAAACTTTATTCAAACTGTCACTTAATCTTAGATGCATCATTGTCCACCTCCTATAATGAGATCCCCACAAGTAGAATATTATAAACTTCGCATCATGCTTCTGCTATTTCGAGCATCATGTCATTCAACTGAAGCTAAATTATTATGCATAGTAGAATTGGGCATTAAAGTATGAAAGTGGAAATATCAGCATCCAACTCCATATTTGCAGGCACATGTCATCCACATAGAGGAAAAATATAGCTCAAGCTTTCAGCAACAAACCTCTTCTTCAGACACGCTAACTAGTCGCTCTTCTTCATTAGTCCACCTTCGAATGATAACCTGGTCAAACATCATCACCAAGAAAGCTATTCATGACCAAAAACATATTCCATTAACTTCTGACACAATGACCTATCTAGGTGGTAACCAATGGAAGACTACATCCAATACCATACCTCAGACGGACCAGCATCAACAAAAAATCCTATGATTGGCGAGAACTCTTTCCCATCTCTGCATGCAAACAATTTAAGACATTTCAAGTAAGTGAAATATCACATGGATGTAAGATGATTGAAAATTAAGCAGTTGCCAATCTGCCATGACTAAAGCATTCGAGACCAATTCACCGATGGAAAAATTGCAGCTTTCCAGAAGCTACATTAACTTTTAACAGCAAATGATCTTCTTAAAGAGAAGCACTCGATACGAATAGAACAGAAAGATAGCATGGCAAACTACAAGGCAGAGAGGGAACACAGAGTACCAGACCCACGAAACAAGAAAATACAACGCATTCGACAAACTTTAGACAGGGAAAAAAAGAAGACATTTTGATACACCTTCGGAGTGATTCAGGATCACCTTCTACTTCAAACTATCAAAATAGCTCAACCCATTTATCCAGCTACATCAATTATATTTAACTAATCACCCAATACTAGCAGGACAACATCGCTCCATAAAGTAAACGAATTGAAATTAACAGAAGACCACCATGACTGATCCAACATCAATGACCTATCGCGTAAAGTGCCGAAACCGACCTGCTCGAAGAGCTGTAGTAGAAAAATGAACACCGGGAGGAATCATCTTCAGCCCCTTGAAAACGGGCCCAACAGAAAACATCTGCAGCAACCGTATTCCACAGGAGAGAAAAAAAAAAAAATCAATCAAAATTGATTGTTGTCAAACACAAAAACCAAGGAAAAATTAGCTGCGTAAATTGCCGACACGCGCGAAAACAAAGCAAATTGCTTGAGGGAGCGATGCGCGACCTGGGTATCGATGCCGACGAGAGTGTACTGAGGAACGTCGAGGAGGAGCAGCGTGGCGCCTCGCTTCACGAGCTCCAGAGCCGTGTCCGCGTCCATTGTCGCTCGAAACTGAAACTGAAACCGAAATTGAGCGGGTTCTCCTTCGCTTCAAAATATGCTTGCTTCGCTGCTGCTGCTTCTTCTTCTTCCTTCTTCTTCCTTCTTCTTCTACAGGCCTCTGTTGCTCCAGAGTCTTCCTGTAATACGTGCTTGCGGCGGTTTATCGGTTCGAACTTTTGAGCCGAATTGAACCGGACCAAATGATATTAGTTCCAAATTAGAGGAAAATTGGTTGCATTTTATATTTTATATTTTTGTTACATCTTTTTCAGCTCTCACAAGTCAAATTTTCAAATACTTATATATATTAAATACATGAAATTTAAAGCATTTGTGCCCGATTTCATATTTTTTAAGGAAAGGAAAGAAAATTAAAATATATATACACACATATGTTTTTATGCATAGCTCCAATGTATTTAGTATACGAATATTGGATTAGGTTGGAATGGAATGAATCAAAGTTGAATGAGAATACCCCTTCTTCTGTTTGGTCTGACATGAATTGAAATTTGAATTTCGATCATTTGTTTTTTTTTCTATCATCCAAAAAATTATAATAAATTGTTTAGATGTGAGCACACACTTTTCATTTTGTATTTTCATACGATAAACTGTTAATTATGGCCGAAGTAATTATAAAAAATTGTGCTTTACTTCTTGTGACGTTCAAGGCTAATTTCTTCCACGCATCCAGTTGCTTTCATTAACATTTTTTTTTAGAAGAGTTCCCCAGGATGAAATTAATTATATTCATATATTTAAGTTTGAGAAGCTAAACACTCTTATGCCTCGTCTATTGTTCCACGATGGGAGCAAGGAGAATCTTGGACAAGTAGAACAAATCGACTCGAAAGAAAACCTCTTTAAGGAAAAAGAAGACATTGATGTTCGAGCCCGGAAAGAAATGTTCTTTTTCATTGGTTAAAGGAGGGAATCGCAGTTCCTTTAAAAGCAATAAGTAAAGGACAGAGTGCATTTTAATTTAACTAAAAATGTGATCATTTTGTATAATTGATTAAATAACTAATTAGTTATGAAGTTGGAAGTTCGATTTACTCTCAATTTTTTCAAAAGTCATTCGATTCGATTTAATTTGACGTACTAGAACTAACTTGGATACGATAGGTTTATAATTTCCATTTTTCCTTTTCTTTTCTTTGTTTCCATTATATGAGTGCCTGTTTCAATCGGCCATGAAGTTCGATATTTGTTTCTATAGGGTTTGAGTCTACTTTTCAGTAGTTTAAACTTTTTTAAATATGCAACCGCGTCCTTTTTTCTTAAAACCAAATCCTCTAACTCGCTAACAAAGCACGGCATGCGTATCAATCGCTCAAAGGATACCGATTACGAGGAAAGCATCGAGTGCACAAGCAATACAGAAGAACACTAACCTTTCCCCCTCTTATTATTGCCACAAAACCAAATAAAAGTTCGAAGAACAGCCAGGGCTTAAAAGCAGTCTTATAATTGATACAAATGATGAATGATATAAGACGACGAATAGTGTTCAGTCGAATCTTTCCGCTTTGAAATTGACCTGTGGGTTCCGGATGTCGTCTTGACTTTGAATCAATCTAATCTCCAAGCTGCTCGATTGTGGATCGAACTCGGCACTTCTGTAGTCGTTCACTGTTCTCTGAAGTACCGCCTGCATATCATGGTAGAAGCCCCACAGTCAATCATGTTTATACCTTGCAACGATGCAAACAAGAGTCGATTCATTTGATCCTAGTGGTGAGCAAGGCAAAAATAGGACGTGGTTGATCCATTGGCTTTCAGCTAAATTTTCTTCTATAGGAGTTTGATGCTGCATTGTATATCATCCGTAGATGGTGTTTGGTGACCGGCGTGTGTGAATGAATGTGGATGGAAGAAGATGGCCAGTGAATGTTGGCCCCAATTGGCTAGATAAGAACCAATAAACATTATCAACATCTGACTCTATATCCAGTGAGTCTCCAAGCTGAGGATAGGAGTAGGATATAATGAATTTTTGGAAGAATCCTTCTCCTATCCTATCCCATTACTATGATTTTACACGGAAGACCAAACTCAACGCAAAATAGAATAAGATCCATAAGCACCTGTAAGCTCGACACCGCAAGCTCTGCTGCCTTATCAAGGTTGTCGGGATGTTTCTGGAAAAACAAAGAATTGTTGGGTTCAGGAAGAGTAAATTATTGCAAGAATTACTACAAGTTAGGAAAAATCAAAATTCTAAAAGCGGGCAATACATTGCTCCATCCAAGAAGAAGTGCTGTCATGAGATCTCCCGTTCCCTACAATCGCATTAAAGTATTTATAATGTATCAGCATAAGAGATTGCAGAAATGCTAGGCTGCTAGTGAAAAAGAAACGAGCAATCACCCCCAGAAATCCTGTGGGTCAATTTCAACAATGTATTAATTCATAATTATTTATTCAACAGATGCTTGCTCCAATGTATTTCAACCAGTACATTTAGAAATAAAAGGTGAAGTGAGTCTAGTATGTGTCAACAAAATGCTACATAGCCTAAAGTGACTGTCTAATGTTTTATCCGTTTGTCAGTAACTAAGCATAAGTTGTGCAACTATTTGAAGAGAGTTCATAAAGGAAAAGTACCGTGAAATAAGCAGGAATTTTTGGAATCGAGATCTTGAATTGCTCTGGAACCTGACCCTAAAAAAAGCATGGGAGTCAATGCACTTTACCACCGAAGGATGAGCAGCATTTTCTATTGATCACAGAATGCTCAAGATTCTTGGTAATGATAAATATCTTCACTTCAAGTTCAGATAGCTGGTACATACTTTTGTGTCTCAGCAAAGAGAAGAACAATTCAACAATGTTCACAATTAAGGAAAAATCCAAATACCAGAATGGAACCATATCATGAAAGAGAGCTACTACTACACATGATTAAGCATCAATGAAGAGAGTCATGAGAAAACACCAAGAGATAATGCTGCACTTCTTATGGCAAAATGTCCAAACCATTATATAGACTTGTATTAACTAGAAATGTCAGAATTTAGACAAAACCACTAATTTTATAAATACAGAAAAAACTCACCTTTTCCTTTTGATGACTGCCTATGAGGCGCAGGTCCCCATTTATACTTATACTTGTGATCACAACCTGAGATTAATCAGAAAACAATTAACCTTCAAGTGAGATGGAAAAATAAGATTCAGTAAAGATCCTTCACAGCAAAAAACTTGTTGAAAGACTACAGAGCTAAAACTGAGCTATGACAATCTTGTCACAGCTAAAAAAATCACACACTGAGCAGAAGGAACAGGGTAATCCTGCACTAAAGAGCTACAATTTCTCTAACAATCTTAGAAAATCATCCAGGAAATTGCAGTAGCAATGAAGGGTATACCCCATAAAAAAACAATTATGCAGCTTTAATAAGAGAGCAAAGTTTGGTAGGTAGGTAGACATCATTTTGAAGTCACACCTGTTATAGTTGAAGGATAAGTGCTCAAGTACAGTCACACAGAAATTCATAGTAAATATAATGACTGCAACAAAGTCTTTCAATTTTAAGCAACTTCAATAATGTTCTTATTTTTTGCTCTTATTCAGGAATACAAAAACTTTTCAATCATGCTTCATAATTATATCATTGCATCATTCTATGTAGCTGGTGCAATTGGCAAGCAAGACACATTAGAACTTCTCTATTTTTTTAAATGTCAAGAAGATCAGCTAGAGTGAGAGAGAGAGAAGGGGGAGGGGGGTGGAGGGGAGAGGATTTCTGGAAAGAACACAAAAGGCGAGGGGTGATAAGGGCATAGTAAACGTCATTTCAAACAACCATAACCTTACAGGTAGGCTTTTTCTGGCCAAAATTTACAATTAAGTTGAGCCAAGCTCCTGTCGACTACATGTTTCCCAATGCATAAAACACAGACTGACATTGCTAAGAAGACTATCACTTTGCATAGGTAATGCAATATTATGTATCATTAAAGCCAACTCTACCAGAGTTCCCAATATTCAGAAATTCACACCAAGAGAAGTTAGAAATTAAAATTACAATGATACCTTTGAAGGTCCAGCATCATGAAGCTTGTTACAAGCTTCCCTGCCATCCCTTTCAGACACTATCCTGAGACAAAAGAAACAAAGAACTCAAGCAAAGGCACAAGATCTTCACTCTTAAAAGCAGAACAAGATCAAATAATCACATCCAAATATTACACTCTGCAAGAAAAAATGCAGACAATTGTTTCTTCTAATAAAGTAACCATTACAAGACCCCAAAACCGGGACTCTATATGTATAAAGCATGAGACAAACATTAGATGCTTAGTATCTCCCAACAAACTATTCTGATTGTGCTAGATTGTGCATGCTTTTTAGTTTGTGCAACATGTACCACCATGGTAACTGCATATGTGCAAGCCTTTCTCATTTTTGCCACCCATGGGAGATGATAGAAACTAGTCGAACATCATCCCCTGGGAACTGATGCCATTTTATTTAATTTGGAAGGCAAAAAACCAGTGTGAATATTAAGATACCCATAATTCTAAGAAAGCTTTACTATTTTGTCGGTATAATCTAGCTTTGTGTCTATGGCCAAGATCAAACACAAATAGAATGATGAGGACATCAAACTTGGCATTTAACTGAACAGTGGAACCAAGAATTGCACCCAAACCTTTCCCATAGTAATCAAATACAGTTGATTTGGCATAAGAACAAGAAGATACCTATAGCCAGTCAAAAGTTCTGCTTCAAATTGATTAGGAGTCAACATTGAGGCCACTGGAACAACCTACAAAAAAAAAGTATCAATAAATCAAAAAAGAGACTGAACCATTAATTTGGAGAACTTCCGAACAATCATCCAAATTCAATTTCTACGACATGAGGAAAAATTTCAGCCAGCATATCCATCAACAGCTGCTCTTCTCACCTTCTCTCGGTAGACTGTCACCAGCTCCTGAGGTATATAGAGCTTCCCTTCATCACCCATCACAGGATCGCAAACTAGACAAGAATGGCAGTTTTTACTAGACAGAGTCAGTGCCTTGATCATTTCTTTGTATAGATGAGGAAAGATATGCTCATGCCATTATTTAGCAGAAACAGTACACCAAACTTATCGGCAGACAAAATTTTATAAGCTCCACAAAAATAGACATATTTGGCTTCTTGACATCACATTTAACAGGATTGCCTCAATATCCCTTAAATTTGTGAGGTGACTGGTGAATATGGTGTTTATATGCTTCAAGGTACTATCTGATTAAGAAATTATTGACAATTAGCACGAGCAGAAGGATAGCAGATATAGCTGTTCTCTGGCATCTCTCTTGAGAAAAATTTGACTTATTTTTGTTCTGTTGATCTGAAAGCACTATGATATGCGTTATGCTTTTCTTGGACAAGAGAAGATTATCTGAAAAGAGAAATAATTTACAAGCAAACTCATGATACAAGAACCTTCACTAAAAAAACCATTTTTTTTGTGTAGCTATTGGGGTAGAAACACGTGCTCATGACACTGATGTTCAACGCTAGGGCCCTCTACTAATTATGACAAATGCACTCACCATATGTCAATTTTGGGTTTACAGAACGCAGCTTATCAACAACTTGCAACACAGTATTCAAGAATGAAACTGAACCAATATAACCTGCAAAGAATAAAAAGTATGATCAAGCTTACAAAGCAAGTTCATTAGATGAAAATTTACCCCTATACTAGAAGGTAATTTCAACTGCACAGGGAACAGAATCCCAATAAGAGCCAAAAGAGTACCCAAAAATAGTACTTAACTGGCCACAAGAACATTTCAAAAGAGTCTAATGTGCCCCTCACACTTCCATACAAGAGAGAGTATTCCTTGTGAAACTATTTGTCAGGATAATGATTTCTTTTTAGGTTTTCTAATAGTTTTTCTTGCATAATTTTCTAGTAATTTCTCATTTGCCATGAGATTCTGCTCAGAAAGTTACAGGAAATACTAAAAAAAAAAACCCTGAAAAAGATGCGAGAGCAATTAGTTACACACACTATCTCGACGTTTTCCTCAATGAAACTTCTTTCCAAAAAAGAAATAACAGGAGAGGTGTTCTAAAAACCTTTTTTTCGCACAATTTGACTACATAGATTGACTGGATAAAGTATGTGAAGATGGTGGCAAAGGAAGAAAATTACAATTAAAGTGTCTTGGAATTTTCACCAAGTGAGATACCCCAGTAACTCCCTCAACCAACAGCCAATATAACCGACCCTACTCCTATGAAGACATTTGCACATTTAGAAATTCCGACATTGACTATACTATCGAGAAAATTAGCTGCTAAAGTCAGTAGCTCTCGCTGGGAGCTTCAAATTAAGCGCTTCCACAGGGCAAACATCGCCTGTAAATAGTCTTATTCCACCTATTCCAAGAGACAAAAAAAAAACAACAGCATTCGCCTCCACCCCCCCCCCCCCTCCCCTCCACCTCTTCCCTCCCTCCCTCGCTCTCTCATATGCTCTCTCTCTCTCTCTCTTCTCTCTCTCTCTCTTCCTGCATATGCATGCATGTGTGTCCATTCAAGTCTAAAAGCAAAAGGAAAGAGAATATTCTATCTATTTAAGAGATGTAGCAATTATATGATCCCAGATACCAATTAATGTGAAAAAGAGAAATCAACCTGAAGACAAACCTGCAGAACCCCAAAATTTAGTACAAAAAGTGAAGTCATATACCTGTCAATAAGTGTGTATAATATAGTAGATCGTTTGCCTCAAGGCCTTCAATTAGTTCCCACAATTGTTGTCCATTCAACACTTGACCCTTGAAAGTTGGGTAACCTGAAATGAAATCGAGCTAATTATGCCGTGCTCCAAACTCCAGTAAAAGCCAGAAGTCACTGTAGCTTACAAGTGACACTAAATCCCATTCCTGAGTATAGGGCCTCGGTAGTAGCTAACCTGTGTGGTTCGAGAACTGTACTGAATTGATGGGGTCAACATCGTAACCCAACAGCTGCAGAGGAAACACAGCTGATTTGTTGCCAACATACCCCTAAGGAAATAGACAATGTGACTAATGTTAAATTATAAACTGAAAATCGCCAAACAAACAAAAACTACTATTTCTACATTACATAAGCAATCCTGCCGGTACACAAGTAACGTGTTACAAATAAGAAATCATATCATAGTAAACGATACTTTTTCTCCAGTTGCAAAAATAACGTTTGGCCAGTTCTATCTCTCGCAACCATTTATCACCGGCCTTTGCATCAGCAGAACATTAAAAATGTTTTCCTGCGTCGTGACTTAATAGAAGAAAATTATATGGACCAATCACCTAGATTTGTTGCTCAGGCAGAGCACTAACAAACCTAGAAAACCAAGATAATTACGATGAAACGCGCGCTTTTGGATGGACTTCGAACCATTCATAGGACTTTAAAAAAAAAAAAAAAAAAACCTTTTCCTGTCTCGAGCCCCGTTTCGAGGAAGTTCGCAGAAGCTACCAACAGCACTGCTCACCAAATATCTATCCTCGGCTCATCCGTATTGAGCGACGTTATTAACAGAAATCCGACGACAAACACCGGGGGCCCCCAAAAACATCACCAATTCACTACAAGCCAACGGCCGCAAAAACATATTCTTTTCTCGCAGACATGAACACGAGCACGACAGTCAGCTCCACTCGGACATCTGGATCAATCTCGTTTTCTTATCGGCATCACAACAGATCGCCCACACTCCCCCGAGCCAAGCGCTTCCCCGGTCACTCCCGTTCCTAAACAGTAACGCGAAAGGAGCAGACCTAAGGAACACCGACCTGGACGGTGTGCGATTGGATGCTGAGGACGCGGCCGGTCTCCGACGGCAGGGCCAGCGAGAGGATCGGAGGCGCCGCCCTCGACATCCCTCGGCGCTCTCCTCGACGCCCCGCGGTCAGGTGGGGAACCGGCCGGTGCCCGGGCGAAGGAGGAGCTCGGATTGCCCGCGGGTGGAGAAGCGCGCGCGCCAGAGATTTTCCCGAGAAAATTTTGCTCCGGCGGGGGAAGAAAAATGCGACCGAGAGGGAAAAGACTTACGACGCCCAACGATGGAGAGATTGCGTGCGGTGTTTATACTGGCGAGGACCCGGGCGGGCGCCGTGTGGTGAATTTACCATCCTGACCCCGGAGGCTCCGCCGCAAGGGCGGCTGGGGGCCGAGGGCAATAGAGAGATTTCGCGGTGAAGGAAATCTGATTCTGTTAGATTAGTTTACGAATTTTTTCTCTTACCGATGTGAAAAATATTTCGTTTTTGTTTTTTTGTTTTTGCCCGTAATTATATAAAATAAATAATTTTTTTTTATGACGATGTTTGCGATGCGATGGTTTCCAACCCCAAGGCCAAATCGGACTTTTGGCCAGATTTTCTACGTCCAATTTTGCCCATTGCGTTTAATCTATGCTTCATGTCTAGTCATTGCTGACGTCATCAAGTTGATCTTCCTTCTTTTTTTTCTCCTATAGCAAAGAATATTATTATCTTTCTTGCAGAAAAGAGCGCATTATTACCTTAGGGCGAATAATAAAACTGCCGGCCATTGAGAAAATTCAATCAATCACAACAGGTTGGAATAAATTATTGATAGATGTCAAGACAATGGAAGGTTGCCTCATCGGTCATGTATTATTGATAAATCACCAACTCACACGGTTTTAGCTTTAGAGCCACTTATTTACAGAATGATTAAGTCTCAATTACAAAAAAAAAAAGGAAAATAAGAGATTTCATTGAACTTTTTGCAATAACTTAGAGACCTATGATATTTTTATCTTATGAAAATACAAATGATTCTAAAGTCACTGCCTCATTAATATTTATTAATATTTGTTTGATCAATGAACTACTTTATGAAAAAGTTACTATTATTCGATGCATAGGTATGATAAATATGATCGATTTTAATTTATTGTGATTGAATTAATCGATACCCGCTTCAACAGTGAGCTATAGATTCACAGCTACATATGATTAACCATTATAATATGTTTCTAATCTATCGGTGCACCCTCGCAGCGTGGGCACTGGCCCTTTGCCTTGCTCGCAGCAGGGACGAACGTCCTTCGCCAAGATCCCAACAAGGTAATGGGTCCTCTGCGGAAGGAAGGGTGATACCGTTCCCTTTTTTCCCATTTTTCACAAACCTTGATGACGTGTTTGGACACGTCAGCAGCCACATCAGCGTACGTGAACATTTAACAGTTAAATTAGATTGTTATGCAGCTGTGCTTGGGAGAGCTTTGGGGTCCTTTTCCCCCAATTTTTTTTTGGTCCGAGATATTTGCTCGAAACAAAATAGAGTTTTGGATAATTGACTTATAGTATATTATCGTAAATCAATTTCGAAGTAAAAGGAAGAAAGAAAGAAGAGAGGGCCACGCTTGCCGGATCCGGTGAGCATTAATTAGAGTTAGTGAGTGTCGCAGCATGTGAATTGAAGAGGCGGAGGTG
Source organism: Eucalyptus cladocalyx (assembly GCA_017140615.1). Lineage (NCBI taxonomy): Eukaryota > Viridiplantae > Streptophyta > Magnoliopsida > Myrtales > Myrtaceae > Eucalyptus > Eucalyptus cladocalyx. The sequence goes on from CM029521.1 coordinate 38,863,334, forward strand.
ATGACTAAAGAGGAAGCGACGACTAGAGGTGACCAGAGGCGAGGCATAACCTCGGGCGGCCAGGCAATTGTCATGGGTCGATCAATTTTAGTCGATCAAATACCGCGCGGCCTTATGATCGATGATCCCAAATTAGTCTTTTACACACACACACGCGCGCGCTCCAACACAAGAGTCGGATGGGCAAAGAGAGTGTATGTTCACTTGTGAATGAATTGATACAAAGTGGTAGAGGGATCCCTATTTATACAAAAGCGGGTCGCATTTCAGCCATTGATCGTCCCTCCGATCCAACGGTATATTTTAAATCCGTATCATTATTACAAAGCTACTCGTAGGCTACTCAATGGCTGCACACAGCAGGCCCTTAGGAAGACCATGGGCGTGTGTTAGAAGCAAGATCAAGGTTGCAGGTCCATTTGACACGCAATCAGTCGAACGGTCACGAGGTTGCTTATGGACTGGCGAACATCGTTCATGGGTCGCTCATGGATTGCGCATGGGCCTTTCACTCGTTCTGCTTGTGGGTCGACCGTAGACTGTTCTCAGGATGCCCTTTGTGCGTGACACGGTTTGATCACGAACGGTCTTGGGTCATGCTCCATCCGTGGGCCGTGTCACAAGCATCGGTCTCAAGTGGCCAAAGGTGAGGTGACCCTAGGCGATGAGGTGTTGAGATCATGCGATCCCAAGTGAGGCTCAGCGACCTCGCCCAGGTGAGATAGATCTTTCCTAGGGGCCCTTAGCCAACAAGCTAGATCTATAGCAAGGAACGATTGAGTGTCTAAGAGAGATGATAAATGATGTTTGGAGTGAGGGTAAGACAAAAATACGAAAATATTAGTGAGGATAAGATTAAAAATTAAAGAAAAAAAAAACATTAAAGTCCAAAAAGTAGCATTTTCGAAATACTACAAGTTAGAGCTAGTTCGAAGTTGTATTAAGCTATCACTAAATACAAAAACTTTGTTCAAGGGCTTTTTCTAATCAAAAAGATTAAGTCCATCAAATTTTTCTAACAAAAAAGAAGAAGATATTTTCACGGAAAAATTTTAAAAAAGGATCCGAAGTGTCCTCATTTTCTTAAATAAGGACCCAAAGTGGATTTTATTTCAAATAAGAGTCTGAAATGCTATCACTTTTTCAAATAAGGACTTGAAGTAAATCTTATTTCAAACAAATGATGTAGTTATATCTGTTTCAAATAAAGGCCTAAAATAGTTATGTATGTTTCAAATAAAGGCCTAACTTTCTGACGATCAAAGATATTTTTCGTCATTTACCATTTTCCCTTTTTTCCTCCTTTTTTTTCTTTCCTTTTTTTCCCCAGTTCTTCTTCTTCCTTTTCACTAGTGGCTAGTCAACCACAGACAATGCCATAGAGGGCTACGCTAGGGTCATTCTTGCCCCATTCAGCAAGGGTCACCCACGTGGGCCATAGGCAAGAGACGACCTCACCTGAGGGGGGGGGGGGGGAGGCCGCCCCTCATAGATGGTCATTTGTGTGGTCAGCCCTCGCCTGTCCCAAGCAATGCCAACCCTCACCAAATCTAAGGAGTGTGGCCTCACTCGTGGCTAGCAAGAGCTTGGTGACCTCATCGACCACTGATAAGGGCTAGTAAGGGCTTGCAAGCCCTTGTTTGCCTTAGGCGAAGTCAACCCTCGCTAGATTGTGACGAGGCTCGGGCTTGCAAACCCTCGTCGATTGTTGTTGAGCCCTCATCAACTGTTGCTAGTGACCAAAAGGAAAAAAAAAAGAAAAAAGAAGAAAAAGAAAATTTGGACAAAAACATTCTCGATCGGTAAGAAAATTTAGTCAATCGATAATTAGCGATGTCAGATTTTTATTTGAAATTGTTGGGAATAACGGATCCCCGAAAAACCGGATTCGACACTAAATCGAACCCCTAAATCAATGCGGAAGACGAAGCCCGGGAAAACACGCATCACCGATCGTAAAGCACACCACGGATTCGAGCGTACCTTGTTAGCCACAGATTAAACACCAATGCTGAAGAAGAGGAAGAAATTATGGTCCCGATGATGTCAATTTGCCTTGAAAATGAAACGGCGTCGCCTTGAGCGTTTGGAAGTTAAGAGAGCGTTTTTCTTTTCTTTTTCTTGGAGGGAGAGAGGGAGAGGAACGTACGTACGTTCTGATTTTCCAAGAGGTGTGTTCTCTCTCTCTCTCCTCCCTTTTATACCTTTCCCCATCCACGGGCCCTATTCCCGTGGGCCGGGCCTTTTTGGGCCCAACTTGAGCGGATGGGCCTTAAGCCCATCTCATAAATCCATCATCTCCCACTCGCACATGGTGGTGCAAAACCAACATGGGCGGACAGGCCCTACTCAGCCCCATCGAGAAAAATCCAGCATAGACTCTCACTTAACATGGTGGGCCAAACAGAATTCTCTTTTCCTCTCTTCAACATTCATACCGGTGAATAATCCGTGCGACCAAAGATACTTTGAGAGCTCGTTGCCATACATCTAGGAATATATAGCAGCTCATAATGGGCATCACTTCCTGAGTAGATTTAGTATGCAGTACCCTAGATCGATCGATCACATTTATATCTCTCTTGATCTCTTTTAAACAATGATATATATATATATTGTATTCACAATTATGATTATCACAAAGACAGTCATAATTGGTTAACCGGTGAATACAAAACTATAATGTGATTCTCCAAAATCGATCTTCCTCTTTCCTTCAAACTCTCAATTTCAGTCCAAACTTGCTTTTCTAGAAATGCCCCATTAGATCGAATCACTCATGACCATTGGCAACATCCTAAGATAGCAAACACTAAATAGAAATCTTGAGAATAAGTAAGAGTCATGAGGGGACAAAGAAATTGAGGAACTCTCTTCCTCAAGAGTCTCACACGACATAAAAGTTGAGATCAAACTTTTGCCACTCTTATTGGTCGTCTCATGCATACGTAGTATGAAATACGTATTACGGTATTAACTCCTTTCCCATGGAGCGTATGTCTACACCTTTTAATACCGTACGAGATGATAGTTCAAACATACCCAATGTCTAACTTGAGTTCACGTATCTACTCATTCACAAAATTCATCAGAACTCACATCTGGCATCTTAAACAAATAAAGTAAAACATGTGGGGTATTTTTTTTTTTTTCGGACATAGTAAGTATTATGTCCTCATCTTAACACTCAGTTAAGGCGACATACGTGTTTTAAGCTTGAGCTCTCGATTATCACCTAGATAATAAGCTTTAAAAACAGTCTCATCTCTATTTATCACACAAGAAATAGAGGCGATTACCCGTGTGAGTGGGCTAATCTTATATCTGTCCGACATACTTCTCAACTTAAAGTAATGCACTAAGCATTAAGATGCATAAAGATCAAACAAAGATTCATAGGCATTAATGATGAAAACACAAATTCATCAAATTGTGAACATTTAGGGAAATTACAATATTCAATACATCAGTCTCTACGCAATCCTAGAGATTTCATATGGCCACAAAACACATCTCTAGGTATTGGCTTTGTCATAGGATCTGCTACCATTCTATGCGTAGTATGTACTCTAAGTTCACATCTTTTCGTGCAACCATATCCTTGACAAGATTATACTTGGTATCTATATGTTTGGTCTTGCCATGATACTTTGGATCTTTGGTGTACACTATAGCTGCTTGGCTATCACAGTTAACCAACAATTAATATGCACCACTTCCAATAACACCTAAATGATCCAAAAATCTCTTAAGCCAAATATCTTCTTATCTTACACGCTGATAATGCCACGAACTCAACTTCCATCGTGGACAAGGCTATACACTTTTGTTTCTTACTACTCCAACATATGGTGCCATTATTCGATAAGAAAACAAACCCAGAGGTAGATTTTCTTTCATTTAAATCTCCTCTCCAATCAGCATCAGAATAGCCTTTAAGTTGCAGATCCTTTTTCTTAATAACTCATCGTATAATCAGCAGTCCCCTTTAGATACCTCGGTATTCTCTTAACGGCTTTCCAATGTGCTTGACCTGGATTGGATTGGTATCTGCACCACCATTCCGATCGCAAAGCATATGTCGGGTGTTGTACACATCATAGCATACATCAAGCTCCCAACAAAGCACTAGCATAAGGAACATGTTTCATTTGTTCCTTCTCTTGTGGAGTCTTTGGAGACACAATCTATGGCTCAATCCTTCACCTTTTGCAATAGGAGTGTCTTTGGGTTTACAGTCTTGCATACGAAAATCGTTCAAGAACCTTATTTATATAGGTTTCTTGAGTCTCTTCGAACGATCTCTCGAAATCTTAACTCCAAGAATGTTGCAGCCTCACCCATATCCTTTCGTCTCAAAGTTGGAAGACAACCAACTCTTGATATTATTAACAAACTCCATATTACTTCCGGCAATTAGTATATCATCAACATATAATGATATGATCACAAATTGATCATTGGATCTTTTGATATATGCACAATGATCCTCATCAATCATTGTAAAATCATATGCCATTATGGCATTATGAAAACGTATATACCATTGTCTTGACGATCGCTTAAGGCCATATATCGACCCCCAAAGTCGACATACCTTTTCTTCTTGGCCTTTCACTTATGAAACCAGCAGGTTGTTCCATATATGTTCCTTCCTCTAATTCTCCATTGAGGAAAGCAGTCTTTACATCCATTTGATGTAACTCAAGATCCATACTAGTCACTATTGCCATAATAATGCGAATCAAGGTAAATCTCACTACAGGAGAAAATGTATTTTCATAATCAATTCTTTCCTGTTGATTATACCCTTCACCACAAGGCGAGCCTTATGCCTTTCTATTGAGCCATCAGCCTTTCGCTTTATTTTGAGAACCCACTTGTTCCCAATAGCTCTGCGTCCCTTTTGGAAGATCAACCAGTTCCCAGACTTTGGTTTGATTTCATTGACTCCATTTCCTCTTTCATTGCATAAATCCATTTTTCCTTATTAGGGCAATTTAAAGCCTCATTCATATTTCTTGGCTCATCCTTATCTTGTGGAGCAACCATAAAACTTTCCCTTTCAATGCCAAAACATCGACGGGGAATACTTTAGCGACTTGTTCACCGTATGGGAGATTGTACACTTAGCACATCATTCCCCATCATGCTCCCACTTGGATTAGGTAATGATGATGTCGTCACATCGGTGGTTGCAATTGAGAATGAGTTGAATTCAATTCATTACATCTCATATTACTCCCACTTGGACGAACTCCACTAATATCATTATCTTGATCCAAGGTCTCAAATAGGGAGTTATTTTCCCTTATTTTGCCCTTCTTAGGAAATTCATCCACTAAGAATGTGACATCCCGTGATTCAAATTCAGTTATACTCCCACTTTCCTGCTCACCTATGAACACATACCCTTTTGAGTGTTCGGAGTATCTCATTAAAATACTCTTCTTTCCTTCGGGACCCAATTTCCCAAACTTGTGAGAGGACTCATGAGTATAGGCAGCACAACCCCATGGCTTAAGAAAACTTAAGTCCGGTTTTCTAACTGTCCATAACTCATATGAAGTGGAAATAACTGATTTGGAAGGCACCCGGTTAAGTATATAGGCAGCAGTTAACAACACATCACTCCAAAAAGTGATAGGTAAGTTAGCATGCGCCATCATGGACCTAACCATTCCAAAAGAGGGTTCTGTTTCTTCTCTCCGCAACACCATTTTGTTGAGGAGTATATGGAATAGACAACTATCTTTCTATTCCTTTTTCATCACATAATTTTCTGAACTTATCAGATAAATATTCTTAATCTCGATCGGATCTAAATACCTTTATTTTCTTGTCTAATTGATTTTCTGCCAGGTTCATAAACCTTCTGAAACAACTTATGCTTCAGATTCATGAGAAATCAAATAGACATATCCGAATCAAGTAGAATCATCTATAAAAGTGATGAAACAAACAGCCCATTGCCTTCCGCTCACATTCATTGAACCACAAATGCCCAAATGAATTAAATGCAGAGGAAATTCAGCTCTTTTACCTTTTCCAAATTGTTTCCTTGTCATTTTCCCTACTAGGCAATGCTTACTTATGGACAAATCGACTTTTTCAATATTGCCCAACAAGCCCTCTTTGGCTAGTCTATTCATATGTTGTTGGCCCATATGACCAAGTCTAGCATACCACCATATTCACATCATTATCATATAAGGTAGAAGACGTGAAACAAGGGAATAACATATTGACATTATCACAGTCAACATTTAGTACAATAAAACCATTCGGTAAGTGACCACAACCATAATAGTTTGTATCTAAACACAAATCTACACCTTTATTATGGAAGTTCATACCAAAACCAAGCTTAACCAACACTAAGACAGACACTAAATTTCGACGAATCTCCAGAGCATATAGAACATCAAGATGCGTCCACCATGCATGTTCAATTGGCATGTGCCAATCCCTTTAACTTCAGCTCTAGAGTTATTTCCAATATAGATCCACTTAGTTCCAGTTGGTATCGTCGGAATTCCACGAAGGATCCTCTATCCTTTGCTACATGGTTTGTCGCTCATGAATCTATATTCCACAAAGGATTGGATTCAGCCTATAATGCAGAACTTGACACATAAGCAAAGTTCTCAAATGTACAAGAGGTGTATAGCTTCTTTGGCTCACGACAGTCGCGAGCATAGTGACCTCTCTTGTCACAATTGTAACATCACACCCTTGACATTTTCTTCACTTGAGGACGCTTTCCTCTCTCTTGTTGGTTAATTCTTGATTTCTTGCAATAAGGACTTGATCCTTTGCATTCCCACATATTGAACGAATCAATACGTTTGCGCTTAGAGCACAAAACCCTTTCTGAGCTAGAACCAGCATAGCAAATGTCTATTTTCGGCTCAAATACCGTTAGCGGTCCTCTACTAGCTCAAGGTGGTGCACGACACCCTCAAGATCTTCCATAATGTGGTCAAGAGCTTCTAGTGCTTCTTGCTTTTCCAGCACATATTGAATCTTCATATTCAATATTTCACAATTGTTACCGTTCATATCAGCAATCACGTTCTTAGTTGCTGAAACCATCGATCTGAACACATCGACATATATGCACGAATAATTAATGCCTATCATTTATGCATCCCTATTTGCATAGACCCATCATATTAATGAATAATTTCAAGTAAGGCTTTAGAATCAAAAGGTCACTATGTTTCCAATCATCCTCCAAAAATCCTAACTTAAAACTATCATTAATATGATTGTCATATGCAAAATCAATTCTATGAAGTTACAAAAACTTCTATTACTACCCATAGCTAATTACCTACAAAGAACCAACAATAACAAAAGCAAATAAAATCTAATATCCAATAAAACAACAATGCTTTCACATGATACGACTAACATATCAATTGTTACATCAACAACAATCAGGTAGTAAACATTACATAATTAATCAAAGAAATAAATAGGGAATGTCCCTTCTAATCTATCAGCCATAATATCTGAGAAATTTGAAGGCACATTTGCCAACCATGGAAAAAAACTTTTGGAGAGCTTTCATGTCGCCTCCAAGGCGCATTCACTCGGCGCTCAATCTAAGGGTTGAAGTTTTGGCCAACTCAATCCTATAGTGCTCACTCACAAAAGCTTCCACCAGCCTCATATAACCCGGGACCACGTTGACCTCCCATAGCCGATCCAACACTGCTTGCCATTCAGGTGGAAGAGTGTTCATCAAAGCCGGCACCTTCTCAAAATCCGGCATAAGATAACCATTCCAGATGATTTCATGTATCATCTGATTGACCCTGACCACATGTGATACTAAATCACCATCATGCCACCGATAATTAGCTAATTCTGACATCAGCCTTTTAAGTCTTGCATTTCCCTCGTCCGTTCTCGGGATTGCAGGTATCCTTGCATAACGCATCATAGTTCCTGCAACAAATGCGAAATTAAAAATGGATCACTTATAATCCATAATTAATATAAGAGAAAATACATAATTTTCCAAAATTCATGCAACAAATGCAGAATTAAAAATGGATTACTTATAATCCACATGGGCATGACTAAAAAAGAAAAAATTCCTTTTTTTTTTTTTCCGGGTCAACGGTCAACGGTCGTCGGTCAACGGTCAACTGGTCAGCAGTCGGTCAACGGGCGCGCGGGTCGGACCGGTCGGACGGTCGAACGGACGTCGGGCGGTCGGACCGCTTGACCGCACGTGCCTCGCGCGTGGGGGGATGACGTCACGCAGACGTCATCCGGCACGTGTCGGGCGTGTGCCTCGTCCGCGAGTCGGGTCGGGTCGCCGGTCGGGTCGGGTCGCCGGCCGGTGACCGTCCGGCGAAACGTCGTCGGCGATGACGTCATCGGTGACGTCATCCGAGCGGTTACCGACCGTGGATGACGTCACGATGACGTCATCCCGTGACGTCAGCACGCGTCGGTCCGCGGACCGCGCGCGTGCCGATTCGTCGGGCCACGCGCGCACGTGCCGGTTCGCCACCGGCGCTCGTGTGGCGCACGCGCCGGCCACGCTTAGGCGCTTCGCCCATATTCGCGCGCCGCGCGCCGGCGCGCGTGTGGGCGCGTGCGGCGTCGTACGGCGGCGTGCGACTAGTCGCCGGACTCGTCTCGACGTCGCCTTTCTCCCAGTGCCTTCAGAATTTGATTTCGACTTACGAAAACTCAGAAAAATGGCCGAACAACGCTCGGGTGTCGGGATTTCTCGCCCCGATCCGTACGGCCGAAAGTTTTTTGCGAAAAATCAATCAAAAAACATCAAATTGATCGGAAAACATGAACTAGGGCTCGATACCAATGTTGGGAATAACGGATCCCCGAAACCGGATTCGACACTAATCGAACCCCTAAATCAATGCGGAAGACGAAGCCCGGGAAAACACGCATCACCGATCGTAAAGCACACCACGGATTCGAGCGTACCTTGTTAGCCACGATTAAACACCAACGCTGAAGAAGAGGAAGAAATTCTGGTCCCGATGATGTCAATTTGCCTTGAAAAGGAAACGGCGTCGCCTTGAGCGTTTGGAAGAAAAGAAAGCGTTTTTCTTTTCTTTTTCTTGGAGGGAGAGAGGGAGAGGAACGTACGTACGTTCTGATTTTCCAAGAGGTGTGTTCTCTCTCTCTCTCCTCCCTTTTTCCCCATACCTTTCCCCATCCACGGGCCCTATTCCATCATGGGAATTAGTCAAGTCACTTCGGGGGAACCCATTTTTGTTAGATATATTCGATTTTTGTTATTTATTCATTTTGGCCCACTCAATTTCTTTGCGTGCTCATATTGCGGATGGGCCTCCCATCTCATAAATCCATCGTTCCGGTGGTCCAAGTGGCGGGACGTGTCGCCGCCCACCACCTCCGGGACCCGGCCCGGTTCCCGTTCCGGTGGTCGTGGCGGGACGTGTCGATCAAGGTCCAGAACATGCGCCACCAGTACCTGGGCGTGAAGCAGAAGATCAGGGCCGCCACCGGCGAGTTCAATTGGGACGACGGCCAGGACCACTGGGAGAATTTCTTGAAGTACAAGGAAGTGTTCGGCGACGTGGAGCTCGAAATCAAGGGCAAAAAGCCGGACGGGGTCGATTTCTTGGGGGATTCCGGGTTTGGGGGTTCCGGCGATCTGGGTTTAGGGTTTGATTTGGAGGATGTCGACGACGACGACGACGACGACGACGACGACGATGGAGACGAAGAAGGAGAAGAAGATATGGAACAAGAAGGAGAAGGAGCAGAAGCAGCGGCGGCGGCAGCAAATTCTGATTATGAAAATGCCGATGATGATGATGTGAGCGGCAATGATATCGAGTGTGATAATGTCGATATTGGTCAGTTGAACAGTACAGGGGAGGTTAGGAATGGGAGAGAAAATGGGGGATCGGGTGTTGTTAAGTCGAAGAAATTCAAAAGGGGGCCCGCGTTAGGATCGAACAAGAAATGGCGGGTCTTGGGTGCGCAAGTCATTGACTTGAGGGATGCGATGGTGAGGAGAGAAGAGAGGAGAGGAGAGAGAGAGTTCTATAGAGAGAAGAGCTTGATCGACAAAGCAGAAAGTAGGAGGGAGCTGGAGTTTATGAAGGGAATGCGACAGAGGGAGAGGATGGAGAGGTTGGAGAACCGGGAACTGGAGTTGGACAAGCGGGAATTGATCTGGGCGAGGAGGGAAATTGGGCGGAGGATGAGGTTAGAGAGGGAGTTCGATGAGGAGCGGTGGCAGAGGAGGAGGATGGAGGAGAAGAGGGAGGAGGAGGAGATGGAATGGAGGGAGAGGATGATCGAGTTGCAGATCGAGCACGAGAAGGCGATAATGCAGATGCAAGCCGATGCTTGCCAGAACCAAATGCAGATCCTCGGGATCATGGCCCGGATGGTTTGTCAGTTCTTCGGTTCGGCGAGCGATGCCTTGAGCGGTGGGTTGGGCGGCTTGCCACCACAAGTTTTGCAGAACTTGCAGCACCCCTCGGGTTTGGATGATAGTGCCAAGCCCGAGACAAATTCACCTTCGGAATTCATGTGACCTGTTTGTTCTAACTTCTTGCGTGGCTCATGTTTTCTGTCTTGTCAATTCAAATATTCCTTGACACATGACAGTGTAAAGAAAAGTCTCAGCAGTGGCTTGTTTTGGATTGAGATGGTCTCAGTAGCAACACTTTTGCACTGTTGAAGCTCTTTGAACTTACTGATTTTTGACTGGAGAATCGTGTCATAAGTCAATAGAGAAGGGTCGACTGGTTAAAGATTTGATATTTGCAAAGCTTGTTGCAAATTGGTTCGAGAGGTCTCTGGAGCTCTGGCACTATTGGTTCTTGTAGAAAGCCAAGTTGATGCTTGCAGCATCTTACCATTGTTCAAACCTAGTGAGTCATGTACATAAACATAGGCCTTACTTATGTGGTAGTATCTGCTTGGATCTTGTTTGTTTATAATTTGTTTAAGTGCTTTCTTTCCTTGAGATTATTTTTGGTATCCTTGTGTAAGATGGTATTTTGACTGCTTCATGCCCGAGTGATCATGTTGCCTTTCTATCCATATAAGGATCCCAGAAAGGAATAGAATGTTGGCATGAGATTGTGCAAGTCATAAATTTTTGGTGAACTAGAGAATAGTGTCAGATTATGAGCAGTTGCAGGTATTTGTTCCACAACCAACAAGGTTGGAATAAACGAAGGAGACTTCATGGAATATCATGAGTGTGTACTTACTACTTGGTGGAGGAAGAAGAAACAGATACCAGGGAAAATCTAAAGCTTCTGAGGGAGTTGATCACTTTCTGTCGTAACTACATAAGAGTTACATTTGTGGAGTGAATAGTCCAATCTCTTGCGGAGGCATATGGTAGAAGCAGAAGATAGATCTTTCTGAATTTGTTTTGAAACAGAGACTGATCTGTAGGCTTCTGAGGGGTTGATCAATTCTGTCATGAATACATAAGAGAGTTAAATTCGTGGAGGGCATGGTCTTAATCTCTTTCTGAGGCATATGTGAGTAAGAAGATCGAGCTCTCCAAATTTTGTATGTGGGACCTCAAAAGTAGAATGCTAGATTAGATAACTCAATCTACCCTCAATGGACCGGAAATTGCCACCATCTTGGTTTTTGAAAAATGCCAAGTATATTAAGATTACCATGATAGATTCTTTGAAGATTGATTATCGGTTTACGGCATTGCATTATCCCTTTAGATTTCTTCCACCACATTTTGCGACTGCCTCTAGTCTTTCTTGTCTCTACCTGCCTATGCTTTGGCACCGAGTCGAAATGTTGGATGCAGGAAGGCGATCAAAGAGCACTCAAAGCTGAAACAAAAGCTATGTATATGTAGATTTAAATGTCTGTATTATTCACTTATGATAACATTAATATCTACTTGTATTTGTGCTATGATTGGGACTTTAGAGATACCTGTTGATTTCATTCTATATACTTGGAGGGATTGTGGTGGGAATGTTGATTTGGATTTGTCTTTGAAAATCCAACGTGGTAGAAATAGTATAGCTTCATCCTCTTTGTAAGTTAAGCTCAAGATAATTGCCCTCACGCAATTACCTTGTTCATCAAGTGCTTTCATATCATTTCTTGTCATCTTATGCCATTGTCATAATTTGGGATGATCGGTTTTTAGTTCGGTCGATCTTACCCAAGAATTGGGAACCATACTAGAAGGATCGATGCCCAATTTTTGGAAACGGAAACCAAGACCAAATTGGGCATCGGAAACCAAGACTGGCTGGTCTTGAGATCAAACCCTAGACAATTTGGGGAAGAAAAAAAGAAAAAAAGAAAGAGGAAAGCCTATGAAAAGATTTGAGGAAGTTCAACTTGGAGTTTTGTTTTAGGGGGAGGGAAGGAAGCAGTGAACAAGATTGAGGCTATTGAGCTTTACTCATGGAAGTTGGGAGTAGGAAATCAGCTGACACCATATCGAGACCGGGATGAGGAGAGGGAAAGAGGAGAAAGAGGAGAGGGGGACACGAGAGAAGGGGGGAGAAAATGCATAACAAAAAAAAAATAAAATCAAAATTAAAAAAAATGACATAAATAATTTTTAAATTTTATCTCAATATACAATATGGTTCTTGATATTTTAATTTGTTTAATGTGGTCCATGAACTTTAGCCCAATATGTTATTTTTGAACTTTTAATTTGTTTAATGTAATCAATAAACTTTTGATTTATGGTTAAGTTAATTTCTAGATTATATGAAAATGTTTATTGTTGTCTCTGATGTTGAATTAATGATAAGATTATATCGAACATTTTCATATAATTCAGATGCTACATTGAATGCTACATTGAATAGGGATAACATTGAATAAATTAAAAACTCATGGATCATATTGCATATTAATTCAAAGTTTAGAAATCATTTGTGTCATTATATTTAAAATAAAATAAAAAATCGTCAGTGCGGTTCTTCCTTGGAACCAAGGATCGGCAAAAAATTAACGGTTCCAATTTTGTCTTCGATCAATGTTGTCGGAACCATTCGGACCGTTGGATTTGTGTTACTCCCCCCTGGCCATAAATATAAACAAGAACAAAACGGAATCTTTCTGCTGCAACTTACCATGAATAATCATAAAATAAAATAAAAAATAATAATAATCTTTAAGATGCGGCATTATAAAAATAGAAAAAAAAAAATCAGCGACGACAAGTGTATGTAATCATCCGACATACGCAGCACCCATACATCGCAATTTTACTCAACTTTGTACAGCTGACCTTGTACGTGTTGGCTCGTACGGAAGCGTGTAGCTGAATGAAATATGAATCGCCATTTTTTCTTTTTCCTCTGTGGAGAATGATTATATGATAAGATAAATCGACGGGTGGGTCGGTATCAACAGCCCGGGCCGTGTGGTACGTAATTCACGGCCGCGAGCAGGTGCGCACAATTTTTTTCTAGTTCGAATCGCAAATTCTATAGTCTCGTTCACACCCATCACGGGCCCCTCCTTCCACAAAAGACTGGTTCTCTTTCTTTTTCTAGTAGAGGAAACAAGAAAGGCTGTCCACTCCATCGAGTACAAAAGGCGGGAATTATGGAGCATCTGCTCGGCATGGTCCCTCGTCCAGAAACTAACATTTCGTCTTCTTTTTGTTGCTCATAGCAATCTCATCAACTGACTTTTACATCCCTCCTTTCACATTCTGTTCTGCATTGGAGAGAAAGAGAGAGAGAGAGAGAGAGAGGGAGCGGGAGGGATGGGGAACAGCGTTGGATCAGGAAGGAATAGGAGGGCGAAGGTGATGAAGATCACCGGCGAGACCCTGAAGCTGCGGACTCCGGTCCGAGCTTGCCAAGTGGTGGACGGGCACCCGGGGCACGTGCTGCTCGACTCCGAGTCAGTCAAGCGCTTCGGCATCCGGGCGCGGCCGCTGGAGCCGCACCACGAGCTCAAGCCCAAGAAAATCTACTTCCTCGTCGAGCTGCCGAAGTTCCCCGACGGGCACGAGAAAGCTCTTAGGCGGGTTCGATCAGGTAAACGCACAAGATATTGCCATGTACATAGATTCAATACGATGACGAAAAGTCTAATTTCCCGGTACTCGTAATGCTTAAATTCATGGAACGAAGGATATCGATCGTATCTTTTTCCATCAGTATAATGACGGAGAAAATATTTGCCTCGATGCATCTGGTTATAGGTTTGCAGATGGGCGCTAAGGACCGGCTGGAGTGCCTGATGCTGTCGCGTAGAGCCGCGTCAGACATGGTTAGGCCGACGGAGGCGAGTTTCCAGCCAGAGAGTGCGGCGCCGGTGCAGATGAAGATGCGTATTCCGAGGGCGCAGCTCGATAAATTGATGGAGGAAAGTTCGGACGACGCAGAGGTCGCTCGGAGAATCGTCGATCTTTACATGGGACAAGTTGGAGTTCTCAGAGAGAAGGAGCATTTGGGGAGTGATCAGAAATTGCCGATTCACCAGCATCAGAAGGGTCATTGGAAGCCTGCACTCGGTGGTATTAGGGAGAGCGTCAAGGCTCGGGAGGTTCGTTTCCTTCTTCCGTCGACGTCATTAAATTCGAGAAATTAAAACCCCGAACTCGTTCTCTTCGGACATGGCGGTTACGTGCTAGGAAATAGTAACATTTGGGCATCGCATGAAAAGATAATTGGTAGATGTCGAACGCGAAGACATTGAACGGAGTGCATTTTCAGACCGTAAAAAAGATGTCAAAACCAATGAGAACTCGTCTTGGAACTTCGAGGAAATTGGCGGTGAGTAGAGGGGCACGGCATGTGCTTCACTCAATAAATGTCCATGTGATTGCCCCATGTTAGCACGCCCTCTTGTCCCTCTGAGATCTCGAGCACATGGTGCAGCCCTGTTTCTTCTCGATGCACGTCCATGGCACGATTTGTTTACATTACTCAAGCCATTAGCTGGGGCTAGATCGAGATCTGCATAAGCGATTTTAATGACAAGAAGCATCGCACGGCATGAACATGCATAGTTTTCATTATCTCTGGGGTCCGGTGTGATCCCGAAAAGAGTAGTCTTTCAATTAGAAGTCAGAGTTGGTACAGATTTTCTGCTTCTTTTACGGGGGTCAGAGGTCTGTTCTGTTTTAGCTCACCGGATTTAGTTGGAGCAACAACTCCGCAGACATTTACTTTCATGTAAAAGAAAGAAGATCAAAATGGTGGGTTAAGCAGTCAGATTTAGTGCGATTGACTTTGGAAAAAGCAAGTCAAAACTTACCCGTCCTGCACATTCCACCTCAATCTCGATCGTTGGCACTTGCCCATCGATTTTATGGCGACGGAGCTATTTTGTGGCTGCGTTTGGTGGGGGGCTGTTTCCCTTTGTCCTTCGTAATTTGTGGGGGCCAGAGAGGGCAGGTGGCGTTAATCAAACAGGAAAAGTGCGCGCACACACAATCATGTAACATAGGATAAGCACTGCGGGTTGTGGCTGTGAAATCATCCTTTTGAGACATTAGTAGCCACTAGCCAGCCATCGTGGATAAGGATAGGAATTAAGAAAACGGAGGAGATGACATGGATAGCGGCTAACTTCATTGGCCTTAAAGTGGGGGTAACTTGTAAGGGACCCCATAGTTCATCTGAGTGCCTTCCATATTTTGGGGCATTGGTAGGAGGGGAGTCCTTATCTAGCAAATGGCCAATACCAACGAAAGACTAGGTCCTCCACCCCTTTTTTTTTTGGACAAATATAAATAAATACCTCCTTTCCACTTGATGATGACTTTTATACTTACATTTTTTGACATACCGAATTGTTATCTATAGACAAAATCCCTACTTTAAACCTCAAATTTTCTGACGAATTCAACCTCCATCGCCAACGAAATCCCATCTTCCCTATGTCCCGCATCTCCATTTGACACCACCGGCGACCTCCTGCTCCGTGGCTTTCGACTCCCATCTTCACCGCCACCGTTGACCCCTCTCCTCATTACGAGATGCCAAATTTGGCCGACATGGCCGCGAGCTCAAGTTTGATGCAGCTGTAGTTGTGAGCTCAGATCCCATGAGGAGCTTTGAGCATGGCTACGAGACACTAGAGTGATTTTAGTTCAATTGTTTGAGATAGAGGAGGATGCGGGGTAGGTAGACCCGTCAAATAGGTGGGCGGGGTCAAAAATGGTCGGATTCAAATAGATCCATTTAACTCGTTTTAACTCATTTCTATGCAATATAAATCTAGTGATCATTCCTAAAACACTTCCATATTTAACCCAATTTAGGATACTCATACACAAACTAAGATGAGCGTATGGAGTGAACAAGTGCTAGATCGAGTGAGGGTGAGAGAGAATGAAGAAAAAGCCATAGAGGAGGGTTGTGTTTAAGTAAATTGTAAATCCATTTATGATCTATTTACTTAATATAATTAGCCCATATAAAAACTCAACCCATCATATATAGATTAACAAATAGGTTTATGATCTATTTTGATAATTTGGTCTGGGTAGGCAAAGAGCGAGCATAATTTTGAAAAGTGATATAGAAAGACTAAAAGTAGGTGATAATTTTGTTGTCATGAGGTATGCAACTTGAAATTCTAGAAAATAATTATGTTTTTTTTTTTTTTTTGTCGTGAAATGAAAATTTGGACATTCTTTTTAGATAATTTTCTTTTGTCCTTTACATTTGAACTCAACATGGCTTTGTATATGTTCTTTTTCTGTTCTCTTTATTTAAGACAAGGGTTCATCGAAATCGAGACATTATTTTCCCGTTCCAACCATTGGTTTAAGCAAAGAACACCTACTGGCTAGTGAGTTATGGCTTCTTTATCTTGCAAGGGCGAGATAACTCTATTACCCAATTTCAACCTAAATTTAACCTCATGGTAGATGGTTCATCTAGTTATGACCACGAGAGTTTGTTGTCCATCAACATACCTAGCTATTATAATGTGATTGGGTACATGCTGGTGATGTACACGGAACGAAAATTGTGATTAGACCTATAATCAACTGCTTAAAACTTTTGAGTTCATCATCGTTCCACACATATTTGTATTTGCTTGTGGAAAGTATTTCAAGTTAAGCAAGTCCACCCACTATTTTGCTCAGCAATGTCAACTAATGTCTTCATTTCCTGTCACAACATGAATTTGCAGAAGCGAGTGAAAATTGATCCAACAGACGAGGGGGAAGCTCATATAGGCTTATGCTCGCAACGATAATCTTGAAGCTTGGTTTGATGCTAAATAGATTGGCTAATAGCTTCGACATTGCTATTTGGGGGCATACAATTCAGCTCTGTTTCTCGTTTACAAGGAATGTCTTTGGTTCATAACTATGCTTAGCTTCTAATGTATGTAATTTTCTGAGCTAATAGCATATGTTGTTCATATGTAAGATGCTGTCTTGTTACACTTATGTTCTTAGTGTTCCAAACTGCCCTCTTCTTCATAAGACAAATTGGCCCATTTATAATATCTCAAACCTGGAAATACTTTAGTTGGTATCTTAATCAGATTAAAAACGGTAAATAACCCAAATTGAAGTTCGTAATTTCGTTTGAGAGTTTATAAAATCAAAAAGTTGGTAAGTGGCGCAAATTAGAATTGGTAATTTATTGGAAAGGTTGACAATTTCAAGACAATCGAATAAACTCTAGCCAGTTCTTATAATAGTAGATAACTAATTAGCGTCGGTGCTTGCATTGCATTGAAGTTGGTAGCCTAGAAATACATTTGGTGACTTAAACAGAGAAAGTCGGGTGAATAACTCCAATAGAGGTTTGTAATTTCACATAAGAGTTGACCAATGAAAAATCGCTAATTATTGGAAAAATTGGTAATTTCCTAACAGACAAAATAATATTGGTTAGTCGGTAGATTAAGAGTTGGTAACCTAAAATTTAGTTGATATCTTGATTAGAGAAAAGTTTGTAAGTAATAACTCACGTATGAGAGTTTTTGAAGTTAGAATGTTGATAACTCAAATTAATTATTGAAAATTTATTGAAGTTTTTTTTATAATTTTCAAACAAAAGGAAAAAGTATCATAAAAGTCCAAAACCTAATGCATTTGTGCTAATTTAGTCATAAACTTTTTAATAGTGCCAATTTAGTCCCAAACATTTTGATTTGATGCCAATTAAGTCATTCCGACTAATTTTGGCTGAATATTGCTGACACGGATGTTGGCAAGCTTACATGGCACCTTTGGACTAACGTGGATAATTTTTAATGATTTTTGATTTTTTTATTATTTTTTATGAATTTTTTCCCTCTCCTTTCTTTTGCCAATGATCGGCCACCGGCTATGGCTTGACAAGCTAGCCTCACCTAGCCATGAGAAGGCGAGACCCAAGCAAGGGCAGCCTCGACGAGGGCGCCCCTCGCCAAATTTTGGCAAGGCCAACCCTCTCCCTGGCCAAGGTGGCCTCACCATGGCTAGGCAAGGCTAGCTTGCTAGGCCATTGCCTGTGGCTAGTGGCTAGTGGCCGGGCCAAAGCAAGAAGAAAGGAAGGAGAGAATAAAAAAAAATCAGAAAGAAAAAAATCAGAAAAATTAAAATATTATTAAAAGTTATCTATACTAGCATCACAAATGCCATGTAAGTCAGTCAACGTCCACACTATCAATATCTTAACAAAATTAGCTAGAATGACTAAATTGGTGTCAAGTCAAGAGGTTTAAGACTAAATTGGCATTAATAAAAAGGCTTATAACTAAATTGACACTAATACAACATGTTTATAACTTTTCTAATACTTTCTCCCAAACAAAAAGATAAACGCAGTAATTTTTATATGATTGGATAACTTATGAAAGAATTATCAGTCCCTTTGAATCTGCTAATTGCATTTAAAATTTATCTGTAATACTAAAGATTTACCAGCATGAAAATATTTGAACACTAGAACCGTTCCCTTTGATAATATAACCGTGCATATTTATTTTTCAATGATGAGATATAGCAATGAATAACCCTTGCACGAAAAGATGTGTTGTTTGGCTCGAATGGTTCTTGGTGAAAAATCCCGAGGAAACTGTTCTCTCGTCGCTTCACTTATTAAGAGACACACAATCCTATTCATTCCAAACGAATATGTTCATCTTCAAGGAAACATGTAAGCAACAACCACAACTCGTTCGAGCGAGGCCGTAACGTGCTCAGAGCATATGATACAAGCTTGAGACAGATTATTCTGAAACTCTCCGAAAGTAAAAGAGAAAGGGCTATGCAGTTACGATGTTTCCTTCCGAGTCATACTCGATTTTCCCGGAGAAATCCAGGGGCCGGCACCGTTCTCCTTGTATGATCGTCTTTTTCCAGATGGCCTCGTCGCTGTCCTCACCGTCTTCTTCTTCTTGTCCTCCCTCTGTCTTCCTCCAGGACATCATCTTCGCCATCAGGAGCGCCTTGCTGCTGATGCTGCTGTTGAGCCTTGAGACGAGCTTCTTCTCACTCGAATGGGGGACGAACGCGCTGTGCTTCGTCGACTTCTTGGACTTGCGATGAGAAGCGCAGAGAAACGCCAAGATAGAGAGGATGGAGAGGATGGAAATTAAGAGGAAGATGGAGGTGAGAGAGGTTACAGAGGATGGAACAAGGGTTTTGATCGGGATCAGTGGCCTTGGCAGCATTGGTCTTGCCATTGTGTCTGGTGTGTGAGAATTAGTGAAGGAACGAGGTTGTCGGTGTCGGAGGCATCAGACAGGATAAGCAAGCGAAGGAGACATAAGAAGGAGGCCGATGGTGTCGCACGATTTCTATATTTTCTATGGGATCATGGGCCACTTCCACACCGTCAACAAACGTTAACGTCTGGTGCACAAGAAAATTTGCTGAAGAAACGATTCACTGCATCTATCTCTGACGAAAAGTTATTGGCCTGTGATATATAAGTCGCTTAAAAAACTCATATTTTCTGACAAGACCGATGAGATAACTCTTGGCAATTGGCTCTTTGAAAAGTAGGGCCGAACACGCCGTGTTTCACCCGGTTAGATTGACTCTGACTCATTGACTGAGTTGACTTGAGCCGTCCCTGGCGGTTCAGTCACGCTAACCCTACATTCACCATGCCATAGAGGCTACTAGTCATTCTTGACCAAATTAGACCACCAATGGAGATAATAATCTTTTGTCCAGATTCACTGTTAAATTGCATCAGGGGTATGATTTGATTATTAAACTGCAACATCCCTAAATTAAGTTATTTAAGGTATTGTTCGCTTTGACCTGTCTCATATTGAGTCTTACAATTTTATCTTGTAGTATATAGGCAAACACTTTCTTAAAAGATAACTATCCTCAAGAGGCACGTTCGTGAATTGATTACAGTTTTCATATATATTTCTCAAAATCGCTATTTTCATGTTTAATATATTTAGTTCATTGCTACCCCCATTAACCATTCTGAAAGCCTGCTAGGAGCCTCTCTTCTTGTTTAGGCTCCTTGACCCCGGCAACCACTCCTTGCCCTTGTTGAACCAAGTTGTTACATATACTCGAGTGTTACTTGAATATCATGAAGGTTGATGGAAGTGTTCAATTGTTTATGTCTTGCTTTTACGGGGGTCCACAGTGCTTGCATTGACTTGGAAGGAAGAGTGGACCTTGGGAGGCTTCTAAGCAAAGGCCCGAGTCCAACTATATATAAATACACTCTCCAAGTTCTTTATACGTTGTGGTAGGCAGAGAGTATTATTGCCATGTCTCGTAACCAATCCAATCTATGGAGGCATCTTGGTAGTGCATATTGTTTATGACTTTAGAAAGGTTTAGCAAGTGCTTCTTGATTTGATGCATCGGTACGACATTCACGTCGAAGTTTGAAGAGATCGATTGAAGGGCAAGCTTGTGACGTGCGATTAGGGCCAGGTCCGCTTCAAGGTGCTGAACCTATGTGGACACTTTGACTAATTTGGAAAGGAGAAGAAGAGACCATTACTATCATCTGATGCCCATTCTAATCGTTCACCAGGATTCTTCCAATCGCCACGGTTAGTTTTCTAGTCAGGATAACCACGACTCATTCGAAAATCGTGTCATTCACGAAAAATGAACTTCGTAGGAAAATGTCTTTATTGTAACTTATTTTCAAGGAAAATGGCATTTACCCATGTCCAGCCGTATTTAACTAACAATAAGGAAGTCATCTTCATGTGTTACGAAATTTCAAAACATGCACTTGAGAAAAAGTCTCCAGTACAATTTTGGTCCTTGGGTTTATGCACCAGGGACCTAAACCAGCGCTCGAGGCACCTAGGACCAAGGTCTAACCATTAATATGACATCCACAGTTCTGGCCCGTGTGTCGACCATGAGAAATGACCATGAGATCGGCGTGACAATAGTGAGGATCGGCCATGAACCAACTCAAGGATTGGTCATGGACTGATCAACTTGATTGGAAAGGGCAATAGAGAAATTAGCCATGGTCCGATCGAAGGATTGGTCATAAATCGATCAAGAGATCAATCATGAATCAATCCACCGATCACGCAAGTCAATAAGAGCTATTTGACCATGGATTGGCCACTCGGCCATAAGAATTGGTCGTGGGACTATCACGTATCATCATGGATTTGATCAATGGACGATCATGGATCGATTCCGTGAGGTCATGCATTGGTCGCAGGTGATTTTGCTCGATCATGTACTAGCTGTGGGTGACCATGAATCAATCTCGTGCAACCATGCGTCGACCATAGATCGATTAATACCATACGATCGTGTATCAACCGAGGGTCGATCATGGATCGGTTATGCTTGACCATGGATTGGCCATGAATCGACCATGGATCATTTATGATAGATCATGGATAGGTCGCAAATCAATTTAGCAATCCAATCGTTCGATCCACATGATCCAGTCGCTCGATCCATTTGACCCAATCGCTTGAGCCAAGCACCTAGCCATATGCCTAGCTAATCTTAGCAACGCCGGTTGTGCTCGGCCACACCTAGCCATGCTATGTAGTGAGCCTAGCCACGAACCTCGATCCGAATCATGTAGTCGACCGTGGATGAACACGAGAAACTCTCACCCAAAGATGTCTGTGCTTACATCAACTTCTCTCTCATGCTTACATGATGCTCCTTGGATGTTAGCCATTAAATGAGGAGGGTGAATCATCAACTTAGATGGCAAGAAATAAGTGGCATAATCCAAAGCAAATGATGCAAGTCTTAGGCAATTAACATAGACATTTAATGAGGGAATTATTGATCATCCTAGGTGATAAGAAGGAGATTTGGGCATGATTACATGATGACTCATTGGCACAAGTGGACCAATGAGAAGAATGCCATATGTTCCCAATCATTTCTCTAGAAAAATTAGAGTGCCTCTACTTCAATCTAGCTATGCCACTTGAAGAAAACCGATTGGGTCACTTGTTAGGGTCATTAAATGATGTTAAGTCTATAAATAGAACACCACCTCTCATTTCCACCACCCCACCATATCTTGCTCATCTCTCTCTCTCTCTCTCTCTCTCTCTCTCTCTCTCTCTCACCTGCTCACCCTTCACAGCTTAGCCACCTCTCAAACACTCGCCGCCATTTTATCGATTGTAAGTGGAATCTCTAACCTTCAACTATGGCGATGAGCTACGATGTTCGAGATTGGTTGTATTATCATTTGGGCTTAGTTGTATACATGTTGATGATTGTTTTGTATAGTTCACTTATGTCTTTGCGTTCGTAAGTTGAATCATGTCCTAGGTCACGAACAGGTCTCACTTGGCGATGAATTAGAGTTAGACATGTCGATTCGAGGCATGAGTCATGTGTGGTACCAAGCATATGTGCACACTTGCATGAGCACACTTGTGAACTGACTTGTGTAATGCATGATGGGTGGTCACATATACTTACATTGGCTAAGATAAAAAGATAATGAACCAACTAGCGTAATGCATGCTAGGTGGTCACATAAAGGAAAGATAAAAGTCGTCGCTATTTGATGATGGTGATAATGCTTTATTAGTGAGAATGAGATTTCCCCATGTCAACAAGATGCCTTGGAGAGAGTTTCGGAGCACCGTTAGGAGTGGACGATGCCCCGTAAGGGAAACAGGAGGACCTCGAGTCAGATACTTCGAGACGCTGCTAGGAGTGCGACGCCCAATTGATGCCGGATGCCCAACTTGAGGTTGGAAGTCCCTAAAAGTATTGAAAGAACTGTATGAGACGATTATGTTATGGAATGAAATTATTTGTGCATATTCCTAACTTGTTTGGTAAGCTTGTTTGTTAGCTGAAGCTAGTTCATGTAATGATGGTAAGTCGAAATTGTTTATATGCATATAGTCAAGTTACCACAATAGTATTGCTATTGATATGCCATTGTGCATTAGTGTGAGTGATGTTTACATGCTAAATTCGACAATGAGACGTCCTCCTATTTGAGGACTAGTGATTTTACTTATTGAGTCTTCGACTGACTCCGTTATTTTTTAGACTTGTAGTATAAATGTCTCACCCCCTCCTTGTCATGGCTTATCGATGTCCTTGGATGTGTCAAGAAGTTAGAGTGAGATTCCGAATAAGATAGAATGACGTCACCTAACGTAGGTATAATTCCATCGTATCGGTCGAAGAAGGCTTGAATGACTAGGTCCCTCATTGCTATGTAGCTTGGTAAATGTGGTCGGATGGCATTCACATAAGGCATGTCCGAGGCTTCAATGGACCACCTGAGGTCACTGGAGGGTCCATGCCTAACGGGATGGTGATCACTCCGTAAGGTACACTACGTGGCGAAGGGAATACCAATTTTGGAGACACGGTCATGCTAAAGGAGATAGGAATCCCCCGGCCTACTTGGATCAAAAGGATCATGTAAATAAGAAAGTGTCAATCCCCAGTGGCCATCCTTCCAACATGAAATGGGGAAGTGGGAATTTGAATCCTCACTTTCTCATGGGGGGTTGGAATGGGGACGATTTAGTTTTAAGTGCACGCCCTGCAAAGAGGTGGGACAAAAGTCTGAGAGTGAGAGTTATAATACGAATAAGGTAGGAACGATAAAAAAAAAAATAATAATAATAATAAGTAAGTGCTCATAGAAAAATGACCATGTAAATATATTGACGAATAATAGAAGTAGTGTGTTTTGTGACATGTTTTCCTAACTACTTGATTGTTGTCTGGATGATTAATTTTGTACACACTTCCACATGCTCGTAAGAACTAGATGAATCGAAAAGAAATCAGTCGGCAATGCGTTTGGGATGTCGCACCCTACCAGTTGTGGTCTTAGGCACAAGAGCCAAGTACCTAGTCACAATTGCTGAGGAATCGAGAATGGTCGCTGGAGGAGCCAGGGTCTCGAACCCTAGCATCAAGATCTAGAGTCTTAGGGTCAGGGTCCGATTATACTATACAAATGATTTTTGTTGTGAAATTAAGTATAAGTTTAGCGTTAATCGCGAAAGGATTTCCGTCCCCTCATTTTTTTGAGCGAGTCAAACTAAAAATTTTGTGCGAAACAAAGCGGATATATGATGAACTCTCACCTGTTCTCCTCGGCAGTGAAGGAGCACAGATAATGCCGTGGACCTCAAGTCCCAAGACTTCTAATCTGAGGGCGTCCATGGTCATCGACGCGTGTTTGGAGAGAGGGAGAGAGAGAGAGAGAGAGAGAGTCCTAGTCCAGGACAGTCGCGCCTGGAGGCCAATGAAAAGTCAAGTCAGCGAGTTGAGAACGGTAAAAGGTTAGCAATCTGTTCGGACGAGGTGATTCTCGAGCCAAATACCTTTCTCCAAAGAATGAGATTTCTTCAAATTTATTGTTTGTATTAAGATCTTGTGTTGTTTATTAAAAAAACAAAAGTTACAGATTCTAATATAACTATGATAAAAATAAACGACATATCTAAAATAATTGAAAGTAAATACGAAACATAAATAAGTAAAAATAACCAAAATTGAGTATATTTAAATTTATTGTTAGGATGTGCTATCGATTCTTTGCAATGATGTTTTCTTTGCTATTTATAATCTAGTGTTGTAAATAACCATTCTCAGATAGTTATCACTTCAATTTCAAACGTTCTTGAATCTTTGGTACCGCGTTGATAACCATATCATCTTTTCCGCCGCGTCTCTAGCACCTGACTCTTCAGATACTATTTTCATATTTATCCTTTCGCTCATGGGCGACACTCGATACCGAATTGTCCGTATCTTTGATAGTCAAGTCTGGTCTGGTCCTGACTATTATAGGCCCGTTCTCTTGTGTATTGAGCTCGGTGGGCTTCATTATCTGCCTATGACCAATTAGGCCGATTTTTCGCGCTAAAACAATCAAAATGATTATGGACAGAACAATAAATCATAGGGGATAAAACGCTCGCTAATCCAGAGATTAGAACAACTTGCTATACCGTCCACCAAAAAATCATCTTTAACTTTCATATTTAAAGAAAGCCCCAGTGACAATGAGGCCAGCTCGAGCTCGGCCGAGACGGATAAAGATCAACGAACCGCCCTTGACACATCCCATCACAAACGGACTCACAGTCCACCATGAATCCCAAAGGCATACTCTCTCTCTCTCTCTCTCTCTCTTCAAACCTTTTGTCACACGCGTCCTTCTAGACGAACGCGTAATTTCGACCGAGTCATAACACGACGCATAAATTCCAATGCCAATGTCGACACCCTCACGAACCGTGCCAATCGACATCAACCGGTAAAAGAAAACATCCTAACGATGCCGCACGTTGAAAAGTATCGAAACGGTCACTTGTAGGAAAAAAAAAAAAAAAAGGGCAAAAGGGACAGTATGTATTTCGGGCCAAAAATAGAGGCGCCGGCCGACTTTAAATCGATTAAGATCCACTTATATCAACATGTGACAGGAGAAGGCAAAATGGACTTATGTAACATACTTCATTATCAAGACAAGACGTGACTAAATGTAGCAGCCAGCGAAAATGGGCATAAAAGAAAATTTGGTATTGACGATAACTTCTTTCTTTCGTCTTTTTTTCCGAATCCAGAAATAGCTTCAACTTGTTACAAAAACTCTCGCAGCGCATCGCGAGGCACACCGCAATATAAACTGCAAACGCGCGAGTTCCGTCGGCTGGTTATTGGCCCGCAGATCGTCCCGCTCAAATGGGAATTGCGTTGATGACGGATGGATACACCACGGTCGCGGGGTGCGCCATGATCCGACGGCCCTTCCCGTGGCGGAAGCAGTAGACGAGGGCCCCGACAGGCCACTCGACGACCGCCGCGACCGCGAAGGCCAGGAAGCCCACGGTCGGCCCGACCACCTTGCACCGGCACGGGTTGCTCGCCGTCCCGCATTGCACGCATATCGGGATTCCGATGCCGAGGGCCATGTTACACCCGATTGGTAGGGTGATCAGAGGTTTTACGAGCGAATGAGAATTTGTGAAGGAAGGTTAAGAATGGAGAGAGCGAAGGTTTGGTTTTGCAGGATGACGAAGCTAGAGGAATGGCGGATGGAGCGAATTTGTAAGGATCCATCCTTCGGGGCGACTGCCACGCGGCGTTCGTAGGAGCGTTTGGCTAGGCCACGAGGTGAGGTGTTACGGACATGTAGGTGACACGTGTGTGGGGATGACTCTGCTTTACCTATTTCTATTTGTTGCGATGAGACAATTTCCGATAAAACTGTCTTGTGAGTTCCAATCCCCGAATTAAAATATCGCACGAGCATATGTTAAGACAAGAGAGGATAAATGAGAAATCGGTATTGGGCGGTAGTTGATAGAATGGATAATGGAAAAGCTTAGATGCTGAAAGTAGCTTAATTTGGATGAACCCTTACAGATTTCACGAACAAAATTAAGAAATGAAACAATATGTGACATTTTTAATTAATGGTAGGGATAAGATACGAACATACGTGCTTTTCCCCTCAAATCATGTTCCTATTGTATCAAGTAAAGTTTGAACTTGATACTCTACGAACAATATTCGATGCGAGAATAAAATCCATTGACTTTTTGACGGTAGCCTATATGAGGCTATGGATCATTTTCATATGTTATGCCAATCCAATCCAAGTGGATAATTAAACCCACTTATCTGTGTGAAGAAATTGTGATCTATAGCCTTAATTATTTTGGCAATAGTTAGCATGCAGACATCAAATCACTACTCTCCGTATGCGCTACCATGGGTATTAAATCAATTTTTCTCAGTAAGCATGCACTGAAATTGGGCTTTTCCTTGTCTAACTTGGTCTTCCAAATTTTCACACGACAGTCAAAATTCTGTCTCGGGTAAGTCCAGAATGTCACGGAGGTCATCTTCCTAAGGAGAGCGATCAAATCTAGAACGAGAGAAACCATCCCAAATCTCAGTTCGAAATAATAATAATTCCAGCGTTTGTACGGTTTGAAGGCCATCTCACAGAATTGAATGTCCAATAAGAAGAACAAACTCATAATTACTGGGACAAGATTCAGAGAATGGTGTCAGAGTACCAACATCAACGTGGGATCAAAATGTAGCATGAATGAATGAACCACTGACATATATGCGTACCGAAGCCTCCAGAGCCAACGCCATTATTTACCTTCTCCTTTTGTTTTCTCTGAATCACCTTGGTATCTATATAAACATCACCACCACCATGTTGCTACGACACCCCAAATGCCAAATCCAGTCAAAAGCACCAACCCTTTGTTGTAACCCGCAGCATGATCCCGAGAAGCACCTGAGTAATAGTAGTGCCAGTCATCGTTGGTGTCGGATGAGTACACGTTCCCCGGCACGCCCGTCACGTAGATGAACCTCGGTGGCGGGGGTGGCCCCGGCAATGGAGAACAATAGGTGGTCTTCGGCGGCGGCGGTGGTGGCGGGGGCAGCGGGGGAGGGGAAGGGGGAGGAGGAGTCGGCGGCAGGCTCAGCTGCTGGCCGCACGCGTCAGAGCAGGCGCACGTCGAGCACTTGATCCCGCTCTTCGGCACATGGAAAGTCACCGTCGACTTGTCCGGCTCCGTCTTCCCGGGGACTGTGCTATCACCACTCGTGAGGGTAATGTCAAGAAAAAGAACGAGGACAACGAGCCGCCGAAGGCTCGAGCACGCCATTCTTTTTCCACGTCCGCGGCGAACGCACGATCAAATGGGGAGGCTCCAGAAGAGGGAGAGAGGGTCTGTTGAATGACTTGGGAGTTTGCTTTGGGCTTATGGTTACGTGAAGAAGAGGTAGCAGATTGCGGAGCGAGTTCGAGAGAGAGGGAGAGAAATAATGGAGGGCCGCGTTAGGTGGTGGATCAGTTAATTCGGAGGAATGCACAGTTGAGCCACGAAAGGGACTTCTTAGAGAGTTGGTTTGATGATGAGTCGCTTGTCTTAGATGTACAGAGAGATGCATGTGGTGGGCTTAAATGAGTTAGGACCCTTTCAAAGCCATACCTAGCTTTCCCTTTTTCTTCTTTTCTCAACTCTAATCTTTTAACCAGGTCGTCTACCTTGGATCTGCGCAGAACATGGATTTTATAGTTTTTTTTTTACGGGTCGTTAAATGTATAAATTGGAAGTTATCATCAAATCTTGATAGTGCGAGTGGATATCGTTCCTTTCGCTGTCAATTATGAATTGAAATAAGAACGACTCCGTTGTAATCTTGGTTCCAATAGAATTCGCTTTATCTGAAATGCATTAAGACATTTCCCTTTTTACATTAGACATCTAGATGCTATGCTTTAGTTAAGGTCCAAGGATGTCATTATTGGTTAAGAGTTTGCCAAGAAAATTTGTATGTACTAGGTTTCATATGGCACCAAACGTAGACTCCCAGATCTTAATGCATTTGTTTATATCTCTTGAGTTTTCTCTACATTTTAAAGGAGAGAGACAACATCATTTATGCCTCCGTATACCCGCAAATGTTTTCTCAAAGTTTCTAGGACGAGATGGTTTTGCTTAGGGTTTTGTTGACCGAATCGTTTATGAAGAATCGGAATGGGCTTTATATGCCAGCACACTTCCTTGCTCCGCTTGATAATAAAGCCTCCACTTATAATTCAACGATACAAGCACCATGAAGATAAAAGGTGCACGAAGAATAAGTTCTCAGAGCCATGTTCGGCAGGGCTAAAGGGAATCTCTTCAAAAGATGAATTCGATAAATATAGAAACTGTAAGAATCTCCAGCCTTATCAAAGCCGAACTTTCCCCGATGTTCTGCGTCGCTTTCAAAGAGCCCGGAAAAGAGATGGATCGTGGGGTTAATGTATGCGCAAAATCCACTTTGGGAATAATGCACTTTTCCAATGGACGAATCGTGAGGACTGGAGGGTGGTCTTGAGCTTATGCTCGTGCCCTAGCTTTTTGGCGGGGGTATATATCTTTTCCCCCCAACATGACAACGATCTTCCTTCAATTGTCTAGACTTTCCCAAAAGCGTAGAGCTTTGCATCTTATTCTTCCATCCTATTATTGGGCCTCCGGCTGATACACTCGAGTGGCGTTTCGTCGTCTCCGCAAGGAACAAGGCGATGCTGGGCGCATGAAGAGTGAGTTACATTGCGTTTGCCACAGATCATACGTGATTAGTTAAGCAAGTGCACATTGTTCAAGTACCTAAAATAACTTCCACTCTGCGTAAAGAATGAGTTACATTGCGTTTGCCACAGATCATACGTTTTCCCTCTATTTCCACCCACATTTGATTATCAACTGATAAAAAATAACTTCCCTGTCAAGAATTAAGGTCAATCATGATTCACCTACTCTTTTTCCTCTCCCATAATTATTCTTCACCTTCTATTTGTATTAGTACCTGACCAAAATATTCTTCCACTGAAGAATAATTAATTATATATTAGGCATTTCTTTTCTCTCTCATGTTTTGCTTCCCACAACCCCAACCGCTTCTCTTATCTTCTCTTAAAATTTTGAGCGATTAAATTTTGTTATGTTTTTAAGTTTGTAACGTTGGTCCATAAAAATGGTACTTTCCTTAGATTGCTGATTCTTTAATGTAACTTCTCTGTTCATCTTAATGGCAATTGGACGGTGCGAGCGCCTACCCCAAATGGGGCAAATTTTCTCCGTATAGAAACTTAAAATATTTCATAATTTTCTGGGCAAATTTCCCCACAATGGAGTAAGATAGAGGCATGTAAAAGCAAAGTAGGATTTGATGGACCAAATTACAGACCTAAAAAGAAGATGGGAGAAGCAGAGACAGAAGGGAAACAAAACACGAGAGAGAAAGGGCATGCTTAATTAATTATTAATGGATTGTCAAACGCAAAAATATGTTCTAATCAGTTAACAATATACACAGGAAGTGAAGAAAAGAGATGGGAGAAAAAAATTCGGTTGAACAGATAATTGATCTCATTTCGTTTCATAGAAAGTTATGTTGGTCAATCGATAATAAAAGGTGTGTACTTAGCCAAAGAGGGGTGGAAACAAACCCACCCTATATGGAATCGGTGTCGTTTAAGAAAAATCGTATTTCAAACTTGACTATCTTGATAGTAAACTTCCTCTGGAGATGGTCAACGTAGAAGGAGATTGAATTTGTGAAGAAACGTTGGGCAAGGTTGTGTTGACAATCGGTGGAGCGTGATGGGTAATGTTGCTTTGACGCTCCTAAAGCCCAACAACCTATGTGTATCAGTAACCCATCATGAGCATTTCGAGTAGATCTTAAGCTAATATAAACCAGGAAAACAAGAGAACCACGTGTGCATGCTCATAACTTTTCTAGGATCAAATCACTGCTAATCCTGAACCCTAGATTCAAATCAAAGAAGAGCCAGCTAAGAACAGATCATTTCGCAAGTTCGAGAAGCCCAGAGAGGAAACATTTCCTATGCATCCCCCTTCCAAGAAGATCCGCATTTTTCAGCCACCAAAAATATATCTGTGCTTAGATTCGAGATATTCCGGCACGGAATGTTTGCCACAAACATAGTTTCATGGCTAGAAAGCAGATCATTTATCACGAAATCACCATCCGTGGCTAAAAGTCACTATAGGTTCCATGGGTCTGATGTCTCTGTGGTAGCTGGATCTTCAGGAGTCACTTCTCTATTATTGTAAGTAGTTTCGATTCAACTTTTAGATTCTCGTGGTTTTGTCGTCCCTGGAAACAGAGGGAAACCTTCGTCCACAAGATTATGAATTTCTAGAGATGTACCTTCCTGGGTTCTTGACACTTCACTCCAAATGAGGCGGTGGCACAAAAAGCAACAAAGCGAGCTCTTTATTGAGCTTTGGTAATTAACTTTGAGTCATGACACCTTAGAAGATACGCATGCACGTAGAGTTTGCTTTCTGTGTTTCCAACCACACCTCAATAATTTCACTTTTTGATGCTTTCTCAACCAACGTTTTGATGCATATCACTCCACACATTCCCCACTTCTCTCTCTCCCCTCCTCTCTCTCTCTCTCTCTCTCTCTCTCTCTCTCTCTCTCAATCTGGAATGGCTAAGGTTGGCAGTCATGGAAGCTCTAGGATTGCCTTATTCTTCATGGTGGCACACTTGAATTTGCAGTTCTCGTTGCTGGCGAGACCTGCAGGAGCTGAACAGAGTCCGTTATACTCAAATGAGTGTCCTTATCCTTGTCTTCCGCCACCGAGTGCAGCCACGGACTGCCCACCACCGCCATCTCCGCCATCCCAACCATTGACGCCATTGCCTCCAGCTGCTGATCAACCGCCACCCACCGTCCTCTTTCCGCCACCGGATGCTGGGTACATACCCTATGCTTTCCCTCCACCTAATTGGTACATGAATTCAATTGCTCCTCCCCCTCCCGACCCGATAGTGCCGTACTTCCCATGGTACTACAAGCATCCTCCTTTCCAGTCGCAATCACCAGGAGCGATTCATTCCCAAGCAAGGGTCACCATTGTGGTGGTGCTATGCTTTCTCTACATTGTTCTTCTTGCAGTTGAGTGATAGAGCAGTCGGGGCGGATGTTTCCTTTTCCCCGTCTTTTGTATTACAGTAAAGGTATAAGATATTTTGCCACCGGCTGAAGATCAACGGATCAACCGATTCGTACGGGACAAGGCGTGGCGGCAGCTCGTCTTCGTTTTTGGCATTTGAGGCATGAAATGAGAAATGCATGGGTATTGCATTCCTTAGTCGAGTGTCCAGATATTAAGATACTTTCGATCGGGTAATCAATCAGGCACCGAAATGTCACTCATATTGCCGAAATGTCACCCATACTGCACATTCTTACGAGACGATAGATCTCTGTACGTATATCCACAGACGTTGATCATTAAATCAAGACTAGGTCCGTGATCCTCGACATTCTTGGGACACCACCAGATTGTTTGACCGATAGACAAAAATTATGAAATATAAGTGCGCCTCGGTTCAGTACGACATAGGGGAGGTATGTCATAGAAGAGCAAGGCGATCTTTCCCAGCCTGGATCACTGAAAGTTTCAAGCATCATATAGAAGTCCAATGCAACCGATTCCTACGCTACATGTCTAAATTATTCTAGGTTCTGTTCGAAAATTGCCTCTTTTCCTGCCTTACAGACATTCAAGCAAACATTAGGTGTATTGGTTAACCGATCATTTTCAGTAAAACCAGACACATAATGATGCATTTTCAAAACTTTATGCATGCACATTTCCTTAGACCATAAATAGTTTTACATTAACTGATAATTTTCAGCAATCCAAACATGTAAAAGTCTAGAAAACTAATTCACGAAAAATTCTCACTCAAATAAACATACCCTAAACCAACTGACCAAATTCAATGTTGGTAGTATTCATCCAATTTGGAACGACTGCCGCAATGTAACCTTCTTCAACGTATAAATAGAAATACTAGGCATCCGTGAGAACAATCCAAACAGGAAAACTGATATATTTGCGAACTTATCCAGCGAAAAGCAGAAAGATTTAGCTGGCGACACGACTCAATCCACACAAACGCATATAAAGGTTCTACAACCATTGCGTTACATTTTTTTTTTTTTTATTTCATTCAATTCAATGACTTGACTGTACTTCGAATGTATTAATTTCCTTCCTCTACTCATTCTAATGTAACTTCAGTGACTGTCAAGTTACAAGTACTCCACTAGCATTGCAACTAACTGCATCGACTTTGTACTTGATTCCCATGCCTACATGATGTAGTGGCCAATGATCAGGATGAATGCACCGCATTAGTGAACACAATCGGAATTGACGATGAATCAAATTTACATTGGTCTAGGTCGGCTGCCTCCATGCATGTGCCACTTCTTTTCAGTCGTTCCTCTCCCATAACTGTAAGACTGCACAAATCCACACTATAATGCTTTGACTATTTGGCGACGCCACACTGCAGTATCTGGGTCAAACCTCAGCTCCCATGTAGGCCAATAGTGCAAATCTTGCTTCAGCGTTAGTACTCGTGGCTTCCCATTCAAGTGTACTGTCCTTACACGAACAAATTCCCCATGCTCTAACTCCTGCATTATTATTCATAACTATCAAAAATGGCAGTGCGATATTAAAGAGAAACATAAAATTATCTGACAGTAATGCAGAATCGATCATCCCAGTGTCGTTAGCATAAGTCAATCATCAATTACTGCAAGCAGACAAATTTGATCATGTATATCTATCTCCCCCAGTATGGTGGGGAACAATTTACACAGAAAGGCATACTTGAGCAATAATGCTGGGAAGCAATGACAAGAAAGTGAAGATTAACAAATATCTACCTAGGTGATTTACAAAATTTTGTAACATCTCAACCATGCACTTTACCTGCTTCGTTAGCCAAGCAAGTCAAGGGCTGGAGGAACAAACAAAATTTTAGATTTTCAAGGTACACGATCAGAATTTAGAAAACCAAAAATGATATTCAAAGTCAAACGACATTTGGTGAAATATGTATACATTTTCATGATGACTGTAATTCTAAGTACTCAAGAATGATTGATAACCAAAATAGATTTTGCACTTTTTCTGATCATCAATGCTACATTATACTGTTGAAAAAAATATATTATTCCTGCAATTAAACATATAGTGGGGTAGAATATATGGGAACTTAAGCAATTGACGGAAAACATATCCTACTTAACCACAGCCCGCCGATGTACCATGACCTAGTTGTAATTTGAAACTGCTATCCTATATAGTGTCCAAACTCGACGACCCCACAGTTATTGTTGCATGAAGTGATTCTACTGAAAAAAGACCTCAAAAACAGAAGTTAACTTCACATCCCTGCACTGGCTTTGTCAATCCAATCATATCAACAGGGGTGTTGAAATGTGCCAATACAGCCAAATCAAAGAAAAGAGATCTCCCTTCCCAAATACTACGGACAAAGCACTGACATCGGGGAGAGTAGCATGGAAGAAATAATATGATAATGACATTTTGGTTTCAACTTTTTTAGGGAAGAAATGAGGATTCTCCCTCTACTATATGCCAGAATGATACTTGTAACTCTGCCACAGCACACAGTAAAAGTACCTTTGTCACACTAATAAATGCATCTAAGTCAGGAATCGGCTTCCCATTAATTTCAACAATCCATTGCAGAGCATATAGACCATATCTATGCACAGGACTTCCGTGACACCACCTGGCAAATACCAACAAAAGAAAAAGATGAGATATTTCGCATATATCCTAAGAGACTTGTTTGAAGCACCAAAAATAGGGGGAAGCAAAACTAAAGCATAAAATCATGACAAGAACCGGCTAAAAAGAATGCTTCAAAGAGATAATCTTACGTATAGAAAAAAGAAGTTTTTTAAAGTCAAAACAACCAGTAAGTACTGCATTGCAGTTGACTGTACAGCAATGGCTGCTAACAGCCTGGTTCAGGGAAAATAATATATTAGTTGATGCTAAGAACACAAAACTATCTTTCTTAGGGAATGCACTGCGGGAGTACTCAAGGTGGAGCTCGATTTGATTTAAAAATCACTCAAGAAGCCTTCTCCCACCAGACAAAAGACTCAAGGTAGTCCAAAATTAAGCAGAGCTAAAAGAAAGAGCTGC
Organism: Eucalyptus cladocalyx; assembly: GCA_017140615.1. NCBI lineage: Eukaryota > Viridiplantae > Streptophyta > Magnoliopsida > Myrtales > Myrtaceae > Eucalyptus > Eucalyptus cladocalyx. The sequence continues at coordinate 38,898,317 of CM029521.1, forward strand.
AACTTCCTTGCGGAATCATCGGATCAAAAAAGATATTGCGAGACCTCACCTAGCAACATACACACCATGCCCTTCTTCTGGAAGGTATCCAAGAGCACGGACTGCTGAGTGAGGTTCTTGAACAATACATCCACACCAATTAATAACACGTGTCGTACCAATTCCATCCCTAACATCTGTCCCGACAAGAACATCCATTTCACGCCCCTGAAATACAAGAATGATCATGAAAAATCATCACTTCTCAAGCTTTCTTAAAATTATAAGCAAAATTAAACTCATTCTTGAATAAACAGAACGAGTTGGGCATGTAAACAATGCATGAAATAACAAGATATCTAATGATTCTCACCTGCCGGAAAATGGTCAGATTAAGCTTCCCGTCAGAGTCATCAGAGTTGTCCAATGCTTGGCAAGCATTTTCTATGTCGCGGAAGCAAGTAACTGGCTCCTTATTTATTGCCAGGACCATATCGCCTTGTTCCAATAAATTTTCAGCTTTTGAACCAGCCAAACAGCCTTTAACGCGTAGAACTTGTCTCCTAACTGGATCTCTTTTAACAAGAGCCTACAATAATTGCCACTGGTCAGAATCCTCTCCCTACATATTATATTTGAGCACTTAATTATTTGGGTTTATCATGTCTAGACAAACTATGTCATTTTTTGACACGTAAAAAGATTCTGCTGTTTCTGTCAATTTTAGTGCTTTGCTATTTCTCTCACGCAAAGATATATCCTTGCCGTTAAAAAAAGTCTTGCACTAGTTGTGAGGAAAAAAGCCTACTTGCTTTTTGGCCAAAGGGGGAGAAAAAGACCTACTTGAACCCATTGGTCACTCAGTCCAAAACTTCTGGCCTTGGAAAGCAGTGTGGGGTACAGCTCAACCTCCAACATCCTAACAAGCGGCATTGGCCTTTTGACACCATTTATGAGTAGAGGCGGCCCCTTGGCACCAGATGCAATTTTGTTTACTACCTCACTGATACTATAAACTGGAATACCTCTAACAAATTGATGATCTTCTGAGGAGCTGCAGCCAAATTTCAGCTGCAAATAGGAATAAGCATCAGAACATAGAAACAATCACTAATAGAAGCAAGTGAATCTTAGGAAACCTGAGTCGAAAAGCTCCCCCATATAGCTTGAACTCTTCCACGCTCATCAGTTAGTACCCCAGAAAAAGTACTGCCAAAATCTGCAATACACCACATTACAACCAAAACCAAAATCTGGATAACCAAGATCTGCAGTAAGAATGGATATAATGGAAACCTGTGTCAAGCTCAACAACTTCCATGTTGATTGCTCTATATCTTGGACAATCAGCTGAGCCAATATTAAGAGCAGCACAAGGATTAGTTACAATGGATTTCCTTGATGTTGCTTGAAGACTTCTACTCAGCCCCACAAGATAGACAGAATCCCCCCGACGGAGTGCAGGCTCTGCAGAACACAACAAGACCAGCTCCTTAAACTGCAATAAAGTTACTATAAGAACTGACAGACACAAACATCCACAGCTCCAAGCACATAGACAGACAGAGAGCCAGACAGACAGAAGTGATCCTACCAGAACACCCAAAAGAAATTTTCCGCTGCACAAGCAACTTCTAATGGTTGAAATATGCACATCATATCTTGCAACACTTAAAGTAATCGACTTAGAAGCTACTTTTCACGGAATGAAAGAACAACTTAATGTGACTAACACATGGTCACCTGTTCTATGATATTAAGTATACGATAGAGAGATTAGCTATATTCAAAGTGATCCAGTTAAAAGAAAAAGACTACAATTCCTTAGTGTGGTAAAATTAAATGGCTGGGAGAGAAATGCGTATAATCTGAACTTCTGGAGTTTGATGTGAACAAGAACTAAACTCAAAACCAAATATACCAGGAAGAAGTTCAGCAGCACGAACAGCTGAAGCACCAACAGGACCCAAAGCAGAGGGATTGTATGCAACAAGAGCGAAATTGTGAACAGGGTGGAGAAAAACCACCTGCAATGAAGGTAAAAGGTGGCACAGATGAGACTATAAAGGAAGGAATTCACCAGTACTAACATCAACGATTATTTACCTCCCCTGGAATTTCAATTGGAAAAGCAGCAAATGAAAGCATCACATCAGAGACAGATATAGCGACTGTATTTTTGTCAACTGCAACCAATCCCAAGCTTTGAGAATGGTATACAATGACCCCAGTCCCAAAGAAATGTTGAGAATGGACACCATCTACCATACATGACGGGGGCACGTGAACCTGCAAGTACAATATGAGAACACTGAATTTGAGAGCCACCACAAGCAATAATTAAATATCTAGCAAAACTACAAAATCTAAGAATTGCCACTAGAGCCCCTAAGATAGGAGGATAAGATCTCATCCAAAACCAGATGTTCGAAGTATGTCTTCATCATATGGAGATAAATCCACATGAATATACATTAGAAGAAGCACCACCACATTGTCGTCACTAATTTAAAACATGTTCTGGAAGAAAGGGGATGGTGATATCCCAAAAGCACATAAAGGAAGGTAGGACTAAATTATTAAAGGTCTAGCTGTAGGGTGACTAATTAATCAATAAATTTGGAAAGTAATACCAATAAATTTTTTGGAAGTCACTCACCTCAAACATTACAAGAGTAGGCTCTATGACATGTTCAGCATATGAAGCATTGGCCGATAATGCCGGTGGACTTTGATAATCTGCCACAACTGTACTTTCCCCATTTCTGGTATCCTTCAACTCCAGTTCCCTATTATTATCAACCAATGAATAGTCGGCAGCTGCCCCATCAGCTGATGGATCTTCTTCCACACGTCTTTTCTTCTTTCCAATATCTGATTCATCTTGAGCATGGGACCCTTCAGAAGAATGTCCATCATTTGTTTCCATGCTAGCAACACCATCAATCAACTCTTGTCTCCTCTCCTGATCTACTTGTTCCATTGTGACCTCAGCAGTAGAAGCTTCTTGCTTGGCTAGCACCAGCTCACCATTGAGTATAGAAGAATGCGGTGGGGGAGACAGAGGTTGAAAGGCAGTCCTTATTGACCACAAACCAGTACTATCGTCACGATTATATATCTGTGGAGGAGCATACCACTCATGGCGATCAACTGTAACCAGTACAGACTGCAGGCAGTAAAAGCACACATTAAATGAGTGTTTTTCCGATTTTAAAGCTGTGTAACTAAGCACATGACATAAAGTGAGAACAGGAGAATAAAATCAATAAAATTTCGACACTGTTGGACATCATCTTCCTTCGTGACAGTATTCATCTGTACTAATAACACTGGAGTAGATGCATCATCACGCACTAACAAAAGCTCCTTGATCTTTTGTTCAGTTAGATTGCATTGCACTAGAGGCAGTTCTTAAGTTCTTAAGCCTAATTAATGTATTCAAAACTGAACCAGTGGAAAAATGATCAAACGTTGAATTTAGGCTTCAATCAATATCACAGATGCAACCCTCAACTACTGAGTCTATACTAAGTGACTGTATCAATGCAGGCCTCAGATACAAACTTAAGGCAATCCACAGTTCTGCATCTACATCAGATCCCAGGAAGTTAGTCTTCATGCCCATAAATAGCAAAGTGGAGCTCATTAGAATATTTAAATAATAAACCCTTTCAGGTAAAAAAACAAGTCTTGAGTCTATAAAATCTCTGTGCAGATCCAAGCAAACAATAACCACTTGCCCATGGCACTTGCACCATTAGTCCAGATACCCTGAGTTACCGACTCAACCAATTTTTATGCAATTCCAAAACCAGACCAAGGCCCACGACCAAGTTGGAGCAATCAATCAGCCAATCATTCGGTTTTAAGACTTTGAAATAACTTTCTAGTGAATAAAAACAGGATATATGTGCTGGGCACAGCATCTCATGATAATCATAACACAATGATTGAAATCACACAGCCATGTCTCTAGGACAAACATTATTTTGTATCAAGTAATTGGTCTGACATAAGTGAAAATAATGCTGCCAATGTTTCAAGAAAACAAAATTAACTAAAAGAACTCAGAATACACATACCTTCGTACGATGCCGATCCAAATAACTGATATATTCCAATGGCACACGAGCCCCTCTAGAAAGCTTAGATAGAACTGTAATTAGATCATCAAGTACTGAAATCTCTTCACCAGCAAACTTTGTAATAATGGCATGACGAGGAACTCCGGCTCTGAAGAGCATGTATCTGGATTGTGTCATGAAACAATAAAAGAAACGTTACATGAGAACATCTAAAAAAATTATCTCTACTCATTACTTTCAATCATTTATATTATGTTGGCAATTTGCATTCCAAGCAGTGAAACAACTCTCAAGACATTTGAAGATCTTTCCAATACAGCTGTCCTCAAGTAAAAATGCGCACATGTATGGGAGAGAAATATTTACACCAAGCATTGGAGTATATACTGGAAATAAAGTCTATTAAATGGAGATTACGAAAAGTTGCTTCTACAATAAATAAATAAATAAAAAGGCAACATGCAAATACTGATTACTAAGTGACGTGTAAATTGAATCTGTAGCTGCATGACATACCCTGGTTCTGCAACGTAGACCCGACCACAGCGGAACCGACAATTTCTAGCCTGAAAACAGAGGCCAAAAATTTGTCAATGCTCAACATATCAGACAATATAACTGGCTCAAACAAAGCATTAGTCGAATGTGATTGTCTAAGCAAGATACCAAATATCACACGACACAAAGTCAAGCCAGGTGTTCTCACGAAAGGAAAATTGATCTTAAAATATGGTTTTCACGACAGACAAGGAACAAAGGCAAGATCATTTAGCACACAATCCAGAATGACACACCAAGAATGATGTGGTACAAGCAACCATTGGACTGCATGTAATGCAAGTACACAAGAAAATGGATAACAGATTTGCAGGTGTAAGTAATTATCATGCGTGCTTAGTTTATATGATGCCACGTTTCATAGCTTAAGGTTTATTGGAATCCGGTTGTTCATCTTAGTATTCATATCAAGGGTGTGAATCCCCATTTCTTTTACTCTTGCACACCCTCTGATTGTCGATGTAACTGTACCCACATGCTATGTTTCCCGTGCGAGGTTTTTGCTCACTCACATGGGTAAGTGAAAAAATATATGATGCTAGATTTACATTTTAAGCACATTGATTGCCTGACAGCTTAAACTTATTGCCGAAATGGTCGTTCAACATAGGGAAAAGATTCTATGTGATACTTGTGCAAAAAATGCACAAGCCTCAAATTTCACCAAGAGAAAAGAGAATCACTCCTACCTGCTGATATGAGAGAGGGTGTATTACTGCACCACTTACTTCTAAGAAGTGGGCAGGGGTTATCGAATGCAGATCCTGAACCTGAAAATTGAATATTCTCAGTGAGAAATAGATGAGATCAGTAAAGTCTCATCCTGATGAACTTTAGATAGACAAGCATTACAGCCTAACTTCTTTTCAAAATTTGATTCATCCAGCTGAGTTACAGGAAAAAAAAAATGTCCAAAGGTCAGAGAGTCAAATTTACAGCAAAGCATCCAGGTCAACAAAAGCAAAAGCTATGTCATGACCTAAAAGAAAGGTTGCAATCACTATCATACCAGAAGGTTAACGGAAGCAGCAATGCCACCTCTTTCAATCAGTAGTTCAATCTTATGGTCAACACTGTCATCAAGTAAAGTCTCCATTTTAAGAAATTGAGTAATTACCTGCACAAAGATCCACAGCAGTCAACACATTAAGATAATAAGGTCACAACAACTCAACCTCCAAATTTATCTACTTCACAAACTAGAATAAGACTAACAAAGAGCATATAACAAAGGGCATTCCATAAATTGATATGATTCTATTATGTCAAGGTCATGATTAGCAAAACCATATTATTTAGTTCACATGTTTCACTTATATAATGAAGTTCCAAAATTTGAAAATAAAACGAACCGAGGATGAAAAATGAACTTAAAAGCAACATTTTATTTTCAAAATACTGTACCATCATCAACAATTTTACAAGGTTTCCACCAAGTGATTCTTTTATGAATATTAGCCACTGCATGCATCAGACTAAACAAACAACATGGTCAACAAAAAAAAAGAAAATTTAAGTATCTGACTTGTCTAATGAGCAGATGCAAGACCACAGCAACAAATCACTTAAAGGATACTAAGAAATCCGCAAATGGAATTTTACTATTTGAAAAGGTTTTAAAGCAACGTCCAATAAGGTTTTACTATAGTCCATGGGACCAGTACTTACTTCCCCATTCACCCGGATCAGCACATCACCAGGTTCCAAATTTTTATGTGCAGGACCACCAGGTACCTGCAATAGGTCCAATGCTTAGTAAGTCCCTTGTTTAACAGTAGGCACAGTTGAGAACCAACAGAACCTATCTTACCACAGAGTCAACAACCAGCATGCCAGTTTCCCCAGTTGGTGATGCATGGCGAACCATCTAATCATTCAAAGCATAACAAGTTTTCAGGAGATATTAATTATAAATTTTCTTAAAAAGAAATAACATATGCCTCTAAATATTAAAAGCCATATATACCTGCTCTGACTCACTCCTAAGTCCCAATCGACGTATCTCATCAAATCCTTTATGAAGGAAAGTCACCTACATCATTTGAATGACACTGAATCAGAAACTGATCATCCTGAGACTACTTATAGCTCAAAAATTGAGAAGGCATCTTGCTGTGCAAAAACAAAATCTTTGTCGCTGCCCAACCTGCTGGATCTAAACAACTTGCCACCAAATTATAGGCTAATGGTAGCTGCGGAATTAGCAAGCAGATACAGAAGGTATTGGATAACTATTAAAGATCATAAAAATTGAGCCAGGACTGCCTCCTTCAAGCCACAAAGAATTGTTTGGCCAAACAACTTATTCATCCCTTGTATGAGAACTAACCAAGACAAGTCCCTCTCTACCCACCCCACCTTTTTTCTCCTTTTTCTTTCCTCCCCAGTGGAACATCTTCAAATCAATTTATTCTTCTCTTTCGTCTTGGTTTGCTCCTGCATTTCTTTTCCTGCTTTCATATGGTTCTATTTTCATATGACATTCTTTATACAGACAGATATAGTTTGCATTACAAATTAACTTTTCTGTCATCCAACATAACTGTACGACCAAATTATCTTCCAGGTTGGTGACTCTGATGTTGCAATCATCCGAATTGTATATTTTGTACCATACTGATTACCAAAGATCTTATCCGTCCTTCATTGGGACTGTATCAACCCTCAAGGAAGTTAACTTGGGGAATCGTAATGAATCAACTAATGTTAGCACCTTGCTAAAAGTAAGTCTAGAGGTAGAATACTTATTGGGCGAAGGCCAAGTTTATTCTGCATGGGCATGTCATGAAACATGTTGAGTTCCAGTAACAAGTAATGTTTGATATTAACCTCATTAAAGAGAAAAGGGTAACAAGACACCCCCCCCCCAAAAAAAAAAAAAAAAAAAAAAAAAAAATTCTATTTGAATAACTGGAAGAAGAAGACTAGTTTTTAAACATGGTTATACTTGTCAAGAAGAATGCATCTACATTGGTATGATAGTCAAGCTTAAGCTTTATTTAGGGTCCACTGATGTGACATGTTTTCGAAACAATTGCATGGCTGGTGAAGAAGCAAAAGCATTGGCAAAAGTAATATGTAATGTCTTGACTTACCTGAAGCGTTCCCCGTGGAATAGAGACAGCCTCCCACTTATTTCCATGTGAATCTCTTCCCTTCTGAAGAAACTTCAATGCTCTTACCACCTGACAAGAGCCACAAGCGACAGGTTGAAATATTTCACAGGTGCTTATCAGAACTACAATGTAACTGATGATAATGGTAAAAGGAGGTTAACTTACTCGTTCTAAAGGTAAGAAGAATGCTGATGCACTTGAAGTCTTGCTCCCAGCATTCAAGGCTACTGCCCTACCTTGCCAATCAATTACAGGGGAGCCACTTGAGCCACCTTTGGTTCCGGAAGCAGCCTGAAAATAAGGTAACAAAGAACATGACACAATCTCAGATATTAAAAAGATAAAAAGATAAAAAGAATCCACAAACTGCAAACTAAAGAACTTCTACGAGCTAGCCAAGTCAAACTGGATTGCCCAACTAGCACAATTAATGCTCCCCATCCCAATTAGTCCAGGAGACAAAACGTAGAGAATTTCATGTCACACGCTTGATTGCTCTCACTTAAATACCTGTCATCATGGCTAAAATCAAGCAAGAATTAAATATATCCAACTGTGAAAATCCACATTGTCAAATCAGTCCTCTATAGTTCATGCACTTGACCATGTCAAATCAAAGAATGAACACTCTGGCAACACAATTTACAGTTAATAGCTCTTTTAAATACAACAAAAAGTAACCTACTTGGATGTAGAATGTGTTGAAATCATTGTATCCATCCCTGCACCAAATAATCATTGTTATGACCCTCTCGACAGAGTAGACAGTAAGGTAAACCAAAAGGCAAGAGGAAGTTTCAGCAAATGCTAAAAGAACATGATATCTAATTTCCATGCATCTAAAGAAAGCTAACCAATACTGAAGTCAATTTCATGTAAAAATTTGTTCCACATATCAGTCTACTTGACTGCTATATTAAAGAAGGGGGAATGAGTTTGTATCAAGTGATTGTGAGCAAGCAATCTCTAAGAGAAGTCCAACAACATTGATCAACTTGTTCTGTCAAGAACCTTTAATGGAAGAAGTTTGTTCAGACTCCAACTCCAACAAAGGAAAAACAGAGTAAAAATCTGTATATAGCATCATTTAGCATCAAATTCATGCTGACAAATAGTTAAATAAACGTAAGTAGTGACTCACTTCTTGTAGTGAGGAGCATCTCTATCCAAGCGAGCAAGAGTTCCAGCCAATATAGAAACCTGACAAACAAAGATACAATTAGCACAGTGCAGATTCATTCTACAGCAGCAGTTAACTATTAGTCCAATCAACCTTTTCTGTCTATAGGTGACACACGTGTGAACTTTACAAATGGGAATAACTGAAAAACACTCGATGTATGTGTGGATGAAACAGACCTTCATACAAAAACATGAAGATAGGAAAAAGAAAACAAGACCGTATAAGATGGTTGCTGACCACATCCTCCAGTTTTGACTACCATCATCACATGGCATGGTCACCACTACATGTTGACAATCACATTCAAATCCCACTGTCGTTGCTGAGAGTGACTATCTATCCATCTAAATGTTCCAAGTCAAGCCACATCCATCTTGCCTCAATCAGCTGATTGGCTGAGCAAGGAAAAATCATAGCACAGCCACCATTTCATGCAAGTCACTCTCTAGACAACAATTACAAACTAGTGAAACTCACTAATGGCCAAACTAAAATGCTGGTAGTGCTTGGTGAACACTAGTGGAAGACTGGCAGGTGAATTTAATTCTTGTTCTTTCACTATTTTTCATATGCAGTCATATCCGGTGAGTTCCTAAACTGAATAGGAATGCATGTCAGCTAATCTGGGTTTTTCTCCCTGAAAGCAAAAGAACAAATCAGACAAATAGATGGGCACTAAGATTAGCCAGATGAAGCTACTCTGGCTTCATTTTCCACCATTCCTCAAACAAAGAACGTGACGTTAGAAATGAGATTGATTTCCCATACCATCATGTCCTATCCTACCGCACCATAAGCAAAAGTAAGATTGAAAAGCAAGAGATACCCCCCATTCATTTAATAGAGGACAAAATGGAAATCTACAAGAAAAATATTCTGTTCCACTTAATGTGTCACTCCGTTAGGACCCAATGGATGTGTTGTAGTATCGTTTCACATCGCTTGACAACAAGTCCTAAATACTCTTCATATTCATATGGCATTTCTCCACCTATAAAACTTATGTTTTTTAGTTGGGCTTTCTAACAAGGTATCACAACCAGTGCTATCCCTATTGCAGATTTGTGTGGTCAAAATTCCACATGAATGTGCGCAGTCAAAATTCCACATACCACTCGTAATCCGACCTGTACGTGAGAGGGGATGTTGAAGTATTATCCCACATCGCTTGACAATGGGTCCTAAATGCTCTTTATATTTATGTTATCTACCTCTACTTATCAGCTTAAATTTTTGGATTGGACATTCTAACCAGATGTCTAAGGTTCCCCAAAAAACACTATCAACCATCATCCTCTTGCCAGACAAAGAAAGCCAAAAGAAAAATGTCACATATAATATATGGCAATAAACAAATAACTGCAGTTGAAGTTCGTCAGGAAAAAATAAACAGCTACATACCTTCTCCCCACTATCATTACCAACAACTCTAATCTCTAATCCAACACATGCAGCCTCAGGAGCAAGTGGAATCTCCTCATAATCTAGGAATTGGACTGCATTAGGATCATAGCGAAAGAAGCCAAAATCATGAACCTATGAGAAATTACAACACATAAGTCTCTATAACATGATGACAATATCAACAAGAAAAGTGGAAATCAAGACATAGGTAAAATATGGTATCAATAAGTTAAAGAGTAAAGAAACAATATGACAGGTAGATAGGCACTCAGATAGAAGTTGAAAATATCTGCATACTCAGTGATAAGCATCACCCAACATGACATGCTACAAAGGAGAATGCTATTAGATACCAACCCATTATAAACATCCGTGCAGAGAAATGCTGTACATCCATCTGACATGTTGTTATCTCTAATTAAAATTTGATGAGATAAATTCCAGAGAGCTTAACTTCATTTCTCCTGGCAGTTCACCAAGACATTATATGTATACCTGATCTGCTCATTCTATCAAACTACACGAAAACAAACACATTTCTCAATCCTTAAGGGAATATGATATGTAGAAAAGACATAATCCAACTTTGCATTGATTTACCGCTATAGTGATGGCATTTAATTCTAACTCACTAATAAAAGTTTTTTTGCACATCTAGCTCCAAGCCCTAAGTTCAGGTGAACCATATAGTTCCAACTCAACAGCCAGTATTTCTCCCAATCTCTATGAAATAAATCATTTTGTTGATAATGCAAGAATCCCTCCAAAACGGCAAAACATATGCATTGAGATTGAGAATGAAAAGGTTTTCATCATGAGTACCTTAAAGAGAGATGGAGAAGTTGCTGAAATAAGCTAACCTAAAAAGGTTATGACATATAAGAATCTTTGGGGGGACTTCAGAATTCCAAAAGAGTAGAGAAATAACTCTACTTATTAAAAGATATTGAGGAGGAAGTTTCCGAGTCTTTTTTCTTTAGAATTAAGAAGCAAACAAGACTCAACAAGCAAAAATCCTTTCTCACTCTCCCCCAACACGCTCCAAACCACCCCCCCCCAAAAAAAAAAAAAAAAAAAAAAAAAAACCACACATCATACGTAAACAAGAAGAGAACCTTTACAAAAAGACTCATTAGTAAACCACATCCTACACACCTTTTATTGCTTTTTCCTCAATTTTTCAAAAAAATGAAAAGGTCGCCGCCTAGTATCTCGCGTGGACTGGTACACCTAGAATAAGCGACCTTCCAGAACATCCATACTACTTTTCCTTTTGCTACCATCCTACTTCCATTGGGTGCCTACCTGGCCGATAAGCTACTAACCTCTTATAACCACTATCACAAGCTTTTCCCACTTCAAGAACCAATCTTCATTTCACTAAATTGGCCTTCAACAAGCAAAATCTTTATCTAGTTAACTACACTTATGTTAGGCCTCATTCTAGATGTTAAAGAGCATCCAGTAACATCCTGCACTGAGCTTTATAGTGAAGCAAACTGTTTTCTTTCCACTGATATTTCTAGCACATCTCATCAACACCAAGAAAACAAATGATAGTACGATGCTGGGAACCAAACTCGATAAATATCAATTTTCATAACGCATTTGTGGCAGGACACCAAAATGATCAAGCTTTGAAACCGTTCAATACAGCTGCCTTTCCCCTCCTACCCAGCTGAAGAAGCAAACTGGAGAATTTCACACATGAAAATGTGGTAAAGCCACTTGGAACTTCTAACTTCTTCCGGATTCTCTTTAAGTCACAATGCACACTTGAGAACAGTCCATGTAGGTCCTTGACTAAAAACACCAAATGTTATCAAGTGCTCTCGGGAGCTTGGATTGGCATATTTCTCTAACACCTGAAATAATTATGGCTGCTGGAAAATTAAGAGGCCACGCACCAGGCTAAGCATATTCTTTTTGGCTTTTAGTGGCACCAATTAAAAAGACAAGGCCTGTTTGTATGGAGGGTCTACGACCAAGGTCGACTAGAAACTTCTTCATGTGCAACTACAGCCATTAGTGTTTGAAAAGCACCATCAACTTTAAGGAACTTTCGCTTTGCTATCCTACAGCATCTACTGTAGTGCACATCTGACGTCAACAATAATCACTTGGATCTTTCAAAGAACGCCCAGTATTCTGGGTAAAAAAAAAATCAGTGCCAGCATTCAATGACAAATAAAGTAAATAGACACCAATTTACTCCAGTAACATAAGAGAGACAGCAGAATCAAATCTGAATAAGCAGGGCTCCATGTAACAGTGGTATACAGGGAGCTAAGAAGCAGAAGACAAGAAGGATGCCCTGGGACATTCAGTCTCACCGGATCTCTGTAAACGGGAAACACTGGAATCTCCTCACGGTTGACAAACATAGCCTCTGCAACCACCGGTCCTGTTAAGAGAGAATAGTTATCATCATTGAAATTCAAAGAGAAAAGATGTCATTTAACTGTGTTAAGCTATGGTTATCCTACATCTTCTCGCTGGCATTTACAGTTGAAACTTGAAGAAGAAGAATAAGAAGTTACGAAAACTAAAGCTCCACAGAACAGCCAGGGACAAGGTACTCTTCACATTGCCTGATTATGACCAGAAAGATAATCATCTAAAGCTCTCGCCACAAACGTTCAAGAAGAAGCCACCTTGAATTGGATAAATGTTGTACTATCAGATTTTCACCCGCAAACATGATTTCTTCATTAGATAAGCCTACCAAAAACTAAATTATCTTCTGTTCCCAGCAAAAGAACAAACTCCCTTCTCAAGAATCAAAAACTCTTGAATCCTTGCCATTCCCCGCATTTCTCCGCGGAAACTCAAACCACCGCATCATCGATCAGCACATACTGAGAACCAACCGATAAAACTCTCTCCACGCCCCAACACCGGAACGCGCGCCCCCTCTCCTATCCGAAGGCGAATCAAATGGCGCCAACTCACCGGGCTTGACCACGTGCCGGTTGGTGAGGATGATCCCGCGCTGCTTATCGACGATGAAGCCGGTGGCGTAGCTGGCCCCGGCGGCCTCGGTGTCGAAGGCGCGGCAAGCGGTGGTCCGCAGCACGACCACGGCGGGGACCACCCGGCTGAGGGCCTTCCGCCAGTCCTCGGCAGTGGCGGCGTTCTCCCGGAAGGGGCCCGCCCCGTCGATCTCCATGCCGAGCTCCCCGTCCTTCATGGCGGTGTCGATCCCCATCCCCGTCGCCGAATCGGAGCCCAACCGCTCCAGCGAATCCCCCATCGAAATGATCACTCTCTCTCTCTCTCTCTCTCTCTCTCTCTCTCTCTAACAACCCGCCGGTCGAATCTTGATGCGAATCGGCGAAGCGGGATTCGATGAGGGGGGCCTGAATCCGGTCTCTCTCTAACTTTTCTCGGGAAAGTAGAGAGAGAAAGCAAGAAAGAAAGTGGAGAGCAGTTGGGGCGCCTGCGTTTTCTTTCTCAACCCTCTTTCTCTCTCTCTCTCTCTCTCTCCAACATGCGCAGCAGAAGCCGGGGGGGTTTATGGCAGCAGGATGATGAAGATGGCCATTGGAAAATGGAATATATAAAGAAAATATCACAGCAGTGACTAGGGAAAAAAAAAGGGTTTCATTAGCTTTTTTTCTTTTTTTCTTTCCTTGAGCCTGATTATTTTTTCAATTAATCATGTAAAAAATGCTGCATTTTCCAATGCCTAACTTAACCCGATTCGATTCATTTTCACCTCACGTGATATAGCTAGCTGGGCACGAGTCGTGCCCATTAACATGACCATTCGAGAAAATGCCGAAGCACTAAGAGGGGGACGGGCATTGCGCATGAATAATTAATGTATTTTCCGGGCGTAATTAACTTGCTAATTATAGAATTATTGGAGGGAGTATGGAGGGAGTATGCTTTTCTGTATGGCATGGGTAGACATTACAGCCTGTATTCGGCCAAATGACAACATAATGAACTAATATGGGGTTAAAATATAAAAAGGAAAAAGTGTGTATATATATATTTATTATTATTTATTTTTTTGGGTTATGGGCAGGTGTAAGCGCCATGATAGAAGACAGTCTTCGCACGCCTTCGGACCCAAATTTTTTAAATAAAAAACTTTTTGCATTATGTAAAACTTACTTAGCCACGAAGTATTAACACTTTTTGGGACAACTTTTGGAACTCCTCCACACCCACTACATGTTCATGGGCGTGAAAAAAAATCCTTCAACTTCAAAGACACTTTAGGCTCTCTTTCTTTTGGAAGATTGGCCACGGTTCATCTGTTTCCTTATGGCACGACAATTGGCTGGAACGTGGCCCGCTTCTCTTACTTATCCCGCCGGACCTTGTGGAGAGCCGTCGCCTTCCAAGCTATCCTGTAGTGGCGAACCTTTATTCTCCCGTGGGTGCTTCTTTGAGAGACCTCCTCGCAAATATTGGAATTACTATACCCATTCTTTCTACTGATTCTGACCGCTTCACCTGGCAAGAAGATCCATCAGGTTCGTTCTCTGTTGCCTCTGCCTGGAAATACATCAGGGTTAAAAAGAATCGAGTGTCTTGGGCTCCTCTTATTGGGGACAATGACCTTGCACTCATATTTCAATTTCATTTGTGGTTGCTCGCAAAAAATAGGCTACCAACTCAGACTCTCATTCTCTCTTATGGGAGGATAGAGTTCTCTGTTTGTGCTTTTTGATGCTCCGTTCCGGACTCCGTGGACCACTTGTTCTTTGAGTGCATAATGTTTGCGACTCTTGCGTTCTTTTGGGCTTCTAGATGTAATTTACCTTGGAAGAACAGAGTTTGGAAGGACAACCTCTCTTGGGCTCTCAAATTCCTATCCGGCAAAGATTTTTTTCATAGTATTGCCCGTTTCTCTTTTGGGGCTTTATGCCATTTCATATGGAAAAAAGAGGAATTCTATCATCTTTCGAGGTGACTCTTTGGCAATTCCGGCCATGAAGAATCACTTGATCAAGGTTGTGAAGGATAAGGCTCTTTTGTTCTCTAATGTCCCGCCTACTACAAGAAACAAGCGACTCCAGAGAAGTTGGGGGTTCGATCCGTCCATCTTCAGCTCGGCGTCCTCTTCCTAGCTCTCCTCCATCACTTCAATCTTTGGAGGGTGCCTGAGGGTCATTAGTCTGTTTTTTAATTGTAGTTCACCGAGTAGTTGCTGTTATGTTTCCTTCTCTCTCGTATCTTTTTGATTCGGCACCCTCACACTCTCCCCGCCCCCACAGCTAAAGTGTGAGTTACGGTCTGAATTCTTGTTCATTTCTCCAAAGTTTAATATATATTCTTACATTTTACCAAAAAAAAAAAAAAAAACACTTTTTGGGAGTTTTTCTATTACATCAAACATTCCGACACATGTCCGATACTCTCGCACACTATTAAGTCGAAAAATCCATTATCTGATCAATTTTTCAATACTCTCCAACACTCGAGTCAAAATTCCAACATGCGCGTTTTTGATATGTGATTCCGACACGCGAGATCAATTTTAAAAGCTTTAAATAAATGAGAGTTCAAAATGTATATATGTGAAAAATAATAAAATAATAAAATAATAAAATATGGAGAAAGAAGAAAAACATAATCTTCTTTCTCTTTTACTCGCATTTCCTGTGATACACTATTCACTTATTAAGTTTTTTTTTCTCTTCTCTTCAAACACGATATGCAAGTCCAGAATGTGAATTGCTTGTTTTTTCTTCCTTCAAATTTTATGCATTATTGAAATGAAGTTAAATTTGTCAAATTGAAACAATTAATAATATTAATAAATTATGCATTGATATTTTTAGTGTAAATTGATTCTAAGATTTTTTTATTATTTATTTACTTATGAATTTAAATCAAATTAATTGATTGAAATAATTATAAAAATGATAATTCATTATGTATTTAAAAAAATATACATTTAATATACTATTGGGAAAATATGGCTTCGAATTTGGTAGAATAATGAAGTCGAATTTTTAGAGTAATCAAATCGGACTTTAAAGCGTGATGTCACTTTTTTTTTTAAGGATTAGGAATATTATTCGATGGCTTCCATGGATGCTGATGATCATCGCTCATCGCCATCGGCTGTAATTTTGAAATAGCACAAAGCGTGCTCTGCTTGGTCGAGAGCCTATCTCCATCAAAAACTTTTTCGTTGGCTGTAACTTCGATCATCAACGATAACCAAAGCTTTTATCGTTGATCCAATTGCCAATCCATTAACAAGTGATACTCTTTTCTAAAGTATCGCTTCACTTTTCTGTGGATGGCACGAGTAGATTTGACCGGAATGTTCCTATGTTTGCAAATTGGTGTCGCATTGGTGGCACTGATCAAGCTCAGGAATAGAAGGGGGTCATTATTGCACCCCACAGATAGAACAATGGTGGTTAGCACTGAGCGCGAGTTGAAGTTTACGAAGCCCAAAAAAGAATTATTACCATTCCAATGGCATTCCTAACGTGGCTTATCCGTATGCTGATCCTCTAGTGCAAGTGAAGGCAAATGTTGGGTCATTCATGGATGTTTTTGAAGGATTACTTGAGAATGTACTGAGATATTGCTTTTTGCTTACCAGCTTATATGCTAAGGTATGTGATATTTTTATCTCCATGTTTAGCACGTAAACTGCTACACTAGTTGTCATTGATGGTTTCATACTTGCTTTTAGTCTTTAGTCATCTTTTGGCATGGGTGTTCAATTCCATATGTGGGATGATGATAAAATTGAAGAGATGCGATATACGCCCCTATTTAAGACTTCCGTAACAAGAAAATGGTACGCGTGTGTATGCTCGGGCTATTGATTGATGTAGGCGGTTGACCAAGAAAGGTGAGTTCAATCACAATGCATTACGAGATTGACATGAGTGTGTGAATTTTGAACTGGAACTAAAAGGTGTCTCTAGAATTCTAGCAATTTATGACTTGGACTTCCAACCGTAGTTCCGTGCAATCTGTTGTTTTTTTTTTTTTTTTTTGTCAAAAGGTGAAATTTTATTTATCATATAAGCGGAAAACCGCGGTGGCCCGCTACCGGGGCGTTGATACATAAAAGAGCCCAGAGGCTTGAGGGAGGGGAGGCCCACCAATTCGGAGGAAGGGTCTTCAAGCTTTGGTTACGTGCGGCCCAGTCCGCAACCTGGTTTGCTTAGCGAGGATAGAAAGCGAGGCCCACTCGTGGCATCTACTGGAGAAGAAGTCGACAAATCCTCACCGCCCCAAGTGCGTTAACTTCAGTTTCCCGTTCATGCTTCAAGCTGGATAACACGATTCTGCTGTCAGTTTCCAAGATAGCTTCGCAGAAGTCTTTCTCCTTCAAAAACTTTAGGGCTTAAAGGACCCCTAGGGTTTCAACTTGCACGCTTGATTCCGCCCAGACGTTCTTTGAGAATCCATCTAATAGGGTGCCGGAGGAGTCCCGCACGACGCAGGCCACCGCTCCCTCCGTCGATCCTTCCCCTAACGATCCGTCAACGTTCAGCTTGAGGCAGCCGGGCTTCGGAGCTCGCCAGGTGGGTTGGATCTCCGGTTCTTTGGTTTTCTTTGCTAGTTCATCTCCAGATCCCCACTTTTAGTAGCTGATTTGTTGAGATCTTGCTAGATCTATCACTTTGCAGGCCTCTGGTTTGGTTCCTCGGAAGATGAAATCGTTTCGGCCCTTCCATACCTGCCATAGGAGAGTGCCGATTGTCTCTAAAGAGGGGAGGTGTGGGTCTTTGCTTGTAAATTTTGTCAGCCAGTCATCTATGCGTTTGACTTCATGTGCGTCGGTTTTCTGTTTTATTTCCAGGCGATTCCATACCCCTGCAACCTAAGGGCAGAGGAGAAGAGTATGTTCGGTCGTTTCTACCGTGGCTTTGCATAGGTCACATAGCGGGTCAGGTGAGACATTTCTTTTCCATAGATTCTCCTTAGTTGGTAGAGCGTTTTGACAAGCCCGCCAGATGAAAAACTTCACTTTCGGGTTGGTTTTCATGTGCCAAATTGCGTTCCATAATGCTGTTGGGGTTTGGTATGAGGAGGAAGGGTGTTGATTGGCTGTGTTTTCTGTGATGTTGTTTCTCAGCAAGTTGTACCCATTCTTGACTGTGAATGATCCATGTTGTGTGCCCGTCCATACTAGTTCATCATTAAAAAAAGGGCCATTTATTGGTATTGCAAGAATTTCATGTGTAGTCTGATCATCAAACAGATTTCTTACCAATGGTTCATTCCACACTTGTGTCCCCGGTAATATTAACTCTGAGACTTTCTTGGGATCGTTTCTGTTTGCTGGCCCTCCTATTAAACCTCTTCTCAGCCATTTATCTGTTCTAATGTTAACTGATTCTCCGCTTCCGATCAACCATCGGACTGAGTCCGCAATAGCCTCTCTTCCAATTAGCAGACTTTTCCATCCCCATGAAGGGTTACAACCAGAATCAGCATGCCAAAACTCTGAGCGATTGAAATATAGCCCCTTCATTAATTTGCCCCATAGCGCATTCGGATTTTTAACCATCCTCCAGGCTTACTTCCCCAATAAGGCTTTATTAACAGTAACCAGATCTCTGAAACCCATTCCTTCTCTATCTTTTCTCATCTTCATGATTTCCCATCATTTCAAATGCAGACCAGCCTAAGCATCATTGTTTTTCCACCGGAAATTTGCTATTTTTTTCTCTATCGCCTTACAAATTGACACGGGGATTTTAAAAACTGACATGGCATATTGTGGTACCGCCTGCACCACTGATTTCAAAAGAATTTCTTTACCTGCCTTTGATATGAGTTGCTCCTTCCAGCCCTCTAGTTTCATGTTGATCCGATTCAGCATCCACCCAAACATTTGCTTTTTTGATACTCCCCAATCAGATGGTAGTCCCAGATACTTTCCTGTTCGTTATAGTTCTGGTACTCTTAGTTCTCTCTTCATGTTTTCATTTAATAACGGTGGACAATCTTTGCTGAAGAATATCCCTGATTTATTTAAGTTGACAGCTTGTCCTGAAGCATAACAATATTGGTTAATGACAGCTGCAACGTTTTGGCATTCCTAGAGAGAACCGTCTAAGTAGAAAATTGAACCATCTGCGAATAACAAATTAGTTAAAGTAGGGCAGAATCTGTTCAATTTAATTCACTTGATGTTTCCTTCTTGTAGCGCATTTCCCATCAAAGTTGATAAACTGTTTGCTACCAATATAAATAGATAGGGTGAGAGAGGATCGCATTGTCGAATGCCTCTGGTGGGAGCGAACTCAGAAAGAGATTCCCCATTGTGACTGTGGTAACACACTACATTATCAAGGAGGGGACTGTGATTGGATCCCAGAGCTGGTAGAGCAAAAGCTTTAGCCTCTGGAAACGTAACCCGCCAATCCATCGAGCAGAAGACTCTATCCAATTTCTCCTAGATCATATCAGCACCTTCTCTGTTGTTGGACCAGGTAAACGCACATCCTTTACAAATCATTTCCATTAACGAACAATCATGGATGCAGTTTTGGAAAGCCTGCATTCTAGAACTCTCAGCCATCTTGCTACCCTTTTCTCACAATGATAAAGTATCTCATTGAAATCTCCCATGCACATCCATGAGAGTATATTAGAAGAAGCAATATGTCTTAATTTCTCCCATAGCTTAATTCTTTCCCCATATCTATTTGGAGCATGCACACAACTAAGCCTCATTTTTTTCCGACTCTCATAATCAAAA
This sequence comes from Eucalyptus cladocalyx, assembly GCA_017140615.1. Classification (NCBI taxonomy): domain Eukaryota; kingdom Viridiplantae; phylum Streptophyta; class Magnoliopsida; order Myrtales; family Myrtaceae; genus Eucalyptus; species Eucalyptus cladocalyx. The sequence goes on from CM029521.1 coordinate 38,918,345, forward strand.
CATATCAAATTTATTAGCTCTTGAGAGCTGAACTCCACTTCCACCTCCATTTGCTCATCCCATAATACTGCCATCCCCCCCGCTATGCCTTGCGGTTCCTCCACAAAACTCTTTTGGAACTTTAATTTTCTTTTGAGACGATCTACCACATTTTCTTTGTTTTTTGTTTCCATTAACAAGATAAGATTTGGCCTTTCTTGAGCCACAGCAATCTGTTGTTTGCTAAAGACATTGCTTGGTCAGCTATCTATCTTTGGTGAGGTCACATGGTTTTGTGATATAACCTGAAATATGTTCCTAATGGGTCTCTTTCAAAGTAATTATTGATTGATTATGATTGGATGTTGTCTGCATGTGTGATGGAGACAACATTGGCATGCGGCATAACCTTGGGTCACCTATGGTTTAGTAGAAAGTTACCTTCCTAGAGGTGCATATAAGCAAGGTGCATTTTATTGATATGAAGCAAATTGTCTGTTGCAATTTATATAGGCATTTTTCAATTTGAGTTCATTACAGCCGAAACCATTTCATAGTCTTAAAAGGAATACGGATTTATGGATTTGGTGCTTAGTGACTTATGTGAACTAAATGCCTTGATAGTTATGTCATGGTTGGGTTACTCAATGCTTGCGCACAATTGGGAGCACTAGAGTTAGGCTGTCGGGCCAATAACTTAATAAACAGAGACAAGTTTTTGGATAATCCCATCTTTGGCCTGGAATTGATCTATATGAATGCAAAATGCGAATGCGTGGCTTGAGACCGAGGAGTTTTCATAGAAATGAGATAAAGCGGTGCGGACTTACCATGAATGGGCATGTCAATCCTACATTTGGGTTGTTTGGCCAAGTAGAGAAGCTTGGGTATTTAAAAAGTTAGAAACCGTAGTGGGAGTTATTCTTTGAGATAAAGTGATGTCTCCTCATAGAAATGAGATAAAGTGGTGCGGACTTACCACGAATGGCCATGTCAATCCTACATTTGGGTTGTTTGGCCAAGTAGAGAAGCTTGGGTACTTAAAAAGTTAAAAACGTAATGGGAGTTATTCTTTGAGATAAAGTGATGACATGGAAAAGATGTTAAATATATTTAAACATCTTGGCTTCAAAGAAATAAGTAACCCATTTGATTATAGTACTAAATTAAATTATAATACTAGTAGAGCAATAGCACTATTTGAATATGCGAGTGCTATAAGGTCTTTCATGTATACGATGCATTGTACTAGACCCGATATTACTTATTCCATATAAGTTAAGTACATATATTCGTAATCCAAGTATAGAACATTGGAAAGTTATAACCCGAAAATTTGATTATGATTGAGAACTAAAATTTGGGATTGTTCTATAATAATAATCCAGCTATATTAGAAGGATATGCCAATGTTAGTTAGGTTACAGGTGTGAGAAATAAACGATCCATTACTAGATGGATTTTCACATTATGTGAATGAGTTGTTTCTTAGACGAGCAAGAAACAAATGTACATAACTCACCCAACTATGGAATTTGAATTGTTGCTTTAGCAGCAATTGGGAAAGAGGCCGAATGAATTAGGAATTTATTGTTGGATATCAAATTATGACCTAGTCCTATGCCTCTTATTTCCATCCATTAAGATAGTCAAGCTACTTTGACAAAAGCTTATAGTAACACCTATAATGGTAAGTCTAGACATATTAGTCTAAGACATGAATATGTGAGACAATTGATTAAAGATTGTACCATAACAATTGTTTACGTGAGGTCAAGTAATAATCTTGTTAATTCATTGACAAAGGCTTTACTAAGAGACATGGTAAAAATGATCTCATATGAAATAGGGCTGAAACCCTTTAATTGAAATCACCAATGGTAACTCGACATTTTTCTAAAACATCCCTAGTTATAAGGTTTAATGGATAAGAACAAGTTATTGAATGTGATTGTTTGATACTGACCTAGCGCTAATATGAGAAGTCGGTATAGTATCGTCTGTTACGTTTTGTAGGTTAGATTGAATTCTTAATGAAATATAGTACAAATTTGTAATGTGTTAATAGTAACAAAAGCACATTGTAAATACTTCACCTATATGAGCATGTCACTTCTTACGAAAGTTAGGATTGCTTTTTAAAGAGCTCATGAAATAGGATCAAACACAATGCCATAATAGTGCGGAGTAATATAGAATTTCTCGCTAAAACAAGAGGTTATTGTATGTGCGGTATGTCCGGTTCTATTATATAAAAGTACAAGTTTAAAGTCGAGCTACTTGTCATTTTAATGAAGCTTTGAGATACTTGCATTAAGTAAAGGTTTAACTCGAAATATACCTTTATGTATGTATATTAATTTCACGGAAATTTTGGCTGTATATTTCTAGATTTTTATTTCTTGTTTTTGTTTTATAAACAAAAGTGGGGGATTGTTGGTAGTTTGTTTATAAAACAAATAAAGAGGTGTATTGTCCCACATCGAAAAGATGTGAGTGCGGACTATAAATCTTGTTAAAATAGTGTGACTATTCACGAAAATTTACGATTATTTTTTATTTTTTTTATTTAATTCTGAATTTTTTTTTATGTTTTTTCAATGTAACCTTTGAGATTCATTTTACAACCTTCGACAAAGATAAGTACGTTTGTTTTGAGATCAAACACACATCTTCTTCCATTTTTTCATTTTCTTTCGAAAGAAACTACAGCTATTGTTTATAATTGGTTTTCATGAGAGACCTTGGAGAAATACTAGAATTGCTATCTAATCTCATTCGAGACTTTGTTGTATCTTTAATGAAATTTGCCGGTGACCATTATAAATTTTGTTGGGCAAATAAATCTTTCAAAAAAGTTATATAACGCCTCAAAGTCCTACTTGATCACTCTAAAGATTTTACTTCATTGTTCCCAACATATACAATGTATCTTAACATGTTGAAATTATTTATCTTTTGAAAACGATGTGTCGGCATATTGTGTTGTGTATAGACGCTACATAGCATATAAGTAATTAGATGAACGAGTTATTGGCCACGTAAAATCTTTTTTATTTGGTATATTAAAAACAACCGACCATTTCCAGCTTATTTCTCCATCACGACAATAATTTGCTAGCACTGTATAAGCAGGAGAATTAGTTTCGAGGCAAATCATATAAGTAAAAATAATAGCACGTAGCCCGCGAAATTAATAAGACAAATTTGGGTCTGTACTAAAGTCACCTTAAAAGTTAACCTCTCAGTTCGTGTTCTAAGAGAAAATAACGAGACGAATATGAAACAAGCTAATGAAGCGGAGGGCACGGGACCGGATCGCTTGGCTTGCATGCTCTTCCCCATCTTCTCACGGGCTGGTGTTGCTCATGGAGATGGTCCGGAGGAGGGCGTTGCTCTTGGCGATGTCCCGGAGCGGCTTGTCCGTGAACCGGATTAGATTGTACGCGAACGCCCCGGCCAGGCCTCCGACGATCGGCCCGACCACGTACACCCAGATCCCTGTGTATGTGTGCTTCACGATGGCCGGTCCGAGGCTCCTAACTGGATTCATCGAAGCTCCCGATACCTGTCTGTGAATCGAATCGAGTCGAGTCGAAACAAATCAAACCGAGTTTGGTTTGGAATCCATCTGGAGTTTGGGACATGGGCAACTAAAATGAAATTGGATCAGAGACTCACCCACCGACGAAGACGTTCAGCATTATCGTCATCCCTACGGCGATTCCTCCAAGTTCTCCTCTCTGTCAAAGCATCGGTATACATACATGAGTCTTTCAAGCCCCAAATTACTGTCAGATCAGTTGATGAAAAAAGTAGGAATGTAATCAGTTCGTGCTGGGGAAGCAGACCGCTCTATTGTCGGTCGTGACGCCGGAGATGACGAACATCAAGAGGAAGGTGATGATGATCTCGACCATTAGAGATTGGCCGCTGGATCCAGCCGGTACCGTCCCGAAGAAGGCGTTAGGAGTCACCTCCAAGATTCCGGCGAGCGTGGCGCTCGCGAGTATCGATCCCGTGAGCTGAGCTGCTATGTACAGTGGAACCTACATATAAACGCCATATTCAATTTCGTGGTCTGAGAATCTGCTGCTAATATCATTGGAATGCCAATGATAGTCCAAATAAGATGATACTTGTGAACATGTAGACGAGCAGCAATTTTCTGAGATTAAATGTTTCGCTTTTTAACCCGGCAATGGGAAAAAGTGAACTTTCTTTTATATTAATTTCCCAAATTACATTGAATGTATTATATGATTTGCAGGCACGACATAACTCAATAAATCTTTCTTAGTATGTCATGGCTTAATTCCCTTAAAAAGCACCAACTTTAACTCTAATCTCAATCCTAGCCCATACTTTTTTTTGTTTTGTTGTTCAAGTCCCAATTCTCGTACTAACCTTTTTTTCTTCTTCTTTTTTTTTTGTCTCACAAACTTTAGATGATGGGGGTAACAACTAAAATGAGATTAAAAAAAAAAAAAATTGGGTCAGAATTGGGACCCAAGTTAGCTCATGCTTCTTTACAAGATAAAATATAGACCAAAAGCAAGGCTCGAGCTAAAGTTTTTTACGAGGAAAAGAAAAATCCAGACTTGAGAATCGTGTTAAAGTTGGTGTTTTTTAAAGAATTAAGCCAGCATAACATCTATTTTTAACTAATCACGGTTCGTTTAAAACTCGAAATCAAAATGTAATCTTTTGCCCCCATATCTCCATGCACAATTGGGTAAGATTCATTAAGAAACTACATATTTTCGTATATTCCTCTCCCGAAGAGGTAGCCAATGCAACAGAAAAATGCCATAATCTCTCTAACGGTTTAATCCACCAAAGGACCATTCGCATTTTCCCTTGCAGTTCATGATGCTAATGAGAATTTAATCCGAATATATGAAACACGGATTTGAAACTATGGCCACTCACCTCCCAAAACGGAAACCGCCGGAACGCGGCGAGGGTGATGGTGACGGCCGGGTTGAAGTGGGCGCCGGAGATGTGCCCGACCGTGTAGATCATGACCATGACGATGAGCCCCCACGTCACGCATATCCCCGGGAACGTCACTTGCCCGTAGATCTTGTTCGCGGCGACGGAGCCGCAGCCGGCGAAGATGACGAAGTATGTGCCGATCACCTCCGCAATCAACTTTTTTTACACGCACGAGCCATGCAGAAGCCATTGAAAGCGACCGCGTCAAGAGAAGATGGCTAAAGAGAAGGCTTTAATCGTTAGCACCATGTACTATAGATGGAATGCGAACCTTTTGCCCGGTGGCCACGACCAGCGGCGACGAGCAGCAGCCAATGAAGCCGCCGGAGGTGTGCTCGGCAGAGGCGGCTAGGCCGTCCTCCATGCTAGAAATCTCCGACTCCTGAACTTCGTTGACCCTCGTCGCCATAGAATACGCAGGGAATGGATATAGAGAAGGGGATGTGTTGTGGAAAGAGTTTAAGAAGAGACTTATCAGGCAGTTTTGCGAAGGAGATAGTTGAGAGAGAATATCGTGGATTTAGTGTTGGTCATGGGTAAGTGGGAGCTTGAAATTAGCTAAGTGAGGTTTATCCGGATAGGGAAATTGTTTAGTCTTTTAAAAATATTATCTACTCAAAATTAATATCTATTTTAAATAATTATCTCTACTCTATCTTTGAAATTATTTTGAAAAAATGGGTGATGGTTCTTCATTCTCAATTTTTTTTTCTTTTTTCTTTTTTTCACAAGATCTCATTTTAAGTGATTGTGTTTCTACTTTGTTTGCACATTTGTGTTACATTTAATCTTTTCAAAATATGAGTAAATCAATTTTGCCCGATAAGAAGATTGCCCTAGTAATTTGTGACACAAGGGATTGCCTTGGCCACTTTCTTCACTTATCCCCTTCTCTCGATTTGCAAACATGATCTGATTCACGTTGATATAATCCCAATTTTTGAAAATGAAATAATCAGAATTGGTTAAATGAACAAATCGCATAATGTAAGAACTCCATTTGATGAGGTCCTTTCAGCCCCTCCCATGCGGACGTGCACTGTGCTTGTAAGATGTGGCGATTCAAAGAAGTGAAGTTATCCAATTAAACGTGCTGTTTTCCTTCACACCTTATGCTATTTTTTAGCGTTGTTTGAGTTATGGTTAGTCAAGATTTCGGGTAGGAGAGATCTTTTGGCGTAACATGCGGGTAAGTATTAGACTAAGTTTCCACAAATAAAATTGTATGTCGCGATCGATTAAGAGGTAGAAGAAGTGATTTAGCGAGCCAAAACATCGTTATGAGGACAAGGGCATGTCGTCGAAGTTGGTCAAGGTTTGAGTATCATATCGATAATGAGGTCAAACACGGATCGTTTACAATTTAAGCATTGCAAGAGTTATGCATTTGAATAATTGTTCTTTCATGAGGAAATAATTTTTATGTAGATAATGACGGATAAGACGATGTGAATTGAGCGGTGTAAAAGGAGAAATAGGTCAAAAGCCGAATGGGTACAAAAATAACGGTCTCTCTCGTTAAGTAGTACGAATTCATGCCATAGACAAAGGGTTGAAGATGAAATACTTGAAGGGATTGATTCTAGGGGGAGGAAGGTGCTCATTCTCACCCAAAACTCACTAGCAGTCTAGCATGATATCTCTTCTCATGGTGATGCATTGACTTAACTCCTTGTGCTGTTGATTTTGACAGCAATTGGCTCAGAACAATACGGACAACTTCCGAAGAGAACATCAAATGACCTGCGGCGACAACACACGAACAACAGCTCAAATTCACTGCAAGAAAAACAAGGAGAGGAGATGGACAGGCACACAGACATAGAATGTGCAGGAGGAAAGTCATTTGGTAATGGGCAGTGCAGTGAACAGATCATGGGGGAGGGCCTCATGGACAATGAGACTGCAGGAGAGTCTAAAATTTTCAAGAAGTCGGATCAAAATAACTTATGACAGACTAGTGACTTTGCAGTGGTTATGAAGTCCTAATGGTATGGCTTTGGCAAGTACCCAGTTCGAAAATATAAAGCCAACCACTGAATTGTGCAGGCTTGTTACTTTTCAACAGATAATTTGTCCCAAGGAAAAAAAAAAAAACAGACCAGATCTGTGACAGTTTAGTGAGCAAAGCCAAAATATGCACATGTAATGCTCGAATCTGTCCTCCATAGTCACTTTTTGAAATTACATGTGGTGCATAATTCAAAAAGTAGTGTAGACCACCGCAGCAAAAGTGTTGTGTACTTGTTCAACCTCTAATATTTAAAGAGCTTGCTATGAGGGGAAGGTCAGAAGCAGCCTCCAAGAGTATAGGCCAAACTGCTTACTATCATCCTCGATGAACTAAAATGGTTGAAGCTATTTTCATGCATGAAGTAGGTAAAAGAAAAGGCATGGGATTAGGAAAAGTCAACTTACTGCCTAGTTGTGGTGATAGACCGTAACCAGTCTATTAAACAAAGACTATGAAAAGCTCTGCTGCAGTTCGCATTATCACACTGGTAGTCCGTCGCACATCCACTCTTGGTTCCAAGTTCATCCTCTATGAGTAGGTAACAGAAAATTATAAGGTGAGACATTATAAACTCATGGTTTTGGTCCTATGCATGTATTCATGCATCTGAGAAGGTATTACCAATGGGAAGATGCTGAGCATAACATATTCCACATTCCACTTGCTGCTCATCGTTCTCTGTATCTGGGCCCTTTGGTAGTTCAAACCCAAAAATACAGACCAGATTATCTCGAAAGGGTTTTTCTGGCATCCTATAACAGAGAAGTGCAGATAATGAAATAAGCGACTGTAATGAGATAGGTCCACTCATATAAGAATTGAAAGAAATAGATTGTTCCGAATTGAGGCCAATATGATTGTTTAAAAGTTCCAGATCTATAGCACTGTGCTGACGGTTGGACCTATATAGAGCAGAATAATAGGAAACTCCCTCCCTCCCCTCTCTCTAAAAGATCTTTTCTCTAGTCATTACTTCAATGATATCAAAGCATTAAACTGCTTCACCAAATATTTGGTCAGCTTAGGCATAACACAAGTAAGACAAACATAATCTTAATATGGTCAAGAAGGCAGCAAGGGAGTACAAAACCTTCAGTTCCAATTGAAGGCCCTTCTGTGAAAATCTACAAATCCTCGTAGAGCCATGCTCAGCTCGCTCTCTCCCTCCCTCCCCCTCCCTCCTAAGTCCTTGTGAAAAACTACAAACCCTCATAGAGTCATGTCCAGCTCCTTTGATAATATTCGTCTTCATCAATGATTTACGGTCAGATTTCATTTGATCTCTCCCTCATAGTAATATATACTAGTTAAGTAGACAAGTACCATTTTTTGCAGTTTCTGCTCCACGCCTTTCTCAGAGGGCTTATACTAGAATCTGGACCCATGAAGCGGCACCTATAGAAGTACAAATTGAAGTTGTTGGCAGCACAAAACAAGTCCACGGACCACGGTACCAGCAGCAGTTGTAATTCAGAATCTATTCTTACTCTGGTACATTTTTAGGATTCTGCGCACTTATAGATAACATGACAATGCAATCATTTCCTTGCAGGAAGAAAGAAGAAACATTGGAGTTAGATTAAGGACAGAATATGAAGATATAGTTTGATGTTGGAGAAAAGAGGAATCACCTATATTGACTAGACGATGGCACATAGCTCGGCATGGAAATTTAGGATCAACAACCCAAAGAGAGTTGTCAATATCATCCAATGTGGACCAAAAGTCCTCAAGCGAATCCACATGCTAAATTTGTAATTGACAAATTAACATCCTTATAAATTTGTCCCTAAAGAAGATAGGGTTTCTCCCAAATGGCAGAAAAAACTAATCAAAACCTTCAGCTAACAACCTAGATATGTACCTTTTTGAACTGAATCACAGCATCCTTCAATCTCGAAGTCGCTGACCATTCTATTTTAGGAATATATGGTACATCCTGGCAAGAGGTTTAGCAAGTATCATGACCTCAGAAAAGGAAGTTAGACATGATCAAAAATAAAAATACTGACCCCCGAGATAGAAGGAGGGCATTGGGGGTAAGTTTCATCCACTTGAACTTCCATGACATGAACCCTTCCACTTGCATCCCTTGTAATTGATTTGTCAAAAAGTTGAAGACTTTGAGGGTTACAAGAGAGGTGAAGGAAAAACAGGTAATATCCAGTAGAACTAGTAAAAACAAGCAGAAGGAAAATCCTTAACCAAAAAAATATGCATGAACACACTGCTCCCTGTCAAAGTGTGTATGCGTATACATATTTGAAACTAAGAAACACAAGAACCATTAAGACAAGCTTATCCCAGATACTTAACCAAAAAATCAGTAGCACTAAAAGTTAAAGTTATTAAGCACAGACGATAAAAACAGCAACATAGCCACAACTTTCTTCAACTGTCAATAACAGAAGAGATTTTATCTCTGACAGCAGCAAGTGTAGGCACACCTTACATGGATGTGGCCACATCAAACCAGATAAAGACTACAACAGGAGTATAAGCCGGACCTTACATAAAAGACAAAGCATGACCAAGTCAAAACCAGATCTAACTGATGAAGCACCGAAGGAAAGAACCATATACAAGGCTGACACCTCCTCTCTCTTTCTTTCTCTTTCTTTTTTTCCTTTTCACTATAAACGAGTTCTTTGTTAATGAAACAAAGACCCTTCAACCCAAAAAAAAAAAAAGTGAAACAAAGACCCAGAAAACTGCAAAAGATCAGAAGAAGCTAGCTTCATAACCAAAGACAACAAAAGCATAGGTAATTTACTGGATGCCTAGAACTTGATGGACAATGAAGAGAGAATAGACAAGTGAACTCAATGGTGGATGATGAGCAACAACCAGCAATGATGGACAGACTGTGAATGGTGCACCCGCAAGAGGTGCAAGGAGGTCCACAGCTAGAGAGGAGCTTAATTGTTCCATCACATTAGTTTCAGGCTGGAAATGCCCTAAATTGAGGAAGAGTGTTGAAGAATACTAGTTAAATAAGTGTTAGGTACCATAAGTAAGGTACTTAGAAATTTGGATGTTAAATAGATTATTGCTCTATGCTCCATAAGTAGAGTATATTAATCTTGCATCAACTCAAGTGATAAAAATGTAGCCCTTTGTGCTTTTGTCTCCTTTCTTACGATCCCAAACCTTAACAATTACTAAATAATATTAATAAACACAGAAGCCAACTAAGAATCAGTCAAAAGGCACAACAAAAGGTATAGGAATTACGATTGTGCATAAGGTGAAGGTGAAGGTGAAAATTTCAGGTAAGATGAAATGGTTAAAAGAAATGCTGAATAGCTCCATCTTTGAAAAATAGACGAATAATTATAAGCAGATGCAACTTACAAGATACGGAAGCTGAGAAATGTTAAATTGTCACCTAGTCGCACCAAATGTTCCCATCCAACATCTTCAATCTGCAGATAAATAGCAAATTATCCACTTTTCATGTCAAGGTAACAAAAAGAATTTATAATGCCTCCAAGAGGAAAAGAGAATCATTTATCTTGAACAAAAATATTCTCCCCCAGATAGAATAGTGAAACAAGCTCAGAAGAAAAAGAACTAGCATATTGCTGTGAATTGCAACCATATTGGCCTTTTCATAATGATGAAGCTACTTAAACTCAATACAATGAGAGTTTCCAAAAATGTGTGCCAGCAAGCATATATTTAGAGAAATACATATGCAAATTACACTTTGGTCACCTCTGAATACAATTTGCGGCAAAAAGAAGATGAGTTCGCCAGCTCTCTGCATCTAATTTGTCCAGCACATTCCTGTAGTTTTAAGAAAGAGTGTCCGTCATTCACATGCAGAGTTCAACAATGCTGTTGTTAAGATGGCCAAATTGCGTGAACACTTCTGCATCCAAGGTTCCTTATAGGAAATCTCGTGTGTAAAAATATGCTTGGTTGTGTCAAATGCAAGGAACAATGTGAAACACGTGGATATGTCATTAAAATAATCAATATATAAAACATTACCCAGAACGAGAAAATGCATGCAACATCAGCTTGGCCGCTCGAGGTGACGAGCTTGTCTTAAAAAATACTCAGAATCTTTGATTGATTGCCACAAAAATAATAAAGGACAACAAATTGTTGAAAAAGATCAACAAACTTTGGGAATTGGAATAGGAAATAGTGAAATTTGATTTCAATTGAGGAAGTTACTTCCACTTCAAATTGCAACCAGATAAATGGTATTTGTTAGTATGTAGAGTAACTATTTCTTCAAGTAGGTAATAATTTGAATCAGTCCTGTTTACTTGCACTAAGGAAAGCAACAACAAACCCTCATATAACAAAAGTGAAATAAGCTCTCTCTGAAAGAGCATTAAAACTTTGCTGTGGTGCTACCACCACTGAAATCAGCCCATGTATATGCCCCAATTTTTACATAAGTTCCAGAACTATCTTGACAGGCCAGACAAGAACAAAACACAGCCAGAGAAGCCATAATAACTAGTCGTACTTGTTCTTTCTTTCCTCTACTGAGGAGAAAACAAATTTATGCGACTGATCAATACCTCCTCACCAGTAGTCTCCACAGGAACAGAGCCCATTCTTAAAATGATGGAAACGATTCGCATCTCGCACGACAATCTCTCTATTGACAAGCTTAGATATAAATTTGGTTGCTGCATGACAGTTAACACACGCGCGGAGATTTTTTATTATGCGAAGTGTTGTTCCAGGAGTAGTGCTAATCAATCCAAACGCAATGGCAATTCTCTCACTATGATTACAAAGGAATTGCTCCTTCTCTTCATGTATCAAGTCATGCATCACAGACTCTGTACTGGGGACAAAACCAGCCTCCTTCAACCTACTCTCCAATTTCTCAAGTTCTTCAAATATTTCCTCGGATCTTGGATGTGACTTGTCTCCTACACGGAAGGCCTGAAGCTTTCCATTGATCTCAATCAAACTGTATCCAAGGTCCTTATTGAGACCTTTTTCTCTCATCAGTACTCGTATTTTGGCAACTTGGTCCCATAAACGTAATGAAGCATAGAGATTCGAGAGTTGAACAAAATGTCCAATATTATATGGGTCTAGTGAGAATAGATGTTGTGCAGCATATTCACCCAGTGCCACATTGCGATGAATCTTGCATGCACTCAAAAGAGCACCCCATACAGATACACCTGGTTCAATGGGCATCTTTAGGATAAAATTATAGGCTTGTTTTAAATGTCCGGCACGTCCAAGGAGATCGACCACGCAAGCATAGTGCTGATGACGTGGTTCAATCCCAAAACTACTCATGCTGTGGAAAAATTCCCACCCCTCTTTTAAAAGACCTGAATGGTTGCATGCAGTGAGAACTCCAACAAAGGTGACATCATTTGGGCACACACCAACTTTCTTCATCTCGTGGTAAAGATCAATGGCTTCTCGGCCCTTACCATGCAATCCATATCCCACAATCATAGCACTCCACATGACAACATCCTTGTCTCGTGCACGATCAAAAGTTTTTCGAGCCAAATGCAGGCTTCCGCATTTTGCAAACATATCAATGAGTGCTGTATTCACAAAAATGTCGTCTCTAAATTCACTCTTAGAGATGTACTGGTCCATCCATCGTGCCAACTCAAGAGAGCCCACTTGGGCACATGCCAAAATAGCAGATGACACAGATATAGTATCTGTTTTTATGTTTTTAGAGATCATGCCCCGGAATAGCTCCACAGCTTCCTCAGCATAGCCATTCTTTGAATAACCCGAAATCATGGCATTCCACAGAATTAAGTTTGGCATCTCCATCTGATCAAAAAATGTTCGGGCAACAGTGACAAGACCACACTTAGCATAAAAAGCTGTGAGAGATATAAGCAAGTCTGGTTCATGTTCAAGACCCATCTTGATGACACAACTGTGAACAGATTTCCCTTGATCAAGATCCTCTATATCAGTGTATGCTTTAAGAATACTCACAAGAGCGATCCAATCAGGACGTACGTTTGATTTCCTCATCTGGCTGAAAATTCTCAAAGATTCCATCGGTTGGCCATTCTGAGCATACCCAGAAATCATAGATGTCCACGATACAACAGTCCTATCACTTAATTGGTCAAACACAATCCGAGCATGCTCAACCTTGCCACATTTGGCATACAATGTCACAACACCATTCTGCACAAACACATCCGATTCAAAACCACGCCTATAAACCTGTCCATGTACGCACCTACCTATTCCAAGAGCAGGCAAGCCAGTACATGTTCTCAAAATGTAGGGGAAAGTGAAGCCATCCGGACTGACGCCAGTCCCCACCATTTCAGAGTACAATTCAACAGCATCACCGAACATATTGTGCCTTGAGTAACCCCTAATTATAGCATTCCACAAGAACACATCCGGGTCAGAAAATTCATCAAACACCTTACGGGAATATCGAATTTCTCCGAGGTTCGAGCTCCAATTGACCAGCTTGGTGATCAAAAAACTATCTTTATGTAGTCCAAGGACCAGCAACTTGGCATGGATTTGATTCAAATGTCGTAAGCACGTGGAGTTTTCAATGAGAGAAGCGAAAAAGTCGTCCAGACTCAACTTGCGGTTCTCGAAGTGTCCAGTCCCGTGAAGGTCATTGTCTAGGAGGAGAGGCAAACTACTGCTACATCTAACAATTCGAAACGCGGAAACAGGAAAGGAAATGCGGGACGCTAGAATGCTCGCGGCATCGAACGAGGGGACACGGCGGGAAACAACCAACATCCCGCGGCGCAGACGGCAGACAGCACGGTCCGGCCTGCACATTACAGTCAAATCACCACCTCCGAACCCAATTTGCGGCAACGAGGCAAGAAGGGTCCATCACGTTCGTTCGCGCCTTCCAACGGTATTCTCTCAATCCAACTGTCGTCAAAAATCGTGTCTTGTCGGGTCGGGGGTCGGGGGTCGGGATTTTACATGTATCTCATCACGTTATCTTTAGGGTAGAATGGAGAGTGTGGCATCGTCAGGCTCACCCTCGAATCGCTGAATCACAACTGGAACAAAAGTTGTGGTCTCAACAGAAAAAAAAAAAAAAAAAAAAAAACATACATATGAATTGAAAGTTTCGAAATCACTCGGGAAATCAAGACGCCGAGAATGAGCAGACGGGAGAGAGAGAGAGAGAGTAGATGCAGAGTGTCACAAAGAGTCTGGGGGCCATACTGTAGCGATGTCGGCTCGGAGAAGCCCTCGCTTCGTCATCACGCAACGCAGTCCACGGCTGAACTCGCAATGCCACTAGCAGGTCTCTCTCTCTCTCTCTCTCTCTCTCTCTCCCTGCTAACGCTTTCGACTGCTTCATAGGCAACAGAATGTCGAGAGTCGAGACCAGGTAATTGTCTTATTTTACTTGGAAATTCTTGTTGCCAATTGAAATAAATGGACAAAATTTTCACTTTCAAATTTCTCTCTAAAATTGAATTTCAATCTACCAAAAATCAAATTTATGATTTTTTTTTTGAGGTGAAGTGAGGCGTCTATTTCTACTCCTCTTGAATGGAGTAGCAGACTTATCGACATAAAATTTTAGCTAAATCAGCTATCGATAATGCATGTATTGCTCTATAAAATTGAAAATGAAATTATCTTTCTATCTCAATTCATGTATGGATTAAATTATGAGATAAATTCATATTTCAAGTAAAGACAATTTTGATAAAAACAAAGGAAACAACCCCAAGTCTTAGGAATTCGTTTGTTTCTACCTCTTCACGTTGGGCAATAAATTGACTGGTGTATTCAGAGTCAATCGATCATCTTAGGTAGCATAAATGGCAAAATTAGTAGTTTGAATCCTCTTGAGTATCATATATTATCAACCCAATTGGAATATGACTTTCCATTCACCGGTCTAACACCATTTGCTAAATAGCTGGAAACTAATAGACCTGACCCTCTTGACCCCAAGGTTCAGGGTAGAAAGGCCGATAAGCCCGACCTTCTTGCCTCCTAGATTTAGGTCCTGGTTGTTGACGTTATGATTAACTAGCAAGTAAAGCCTATTATCGACGAGATTAATCTAGACTAGATTAATTTGGTCATTTTCGTTGACCAGATTAATGGATTCTTCAAGCTTTTCTAAAATCTTTGCTGGTGGTGGGATCACTTGATTGTATTGGTATGGACTAATTGGATGTCCCGAGTCTTGAGATGATATCATTGATCACTTCAACGACCATCAGTTTAATCACATCAAAGAAATGTCTCATCGAGTGATTTGCCACCTCATATTACTATTTCTCGAATAGCTTCTTCATGGCAGCCACGCTAATTCCATTGTCTGCTCCTGTAAAATGTTTCGAGATGTTAACATTCCCACCTTGGCTTGTCTCTATTATGCAAGAGCGGTTGAAATCTCAGACTAAGTAATGTTTTCACTGGGTTTGGTACCCGCAACATAATCAAGCTCTAGGTGATTCCTTGTTCTCGGTATTGTATTTTCTCAAATCAACTGCATTGGCCCTACTAAGTATGCCAAAAATATATTTTGTTGGAATTTACCTCAACGACAAAATACCTTTTAAGAAAAATCTTTCTTCAATTTTAATTAAATGAGACGGAATAGAAAATATTACGGGTACATAAGGAAATTGGTAGATACACTTCAATGGAATTTTATTGACGTTGAAGTGCAAAGATACACATCAAAATTTAATCAACAACAGTGTATCTGAGAGCTATAGTTATGACTACAATATAGAAATTGAAAGATAATAAGATATATTTATTTGTGTGTGGGGAAGTCTTTAAAGAGTACAATTTGGCTATTTAAAGCCTATAATTGACGATCACCAATAAAGGTTTACAGCATAGTAATATTGTTATTTTTCACAAGGACTGAATTATAATCCCATTTCCACCAAAAGACTAATGATTACCGCATTAAAGCTCATTACATCACATGTAAGCAGATGTTTAATTGAATTGCAATCTCATTTCCACCAAAAGTATATAGGTTTACAGCAAACCAACATTCCCACCAAAAGTCGTAGCAAACTAGCAACATAACTGAACTTCGAAATTACTCCAATACAATTACATATTCCATTGGTGACTATGGTAGGTTGAGAAATTTCTTCTTATTACTTACTTTACATTCAAGCATAAAGTCAAATAAGATAACAACAACACAATCAATAATTTTTTTTTTGGTAAGGAACAACACAATCAATAATTGATAACACTTTCTTTCACTTTTCATCTTTAAAATATCATTTTTCAAATGGTTGGTCAAAGATACTAAAGCCTTGATTTATCAAAGATACTAAAGCCTTGATTTATGCTTGCATTAAGTCAATATCGTCCAACTCATATGTTAATATAGGTGGAGATTAATGTCATCCATCAAGTAGTTCCAAGATCACTTTTGTTGCTTGAATTAGGAATTTCGGATTGAAAATATTTACACTTCAAGCATTCTCTATACTTAGCACGTACATGGAATTTTCTCCAAAGATTCAACCAAGTCCAAAAAGTTCTTTAGACTTGGTAGCCCACAATAACAATAATATTAAGCTTTTTCCCTTCGTTGAAGTGAATTTGAGCCACTTGTGAAGCTCTTGTTCTCCATTTGCAAGAATGAGTTGTTAATTTTTTAGGCAAACCATATTAGGTTTTGATTTTTGATTGAATGGTTTTTAGGGTTTCACATTTGAGAATTTATTTCAAGTTGGCGATTTAGGGTATTTATTTGGGGTAAACCTTATAGATGATGTTGTTTAGGGGTTATACGTTGACTAGGCACACCAGCGAGCCACATCAATTTGAATAAACTAATAAAAAAGGCAATATTAGATTTCCAACAACTCAAATCGGAGTTAATACTAAGAGTGAGCGGTTCCAAGTTCTATTCAAATTTCACCTAGAATCACGAACATATCCATCCGAATAAGTTTCCTAATTTTTGGAACATAGAACCTATCTTGTCACAAGTTCCAAGATCTAGCTAAGTTCCATGTACTTTTAATTAAACGATTGCAATGGTTTATCATACCTAATGATTAACATTGGCTACAATCCATTAATGGGAAAAGTACCAAAAAAGTCCTAAACATATTGTTGATTGGACCAATTCAATTCTAAACTTTTCAATTGGGCCAATTTAGTCCTAAACATTTTGATATTTGTACCAATTCAGTCCATCCGGCCAATTTTGGCCGGCCGACGCTAATGTGGACATCGGCCGGTGACGGACGACGACATGGCAATTTTTATGATTTTTTTATTATTTTTTCTATTTTTTTTATTCTTTTTTTCTTTTTTTTTTCCTTTTTCCTTTTCTTTTTCGGCCACTAGGCGAGAGCCACA
This sequence comes from Eucalyptus cladocalyx, assembly GCA_017140615.1. Taxonomy (NCBI): domain Eukaryota; kingdom Viridiplantae; phylum Streptophyta; class Magnoliopsida; order Myrtales; family Myrtaceae; genus Eucalyptus; species Eucalyptus cladocalyx. The sequence continues at coordinate 38,935,662 of CM029521.1, forward strand.
AAGCCCTCGCCGCTTGCGGCGAGGGTTGCAAGCCTCGCCCGGCCTCTCCCGTGGCCGCCGGCGAGGCCATGGCGGCCATCGCCAGCGGAGGCGAGGCCGAGCGAGGCCGAGCGAGGGCCGTGACCCTCGTCGACGGCTAGCGAGGGCTTCGCGGCCCTCGCCTCCGCCCGGAGATGGCCACCATGGCCTCGCCCGGCCTTGCCACGGCGAAGGCGGCCTCGCCGCCGCCATGGCCTCGTTGGTAGCCCCGGGAGAGTCCGGACGAGGGCCGTGACCCTCACCCAGTGGCCGACGAGCCTCACTAGAGGCTCACCAACCACCACCGGAAAAAAAAAAAAAAAAAAAAAAAAAAAAAAATTAATAAAAATTAATAAAAAAATCGAAAAAATCATTAAAAAAATCAGAAAATTGCCACGTCGATCGGTCACCGGCCGACGTCCACATTAGCGCCGGCCGGCCAAAATTGGCCGAATGGACTGAATTAATACCAATATCAAAAGGTTTAGGACTAAATTGATCAAATTGAAAAGTTTAGGACTGAATTTGTACCAATGCAATAGGTTTAGGACTTTTTTGGTACTTTCTCCATCCATTAATTATGACTCATATTAGACAAAGAAAGTTTCAGTCATTAAAATCGCCAAGGATGGAAGTTCAGACTAGTAATTTCAAATAACACACTTATCATTGGACACTATATAATGATGTAGAACCGCAAGAAGACATAGAATAAGAAAAACATTCCAAGTTCTCGATTTTAGGTGAAACTAGGAACCTACCTATCGAACAGGTTATTTTTGGAACCGAAACCTGTCCTACATATCCTAGAACCCGAAATCGAACTAGTTCCCATTGTTCCTATTATCAAGTTCCTAGTTCTACCTTGAAATCATGTTCACCCTTGGTTAACACTAAGTAATTGTTTTCTTTTAAGTGGTATTTAAGTGATCAAAAAGAAAATTTTGGCATTAAAATAAATGTCATACAAAACTTTTAGTACTTTTAGTGTCCTTTAAGCCCTTGTTGATATCATGCACATGCCATGTTACACTTGGATACTCGCCAAAGTTACTCAAAGATAGAATTGAACATGAGAAAACAATGCTAAGCAAGTATGAAGATTGACAAGTTTTGAGCCTTTATATACACCTCATCCGTACCCTTCAGCATGTGAGCGAGTCTCACTGATTCTATAGAAGTTACTCCTGATTTATTACTTATCAGGAAGAAAAGGTTTATATCGATAGAAATGGGCAAAGTCACAAACCATTCACAAGTGATATGGGGCAAACGATAATGGCTCCGTCTCGATCACCTCATTCACCACACCCTCACAATGACCTAAACGTCACAGAGTCACCTATGACAAAGCTGAGGAGAGGAAAGAAGTCCACGCACCAACTATAGGTGGTGGTGCTAAATTTATCTATCCACTGGTAAAGATGGAGTAATCCGGTGGGCAGACATCAAGATTACACTTCAAGTTAGGAGGATGGAAAAGAGGGACATACATCATGGTCCAGAGGCAGTTCCGAAGATGTTTGTTTCAACTCATTTTAGTGCTAACTCATCTTAGTCGACCAAGCCAACAGCACTAAAATGAGTCCAGGGGACCCACATACGCCACATTTAAAATAACCTAGATTTTGATATTTCTCACACCGTGATTCACTAACTACTTAACATGTCAGGGGAAGGACGGGTGCAGCAGAAATATAGAAATTGAGATAATCCCAATCCAATCCCAATCCCAAACCAACATGATGTTTATTTCGAGTTACAAAATCATTACACAGCATTGAGAGAAGACTCGTGGATATTCTTCTTTCATAAGTTCATATCTTTTGCCAATAACAAGAAGAAGCCACGAAGTTTGGAAACAGAAGGCAAGGAAACCTTTACAATCTGTGTAACATTTATACAACAGTACCTTTACAAACAAACAGCAGAAAAATTACTATGATTTCAACCTTGTACTGTGAATTGTGATACACTTCTCAGTTTTATTCCAACCAGTCACCTGATACCACCACTATGGCCAGGACTGGCATATCTCACAGGAACATTTTTCTTTTACAACAAATATTTATCCGGAGACGATAATTACAGAAGAAGATTTTACTTCAAAGAAACTTCAGAAGCACAATTGGCAAGGGGCATATCTGCGGGTGTACATACCAGAGCCCTTTGCTGTACATGTCTCAAGGTCTGCTCCATGCTTACTTGCACCATCTCAGCAAGCATCTTCTTCGCTTTGTCAGACTGGTCCTCTCCATTGATTTGAGAGATGATGTTACAGACAATATTCTCAAGCGTGTCAGGTTGGTGATCGGATTTTGGATATGGAGATTCCCTCAGCAACCGCAAAGAGTGTGCGCTTTTCCTTGAGACTTTGGCGTCCCTTGAACAGTGAGCTCGAGGAGACCAGGAATTACACCTTCTCTGAGGATTGGTTCTCTGTATTTACAGCGATCACTCTGGCACATCGCTAATAAAGCCCCGACCGCATGCTCTCGACTCTGGAGGGACCCATTCTCCAACACATCAACTATGGCAAAAACTCCACCTTCCTCAGATGTTAACGCTATTCTACTGTCTTCAAAATTTAACAATGATTCTAGAAGAGCAGTGCATTTTTCAGCAGTTTTAGATGACTTTTTACAGGTTTTCAGTAAGTTCACTATGGAAGGAATTGGATCCGATTTGAGGATAAGAGTGAGATTATCTGGATGTGTCGAAAGATTGTAAAGAGCCATTAAGGCATCAATCTTGGCCTGTTGAGTTCCGCATTTCAGGATTCCTGCTAAGAGAGGGATGGCTCGGGAAGAGCTTATGACTGGCTTGTTGATGGAAGAAGCAGATAGAGTAAGCAAAGCAGCAGCTGCATGCTCCTGGAGTTCAACGTCATCTGACTGGAGAAAGCTGATAATTGGCTCAAGAGCACCCGCATCCACAATATTCACCTTATTACTGCAAGATAAATGGGAATGAATATTAACGTCGATCTTCCAGTCATGTTGAGAGGCTACTTTACCATAAAAATCAGTGAAGCATGAGCAACTATTGAGAGGCAAGCAGCAAGCAATCAATAATTTCAAGACCGGCAAAGGCACAAAACAAATATACCTAAGAGCTCTCCTATTATTTCCTCAATCTAGGGGATTGACCAAGATTCCCCGACAGTAATAGCAGCATTATTGATTAGACCAATGAAGATAACAGTGTAAGATTTGCCTTAGCTCTGTCGCAACATATTATGGACCTGGCCCATCTTAGAAGCACTTGATCACCAGCTAATGAGATTTTGTACAATCCACAATAGTTTAAACAATCTTCTCATTCTTGACAAGGCAACGAATATGTTGTTTCGCAGTTGCTGACTCCGTGGAAAGCTAAAGTCACTACCCAATTATCGCCTCATCACTATAGGAATGGTTTGATGCTCATGAGAACATCATGGCAACAAAGAAGCAGAAGCCCATAGTCCTCATGCGCATAATTCGAGATGCAAGAATAAGAACTAGCGTTGACAAACTACTATCCGATTCTAATCCAGCTGGTTAACAGACAAATCGCTCATGGGTCCACCTCAGAAATCTTTAATGATGCCGACAAACTCTCGGAATCAGTCGAAATTCGGACTACTTCACGAGCAGCACCGCATAAGATGCAAAAGAAGGAAAAAGAAAAAGGCAATGAAAAGAGGGAGCGGAGCATGTGAACTAAAGAAGAACCACCCTGGAGTCAGATTAGTGGTGAGCTTCGGACCACAGAACACCCACATGTTCCCTGAGAAAAAAGGAATATGCCCCGCTCGAAATATCTATCCAACCGACCATTTTTGCCTTTAAAGCCATCCAGAACATAATGATCAAGAACAAAAGCCCACCGGCAGCTACAGAGAGAGAGAGAGAGCTGTTGACCGAATGAAGCGACTTTACCGACATAATTTAAAGATCGCATCTTTCGATTTAACAAGATAATAATTCCGCGAAAAGTTGCAGATATCATCAACTGAGAAAAGCTTGAGATGAGCTCAACTTTCCCATTTCCCACAATAAACGCGACTTGAAACAGCCAATAGAACATGAAAAGAGTGTGGAAGAGATGAAAAGAAAAAAGAAAAGGGACGTGATAAAATAAGGAATCATCAATTGATATTTCACTTTTTTCCCCCTATTTAAAATTTGCCCAGTTGATGAACCCGAGGTAAAAGCAAGTGAGAGAAAGAGAAAAGGGAAAGAACAGCGGCAACTCAAGCAAAGTATCATCATCGTCGTCATCATCGTCATCATCATCCTCATCCGTCAGCTTCTATTGGGGGAAAGAAAAAACAGAAGGAGAAGAAGAATCTTCTGCACAAAAAAGGTAATCTAATCCCCCAATCAAGTTCTTCGAGAAGCAGCTGCAACTGTCCACGGATAACCACCGAGACGTCCAAAAACAATGAACAGATGTCCATCCCGATTGAAATGAAAGTTAAAAAAAAAATTGATAAGAGGCGGCGAAAGCATCGGGTAAGAACAGAAATCGCTCAAGCCCGACCAAATTCAGGCCGGATTTCCCGAGCAAACGCGTTCAACCGCACCGTCCGCGATCCACAGAAATGACGCGGGGGAAGAAGAAGGACCGAAAAACGGAAAAAAATATGAAATCGTATTCGAGTTCGAATCGCGGCCGCATCAATAGAAACACGGAGGACACAATCGAGAGCAGCAATCAATCCGCGCTACGGAGAGAGAGAGAGACAGAAAGAGAGGAGGAGGTACGTTTCGTCCTTGACGGCGAGGTTGAGGAGGGCGAGGAGGGCGGCGTCCTTGAGCTCGGGGGAGTCGAGGCGGAGCATGGCGACGAGGGGCTCGACGGCGTCGGCGAGCTGGCGGCGGAAGGCCGGGGAGGTCTTGGTGAGGCGGCGGATGTCGCGGGCGGCCTGGAGCTTGGAGCCGGGGTCGTCGGCGCGGAGGAGGCGGAGGACGCGGAGGGCGGCGGAGGACGCCGTGCGGGGCGTCGCCGCCGCCGCCTCCGCCGCCTCCGGGCCGTTCGTGTGGTTCTCCGGTGGCGAATAGTCCATTCCTCCAGGCTCCCCCGCAGAGAGAGAGAGAGAGAGAGAGAGAGAGAAAGAGATAAGAGGTCAGAGAGAGAAAAAATCTGAGTGGGATTTTAAGAGAGAGAGAGGAAGTTTGTAGGGAAGGAGTGGCGTTAAGCAACAGTTAGTGGGGCCTGCTTTTTTGCTTCCTTTTTTATTTTATATGTATTCAGCCCGTCGTAAAAAGGTTTTATTATATATTAAAAATACGAATTATTAAAAAAAAAAAAAAGGAAAGTTTTTCTTGGTTTTCTTTTACCTAATTCGTTAATTGATTAAAAAAATGGAGTAAATACCTGAAAAACTCCGAACCGGTGAGCGTGTGATAAATTTATCTCAAACTAATTTTTGACCATAAAAAATCCCTAACATATACATTTTTGACAAGTTTATCTCAAACCTAAGACACTTGTAATAAATTTATCATTTTTGTGATTTTGTGTGATATTAATTTAATCATTTTAGGGTTTTTTGCGAGGGTAAATTTGTCACAAGTTTGTCGGTTTATATTTTTTTTTAATAACTTATGATATATTTGTTACATGTGTGTGCAAATTAAAATTTTTCATAATTAAAAATTTAATTTAGGGTACCACCCACCTGGGTGGCGTTGTTGGCTTTGGGACCTCTCCCCCTCACGAAGGGGAGGGGTTCGAATCCCCAGTGCGCCGCTGGTGTGAGTGCGCGATGCCAGAACTTACATTAGCCTTGGTTCTTTCCCCGCTTTGTCATTTGTCTGCAATTTGAAATTTTTCAAGGTATTAAAAATTAAAAAAAAAAAAAAAATCCCACCTAGTAAAGTGAGACAAGAGAAACTCCCTCCCATGTGATAGAAAAAGCACATAGATTTTTTTAAAAAAATTGTAAATTAAATTGTAGTTTTCTTTAATATATAATAATTGATCAAGAGGTGATCATCGTATTAGCCTTCACTACTGACATCTTGAGCATGTTACTAAATCACAGATTTCCATAATATCATTCGCATCAAAGATCTCTATTGCACCGTTTAATATTGACTAATGAGTGGAAAATGACATCATAATGATCATTTTTCATTCGTAGGTACCGGAAATAGATCTAAAATAGTTTGGTTTTCTTTTAAATCATTCTAAATATGTTCTTCATGTCATTTTGTGATTGCTTTACCTTTTTTTCTTGTGTTGATCATGACATGCTTTGTGTCCACACATCCATCGTGAAAGACAATCCAAATATATATAGTTACATCAAGTTGAGGTACTACATCAAGTGTCCACCGTACTTGATTGATATCTAGACAAACTACAATGGGATCAAAATTAAATACCTCTTTGGCTCTCGCATATTTACCATATTTTTTCAGAAAATGTGAAAAAAGAAAAAAGAAGTTACTTTCGTTTTTCACGATGAACAATAAAATATCTTAAAATCTAATAACAGTAGTAGATAAATAATTATAAACCCATTTTCACTTTTGAAATATAAATAAAAACCACTTGATGATCCAATGAAAAGGGGCGCAAGCAATGTGAAATTCTCTGCATCCCTTTTAATTTGAACTTAAATCAATAAATAGTCATTATTCATGAGCAATTCAGAAGCATCATATGAGATCACTTAAAATCAGGAAAGACCCAAATCAACACAGCTTCGGACGCTGTCGAGTGAGAGCACATTCGAGGAAAATATACTTATATATATTTTCAAAGTGCAATCAATGAGATTTTCCCGAGCACTTTCCAACATTTAATATTATTCGATTATTAATATAGTTGGCGTGGGGGGAAAGACAAATTGGGGATTCGTTTAGGCGTCTTGTGGGTACCTCGTGGTCCGAAAAAGAGGGTATTAGTACCAGTGGGCAGTTCGTTAGGTAAAAAGGGTTCCCCGAGCGCCTGCTAGTCAACTTTACTGTTCTTGCAAGTGACGGCTCATTCAATGATTAGGCAACAAATGGACTTCGTTAATTACGTCTAATCTACCCGATCCAATTGACCGCTGCTGCCTCCTCTTGATCTTTTGCAATTTTGGCGTGCTGGGTTTTCTAACTCTTTGAATTACTTGGTTCGCCTAATTGATTCGATTAATGATGCTGCTTGCTGACACAGGACATAGTGATCGGGACCTGGCGATCGGGCAAGAGAAATTAGGCCGCTCTAAGTGGTTTAAGCATGCCGGGTTCATACTTAACCCTAATTATATTGTGCTCAGTTAACCTCTTTTGATGTATAAAAGGAAAGAAAAACGCAGCCTCAGTTTGAGCACAACCAACCAACGCTTCAACACTTCTTCAGATGCAAAGGCATGAGATAGTATAGTCAAAAGTTGGCAAGATCACGCATGCTTACTCCGCAAAATTGGCCCATCAAAAATCCGGGGGATCCTCCCATTGATAGGATGACAGCTGCTCCAACCCAGCAGCGCCAGCATATCAAGTTGAGATCATTAAGAGAGGTTTAGAAGAAACTGGCCTTGAAATGACCACGTATATCAAGTATGCGATAACGAAAACGACGTGGTTGCCGATCAAATGATTTTCCAACCCCGACGAATTGTGTACCCCGGGCAATGATGATTACGAGGTTTTTAATTATCTGTTGATGGCTCGTAGTCATTGGCCTGAAAAATGTGCACAAATAAGAATCGAGAAAAATCCGGACCCCGGTTGGTGGGGCGTCACCTCTGCACTTTTGCCTGCATGTGGGTGCGTGCGTAGAGTATAATTCAGGGATCCAACAAGACCCACTTCATTAAATTTCTTTAGAGGGGGAAAGAAGAGAGGAGAATAGAGTTTGAACAAATCCCTTTCTCGGACTTCAAGTGATTTTCCAACAAGTTTGTTTTCTTCCAAGAAAAGATTGGAACGGCAAAAGTTAGAAGCCGTTTTTAATCCCTAATGCAACGTGCAAAGAAGCCGGCAAGTGGCGACTTGCGAAGCCGCCATGGCTAAAAGCTTCTCGGTAACCCATGTCGCCATCCTCGGCGGAAACAGTCAGGATACTGAGTAATGAACATAGGACGAGCGATTCAAGCGCCCCTCCTTTTCTTGAATGTGTCCCGAGGAAAGTCTGGATTATTAGCCATAGCCAAAGGTCGCCGTCTCTGGGCAATACTCCCAACTTTTCATCCATCACCAAAACTGTCCCGACACTGACCGCACGAGGTGGATGCAAAACGTGTACATGGAAAGACACCACAGCCGTTGATTCACATCTCTTTCATCAAAAGATGACACGACAGTCTTCCAATTTCGCCCATCGCACTAATCGACGATCTCACCAAACCGCCATGTCGACGCGTGAGCGCAGCCTGTAGTGATCCTCTATGCATCGATCTTCACATTTGCCGACTAGATTATGTGCGCACAAACTGAATGAATTCATAAAGATAATTTTCAACCTCGCATTTTCCCCCACGACCTCGCTGATAGAAGAGATAAAAGAAATTTTATGTAACCAACCATGCTAGGAAATAGCTCCTTTCATTTAGATCCTCATAATTTAGACAACCTAACCTTGAAAACAAAATTTCCAATCTAAGATAGGAAAATAACATGATAAAAGACATTCTGGAAAAATTATGCCACTTTGAAGGCAGAGCCTTTTCCCATAAAACTCGCCCCGACATACAAACAACGATATCTTTCCACAATGTGTACTTCCCCCAACCTCCGAGAAGGCAGTTGTTTCTTTGTCACAATACTCTCTCCACAATGATCAAGAGCCAAGACAGAAACAAATTTTCAAAACTGCAAAACTATCTTCTCGAAAGCTAAATCTTGATGTTGAAGTAATCCGGGTCAAAGTGATGCAACCTAACATAACCATCCTCACCTCCACTTGAGAAACTGAAAAGACAGAAACACAGTCGCAGAAAGTTTAGAACTCAATCGCATAACATGATTTTACTAAACAAACAAGGTATACTAAAGCTTTACATGAAGATATATGGTATCGATATCGCACAAAATCAGTTGCAAAACTGTAATCAAATCATCTAGTCGACTTGCAATCACATCCAAATTCCACCATATTCTCATTCCAGGGAAGATTGAATCAATTTCACATGTTTTAATAAAAATCAATCTATTTCACATTTATGCAACTTTTCTTGACAACGTCGCACTTCGGCTTATCAAGTCACTTGTACTAGATATTAAGACAGCATAACCATCCTCAGTATTATATTACCACGGAATTAAACAAATTTACCTTTTCCCATCAGGATTGAAAGCCAAAGCATTAATAGGCCCAAAGTGTCCCTTCACACCTCCAATTTCTTCTTGAAGAATCTATGCAAAAGCAGGACCACCGAAATGACATGGAATACTCAACAAACCAGTGAACAAAAGAACATCCAATGAGTCAATATAACATGCTTTACCTTGTCAAAAAACTTGGCTTCAAACTTTCCAGCACGATGATCAGTCATGGTCACAGCCGAAGCATCTTGGCCACCTCCAAGGACCACCTGCAAGGACAAGAACGTCTTGACTTATTATTACAACACAGATGTACAACATTCCATCATAATAGGAGCACAAAAAAAGAGAATATCTTGATGAACACATGTCAACACTGAAAGTAGTGTGAAGACAAACTAAATCATTTTAAAGTGCATATTCCTGGACTAAATATATAGGGGATGAGGCTAGTGATCTGGTAGTATCAGCTTGAGCCTCCTCTGGTTCAGTGAGAGAGTGAGTTTGGAGAGGAATAAGAACAGATGGAAATAAGAAGAGAAATTCTGAATATGACGGCTCTCTTGGTTGACCCACAGGGAAAGAATATTAAAGTAAAAAAAGCGTAAGGCGCTACCATAGAATTTGTGAAGGATAATACAAGGAATTTCAAATCCTTTGCCCTAGGTACCACTGCTTCTTTTTGTAAATACATTTGTTTTTACCATATTTTTTAGAGTCATTATCCCCAAGCAAATCAATGGCACCCATCAAGTCCTGTAATAACTAACATAACGCTCATGGATTTATCAAAATTGGCTCTCAAACATGTTAATAGATATAATCTCAAAAACACATTTATTTAACTCTAATACAGAAAAGCATGGATATCATTAAGAGTGTCAGTGAATCACATGGCCAATGAAGCTTATTAGTAGTATTAATAGTAACACTAAAACTAACATGGCAAAGAGCCAACTTTAAACAACGAAGACTGTCCACATAGAATGATTCATAACCATGTCACAAAAGCAACCGACAGTTAAAAAGATGGGGAGAGGACATACATGATCAAGAAGCGGAGACATTGTAACTGCATTAACAGGGCGCTCTGTCACATATGTCTTAATTAGAGTCAACGTCCTGATGTCCCATAGCTGAGATAATAGATAGAAATGTTAGTATCACAAAAAGGAGAAACATGACCCAAATCAAGTCATAAGTCCCTTTTGGAATAATTGCCTTGGCAGATTTATCTTGTGAACCAGTGACGAAATGTGAACCATCAACGGATTTCATAAGTGAGGTTACTGCCTTTTTATGGCCAGTTTCCTTGTCTGACTCTCTGAGAAGCTTCCCGGTCTGCAAATTTACAAACAGGCAACAAAGACGTCAGTACTTGTGTCAACAGCAAACAACTTCTAGTTAACAAAGAACCATTAGTACTCGAGAACAAAGTAAAGCCAAATATGCAAATTGATAACCGTAACAGAAAAAGAGCTGTATACCTCAGAGTCCCAAACGCGGATTATAGCATCCTCTCCAGCACTTATGATAGTCTTGTTCAGAGGCCCCCAGACAGCTCTAGCTATTCTTCCTTGATGGCCCCGAAGGACGAGGACAGACTCACTAGCCTCTGCAATAAGGAGATAACAATGAACATTTACATCAAATGAACACCACAAATAGCAGCTGAATTAGGCATGGAGCTCCTAGATTTCAAAGCTATTATTGAAGGCGGCCTAATGAGAGAGTCAAAAAAAGGCCAACAAATTCACATTCATCATAAGGTTCTGATAATTCACCAGACTGAATATTGCCCACAGGAAAATAGGGTTTGTTTCATCCATGGAGTACTGGTGGCTGACCGACACTATTCAAGAAGAAACTTCTAACCACATCATTGGCCAATGCTTACCCACATAAGCTAGTAGTTTTCTCACTAAAAACAATTCCCACGTGAGAATTAAAGTCAACAAATTAACAAACTTATTAATTGAATCGAGTTATTCGCTTTTCTTGTGGAAACTCAACCTCTCTGGATCAACCATAAATTGGAAGTGTAACACGACAAACATGCCATGAGAGAGGATGCTTATCCACAAGTATCTCGATCTCGAATGCTCAGGATGCGCAAGCCAAAAAGGAAGAAGAGCACAAACTACATACCTACAAATACAAGGAAGTCAAAGAGCGTATGATAAAAGAGGAAAGCAAACAGATAGATAGCGAGATACCATGAAATCATCGGCATCCATACACTTCTAAAGGAGTTAGTAAAACTAAACCCTGTGAGGATTTCCTACTTCCATCATGTGTTCAACAGAGCCCATCACATATATCACTCAATCATAATTAGCCACGCTTGAAAGAGTACTTAACACCTAAGGGCTGGTGCCAAATATCAGGGTAAAGTCGGTTGCTAATTTCTAGGAGCATACAAGCCAATGCATCTAAAAAACATTCATAATCAGGAAGCGCATAGGTCCAAGTAACTAAAACATAACAAACGGAAATCTAAGACGCGAGCCCCCACTGATTCAAGTCCTTAAACCATGCTACACAACACGAATAATTTCTTGAATCATGTCACGATGTGATTTTTCCTAATAAGAAGAGGCCGCAAAGACCTCGCACTTACGGTCGGCAGGATCTCTGGCAATGCGCTTAACGTGAATAGCCGAAGGCAGCTCCATGAAAGGATCGGTGGTGATCACCGCGAGCTTATCGCCGATGGAGAAATCCACCGACCTCGCCGGCGAATCGAAGTTGAAGGTGAACAGCTGCGTCCCGTTCTGCACGCTCCACAGCTTCGCCGTCGTGTCCGCGCTTCCGGTAATCAGCGTCATCGAATCCCCTTCAAATAACACGAGACGGCACGCGACCAGAGATTAGTAAACCGAAACCGCAAATCAGAAGCGACGAGAGCGGGGGAGGGGGGGGGACTTACGGGAGACGTCGCAGCACCAGACGGCGCCGTTGTGGCCGCGGTAGGTGCCGAGGCGCTCGCCGTTGTCGGCGAACCAGACGGTGGGGGTGTGGTCCTTGGCGCAGGAGAAGAGGAGGTCGCCCTCCCGGTTGTACTTGAGGAACGTCAGCGGCCTCTCGTGGCCCTTCATCAGGATCGGCCTCATGGTCGGCGATCGGATCGGAAAACGCCCTCACTTCTCGGAGCTCCGGCGGGGCTGCTACGGCCTCGATTCGGCGGGGGGCGGCGGAGGAGGGTGTTACCGCCGGCGGGTCTCTGCTCTTCCTGTCCGTGCGCTGTTGGAGAGAAACCCTAGCCGAGCGGTGTGGGCAGAAGACGATGCTTATCGGGGAGCACAAGAGAAGAGTATTTTTATTAATTTCCAGACACGTATTTTAGGGCGGTGTTCTTTCCTTATTTTTCAGGTTTTTTATATTTAGCATAGCATCTATTTACCTTAATTAAGAATTTCACATATTTAATTTTTGTTTATTGTATATTTCCCATACTTATTAAATGCAATATGTTTTTGTTAAAAGTTCGTTTTGCTAAAAAGATATATATACCTGATTATTTTCTACATTGTCGAGTAAATTTATAGATAAATTGAAATATCGAGTAGAATATAAAACAAATTAAAAATATATACTACTTTTAAACACATTGACTTGTTTATATATTTATCACCATTAAATCCATTCTTATTGATTTTATTTTACATGCACGTAAAAATAAGGAGATGATTACATAAGGCATAAAAAAAAAAAAAACCCTTTTTGAAGATTGTCTAGAATAAAATCACAAGACATTCTCCCACTGGAAATTTCAGAAGATAAAATTTAATTAATTAAAACATCGCATAAGATAAGAGCTATTTTTTTAAAATGTCTGTGAAGTATCATTATGTGGATTGAAAAAAATTAATATTATCCATGAACTATTTATGAAAAATATCAAGACATCTTGTGCTTTTAATGTATTTATAGATATTTTTCTAGCGTTATGCTCTATGTAAAAGTATCTTGCAGATATAGTTGATAGAGATAAATAAAGAGGTTGCTTACATATTTTAGACTAATGAAATTAAAATAAAAATTTTAACAAAAAAGTGAGCTTTGGAAATAAGATGAACAAAAAATAAATAAGCTGTTACAAAATCAATAACGAACAACAAAATTTTCAATTTTTTACTCTATGAAATAATGTCTTTCTCTTTTCCTTACTATTGGCAATGTAATATTATGTGAACCGTGTGTAGGAACATCTAAGATTGCATTTTTTCTTCAACATACTAAAAAATAAAACATATGAAATACTTAATTATAGTAAGTAGATCTTGGCTAGAAAAATAAATAAAATAAAAAAGAAGTGAGATCGCCATGAAGAGATTGGCGACAGTTTTGTCTTTTGAGCATAAATGAGGCGGATTTAATCATTTAGTGTTGGTCATATTTTAACGGAGGTTTTATTTAATAACATTGAGCCTATAAATCTTAACTTGACGATTGTATTTGTTGGGCAACGAGCTAATTAGTTTTCCATTTACTTAATTTTCAATTTGTTTTAAAAACGTATGAAGCTGCATTCAAAAAAGATATTGGATGAACACCCCTATTGTAGACTAGTCTACTCTAAAATTTACTTGAAATTTGTTTTATTGTTCACGATTAAATTACAGTTATCAATATATCTGTAGGTTAGAAATTACATAAATATCAATCAAAGATACTTGATTATTTAGTCATTTCGATATGACTCAATGCTTGCTACAGTCTTTGATTAAAAATGATTTTATTGTGCTTAAACCCTAAGGTTTGCCAAATTTTGGTAAAACGTAGCACCTTTATGAGCAGCCATATGATCCTTCACATTTATGTTGGCCAAGGTCCGGCACATAGGATCCACAAATTTGAAAACCAACTTAGATAAGAACAAGTCAAATACCTAATTTATCACTTAATTTATCTCATTAAAAGTTATACATGTCTAGATTAGTGAGAGTAAGTCTTGCCATGTAAGGATCTTCTTGTGAGGCGTCATCCTCTTTTCTTAGGGTTTTTTTTTTTTTTTTTTTTTTTTGGGTTGTTTCTCACTGGATCAATCCCAATACCATTTGGGAAGCTACCTGCAATTGGACCACTTTTTTTGTTGTCATTTATATTCTTTAATCGCTTTATGACGTTTTTAACTGTCTGTCTTATGAATCTGTAGGAGGAATGCCTGTCTTTGCTTCAGCGAGTAACTTTTACACTAGTCTATGGCAACACTTGCCCAATACCAATATATCCATCACTGATTTCTAAAGGCGATTCTATGAAAATTAACAACAGAACCAGCCTCAGTGCAATTGATCCAAGTAAAGAACAGTCGCATACTCTGCCAGATGGGTGGGAAGGCTATGGCTTTTTCGGTACTGGATGCACTTCAGATGGATTGGCTCCTCGCAATTGCGCCACTGGTAATCGCGAAGGAAGTGACTGTACTGCAGAGGACAGTCCGGTTGCAACAGTTTACATCATTTCCGGTGACGGTTACATCATTATATCCGTGGAAATGGGGTATAATCTCGAACTCAAGATTATCCCAATGTGTGTTGGCTGCACGTCTGCAAGCTGCAAAGCCCAGTTGGAGAGCTGCCGAAATGATCTGACGGGCTACGTTTCTCTGAGAAGCAATGCACCATCCCCGGTGATTGCAGTAATCCCGAGGTGAGAATCAATTGTCCCCTGAAGAATTGCATTACAGAGATTAGGGTATCGTGTCAACACTAAACATACAAACATAGGTTGATTGAGGATTATGTGCAGCATCATTGAACTTCAAATGGAGATTTCTGGAAATGGTACTTAAGACAGTTGACGCAGTGGCTCCTTGTTATTTGTTATCCTGGATTCTAGTCTATGCTTTTTAATTCGAACTTCTTGTCGAACTGTCTAGGTTCCAAGAGAATTGCAAACAACATCTGTGTGACTGCATAAAATGTTTTTAACAGTACAGATGAACCGAGGGAGTTGTCCCACCACGGTAAATGCAGTCATAGGATTAGTCATTAGGGACGCAGCCCAGTGAGCAATGGTTTTGACTGTTGGAATTAAGATCCGCTCGATTTAGAGACTTTATCAGCTGCGGAAAATCGCTCAGAAAAGTCAACTACTTACCTTTTTTTATTTTCCAAAGGTATTTGGCCAAATTGGGAAAAGATATTTTCCTCCGTCCCCCGTGATAATTTTGAATAAGCGAATTAGGTGGAGCAATCGAAAGGATGCTCATCATTAATCCTGCATATTATAGCGAGAGTAACATCATGAATTACTCAAGATGCGTACTTCGATAAAAATTTCGTTACACAGAATTAAACGATTACTAACCTTTTTGGAAGATAGAAATACCCGGTCTGCAGTTATAAGAATCAACTCGATGCATACAAACCACGTTAAAAAGATGGTGAGCATCAAGTTGTTTTGTTTTCTGTTAGAGCCTGAATTTCATTTGAGATATGTCTTCTTATCAAGCATAAAACAAAATCAGTTGCCGTTACCTGATGGGCTTCGTGCAGAAGTCATTTTTGTGTACTAGGATCGGGTCCTTTTTAGCCACCAACCTATATGTATATCAAAAGAAGTCATTTGTTGTAAGAGAACAACAAAATTTCATTTGAGAGACGAGGATGAGGCCAGGTGATTTAACCCAGAAAGTGATGAGTTTGACTAACGGAGTGGATGCATGTCACGAGCCGATAGATTTTTGGTTGTGGAATAGCCCGTGTGGCATTTTGTGAGTCGAGTATACTAAGCTGTCCTCTCCTCTAAAGATTGTTTTTAAGAATAGTATGGAAAAATTGCATCTTCACACCGGATTGCATCATGTCCAATTTAGCTTGGGCATCCACTTTTTGGAGCGAGACATAAAGAACACTTCGGTACAATTGATTTCGGCTTATCATAGCCTCATCAGGAGAGCGATATCAACTCTCAATCAGTTCGTGCACAGGAGGTCAATCCTACCTTCAAAGATCCTCTAAAATGATATTCATTTTGCTTTAGGACTCAACTCTTAGCACAAACACCCTAACACCATTCTTACAAACTAATTGTATCTTCTCTTTTACAGCACTCACTGTTCACCCCGATGTCATAAGCTCCACTCTTTAGATTACAAGGGTATGAAAGAATTTGGTCCATGACCATGTCCCCCACCCAACTCGGCTATGCCCTCAGTGCAGGTCGCTCTGTCACTTCCTTTCATTCCACAACCATACATGCCAATCCCTCGAGATTTACATAAAACGCCAAACGTTCACTCAACGGATTAAAGCCACTCCATTTCATGGATAACTTTCCTCAATCAAATTGCTTGCAAATCTCCTTTCACTCTTACTCTTTCTGACAAGTGTAACATTTTGAGCCAACTGGGCTCCCTCGTAGCATTTTCTCTTGCCTATTAGGCTTCCTTGATCTTAGTAGATCAGTGGAGGTTTCTTTCCTTATTGGAAATGTGGGAACAAACCTCTTGAGATTTGCTCATGATCCAGAGACATTTTCGCTATTCAATGAGCAATTTGATTCGTCCTTGTCCCTCCCATTACCATCCTAGAAGTTTGAACAAATTCATACCTTATCCGAGCCCACCTAGCCTTGACAACACTTCCCGCTCTCACAGGATTGGGTAGACCACAAGCTTTTCCTGCCCACCTATTGGAGGGGTTTCTACTCCAATATCATTTGTCACGAGTTGACAGATTCTTCACCACAAAATAGCTGGCAGCTTGATGAGCCAAGAATACTAGGCCAACCTTCCTTCTAAAGATTGTTCTTAAGAATAGTAGCGCGAATCGCATCCTTATACTGGAAAGTACTATGACTAGCTTAGCTTGGGCATCTAGTCCTTCGAGAGAGACTTACAAAAGATAGAAGGGAGAGACATTGGTAAAACAGTTTCTACAGCCACTACCGCAAAGCATACGTCTTTCTCATTTATTTTTTTAAAGAAAGATATAATGTTGATACCCTTGCAAGTTAAATTAAGGCTCAGTAAACTTTAATGAGCTCAATAGGTCGAAACTAAAATAAAGAAGCGAGGATGGATTTGTCGAAGCCTCCATTACTCCAGTTTTGAAGATTATTATTTATCTAATTTTAATTATTACCCACTAAATGGTTAATGAAATTAATCGACGCTTAGAGAAATTGGGTTGTCAAATATTTCTTTTGGAAAATAAAAAGAGGCTTGCAGTCCATATCCGCGAGGCCCGAGCTACGACACGTTGGGCCATGCAACAAGCAGCGAATGGATTGCTCGAGGATCCTATGTTTTGGCAGCCCAGAAAAAGGGCCATAGCAAGCCCAAAAAACCTTCACGTTTAGCCCACGCATCCATGAGTTCTAATGAATACTTCTCAGGTTGCCGTTAAGCGTTGATTATAATTACAAATATTGTTTTACAAGCTATTTGAGCACTCGACTAATCTCAGTTTGTGTGCGGTCCTTCCATGCATGCACCTGTAGTAGTTACTTGAGCACGTAGGTCCGTGCCCCTGAGATAATAACCCCGAGAGATTATGGGAAGTGAGGCGGTTTTGGACTCCGGGTCTTGAGCGACCAAGACACACATAACATATGCCAATTAAGCTGATCGTATATCCATTTAGCTGATTAGATTCATGCACATATTGTTGGTTGTTTGTTTGTTTGTAATAAAACTGTGCTTTTCTTTATCTTGATAGAGAAGTTAGGAGTAGGTGGGCCACTATATCGATGTAGATATCTTCTCATTATCCAAATGAAGACATTGGGCTAAGTGGATTAAATCCACAATACCTTGGTGCCGGTGCACAATTACTAGACGAGCTTTGCACACTCATAATTGGCACTAAATCTAGTTTATTATTATTTTTATTTATTTATTGGAATTCGAATTTATAGAATAACCTGTAGATATTAATGAAACGGTGTGATGTTTATACTAGAGTATGGTTATAATTTTTTTTTTTTTGGTCTAATGGTTATTAGGCGCTCTTACAATATTTGGAATATTATGTTTTGTTTTTTGGTAAAATTTGGAATATTATGTTTGTTCAAACATAACTTCTTAACCTGTGAAAGGTTATATTTATTCAATCATTATTTTTCAGAAATGATCAAATTCGGAATTAAAAACAAAATAGTTATTTTTTTATTTTTTTATTATATTCGAAATTTAATAATATTTGGAATTGAAATAGTGTGACTGTTTATACTAGAGTACGGTTATAATTTTTTTTTTTTGTCTAATGGTTAGTAGACGCTTTTACAATATTTGGAATATTATGTTTGTTCAAACATAACTTCTTAACCTGTGAAAGGTTATATTTATTCAATCATTATTTTCCAGAAATTATAAAATTCGGAATTAAAAACAAAATAGTTATTTTTTATTTTTATTATTAAATTTCGAATTTTCAACATGTCTTTTGAGAAAACATCCGTTCACTTTGCAACATTTTCTGAAGAGTTGCTTTTGTTTTAAAGATTGAAATAAATTTTTGGGTTACCGTCTCTTTCTAACTAGTAAGCTTTGTCGATTTTCTTCATTAAATTTTTCTTCCTTAGAGAGTTCCTGAAAAAATACTAGTTTGATATCTAGTAATCTCATTCGAAACTTTATTCTATCATGAAGGACTTTTGCCAATAACTATTAACAGTGTTGTGAGGCAAATTATTTCTTAAAGAGAGTGTTATCACATTTGAAAGTCCGATTCCATTTTTTTCACATTCCCAACTATATTTTCCAACATATATTAGCATGGAAAATATATTTTACGTGTCCACCACAAGATTTATGTGGCGTGACCTTCTAACTACAATAATCTGGTGACACAAATATCAACCAATTTTTGCATTTTAATCTTGACCCCTTTTCATTATCTAATTTCTCCTTCTGTCATTATCATATAATTTTTTATTGTCACACAAAATACCTTTCTCGAAATAGAAATAGTGATATGTGAAGGAATATTTACAATGTAGTCAGGGTGCATTTACCTTATTATTTGAGAATTAATAACACAAAAAACCCAAAACTAATGCATTCTATCTAAACTAATTTTTATATCACAAAAACTTTCAAACTGGTAAATATGCGCCACGTTAATCCTAAACTAGTACATTTGTATCGAATTTATGCCAAACTAATATATAAAGTGTTTTTGAGAGTTTTTGGGGGTACATGTGGAAAATGTGCACTGATTTAGAGTAAATACGACACAAGTAAACCAGTTTAGGATAAATGTAACACGAATATATCAACTCGAGAGTTTTTGTAATATAAAAATTAATTCGAAGTAATTGTGGCAAGGATGTAGTAATTTGAAGTTTTTTATGATCCTAACCCTTTTCATAATTCATCCATTATTATAAGAAAATAAAATTACGACAACACAGGCAACTTTGCTGCAGCCAATTAGATACACTAATTGTCTCTTCCTTCTATAATAATCAACTCCTCGACAGACAAACAGCATCCTCAGTCAATCCACTTAATAATAACTACGATCGCTTCGGCTTATTAGAAAAAGATAAGTCAAGATCAGCTTTTGCAGTCGATTTGCAAAAGCATAAAAAGGCCGTGCAGATAAAAGGCACGGACGTTTCTTCGTGGGTTTCACGTAGTTTGCATGACGCATTTATTAAGGGGTGCAAGCAAGGACTTGAAAAAGGCTTTGATCCGCTTCGATATCTGTCGCGACCATATACTATCTCCACCATTGAAACCGCACATGGACGTTCCAAGGAAGAAGCAGATTCGACCTTAAATTTCATGCATGTGAGCGAGCTCGAGCAGATGAATGCAATGTCGAAATCTGAATTGGCGTTAAGGTTTTTGAAAACATGGACAGCGAATTGCCCGTTTGAATATTAGACTTGTCAAAACTTTAAGATCGCGATGGATTCGAAGTCGGGTGTGCAAGCTTTGAGTAGAAGATCGCCAATTTAATAAGGACGAAATTTAAGTTTGGCGATTCAAGTATGAATAGGTGCGAAGAGAGAGAAACCGTATGTATCAACGCAACTATATAAATGATGGTTCATTGTCAAGGCCAGCTCTCTACGATGAGATTTGCTATAATCTATATTCACTTGCCTTAAGGGTTTGATTAATAATTGTTTTTGTTACATGGTAAAAGAAAAATTATCTAATGTATTTCAATTCTTGATTGCGATAAAAAATAGTACAAATTGGATTTTAGGAAACATCACTAGGCGCATGTGCTTTTATATTAAGTGCAATCACCTACATGCACATCTGTAATGATCCCAAAAGTGCTTGTCGGAAGAAATATTACACTGTTAAAATAAGATAGAAAAAACACCCTGAATATTAGAAAGTGAAGAATAGTAAGTGGGACAACTATGGGTGCATTTGTTTTGTGAAAATGAAAGATTTAAAAAATATTATTAAAAAAATGGTTTGTATCTTTTATAAAAACGATGGTTGAAATTTTTTTTTCATTGTTCACAAAAAAAAAAAAAAAAGACATAAATTGTTTTTCATAATAAAAATATTTTTCATCGATTAATTATTTCAAGCGATATAAACGATCATCTTTACAGAAATATCTTTTAAATCATTCATTTTTGCCTAATAAATGCACCTTAAAATTGAAGAAATTCGTCGAGATTTCACATACCAAAAGAATGTCAAATATCACCAAACTGTAAATCACCAGAGGGTGGTCACCTGAGCCTTGCCCTGCCATGATGGGAGAGAAGCGCCAGATCAATCATACATATCTAGACTTAAGACTCGTCGCTCGCAAACGCAAACTAAAGGTATCTTGAGATTGAGGATGGGACTGGTGAACCAAACTCGTAACCTTCAGCTCAACGACCGTGGTGGCGTTCCTTCATCGAGTCGAGAAGCATGCGTGGGCAAGGGGCAAAGAAATAAGGAGGCGAGCCGTGTTATGATTTTTTGAATTTCAAAAATGTCGAAAAATGTAATTGAAAAAATGGAATCAAACTTTGAGGCAACAAAATTGCTAATGGTAGTAATAATCTGCACCATGAGCACACCAATTTTGGGCAGCCGCATGCGAGTATTGTAAGGTCTAGTCCACTTTTCTCATGATCTTCAATTGTAAAGTTAGAAGACTTCCATACTTATATATCGTCCCACATGCTTACATATTTGTTCTATGTGGGACAAGACACCTCTTTATTTGTTTCACAAACAAATTATCAGCTGAAAATGCATCATGAATGTTTTCAACCAAATTCATAGCATATACACTTAATTTGAATTGTAACTTTTAATTCTAGTTTTAGCATCTGATGTCTAAAATTTATTCGGTACTAAAACCCTAGAGCTTTAAACATGAAGGCATACGCATGAACAGTTATGTCGAGCTCATTCAGAATTATGTAGCACAATTATTTTCATATTTTGTAGACATTATAACCAACAGAGTTTTTGTATTCGATACTAACGTGCCCTAATGGTTTTCACCTTCCACGCATATTTCAAAAAAGAAATGATTATGTAACAGTTTTTAATATACTATGAGAATAATAACCTATTATATAACACAAAAAATTAAATCATAAATAATTATAAATTATTGTGAGACTCATTTTTAAAAAAAATTATAGTTCATGGTAGATTGTCATTCTTATAGTATTCCAAGGATTGTTATATTAGTAAAGTTCATATTTAAAATATAATGCTTTCCGCGCTTGTAACAAGAAACAAGACATGAGTAAACTACGTGAGAATTTGGAGCCGAAGGAAAGGGTGATCCCCTCGGAATCGATGCAATCTTCTCACGTACGATCTGCCCTCCAAGTCGCATGCATCTGAGCCAGACGACGTGACGATTACTATAAAGAACGCGTACGTGCTCGCTTGATGAATTTAATATCGATCGAGCTCATCGTCAGTGTCCATCTTTTATGGGATCGACGTTAAAAGAGCTCCAGCTTCCATGCCGAGAGCCCCCACGTACCCTCCAGAATTGATCGATCGACAGAAGCCCGGATGTCCCTCCCCTTGCCTGTAATGCTTCCCACGTCTTACTAAGTTATGTATTTAATGAAGAGTGTATGCATGTACATTATAAAAGACAATGAAAATGAAAGAGAGTCGGTAACACGTGGCGAAATTCCCAGTGCGCTACGGTGACATCTTCGAGATGTGTAATTCGGGCGGCCAAAACGAAGACCTTATAGGTTAAAATAAAAAAATTAGACTTCGAAGTGAGAAAGCAAGAAATCGGACTAGGATGACGAAGTGATATTCGACTTTGCTACGGAACGAGGTGATACTTGACCGGGTAACAAAAGTTAATAATGGAGTGACGCGAGATTCAAGGACACAGAGTGAATAAAGATAATGCACAATGCGTTCGTTTCCTAAAAAATGAATGATTATTTTTCTTAAAAATAATTACTTATATCGCTTGAGATAATTAGATCATGGAAAATATATTCATCATCAATAGAAATTTATATCCAAACACTTTCGTGGATGATGAAAATGTTTATTAGTAATTCATTTTTGTAAACAATACAGGTGATCATAATTAAATTTCCATAAAGAAACTGAGCCCAAATCACTCCCAGCTAGACTGAGGAGTGTGTATTGAGGACGCAAGATATAATTACGTACTCATACACTCATGAGAGTTATTTTAACACTTGACAGCTTGTCAATAACAAATAAGTTATGCTACTTGGTACAATCGCGAGTCGTTCCTATCGATAAACATGTATGTATATAAACAAAGAACAACAGAGTAAGTTCTCCTTGTTTCGAAAGAGAATTTGATCTCTTCTTCTGGTATTCTAACTTAAGCATCGGAGGGTTTTCTTTAAGGATTTCCTCAACAACCTTATGTCCAGTGTTAACCCTTAGGAAGACAACGTGTTATTATATATTTCTATAAATTGTTTGTAGCTAAGAATTCTTATTCTCGATTTATCATTAACACAAATAATAAGAATGTTTTTTGGTCGCACAAATAATTAGACTTTAATTGCAGTAAATGGTGCAAGAATGATCTCTACACAGGGATATACACATACGGTTTGGCTCTCTCTTCACGCAAGCTTGAAGTTATGCCACACGTGCGCAAGCTTACCCTTGAGGCCGCACCCTATAGCTGGAAAATCAAATATAATACTTTCCAAATTATTAATATTGAGATTAGAAAAAAAAAAAAAAAAAGAAGAAGTACAGAACGTTCCACTCTGCCATACTCGCACTGTCACATGATCACACCCAAATAATTCCAATTTGTCATTTTGTGGGATGTGCTCTCTACTCACTCATCATGTGCAATTTTGCTGAACAGCTTGTCTTAGGCTCTAAATTAATGTCGTACCTTCTTTTATAATACTTCCCTATAGTCCCTTTTAGACTTGTTTTATTTGGAATGCATTGAGGAGCTTTGATTATTGCATCTAAGATATCCTTATGGTGATGTCATAGTCCCTATGGTCCCCTGTCTAATAAATGTCAGCCCACCGCTTCCAATTCATGTCTAGCTAAGTGAAAATTATAAAAGAAGGCACTCGAACGCCTATCCCTCGTTCAAATGCCAAGTGAAAATTATAGATCCATTGCCAATCATACGTAAAAGTAAGGGGTGGTTAAACATTTATATATACTTTAGTATTGCAAGATCTGACCGCATTAGGTTACTTCGATTACTTATAGTAAGACTTCTAATTAGGGATCAATTGAAAGATTGTTTTTTTCTTTTCTGTTGTTTACTTTCGATGGCTCAGTATTCATTTCAGTTGCGTTTTGTAGAAGTAAAGGCTCGACTGGCGCGTGATTGATGGCAGACCCTATCTTGTCCAGGCAAGGCGATACAAGCATCTAATCATTGGGCAATTAACAAATGCAAAGTAAAACACAATTTGGGGGAGACCAAGAAAATTCTCACTGTGTTAAGACAGACATTGCCGCTCATTAATTGTCGATAACCTCGCATGGAGTTCCCGACGGGAGACAGCTGAAATCAAGGGTCGAATTTATATAGATCAGGTCAAAGAATTACAGCGATGGCGGAACTGATCTTGCAATGAATCCTTTCTCCTGTGTATCCATACTTTAGATACACATCTTTTCATGGGAGACAAAATACGTGTCTACACGGCGACCAGGGCATCTTTTCTAATAGAGAGAAAACATTATTCATCTTTGACATACATTATGTGGGTCTACGCACACAACTTAATCTTGATTATGTTAATTAATTAATATCAATCATATCGATATAACTCGCTTTAAAATTTTTCGAGCTCGTCACAAACTGATGCATCTAACTAGAGGATGCAGCTTCCCATATCTTTACAAAGGGTTGTTTAATTAAAACAAGAGGCTTGAAACCTTTATTACATCTCAAGAAGCATAAGTTGTTGGAACTTTGCTCGGACTTAAAACTTCTTGGAACCGTCTCATCACATATCAACAAATTCCCATTTGAACGTTGATGCCTTCTACACGCATCATACCCACCCAGCGTAATATATAGGAAACGAATTCCAAATATCATCCAACCACAATATTGACGACAGAAAACAAAAACCCATCTCAATGCAAATTGATAAATGAACAATGCCTCAGTGTACTTTTGAAGTACGGACATGTTGGCAAATATACATGCATGTATACACACTATGGGTATTATGTGAACATTACCTGTTGCAGCTAGTTAAATAGTGTACAATTTTTCGGTTGGTTCATTTAGTTTTGCATCCTTTGGGAATGTATTCCGGATAATGGGGGATTGGACATGTGATTAAGCATGTGAATCAATAAATGAACCCCACACCTGCCCAGTTGTCCTTCTCCAGGCAAAACCGAGTTAAAAGGCTGTCTAGGGCCAATATTTTCCTCCTTTTCTCTATCTTATCTTTTCAGTGACAACCACAATCATAAATCTCATCTGTACGGGTGCTTCTCCCTTTTGAATGGACTGACCAACAAACATTTTTGCACTATTGTATTGTCAAATCAATCGTCCAAGATTGAAACCCTGGAACGTCATCAGTGACTGTCCCTGTCCAGTTTTGTCCTCAGAAAACTTGTCTGGCTGTGAGAATGATCAATCGACGGTGCTTATCTCGAAAACTGAAAGAAGAAATTCTTACAAGGCAAAGTTGCTGAACTTAGGCATGAGAATGTCATTCCTTGTGGATCTATTTGATTTTGGCGTTCACGATCCATCTCCAACGAGAATGGAGACATGTAAAAATTAACCTAGCATGACAAAATAAATGAATTGAAAATTGAAGGTAGAGTATATTTTATATGATAGCAGGAATCTGTCCTTATTTGCGTTAGTTGCATCCAAGTAAACGTGATGGGTGAAGTAAGACCCCTGTAGCTATACTTGGGTAAGCCTTTGGTGAGTATGTGAGGATGGATTCGAACTTGACATCCGAAGGAGGGATTGAAGCGGCACTATCAATCAAATACATATCGTGTGGTAAAGTGGCGGAGGTGATTCGAGCCTCTTAGTTTAGACAAGGAGAACTAGCTGACTAAGCAAACCCCACATAAATTTTTCGAACATGTTGAAATAGAGATCATAGGGGAGGTTCAAACATTATATTGAATTAAAATCCATATAGTTGGAAGTTGATTTTAATGTGGAAATCACAAAGCTTTTACAATATATATGTATATAAATATATATTTCAGTTTCATACTGGTCTAGTAGGATTCATGTATTAAAATAAATCTTCAATAACTATAAATCAATTGATATAACTACCCTTCATGCGTCGTGTGTGCAAGAAAATCAACTAAAGGAGGTTTTGCGAGTTTCGAAATCATGTTTTCATGCTTCTTATGGGGATTATACAGAGTCCATATATAGTACATTGCACGATAAGAATGTCTTTGGCCGTTTTATATAACAAATCGCAAGTTCGGAATGTCTTCGGACACCCCACTCGAAGGAAGCATTCCCTTCTAATCAAAGACTGCTTTTCGTGCGAGTTTGCGAACCTCATTTCTTAATCGATTCGTGAATTAATATACGAATGGGGCAACACTCCCGAGGAAGGAGCTTGCTTGTTTTCGGCATCCAAAGCTCGAAACACCATGCTTTGTTTAACCCTTTGTCCCTCTTTGAAGTTTGCAATCATTCCCGCGACATAAAATTTTCTATGCATCGATTTGTTCCTTCCATCCATCCATCGTATTTTCATTCGTTTTGGCGATTGCTGAGTTTGGAGTTTGGAATGTCTAGCTTCTTATGACGTTGACCCAGCTTCTACAATATAGGACTTGCGGAGAAGTTACGTCGTTCTCAATGAAGTCTGTTCAATTGATTGCACTGAGTGAAGAACAGAGGCTGGACATCACATTTATTAACAGGGTCAACGTCTCGCTGCTGACAATTGTTTATTGATTAGGTTTGGGTCTGATTAGAAAACTCAGGCAGATAAAGACTAAAAAAGAGCTTCTATTTTCTTTTAATGCTGAAGCAGACAAGAAAGCTGTTTTTTTAACTGACGTAGACCCAGAATTTGTTTGTTACGTGATATTCGGTCTCCACCCAAGTCTCTCTCTCTCTCTCCCCCCATTTTCAACTGTTGCATAGCCATATTTGAAGTAGAACATGAAGGTTTTTAAGTATCCTTCATCCAAGCGTGTCCTTTGCACATTCCTAATTCAATGTATGGAGAAAAAGAGACACAAAGCAAATCAAACACGACTAGTCTTCTCATATTAGCATGACGAAGTACCTTGAAGATACAACATAATAGTTGGAAACGCACATAAGTAGAAAGGTTACAAACTTTAGATCATTTGACACAACATTCTGTCAAGGATCAAACAAAGCACAGATATTCAGTCCTAAGTGCTCACTGCTGCTAGTAAAGCTGCACTATTTCTGAGTAACATCTGCAAATTATAGCTTATCCTTCTTCTTCCTTTTTCTTGAAGAGAACTGGAGAGGAGAACTATTACTATGATTATTATCATTATTACTTTTATTATTACTTCTTTCTATTCTTGACTACATGTGTTACTTAGCCTCAAAGTCCATCAACATCACTCGGAGCTTGAGCTTCTGTCTCTCTGAGAGGATAGGATGGCATCAATGGCTTCCTTCACTTGGGAAATATCGGGAGCCTTCCCACCTTGCGCGGGCCAAAATTCATCTGTCGCCAACACCTGCACATAGAGAGAACATCCATACAAAATTTAGGTTTTCTACGACAATTTCTTTCTGAAGGTTGTAAACTATACAGATTGTGGTGCTGAAAATTCACCTTGACTTGCAATTGGAGAAACTTGACATAACCGATAGCTTTTTCTAACATGGTTACCAGGTCAACCTGCACATGTTCACGTTCTACAGAATGAATAAGAAATGCCAATTTTTCATTCCAATAGAAAAAAGATAAGGAGAAAAAACGGAGAAAGAAGGCCCACCTTATTACCATTTGGAACCAAATCCTGCAGTATCTTGAGTCGTTCACTGATCCTTTCTCGCCGATTCTGAGTGCAAAACACAACTCTTAATATCATTTAACCCTTCTCTCAGAATTTCCAGATAACAGAAAAACATATAAATATTAACGAAATTCTTATGTGAGATGGAAGCACATCAATCAACCTTTGCGGCAACACTCTGCGGATCTTTTGGTGATGAAGGTGACTTGGATTTCGATGAGCTCTTGGAGGCACTCGTGCATTGCTTCTTTGAAGTTTGCGCGTTCTCTCCCTGTAAGAAAATCCTTCAGTCATGTCATGACCTCAATCGCACAGAACGACACATATACGTACTAGAGACTCCATGGTCACTGAATGATGGTGAGATATTCGTCTTATCATACAATGATGATGGACGCGATTCATATGGATTAACAATAACTAGACAAGAATGTTAGTCTTGTCAACAAGGCAATAGCTTAACCAACGACAATTAACAAAATGCCTGTAATTCAAGGAAGAGAGCTGATTGGAGGACATCCATCAAATTAAGATAACAGCGTTCATCTATACCGTGCAATCACGCTTGTGAAACCCTGCTTCTTGTGCTCCAGATTCCTGGACGCTATCTGCAACAGCCGTTGCTTCTGAGTACAGCCAATTACTCGAACTGTTTCCGTGCTTCAGAACTGCATTATGAACCGCATAAGTGCTAGTGGACTGATAGCAATTCACATCCTCGACGATCCGTGGGTGGTCTGAGCTGCTCTTTGGATCAATCTGCCTCAAGTTGTGATAGTTGTAATTGCTCATGATACCATCATCTTTCCACCCAAAGCAGTCACTGTTCTTTAGGTCAACCGTTTGGCTCTGTTGGAAGCTGAGTAAAGACCCACTGGCTTGCCTGAAATTTTCATACCCACCATGGCTCTTGAAATTTATGAGAGGTTGATGATGAACACCTTCAGGTCTATTGTTCATTGCTCGAAACTTGAGGGCATCCGTTGATGGATCACAAACACTGGGAGGGAAGTTCTTGGACATCAGAGCGGTGGTCTTCTCCAGGTTGTCTTCTTCCTCAAACCCTAGCTTTTGGTACTCATCATATCCATAAGAGCCCTGTGAGGAGAGATCTGAGAGTTGTGGAGGAGTCCCTTTGTTGTTGTTGCCGTCCTTGCTGTACGAGTTCGGAGGTTGAAGCAATCCGAGGCGTGAGTCGATGAGGTCCATCGGAGTGGAATCTCAAGTATGTTCTCGGGTTGGTGGGGGCTAGGGCTAGGGTTAGGGCTCGAGTGTTCAAGAGGAAGAGAGAGTATGCATGAGGCGGCTAATGGAAGGTAGAGGGTATATATGTAGGTTCCAGAGCAATTATGTCCAAGTGTCATTAAGCTTTAACAGCGAAATACTTCTAAGAGAGAGATCCCTAGGATGGATTAGCCGCAATAGTTGAATCTGAGTTTTTTTTTTTTTTTTGGTCTACTAATTTGAAGTTTTCAACAAGTAGGATGCCAAATGAGTGTAGAATCTCATGCGAGTAAAAAAGATCTTTCACATAATACTTATATCATATGGTTTAATCAAATGACGATGACTTCGCATGCATAATTTGACATGATAAATTTTTGTTTAGAATGGATAACCATATTTTTAAAAGGGTAGATTCTCTAACACGAGCACATGCAGTAACAAATGATACGTCATTCGGGGCTAAGATAATGACATGTAGTTTTTACTTGAGAATTATTTTTTTTTTCTCATGACAACTTGTTAGTTAGGTCCCCGTCTTTTGTTCCATGTATGGAACTCAATCTCTACACGGGACTTAGTTTCACATCAAATCGGATGCTCCAAATAGCTCCCTAAATAAATGCGAGACAGGAGGGTTAAAAAAACGAGAGGAGGAATTAAATGGAGAATTGCTAGAGGAATTGTTAATCTTTCTGTATCGGGATTGTTAGCTGGCAGGGGGATCGATAGAAGGAGAAGACGATAGAAAAATAGAGAGCACAAGAGCAAGAGCATCGCCGGATCTATCGCGAACCCACGTCTCAGATTCCCATGCATACCTTCGGGGGGGCTTTGACTTTTCCCGGCACGAATTTCTTTTGGGAATCATTAGAACATCAATTCTAATTTCGAGGAGGCTCCTTCCTGCTTGCTTCCCCCGCTCCTTCCGCAGCACGTGGCCTCTTTAACCTTCTGTATTCCATGCAGTGTTATTCTATTCTCAGGTTCGAGGGTGTGAGCTTGCCCATGAACCCCAGCCCTCGATCACATTCCACGAATTATATATAACCATGTCTATTATACTATACATCTCTCGCTTAGAGACCTACTAAGGCGCGATGCGCTTGTGCTTCGTCCGCCAGTCAGCTTTTGCCACCGTTTGGCACCATTCATTTGCCAAAGTCTCTCGTTCGAGTAGTCGCCATGTGGGACTGGAGCTGTAGCGAGGGGGAGAGAGAGATGGGAAAGTCACTTGAATATATTGACGTGATTAGTTGATTGATGTGTTATTCTAAGCATCGATGCATGAAAGTTTTTCCATGTGGATCTAATTTTGTGGATGTGAGAGAGACGGAAAGTTACGATTTACGGACCCTACCGGTGGGTAGCGTGGTTGGTTAAGATCAACTCCTTTTAGGGCATGGAGGTCAAGAGTTAGAAATTCCATGTTACTAGTGTTTGAAGTGGGAGCCCATGGTGGGGGTCCTGTGCTAGTCTTCCCTGAAGTATAGTTCATGACTACTCAGGCGTAAGCCCTCCGGAGGAAAGCGGGATCCTCGATCATCGAAAAAAAAAAAAGTTACAGTTTACGTGGGAAACTAAAGAACATCGGCAAAAAATTCCACCACCCACAAGGGGCGAGACACTATGGCGAGAGCTGGGACGTCGACCTTGCCTAATCTGATCAAAGCTTATGCAAGTTGCCATCCTTTTCCTGTTAACCGTACAATAAAGTCTCGTATTTTCACTTTAAATCTCGTTGCCATCCTTTTCCTGTTAACCGTACAATAAAGTCTCGTATTTTCACTTTAAATCCCATTGCCATCTTCTCTTATATGCTTATTCACGGTACATATTACACGCATTGGACATATAGGCCCGAGTCCTAAAACATGTCATTTTAAGTCAGTTGGGATATATTTAGTTCGTATTTGTTGAACTGATCCATTCTTTCGAAAGGAACGAACATTACCTAAAGAAAATGAACATTTTGCATTCAATCACGACACAGGTTTATCGGCATAGCAAATAAACAGGATGAAACATTATGCCTAAGATTGAAATGAGCGCAAGGTCCATGGCCATATTCTCTTTCCTCTCACATGTTCCTTTTTCTTTAAAGTCGATGATGGTAAGTTAATTATAAGCATTTTGCAGGATAGGAAGTCAAAAATGACGGCTTGAAGGAAGTAGCAATGAATTGGTTTGGTTATGGTCAATGATGACAGGGAGTCCCGAGAAATTTATAATGCTAAGTGGGCAATTCCCAATCCTATTGATGTGGGATCCATCTTTCCTAACTACCATTTTTGAAGAACTGGGTAACAATATCTTTGATTGATTATCTGTCCAAAGGCACAATGGAGATCACCTTGCCATGCCTCATATTGCCATTATTACAATTTATGGATAATAAATAAGGCCAACAATCGAAGTCATCCTCCTTGACAAGATGTAAATTTTATAGATTTAAATAAACAAAGTTAATCTTGCCAACAGTCCACACAGCACACCTAGGAAATTGCAATTTGTGGTAACAGATTAAAGTTCTCCAGGGCCATAAAATGGTTGATTAGCTGGCACCATGCAAGAAACTGCCTTTAGCAAACAGTTTAGACTGACATGTAAATTTTCCAGGCTACACTGAAAACACTAGCCAAGTCAAAAGAAGTGCAAGGGGAAACCCAGCATTCATGAGATCCAAGACAAAGAAAAGCCAACACCACTAAACTTATGAGCTAACCATGAAATTAGAATACTTGTAGGATAAAAGTAGCAGATGTTGAATGCATAGAAAATAAACTGTTCATAATGACTAATTCCTATTTTTCCCATATTGCGAGTTTCAAACAGATAAACTTTTTAATTATACCAATTTAATCAAAAATAAACTCATGACAGTTCCAGTGAGCAACGGTTATGACAGTGCAATTACCGTCTCTTCCCTGAAATTTCAATATAGTCTTCAATCAATTTTTGTTTTGTTTTGTTTTTTTTTTTGGTAAATATAAGAAATCAATCAATTTTTGTTTGTAATTACTTTTGGTTTGGAAATGACTATCCAATCATCAGAAAAAAGGAACTGGGTGTCCTACGTAATACATTGCCACATTAGTGGGTTTCACGCGATAATTAGTTAAAATGACTATGTTGGAATTTTGTGTAAAGATTTAAGAAAAAATCAGCAAAATTTGAAAGTTGAGGAATCGAACTAGGGGGAAATTGTCTAAAAAGTTATAAATTTAATGTACGGTGGACAATTTCAATCCTAAATTTTTTAATTGTGTGAATTTAGTCTTAAACCTTTGATGATTTGCCACTTTAATCCTAAACCTTTGACGGTTTACCTATTTAATTATATTGGTCAATTTTGATATGAAGTCGTTGATGCAACAGTTTAGTCAAAGCGATTTTTGGCCAAAATTAACCGGAATGACTAAATTGGTAAATTATCAAAATATTTATAATTAAAAAAACCCCAAATTAAAATTTTTATGATTGAATTGATAGAAGTGTAATCGGTTTAAGACTTTTTTTATTTATTTATAATTTTTCTAACGAGTTCGGATCATTCAATGCACTGGTATTATTTGTTTTGGCACCCAATCAGAACGCCACATCATTCAGCAAGAGAAATTCAGTAAGACTTCGTTCTTAAAAAAAAAAAAAAAACCGTCTAAATAGCTCCGATGTCAATTTTCAAAAAGGATGATAATTTGTTTCCCCCTTAATTAATACCTCTTAAGTTGGCAAAAAAATAAATTAATTAATACCTCTTAAGGAACCACAGATTGCTCAGGCCCATCTCACCCCGATGAAATAGCCCACGAGCCAGGCCCGCAATGAAAGTTGTGGTAACTGGTAAGCTGTATAGGCTTGGCCCACTGAGTTCATCCTTAAAGCATCTGCTGCTGAGACTGTTGCTTTTCTGAGTCAAGAACATCAACGTTGTTAAATTCTGGATTCAAGTAATCTACTGGACCAAGATACGATCATGAATTCAAATATCGGATGAGAGTCACCACCAATTGGTTTAGGCAAACGTAGGTTGATTGGACATCAAAGAAAGTCAACGAAGTAGGTGCAAATGGAAAGGAATTGATTAATAAATGATCTTACGTCTAGGGATTGAATTATACATTGGATGAATTGTCATACCATGACATCCCTTCAGCATCGCAGCCCCTCTATTTTTTGGTTGGGTAGTAAAGCATATTCGCTAATTAATTTCCTAAGCATGCGCGGTAATATTTTTTTCAATGAAAACTTGAAATCTAATCCATATGGTTATTGAGGTCGGTTCTACAATATTAGTTTGTGTTGTCTGGAAAAATCAATTCTATTGGTTGCTTGCTTGTACCAAACAACATCTTCCTGAATCCCGATTGTAGAAATGCTTTCTATTGGTGAATTATAAAATTTGGTCATTTGTGTGTATGGATGATGTCCATATTTTATCACCCATCAATTAGATGATCAATTCGGTCAGAAAGCACGTTCAAATATTGATTTAATACATTAACAAACAACAGGTATTTGACCGAGCTTTTGAAATGGATTTGGTACAGTTTTGAATGTGTTTTAATACATTTTTTTTTTCTTTTGTTGACCGAGGAACTGCTAGAGCCTCCTTATGGGGTCACACCGCCCTCCGATGCTCGGTGGCACCGTCGGACGACGTCGCAAGCCACTATTTAGACGTAGATCTCAGGGAGAGTGGTCCAACAACCCACCGCTAAAGCCCCACCTCAATCGTGTTGACAATTAGGGGATTCGAACTCTTGAGGGCGGGTGATACGGTAAATGTATAGTTATGTAATAAATATGGGTAGATGGTAGTTGGAGAGATGCAATCTTTATCGTTAGATCGAGGAATTTGTCCTATATTCGTATATATAGAGGTCTCCTCCTCATCATTATATTAAAATACAAATTTAAAGCTTTTCTTTCTAGAGTTTCTCTCTCACCCATGACAGACCCCGTGACACATGCCTAGTGTTGCTTTTGATTGACCTCGTGCCTCCCGTTAGAGAAGTTAGATTAACTATAACTCCACTTGTGCCTTGTATTAGAAAAGTTAGATTAACTATAACTTCACTGGATTTTTGAGTTGGTCGATAGAAAGTCACCCTTTGGAATGGGCTTATAATTATTAACTTCGATTGTGCCTTTGGAAATATTTGTAATGTTTACTATCCCCATTGCTTGTTGGCCGACTAAGTATTTACATGAATTGCTACTGCATGTATTTAATCAAAAGATAAAAAGAATGAATTAGCAATGCGTCCTAGAACGTCGCGATTTAATCGATCGTTGTGGAATGTTCACATGCTCGAGGTTTGAGACGTGACATTTATAGTAGGTTGATGACTCAGTTTCTAGCTGTCCTCGATATTTGCTCTGAAACACGGGCCTGCATGCACTTCAATCGAGTGACGCATTCCATCTGGCATATGTGTACAGCCATACTATCAAAGGGGCTCCAACCTCAAAATCATAATTTCGCAAGACGCAGCTCTTTTACTTCATTTCGAACCTCTTCATAC
The DNA here is from genome assembly GCA_017140615.1 of Eucalyptus cladocalyx. NCBI lineage: Eukaryota > Viridiplantae > Streptophyta > Magnoliopsida > Myrtales > Myrtaceae > Eucalyptus > Eucalyptus cladocalyx. The sequence continues at coordinate 38,970,083 of CM029521.1, forward strand.
TCCCAAGATGAACCATCGAGCTAATGATGGCTTTTATATCTGGGCCGTATGCGTTTTAGTCTCACCAATTATTTAGACTTAATGCTTAAAGTTATCCATAAGCCATGATGGCTTTCAGACACAATACAGAGTGGCCTTTGCTTACTTAAGGGGCTCTTTTCATCAACTACTCTTGAGCAACGAGCGAGCTTAGTTCACTTGGTAATAGCAAGAGAAATTGCTCCAGTGAAATCCTAGGAAGCTCATTCCGGAAATTCCACAAAAAGTGCACATACTTGAAACAAGAAACTTAGCAGTGTAAACATCACCACATTGGTAAAAAGCCCTGTGAATCCAAAAATTACACAACAATATGATAAGTTGTGCAGTTGGTATTCTGTAATAGTATCCCCGCATTTGGTGCACATAAAAAACTTAGTTTGCCCTTCATCTGCCAATCTAATCTGCAACAGGTCAAATGTCAAGAGGGAATGAATGAAGGGAAAAGGGAAGACGGGAGATACCCGTCTTAGGGAAGATTAATGCGAGAGAAAATAGTAGAACGTCAAACTTGTACATTGCCTGTTTCCCAGTATACTCAAATTCATCGTTGCCACATTTTTCACACTGTCGAGTTTTCTGAGAGACAAGACCGATATAAGAGAACATCGCAATTTGTTCACAAAGGAAAACATCATGCCAAGATACTAATACAGCAGAATCTAGCCACTACCGTAGCTAATTGCAGCTTCCCCTCATGGAAGGTAGATATGCTGGCTCCTCCTCATGTCCTGCGATACAGTAGATGGCCATAAGAAGCGCACTTGTCAAATGTGTGAAATTTGATCTAAAGATTAAGGAAAATCAAGAAGGACAATAGCTCTTTCCGAACTTAAGTACTACTCTAGGTGTTGCCTCAAAAAAATAAAATAAAGGGCCGAGATTCCATGTGCTGATGAATAATGGTTTAAGATAATGGCAAGGTTTTTTTTTTTTTTTTCGATAGAATCCTCTTTAACAGGAGAAAAATACAAGCCTAGCCATCCCATTAAAACTCTCCACAATGTCGCAAATTCTACATGATGTGGGCACAATTTGATTCAACGATGTTAGAGAAGCCATTGAGAGCTCTACGCGTCCATGTCACAGCAGAACCACACATCTCAGTAACTTTTGTTCTCAACGTCAGGGGTCACTTATTGGAAGCAACAAAAAGTACTCGCAAAAAATTAAGCTTCACTAACAACAGATATCCTCATACCAGGTTGTGGCCAATGAAATGTAAGCCTTCCAAAAGTGAGAAAACTTGACGCATTTTTACCATCGTGGGCAGAAGTTCACAATTTTGCCAAGTGATGCTCTTTCTAAGCCTCAGATGTTCTTTAGTACTGAAGAGTTACGGTAGCCATTCAAATCTCTAGCATTTTCTATAATTGGTGGTCACTATAGAAGGATTACCTAGGAAGTAGAACATGATGAAACATAAGTATATCCTCTCTATTGTTGAACTAGTAGAAAAGTATTACATGTATGCACTCAACTCATAATTATAAGATCCAACAGAGTGCATGCATCAATCAGCCAGCCAGTTCAAGGCATACCCGAGCGGTAAATCTGTACTTAATTTATTTTCCAGGAAAATCTGAGAGCAAAGTCACCAATAAGGCACATAATTGAGAAAAGTAGAAATTGACTCGAAGAGCAAAATGGTCAGGTCTATTAAACAGCTAACCGGCAGCTAATATCTGAAAAATGACTGAATCACCGCACCACTCCAAACAAGAAGACAGCAGACATCGTTAGAGAATGAGACGACCGTGCTAAGATATGCATTTCATATTAGTGGTTTGACTTGAAATGGCTATTTTTCCCCCAACTAGTGGTCTCAGGTGTAACCAGTAAAAAAAAAAAAAAACCACTGAGGAATGATTTTGGCCAGCACAATAGTCTATCCGAGTTCATATTAGCCAGTATATAGGTAGGATGGCTGATCTCACCTTTCACTGCCATAAAAAGAGTTCCTCTCCAGCCTTTTCCTATTTTCTCCTCTATTATCGAATTCTTAGGGTGCCTCTCAATGGATCATCATCCTCATCATCCAAAATCAAGGCCTAAGATACTTTTAACCAATACAAACTCACAAGGGGACAGGTCCTGAGGTATGCATAAGGCTCAAAAAGGAAAATATGCAGATGGAAACATGAAAAATTTCTGATATCACAGGCAAATAAATTATTTCTTTTCAATGCATCGGGTGAAAAAGCATTGAAACTTTGCAATATAAAAGAACAATGGTGGACGCTGCCACTACAAAGAGAGCAGAACACAGAAATGGAAGGACACGACAGCCTACCCCGAGAAGCAACACTTGACAATCTTGAGACTAAGTATAGCATTTGATCTCATGTCATCTTCAAGACCAAGAAAAAAGAGACTCCAACAGAGGAGCCATCTCTATAATTATCAATCAAGTAGATTGAGCGATTGAAAATGGAGATCCCAACCTCTTTCGTAAAGCCCCAGTCTAGGCCGCGTCCCATGAGTTAGCCTGCAGAGGACAGAACTTCTTAATCAGATTTTTTTTCCTCCTTTTTTTTTCCCTTGTACTGTGACGAGAGTATACAAAGTCGTACAAGGGTGTAACCTGCAAAGAAGCATTCTATAAAAATCAACGAGTCTCTAAACTACTCTTATCTCACCGTAGTTTCGACTTCGAATCTGCGAGCTAGGCGTGGCGACGGCAAAGACTGGCTGCGCATCGGGGCGGTAGAGCTGCAAAAGAACGAGAGAGGCGGGGCTGGGTTGCTGCGAAGAGAGAGAGAAAGACAGAGAGACAGAGCTGGAGTGCACGTGCGCCAGCGCGGGCGGGAGTTAGAGGCGGAAAGAGAGGTCCGATGACGGTAGCCACGGCTGCTGCGGCTCGAGAGCGCGACTACGCGGCCCGAGCGAGAGTAGACTCACAGCGAGAGGTTGAGGCTAGATTGAAGGTTCCTTCATGTTATCACCTAAAAATAAATAGGTTAACAACACAAAAAAATCTAAATCAATGTACAAATTTACCTTAAATTAAGTCATAAATTGACACATTTTTAGCAAATTTACCTTATTAGTTTTTGTTAATTTTATCATCAAATTGCTATATGAAATTTAGATTTTACCTGATTTCTCGTGGTATTAACCTAATTTAACTTAAAATAACATAAAATAAATTTGTTACAAGTTTATCAATTTCGGCTTTTTAATGATCAAATTATAGATATACTAATTTAAATTTTTTTATGGTTTCAAAACTATTTTTGATAAATTTATTATAAGTGTATCAATTTAGAGTTTTTCGTGTTATTAAGCCAATTCAACTAAAAAAATAGTATTGACCCAAAATGAATACACACAGTCCATAATTATTGAGTATATTATTTTTTTAAAATTGTTTTATCTAGTTTTATTATTAGATACATTTTGAATCTTCATACATACATATGTTATCGAAATCCAAATTTACCTATTTTAGACTTTTATATCAATATGTAAAATTATAGATTTATCATGTCATTATACTTATTTTAGATTTTAGGCCATTTCTTTAAATATTTAAGTTCCATGTAATATGTACATCTTAAAAGTAAATAGATATTGCCTATGATTATCCAGTACATTATTTTGTCAAGATTGTTTTATTTAAGTTCTCAAATTATCAAAAGAATCACATAAACATTGTTGGAAGTTAAGTTGTTTATTGTATATGATATATAGCTTGAATAAAGTTATAGATCATATATTACATATCATATATAGAGCAATTATTTTTAATTCAAAACGCTACTGTCAAAATCCACTTTACATTGTATAAACACAACCGGCTTTGCCATCAAAATCCAATTAAACTTACAAATTACTATGTCCCATGTAAAAATGAGAGTACGATAAAATTTAAGATTGAGATGAAATGCTTTCGGCTTTACTCTATCTATAACAGATATATATATATATATATACCTTTTGAGGCATTTCATACTGACAAGTGGGGCTAAATATAACACGTATCGTTTATTGAGTAAACTTGAGTAAAAATGATGCGTTGCCATGAGAGTGCATAATTTTTTTGACAATCAAGGTCATGGGTCCATCTCAAGTTACGCAAAGATGTGCTCGTTATTGCAATTATTAAATGAATGTCCGTCTGTTTCCTCGTTCGGGAGACAGATTCTTGATCTCCTCGATCAAATGGTCCCCCTAAAATTGCCAGTAATGGCTCTCTCTTCTTGTAGAGATACGCAAGTAATGAGCTTCAACTCAACCTTCGGTACTGGATTCAAAAGCAATCACGCGAATGGGAAAGCAGTATGGTTTCAGCAGCAGGGTGCGGAGGCCTGCATGCTCAGCCCCCATGGATTATGCGCCGGAAAGCCCACAAAAGCGACGGTATGGGAAAATATGCTGATGAGACCAGAAAAAAGTTCCAAGTTTCCAGCAGCATGGCGTGGGTGTGGACTGTGAAGGCTTACATGCTTCGGCGAGATGGCGGCCAGCAATAACAGTTCGCAAATAAGCGCAGGGCTGAAATTGCGTACTTGTAGCTTCAAAAGCAGAGGTTATGGATGAAAGGTCCTGTATGTTTTCTAAAAAGATATATACTAAAAGTACATTTTCGGCCCAGTGGAAAAAAAAAAAGTACTATCTTTTTATCATTGTTATATACTTTTTCGCACACAGAACACAGTCGGGTGGGCGTGCCGGAGTGGTTATCGGGCATGACTAGAAATCATGTGGGCTCTGCCCGCGCAGGTTCGAATCCTGCCGCTCACGTCTTTTCAATCTTTTTGTTTTTTTTTTTTAAATAATAATTATTATCTAATAAAATAAAATAAAATAAAAGTTAAAATGACAAAAAAAGAGGGCATTGAAGGTATCGCTAGAAGGAGGGCTTGAACCTCCGACCTTGTGGTTAACAGCCACACGCTCTAACCAACTGAGCTATTCCAGCTTGATGTTCATGTTCTGTAATTTTATTTTATTTATCGAAAATTAAGCAATCAAAAGATGGCCAGGATCGAATGATTGAATTAGTGCAAAGCTTCCTCTTTCACGTGCACAGCTTGGTATTCTTATCGATGTCCTTTGCTTTCCATGTAGTCATCTTAACCCCTCGAGGAACGACGAGATGAGATATGAAGCTCGTGCTAGACCTCGTAGGTGCCACCTTAACCCCTCGATGGTGGCGGCAACAAAGCAGAGGGGATAAGGCGAAACGCGTGACGGAGAGGCACAGTGCGCAGAGAGAGAGAGAGAGAGGACGTAATGACGAGATGGGTCGGAGAGAGGCGGAACGACCATGGCCGAAGTAAGCGAGGTGGCTCGAGTTGGCAGAGGTGGCGGCAATAGCAGGGGAAGGTGGTATGCGGATGGTATGGGACAAAGGGAAAGTAATTCAGGTCAATTTAGCGGGACTGAAATGTAACTTGCAAACTTTGAGGACAAATAATTTTGTGCAACAAAATTACATTCTTTATTTAAAAAAAAAAAATTCTAAGTCTAGAAAAAGTTCATGTTCCATTTTCTAGAAAAAAAATAGGAAAATAATAGAAGTCTGTCTAAGATGTTTGTCTGAAAACTTAACACCCCATGCAAACACTTTTTTGGCGTGTCTGATTTTTAAAGATCATAAAACAAATGACATTTGGTACATTAATTTTCAGTTTATAAATGGCATTAATTAGGTAGTGATTGGGTAAAAGAAATTGAATATATACCATAGTAGTTGACAATAACACCAAGATACATCTATTTATAAAAGATTGTGGTCTTCTTTGCTTTCATGTTAGGTCATCATCTACGTCGGAGATGAGATTATCTATACTCTTATCATATCCAACATGGAAATTCATTCATACAGTCAACTCCGGCCTAATAATACATGAATTTATATCACGAATTACCTCACTAAGCCCATGCATCATGTAAGGAGCTAAAATTTGAGCAGCATTTGACCATAACACCCAAATACATTTGTTATATATGATTGCGGTCTTGTCTACTTTTTATATTAGGTCATCATCTATACCAAAGATGAAAATTTTTAAAACTTGTCTCATGTCCAACATGGAAATTTATCCATACAGTCCTACACCAACCTTGGCACTACATGTTAACTTTATATCACAAATTACACCATCAACTTCACCCCTCATTTGAGCGGTACTTGACCGTAACAACAAAATACATTTATTATATATGATTGTGGTCTTGTCTGCTTTTTATATTAGGTCGTCATCTGTGCCAAAGATGATGATTTTTATACTCATATCATTATCATATCCACCACGGAAATTTATAATAAATATATTTTGGTGTTATAGTCAAATGCTGCTCAAATGAGGGGTGAGGTTGATGGATCCAATTCTAAATGAGCTAAAATCTGAGTAGGCACAAATATGATATTATTCACACATGATGTTATGGACTATGGAATGGCATTTTTTGCGCCTAACTAATAGACGAGCCCGTTTCTTGCCCACTAAGCCAATCCCATCAGATTTACTTGCTCACCCCATTTGATCCACATCCTATGGGGTCCTATTTCGCTTGAAACTTAGAAAGTCCCAGCTACCCTTCATTTAGAAATGGGTCCATCTAGCTGGCTGAATTTCTTTTCTTTTTTTAAAAGATAATAAAACCACTTCTTGGCCAATCCAATCACCGAACTGCATCGAAAACCAAGTGCCTAATTTGGCCAAAGGAGACATTTTCTCATTTGCTTTTTGACGAGGCTCGTGTCCCATTTGACATGACAACCTGCTAAAAACAGTCACAAACTGAAGGGCGATCCGTTCCTCGTGCTTTTGTCCAATTCCGATTCTAAAGGCCAGCCCCTAGCTACTTTAGAAACCAACCCCTTTAAGAGTCGGCACCCGTTTTCACATTTTCTTCATTACCATTTCAATTTACTCGCATCTTCTTCAGTTAAAAGAGGTTAAAAACAAGGGTTGAGACAATGGCAGATGATGGCAAGGCCGAGAGGGACCGGATATTCAAGCGGTTCGACGCCAACGGCGATGGCAAAATCTCGTCCGCTGAGCTGGGCGACGCGCTCAAGACCCTAGGTTCTGTCACCGGGGAAGAGGTCAAGCGCATGATGGCCGAGATCGACACCGACGGCGATGGCTTCATTTCCCACCAGGAGTTCACCAACTTCGCACTGGCCAACCCGGGCTTGATGAAGGATGTCGCCAAGATCTTCTAATGGTCTCGCGACATTTGAAATCGACCCATTTTCTATCATAACCACATAATTTGAGGAGGAACTTAAGCATAACCATATCCAAAATTCCATCACGGTTACATTAGCTAAAAGTTCCTCGCTATTGTTGTTAGGTAAACAAACCGAGTAAATGCAATCTATCTCTTGTCCTTCCCTTATGGGTCTGCATTCTTATTTGATTAATCAGCTAGTGTATGCTAATCGATGGCTCTTCTTTATGCTTTGTCTAGAGGGGTGACGCAACTTGTCCTTGAGCAATATGATGTCTTATTCAATTATTAATTTTGATAAACAGGTAAGATGTCCCTGTTTATCTGGGACAGGCGGTTAAACCGTTTAATCATGTTTTTCTCTCTGGGGCTGCTATAAGCTCAAAACTGTCTCTTTCTAGTCCCTACTTTAACGAGAGATTTGGTGGACGAAGATGACATTGGAATGACTCGGCCGCTTGCACAATGAAAAGCTTGCCATCATCAGCTTCTTGTCCAAGAACTTCCCACCTACCCCTTATCTCTGTTTCTTGTATGGGTCCTCCTCGTTCTGATTTCCTATAGCCTGTCTAGTTCACCTAAATCTTAAAGCAATTGCAGCAATCTTGGCTTGCCTAATTTTTGGGTTTTTATGCTGTGCTTGGAGGGATTCTGTATACGTCATCCGTGAACACATCTTTTTCTAGGACTGGAACTGAATATAATATGCATATCCCAGATTGCTGCTTCAAAAACTTGATTCAAATTTGAAGCTTCTTATCTCTATTTGTCAAGATGCAATTTTCATCGAACATTGTAGGTGAAAATTAGTTATCCCTTCCCACCTTAAGTTCACCGGTAAGGATTTACTGTTGGATTAATTTCTCGGCCTGCTAATACAAGTTAAACATATAGAAAAAATCTAGATCAGATTCACACTTTCTCAATACACAATTTTAAGTTATGTACACACACAATCGGACTGACCAGTTCCAAAAATTTTACATATTTCCAGCAATCTTTGCGACCCCGATCTCTCTAGAAACCTTTGTTCAAGCAAAACAAAAGAAATGGTTAAAAAGCTAGCGTTTCAGCACTATATGTCATTGATAGCAGAAGTAATCATCATCCTCAAACTCCGAAACTCCAATCATCGCTAGAGCCAAGTGTTTGTTCATCTCGCTCTTGGTCTGATGCAGTTGTGTGAAATAATCCACTACAAATCCGTTTCCTGGGAAGCTGGACTTACCAGCCTTACCAGCCAAAATAGGTTCGTCATCGCCTCTTAGAATAGCAGTGACCACATCAATGCCCGGTCTCTGGGATTCTTCGTTAATTATGCACACCGCAGCTGCCTGAATCATTCGGGCAATTCGCTTGAGGCTTTTCAAAGTGCGCGTCAGCCTTGGATCAACCAACTCTTCTATTGCTCCTATCCCTTTATTTAGGAGAGGCTTTGCCTGCAAAAAATATGTTAATTAGCAACTAGGCAAAGATCAGAGTAGAATACAAATGTTAGGTTTCAGGTTTTACTGATCACTTGTCAATGATGATTCTGCTTATAAGCATTTCTACTTTCTTTTTTCCATTTTCTTTATGGAAGAAACAGAAATATGCACATCCCTGAAAGTAACCTACCACTAAAAATTTCTTAGTGTTGCATCATTTCAGAACATCTAGCAAAATGAGCATTAACACATGCAATCCAGTGACCTCGTCGATGCAGAGACTTACTGAGTTAAGAACTTCTCTGCTACTTTCCAGAGATTTTCTTATTTAAAGCAAAAATGTTCATAGCATTAAGGAGAACAACCGTGGGGGTTTCTAAGCAAGTTCTGATGAGAAGAGACTTCACTGAGCTAACAGTCTCAATAAATTCCTAGACTCAAAAACCTTCTCAAACAGGTAGCCAGTCTATCCTTTGGAAAACCATCCGAACCAGAACATTGGTCCCATCAAGATATCATGTTAGCTTGAAATGTGGTGATACGAGCATCCATTTGCGTTTCCTCAACGATCCCATAGACATCATTTGACTGGCAATTGATACTCTAAGAAATGTTAGGTATGTGGAGTCCACATGGCGGTGGAAACAAAGCCCAGACTCCAGAGTGGTCCCAGTGAGTGGTAGTTCACCCCAATTAACATAGATTTATAGGACCTTACTTTGTTTCCCACATATCATAAATAGTCACTGGGTGAGGAAAATACATTCGGCCCTCATAATGTTAAAGGAATTAAATAGGCAACGAATTGAGCATTTTAACCTACCCACAGCACCAAGTTCTCCTCTTCAGACGGCCTTCTTGCTTCAATTGGTTTTCGACCAGTTATCAACTCCAACAAGACGACTCCAAAAGCATAGACATCCATCTTGTCCGATACCTTCCCGTGCTGGAAATATTCAGGTGCCAAATAGCTGCGCATTCATGTAAACAGTAAATGCGTGAAGCAATAAGAGACTCAAAACTCAAAAGCAGAACGACCATTGCTTTGTTCTGCTCATGGGAGAAAGCTTTCTTTAGATGATTACCCAAAAGTTCCTTTCACAGTCTTGCACAGGAAAGGTATTGAAGGTGCTGGTGTCCATGTAGCAAGTCCGAAATCACACAGCTGCAGATTCATTCCCAATTCAGAAATACATTACATCACATGCATATCACTTCCTTTTTTTTCTCTTCTCCCAATAATTTATCAAACAGAATAAAATTATGAGGAAGCCTATATCTCACCTTGGGCTTTTTGTTGGCTGAAAGGAGTATATTTGAAGGTTTAATATCTCTATGAACAACACATCTTTCCGTACCGCTATGCAAATATGCTATAGCTTCTGCAATCCCAACCGCAATTTTATACCTCATTGACCATGGAAGTGTTGAACGACCTTTTGGTCCTTTCTTCTTGTCTGCAACGCAAAATTTCAGAAACTACTTCAAATAATACACTTGAATACAGAAAATAAGCTGGCAAAGGTAAGACAAAACATTGTACCGTGCAAATGGCGCTCTAAGTTTCCACCAGAGACATACTTGTACACCAAGAAGAAGCCCTCCTCGGAGTCCATGCAGAACCCAACTAAAGGAGTGATATTAGGGTGGCGAAGGGAGCTTGCAATCATCAGTTCTCTGCAAAATGCCTTGGCACACTCCTTGTCTTCTTTATCCAAACGTTTCACAGCCACAGAAGTTCTTAAAACCCCAATTCTGCCTCTGAAGACGTAGCTCAAAGCTCCTCTTCCCAGAACCCTGCCTACCCCGTTATAAGCAAAATCAGTCATAGTTCCAAACAACATATCAATCTCAGTAAAATAACACAACAAATCAGACCAACACAACAAATTTGGCCCAAAAAACACCCAATTCTAATTCTGAAGAGTATCTACAGACCTTACGAGTCCTCTGCATTACTACGCATCATGACTGACCATGCGTCAAAATATACACATACAATGAATTTAGCTAATCTTTCTCAACCCAATTAAGTACCTTTAGAGAAATTTCGAGTGGCAGAGACAATTTGGCTGTAGCTGAACCTGATCAGTGTATTGGTAAGAGGAGTGATGCTCTTCTCCAATGACTCAATCCGCTTCCACTTCTGCTCCTGCTCATGACTCTCCAAGCCATTATCCAAATTTACCATCAAAACGGTGGCCGTGTCGGAGGAATTCAAGTTCATGGACTCCAGCTCGACCTGAGAGCAGATGCTGAACCTGAAGGACGAGTGCACGGACTGGGGGTCAACGCTGGTCAACCGGGCGCCACACCCTCCTGACTCCGCGAGCAACCAGGCCTTGTTGTGCTCCAAGTTTCGATCTTTATCGTCATTCTCATCGCTGCGGCCACCCTTGGGGAGAAAACAGGACAACCCAAGATCCCAAACCATGCTCCTCAAACTGGGTCTCATTTTCTCGAACCCATCATGCTCGAAGCAGTAATGCCCCAAGGACGAGGAAGCGTTTGGAGCTTGCGAGACACTGCACGTTTCTTGGGAAATCCCCATCCTCACCCTCTTTCTCTCTCTCTCTCTCTCTCTCTCTCTCGCTTTCACCTTGCTTTTGCTTGAAGCGAAAATCTCACTGAGAGAGCACGGAAACCCAGGAGGAGCCTCCTAAAGCAGAGGTGAGAAGGGGTGAGACACGGACAGAGAAAGGTGGAGAGAGAAAAACACCATGTGAAAAAGAAAAACAAAAAGCAGCCCCCGCCCGGACGTTGATGGAGAATTTCTCAGCGAGAGGGAGAGAGAAACAGAGACGGGCAAAAGGTGCGTGAAACTTGCATACACAGAAGGTGGGCGCATCGAACGTGATCTGGGGCCTATAATAGTTAGTTCGGTCACATTTTATAAAGAAAATTAGGTGATGAATCCCGCTTAAATTAAAGTGGAGATACCATAATTGAATTTCAGAAGAGCAGGAGGGAGATGGGTGTTGGTTGCGAGGAAGAAAGAAAGAGAGAGAGAGATTCGGTTTGTCAATGGTGGAGTGGGCATGAAGCCCGCAAAAGGGTAGTTCGAAGCGTTGGATGATGACAAAGTAAAGATAAGCAATGAGGGAAAGAAGACACGAGCGCAAAAGGCAAAATTTAGTGCTTTGTGTACTTGACAATATTTGGATTTGGGTTTAATGAGCGTTTTATAGGATTAAGCTTAGGCCGATAATGTTGGACTCGATCCATTCACACGGCACAATGTGGCAGATAACCAAATATTTTGGATTAGGTATAAATTTTTCGTGATAAACTGACAGGCCTATTTAGGACATGGTAAGAACCGCGTCTCACCCGAGCCGACACGTTTTACCTGTCTAGATATGAATTGACACGTTTAGATTAACGTTTTGATGTGTCGTTTCTTTCAACACGACTTAATTCGCCATATTAAATACTCATATTTAAAAAGCTTTTTCATCCTTAAAAGTTTATAAACATAATGTCAATTTCAATAGGAATGATAAACGATAATATAAATAAAAATTTAAGAATACAAAAGTGATTAAACATGGGACAACTAACTAAATATTTGAGTTTAGATGTAATGTGAAGTGATTTACTCGTGATTTCTAAAACTATGTTAAACATGTTAACACAAGTTATTGTATGAATGTATTAATATAATTGATCATGTATAGAAGTGTTTTACGTGTTTATTGTGTATAGATTTTGTATATTTTGTAAACATGCTAATTTATCACGATGACATGTTTGATAATTGTATTAGTTATGTCATGTTGCGCAATTATCTTTATTAGGAACACCATGTTCGTGTTGAGGCATTTCAACACATTTATTGAATATGCCATCTTCGAATTAACTATATAATTAATGTATTACCATTTCAATTTCAATGCAACACGATTAACATGACATAACATGACATAAATTGCTTGCCCTAAATTGCCATCACGAAAAAAATATATATTATTCCAATAAGCATTGATGTAAAGATGGTAGGCAAATAAAAGATATCGGAGGATAGAATACTTATATAAATAAAATTTCAAACTTGTCATTTTTGTATATTGCATTTTGAGGAAGGATTCTTTTCTCTTTCCCAGTGGATTCGATCATACCATTTATCTCCTTAATGATTTTCTGCATTGGCGATTTACACCTTATCGATTACAATGACAATAGAATAATTTCCCCAGCCCTCTTCGTCTTCTTTTTTCCCCCCTCGGGCGTGACAAGAAAAACGTGGGAACAAGGATAATCAATAATACCCAAATCTTGTTTTGGTTGCTGGTTTATGACTTTGGGGAATGAATTGTTGTTAATGTACAAAATCAGATCACGGTGGAATTTGATTAGTGGTTCGGTGACCCTCCAACTCCTTAATTCCCAACAACCTCTCCTTGACTCTCTTCTCGACGCCCCTCTCCTTAGTTTAACCTGTCGCCTAGCCAATTAGCCAAACCTAAACTTGGCAAAAGGGAAGCCAATTCTATTTTAATTTGAAAAACAAGAAAACGAATGCTGTCCTCTAGTTCAATAGCCACTACAAAATTCAAATTCCATGCACAAAGGTTGCCTTCTTAATACACTCCAAATTTTACCCTCACGAGACAAGATCAAGATCCTCTTGAATTACGGAAACACGTTTCAAGTCCGGGTTTTATCACCTTTTTCTGTCCCGCTTACCTTTTTAAGGATTCGATGAATCTTATGTACCTACCATGCTGAGTGTGTTATAGTTAGATCTCATCTCATGATAGTTTTAGGCATGTTCAGTCCATGTTTTTGAGACGGAACTGCGATATTTGCCAAAAATATCGGCCGAAAAGATTGGTTGGCCCTAGTGCATACCCACGAGGGCCTAAAGTAGCACGCATCTTACACGGGGCATCTCTTCGAGCAGTACATTTGTCGGTACCTAACCGGAACCTGCCCCCAACCGGATGTGAGCGAGACGTGCCTGAATGTGGAGTCGAAGCGCAGTTGATTTTAGTGGGCTCTTTGCGTCGTCATCGTGATTGCATGGCGCGCATTCGATGGCTCAAGAAGGATTTCGCCATTGACATCTCCCTCTAACTCCTTGATCAACGACACCAGAGAACCACAAGTTCAATGACAGAATCTTCCCTGTTGAGGGAGCCACTTCTTTTGGCTGTTCAACCGTCACCTCTGCTCATATTCTGCCCTTGTGTATGGCGAATTCGATTGGGAAGTACGTGGATGACAAAGGGTTAAGGCTGAGATGAACTTCGCTAACCGATCTTGAAGCTCAGTTTTTGTTGGACATAGCACTGCGTAATTAGACGACAAGAAAGAAATTTCCTAATGAAATCCCCTGGTCTTTGTGGGACTAGGAAGATCGGTCTAGATGGGAAGGCAAATTTTGTGTGTTGTGTTCAATAATCACAAAGACCACTTGATCGTGATGTGTGAGAGAAAGAAACATGTGACATTATTGTGTTCTCCACGTGTGTAAGCTGATATTAGAACGAATTTAAAGCATGGATGTGAAACTCAACTTAGGGGATAAATAATAGATATGAAGATTTTTTAGTGCGCTTGATCTCTTAATTGGTAATGTCAATTTGTTTAGGAGTTTCAGTTGGTGGATAGCTCAATAAATGTCAAGGGACTGTCATATGGTCATGTCTAGATCGGATGAGTAGAGGACATGTGGTGTGACATACATCTATTAATGATACGATTTCCTAAAATAGTTTGTAGTTGAAGCTATCCAAAGTATTCATGAACGTAAACGATATGTCCCATCTAATCGAGAGTGTATTGAATGCATTTAGCTCTTTGATTGGAGCTCAGCAACAATGCATCAATCCATCGTCGTCGATCAGCCTAAGTGTAGATATTTTGTCGAGACTCAGAGAAGATTATGGCTCTCGAGTTTTCACGTGCCGAACTAGATATATATCCCCAGGAGGATGTGTCGCATGAACAAAAATCTGAACTCGAAGCCTCGCACTTTTTTAGATGCGATCAAACCACAATTCCTGAATAGACTTATTGTAGAGCTTCGTTTATGCTTATGAACGATCAGCTGCTTACGATGATTGACTGACTTCTCTGGACTTGTTGATTCTGAAAGGTTATAGCAATTTTACGACATCCAGTTTTTGGAGTTAAAAAATTATCACTCAAAGAACGTAAAATTTGGTTTCAAATGAACACTCAAACTCAAGAGTATCAAGTTGCACGATTCAAAGCTCAGTGAAATGATGAATTTGATTCTCAAGCCCAATTCCTTATGTTTAACTTTTGTTTCCGATGATCTCTGTAATGTCGCACGCATGGTCCGAATTGACCAACAGGCCGCCACTATTATCCAGAGATTCCTGCATAAGGTCTGCAGTTTTGGACAAGCAACTTTTGATAAGTAAGAAATTCCATCGCTAACTCTTCAACCATCTATTTTCCAACAAACAAACATTGGCTACTAGCTCCTCAATCCTCATTCATTTATCAATACATACCCAACAGAAAAAAGCTTCACTTTTGACATGAACAGTACAGCAATCAGTCTTTATTCGAGAATACTATAGTTTTCTACCCAACAAGAAAGACCTTTATTTTCCTCAACAGCCGCTCTATCACCTCCGTTTCAGACTACTTGTGGTGACATGTTCATTGACAAAAATAACAGAGACTGAGAGATGAACCTATTTATGCCACAGACTTGAGCAATGTATTCAGAACGACTTCTCGAGTTGGCAAAGCTGGAATGGCACCTCTCTCAGTCACAGTCAGTGCACCACAAGCGTTTGCAAACTTAAGGGCATCTCTTAGCCGGTCCTCCTCCTACAAGATAAAATGGACTTAGAATTTATTGAGGGGGTTACAACAGTGACAGTAAAAGAGGACGCCAGATGTGTGACAGAGACCACAGAGCAGAATTATGTTGGTTATTTGTGGAGGACTGCTTTCCCAATGTGTTCTCTCGGTCTTTATGCCATTTGTAGCGAAAGATCAGTTTCCTGATGTGTTGATTATCTGCTTGGTTCTATTTAAATGCTGCAGTCTTCTCTTTGTATTATCATAGCATAATCCATCCACCGTGAGATTCACAAAAAGAATGCACTGTAGAGACATGTACTAGGGGATAGATAAATAAACTGTAAAGAAAATAAGGGCAAAGTATCGTTATTCAATGTTTGAGCCCAAATGCGAACCATTGCAAGTCAGAGGCATGATGTATGGCAGAAGTCTCAGCACTAAAGCAGAAACATCAAAAGAATGTTACAATATATTTAAACTGCTTGCAAAGGAAGCAACACCAAGGAGGGAGTTTCTCACTTCATACATCTAAAAACATCAAGTAATTCTTATCAAACTCTACCTGGCTATCCAAAAGATTTCAACATGCAGTCTCATCTTTCATTGTTGAATCCATCTAATGTTATACCAAAGTAAATAAGTTTCTCTGACAGGCCTGTGGTTTTTGTAGTGCAATATCTGCTTGTTTTTCAAACAATTGAAACCAAGTGCATATTTGTCATAATTAACTGTACGTTGCCCTGCTTGCCCCTATCTCACATGGAATTTTGCGAAAGTGACAAAAAGAAACCATGTTATATAGGCCGCATGTCCAATAAAAACAATAGTCTGGCATGATAAATAGGTCACTACAACCGTGCTGGTAAGATATACTCCTTTTTGGGGCCAACTTCACAAGGTCTTGAGGTGGATCATTGAGAAACACCACTCTCTGGTTCATAACTGTCAAACTGTCAATCCACAAGCCATGTTTAGAGTGGCCGTTGCTATTTTTTGCACACTATGCCTATGTCATAACTCTAAAATCCCCTAAAAGTGACAGGGCTAACCAAGCTTCCAACTGCTTCGGAGGGGACATGGAAGTGTGAGTCTTCACAAAAAACTAACCTGACGGACCTCAGTGCCTCACATGTATAAAAAGTGCCGTTTCTCGAGTGAGTAGAATTACTGATGGGCAGATAATGTTCTTGGAAACCAAAAGATGTGGTTGAAAAATAAAGCATTACCTGAAGCAAGGAGAGATCAACAGCTAGTTGTGATAATATCCCAGCTACAAAGGCATCACCAGCACCGGTAGTGTCAACAGCGTCCACTTTCAGACCCTCGACTCTCCCGCTAAAATCCTACAAGATGAGCCAAAATAACAGCTTTTGAAAAAATAAGCATCAATAAGCTAGCTATTGATATGTATTAAATGATTTGCAGTTTTCTAGGATATATGGTGCCACGCCCTACCTTGGTGTAGTACCTACAACCATCAGGTCCCTCTGTTACAAGAAGCAATTTGAGATTGGGATGGTAAAGCTTACGAACAACAGCGTCATCATAAGGATCTTCTCCTTTGGTCAGAAAAGAAATCTCTTCTTCACTTATCTGAAATTATGCAGACGAGCATGTTAAGGAGGGTAATTTTTATCTGTGCTTCATACTGTACATCACAACCTTTGGAAATGCCAAAAAGAACTATGGGCTCACAACCGTGATAGACTCGTGGCTGAAGCATTGTTCTTACCTTTATAATATCAGCTATTTCCCAGATACTCAATATTCCTTCCCTGGCACTTTCTGCTGAAGGCCACAAAGGAAGCCTTAAATTGGGGTCATAGGACAGGACAACACCAGCATCCTTGGCAGCTTTAGCTGCAGCAATGTGCGCAGACTTGCAAGGTTCTGTTATAAGACTTATGGAACCATAGTGAAGGATCTTTGCCTGTCATGAAATTAAAAATATTTTGAGACATGTATTAATCACATCTGTGGTCTGTAGCCTCACAGAAATAGAACATATTAATCATATCTAAGTCTGGCAAAGCAAAAGAAAATGAATTTTCGGTGTCTGTGTTTAAGTCTCCGAGTGGAGCCAAAAAAAGTTGAAATTTATTGGAAACTTTAGCATTTCCGGACAAGGACAAGTATGGCTCCTCATGTCTTAATTTTGTGTGGAAATTTTTATATATTTTTCCCTCCAGTTCCCTCCTGAACAAATCATTTTCCACCCAAATAGACCAAGAAAAGCTTGTTGTGATGAGACAAATTAGTTTTAAGTTGGTGTTCTCTTCTGTAACTTCAACGGAAAAGAAGACGTGAAATTCCAGAGGATTATCAGAATGTAGCAACTCCTTGGCAGTTATGCATAAAATCAACAAACAACAGCATCCCAGTAGTTATGCTAACTACTTTACTCATTGAAATTAACCAGTTTGGTGGGTTATTTGTAGGTTATGGGTGACTCAAACCATATGGAACTATCAGCATGTAAAAAATTATCATCTCCTTAGTTTGCATATTCTAGCACGGAACTGTGTTATTTACTCTTTGATTCATTTGTTCACATAATTGGTTTCCTAAAAATAAAATGGTATCCAACCTTTCTAATTAAGTCATAATCCAGTTCAGATTCTTCAAGCAACATATCAGCACTTGGATTGCGGTAGAACATGAATTCGCGTTCCCCATCATTCCTTAGTGTAACAAATGCTAAAGCTGTACGAGCGCCAGGATCAAATCGCATCCCTTCACTGTTTACATTATTTTCCTTCAAAATTTCAGCAAGCATGTAGCCAAATTCGTCTTCACCCACCTGTGCAAATACATAAAGAATGTCTACATTAGCTATTATCTCAGAAAGCACATGACGCTTGATTAGTTCCCTAAAAAATAAATAGCAGCGCGATTGCTATGCAGATAAGTTGACTTCAATTATCTAAATAGAAGCACAAAACAATAACGAGCAATCATACCTTCCCAATGAAGGCGGATGATCCACCAAGACGGGATATGCCCACTGCAACATTAGCAGGTGCTCCTCCCGGAGCTTTCTTAAAAGCAGGTGATTCAGCTAATGAAAGGCCACTAGCAGTCGGGACAAAATCAATTAGCATCTCCCCAAAACAAACCACGAGAGAATTATCTTTCGTTTCAGGTGCATCATTACCTCTAACCGCTTTTCCTAAAAGAAAATATGCAGATCACGTTAGGATTGGGATAAGCTGATCAATGCAGCGACATGTGAGAAACCTAGTCAACGACAAAGCTATTTTTGCACAGCTTAATTGCAGCCACGTCGTAGAAAAAGAAGTTGACTTTCACTTCTTTCCAATACTTCCAATTAATGATTTACGTTAACAATGAATTCCACATCATAACACCTTATTAATGGCCTATTCACCAGTGAAAATCTAGGCCAATCTAAAATTAATGATGTCACCAGTGAAATTCCATCATCACCAAGCTCGAGGATGACAGCATCGTGAAATATGTTTCATGAAAAACAAAGGAACCATTTGTGGTGTCCAATTGGGCTCCCCTTGGAATGGGCCAAGTTTTTAGCACACCTTGTTCATCCATCTCTTAGCAGTTTGAGTTTCTAGGACTAAAGGTCCAAGCACAGATGAAAGACTCGAATGGCACCTATCTTTCTAGTTATTCTGCCTGTTAATACTTTTTGTTTCACAGCTGTCTACTCAATGCCATTTCTTGGGGCCTGACGTAAAGCTAATATTCACAGATTCTCAGAACGTACAACCTCAGGAGTGCACCCTCTTCAAAAAGCTGTGCCATTTATAAGAAGGATCGGTGACAAATTTGGGACCGAAAATGATGCAACTCACCCAAAGCGGTAGGTTCCCGATTTGGTATGCACAATTTATCAATATAGAGACAACAGACACGAGACACTCGCCAAACTGAAAACAGCAACAAGAAACACAGTTACTAAAGTACCTTTCACATTCAATCGAGCAATCGAGGACAGAGGCGGGCAGCTAAAGGCAGAGACTTTCGCCGTTCGGCGCCTACAGCTCACAAAATCCCGTCGAGAAATGGCCACGCCATTGAAGCATACAGCACTGGAGTGAAGGGCCATCACATAAATAATAAAAAAACAAGGCTGCGATCTTTCTCAAGTGAGATTGACCCGACCCAGAAGGGAAATTTCAATGCTGAAGATCTGATCACCGAGAAAACGGTGGAAACTAGACGCAGAGAACTCGAAAACAGGATGAAGAAGTGCCGTTCTTGCGAGCAAATGCGATCAAAGGTTAGGATGACGAGGGGGCGTTAAAGTCGAGGGCGCCGTGGGAAGTGGAGCGGGAAGCATTGGTTTGGCCGAATAGAAAAATGGGGAAGACTCCGATCAAGATTCTCAGAACGAATTCAGCAATCGCTCGACGGCAGAGGAGACAGACGTTTGTGGTTAGTGAACAGCGGAGAAAGCAAAGATCCGAAGAGAGAGAGAGAGAAAGAAAGCAAAGGTTTTTTTCGTCGGTTTTCAGGTGATTATTGGACAGACAACGAGGTTTTAGCTCGAGGGTCCATCCATTTGCGTGTTTCCACGTGGACTTCTTCCTCTCCTTAATCCCTTTCTTCCCTCCCCTAGACAAAAAAGTAAAAGGAGGTGAATGTTACGATGGAGTTGAATTCACGCGAACTACTACGTCGGGAATTTGAATGTTTGTCGCTTGCGTTGCACATCACAAGCTAATTTTCGAAGAAGATAATTTTACGATTTCCAATTTTGAAAAAATTTCAAATAAAACCTATTGTCGTATTTTGAAAAGTTTAAAAGGAAAAAAAAAAGGGAAAGTTAGGAAACAAAGCAAGTAAATGATTGAGGAATCAAATTTTAACTTTTGATGTCGAAAGAATAAAAATTTTTTTGAAAGGTTTTTACAAAAGAAAGAAGAGGATGAGAAATTGGATTGAAGAACGACAAGTGTTCACGTCCAACCTCACTTTTACACATAAAAGATACTTGTTTTGGACCCATGCACTCTTTCCCACCCTTATATAGTCATTTGCTTCGAGAAAATTATCACAAATGATTTATAAATTTTGATTTCATTATGTAATGTGTTATGACCATTGATATAATCTTAAGAGGCTTGCATAAGTTAGGTAATGCAATCTAATACATTTTTTTTGCAAAAGAATTAGAGTCAGTTAATATGTGCAATAAAGGATTGATATATGCAAGATTAATCTACTAGATATGTATGTGGTATTTCTATCAAACAAATAAAATAACTAACAAAGGGATAGAGATAGATGGACATGGATTTATAGTGGTTCGGGTTAGATCAATTTTACATCCACTTCCAAAACTAACAACCAATAACAAGGCTAGATTTCACTAGAGCTCTTTGACTCATTATGGTCATAGCTTGCACTATTTCTACCCAGAGTTAATAGATCACCCTACCAATCTTCTAGCGATTTTGTTGCTTCCAAGAATAAAGACTCCAAATAAGGAAATAATCCTTTTCCATTGGTATAATGAATGATTGATTAAATTCTCCTTAGAGTGAATGAATCCTCAATTCCAATGGCACATACTACTGCAACTAATTAGAAATTGCTAGTGGAATTCATTTAGTAGGTCGTTAGTTTCGATGAGTGGCCATAAGCTTATAGCAAGCTAAATCACTATAAAGTTTATCATTTTTATCTGGCAACCTATTGCCATATCTATCTGATAAAAGTGTAGTGCACTTGATATAACTACCTGTTCTTGCTTATATCAACTCATCTTTATTATTTGTCTTATATTTTACTTGACGTTTATATTTTTGCATAAGTTAGTAAAGTTCTCTTAAAATCGCCTATTCACTTCCTCTAAATGATATTGTTAGCCATTGGACTTATCACCTTGTGCTTGGGTCTTTTACACTTACTTCTAGACATATTAACCCTCACTTGTTTCTTCACCAACTATTTGAACTAAGAACCATTTATTTTTGGCATGACCTTAACAGCGTTGAAGAAGTGCTTGGCCAGCTACACACTTGTAACAATTTTATTGTCAAAGACAATGCCACAATTTGTTCTTCCTTGAATGATTAGATTTGGTTTGAGCTACTTTTCTTATTTAGTGCACTATATATCTTCTATGAATAATTTTATTGTAAACACTTTAGTCTGAACAAATTCAACACTACTCTATTGAGCAATTAAGTACTTCATAATAGCATGCTTTGCTTCACTAAATTTCATAGATACACACAAAACAGTACTTGCAACTTGTATTATAAGAAGGATACCTATTTTTCCTTTTACATGTAACTATTTCATCATCTTCTTTCTCATCTTCTAAATTATTACTCTTATCACTTTCATCACCTGAATTTTCCCAACTGTTAAAGTTAGAAAATTCGATATTCAAGATCACCAATTCTAGCAAGACGTATTTCTCAACAAAAAAAAAGAAGAAGTCGGAATTCCTTAAATTTTTAGTATTATTTTTTATTTTTGATTAAGGGACAATGAAATTTAGGGATTTCAAGTCTTATTAAAGAAATTTTAACCTAAGGAGCTGATCAATCATTTAGAACATGATATTTGGCACCATAGGATTGTAACCTCTTAAGATCATATAACTTGACACTGTTAAGACTACAGTAAATAGCAGCAGCACAGCCACTAATAATGCCATCAAGAACAGGAGGAGGAAAGCATATGAGGAAGAAGCAGAAAATATAAATGATGCCGAGAAGGGTACAGGAAGAAGAACTACTGTTAAAAACAGAGAAAGGAAAGAAGATAAAGATAAGGGTGATGCTACGGATTGTACTGTTGCATATGAATAATCTGCGAAGCGTGTAAAGCCAAGAGCTCTCTGATTAGCACTCTGTTCTTGTACTCTGTTTCTTCCTTTTCCGGTAATCAGTTAGTTTCTCTTCAGTTAGATAGTTGTATCTTCTTCAACAACTCAATAACTATAAAATAGATTCTTAAGAGAGAGCTAGTGTAGATATAAAAAGGAAATCTCTCATGATGAAGATCTAGTGAAGTTGAATAATAGAAGAAGTATTTTCATCTCAATTTTCTCTCGTTTTCTCTCCATCACTTCCTGTTCATAAACTTTCTCATGGTATCAGAGCTCGCATCCTGAAGAAGTCATCTTGATGCTGCATAAAAATGGCTGAGTCTACAGCAGATTGAAGTCAGGATTCAAAGCTTCATTGATCTATGAGACATCTATATCTTCCAATAGATCTATGAGTTGGTATTTCTCATCTACATCCAAATCTTCATCATCAGAAATATATTTGTCGCAACATACTGCAAAACTAGCAGAGTTTGTGTTTGCAACTAAAGTTGTTCGAAGATCTGAAAGAGTAGAATGGCAGTAAGAAGTTTGAGATATCCATTTCCTATTCATGTCAATATCTCGAATTTTGTTACCATCAAATTAGCTTAGGATAATTTCCTTCTATGGCAAGCCCAGTTTCATAGGTTCTTAAGAAGTTAAGACCTATTTGGGTTTGTTAATGGAGAAGTTCCACCACCTGCTAAAACATTGCAGGTCGAAGAAGGAGGTCAAACTATTGAGATTTCTAATCCTGACTATAATGATTGGATCAAGACAGATCAGCTTGTATCCTCTTGGATTAGTGATGCTGTTTCAGAAAACATACTCAGTTTGATAATTGGCTTAAACACTGCATATGAAGTTTGGCAGACTTTGCTCAATCGGTATACACAAAAATCTGTGGCAAAGGAGTTTGAGTTAAGGGGAAAACTGCAGGCTTGTCAGAAGCGTGATAGAACTTTATCAACATATCTCAGAGAGTATAAATCAATATGTGATCAATTGAATGCAATAAGGAAACCAGTGGATGAAATAACAAAACTGTTTGGAGTTTTGGAAGGTCTGGGGTCTGAGTATGAGAGCTTTAAAATAACAATTTATTGTTTAAAGCCTCAACCAGAATATGACGAAGTAATCTCTCATTTAGAAAGATTTGAAACAAGGCTACAAAACTATTCCTTGAATCACTTCAGTCCAAATCTAGCATACTATGGCCAGAGGAAGACTGAAGCTATACACAAAGAGGAGTTTAACAGAGATTTTGTACAACAAAGTAATAGCCTTGGAAGTTCAAGAGGGTATAGTCGTGGAGGAAGAAGTTATGGAAGAGGAAGGTCATTCAATAACAGATATAGAAACTTTGGATATCCTGGAAGAAGTATGAGTTACAGAAATAATAGTTCGAACTATGAACAGGGAAGTCAGCAGCTTAAGCAGTTTAATACCTCCTCTGCTTTGGGTTCTGGTCAGGGATTCAAACCATATAATGGCTCAGCACAAAGGTATACAGATACCAAGACCTATCCATCTTCAAACTTAACTCTTCATAAAAATACGCAGGTGGAGAAAACAATAGAAAACAATCGACTGGAGTGTCAAATCTACAAAAGACCTGGTCATGATGCATTGCACTGTTGGTATCGATTTGATAATTCCTACCAAGCTGAGGAGATACCAATAGCTTTATTAGCACTACATATTGAGGAAGTAAATGGTAATGAATGGTATCCAGATACTGGAGCAACAGCTCACATTACTGCTAATGCTGGTATTCTTCACAACTTTTCTAAGAATGCTGGTATTGATACAGTCATGATTGGTAATGGTTCATGCTTACCTGTTAAATACATTGGTAATGCATTGTTGAATACTGCTACTGATGTCTTACCTCTAAATGATGTGTTGATTGTTCCAGAAATTAAGAAAAACATTCTTTCAGTTTCTAAACTAACAGATGATTATCGCTATTCATTTGTCTTTGACAAAACTGGGGTGTACATAAAGGACAGCATCACCAACACAACCAAGATGCTAGGAAGGAAGGTTAAATGACTTTACAAAGTAGATCCTTATGCTGCAAAGGTCTTCTTCACTCAAAGACAAAGGATTGCTGGAGAGAATGTTTGGCATCAACGTCTAGCTCATACAAATCAGAATATCCTGAAGCATATGAAGAATCAAAAGTTAATTCGGTGCTATATAGAACCACAATTTGTATATAGAAGTTGTCAGCTAGCTAAAAGTACTGCTCTACCTTTCCCATTGTCAAATTCTACAGCCACTAAACCCTTAGAACAAATTCATTGTGATATATGGGGACCTTCTCCAGTTAACTCTTGTCAGAATTTCAAGTACTATGTGATTTTTGTTGACAGCTTCTCTCGGTTCAGTTGGATACATCCATTGAAGCTAAAATCAGACTTCTATGATATTTTTCTCATGTTTCAAAGACTAGTAGAAAACCAACTCAACTGTAAGATCAAGATTTTCCAATGTGATGGTGGAGAAGAGTTTATCAATCACAAGTTTAGAACTCACTTATAGAACTGTGGCATTCACCAGCATGTCTCATGTCCATATACACCTGAACATAATGGAATATCTGAAAGAAAACATCGTCATATAGTTGAACTTGGTCTGGCTATGTTGTATCATGCAAAACTTCCATTAAAATTCTGGGTTGATGCATTTGTGACAGCCAATTATATTGTCAATATTCTTCCCACTCCAAAGTTAAAGATGCAGTCTCCCTTTAGCAAGTTATATCAGCATAAGTCAAGATATGATCATCTCAGAGTTTTTGGGTGTGCTTGCTATCCCTGCCTTCGACCCTATGCACAGCACAAGATGGATCCACGATCCCTTACTTGTGTTTTTCTAGGATACAGTACTCATCATAAGGGATATTGATGCCTTGTTCCTACCACTGGTCACGTGTACATCGGTTGACATGTGGTCTTTGATGAGACCTTCTTCCCTTTTTCTCAGAAACTAGCAACAACTTCTTCAACTTACACACATTTGTATAAGCTATGGACAGAAGAAGAGAAATTTTTACAACCTCCCAGTACATATTATATAAACACTTCATTATCTCATCATACAAGTTATGTACAAGACCCTACAGGTGAGCAAATTTCTACAGAACCAACAGTGCCTGTTTCTACAACTGTATTACATATGGATCAAGCTTCTTTTACTTCTCAGAATTTTTCCCAACAAGTAGAAGTACCTGGCCCCACAACAGAGACAACAGCTGAACCAGATATCGACCAAGCTGCTTCTAATATTCAGACAACCTTACAAGGTACACAATCTACTCATCCTATGCAAACTAGATCTAAATTTGGTATCACCAAAATCAATCCTCGATATGCATGTCTTGTTGAATATCGAGTTCCTCCAAAACCAAAGTCAATAAAATTTGCTCTAGCAGATCCAGGATGGCATCAGGCAATGCAAGAGGAAATGGATGCTTTACATCACAATCAAACTTGGTTGTTAGTTCCCCGTACCAATGACATGAATGTGATTGGCTATAAATGGGTGTTCAAGACTAAACTTACATCAGATGGCAGCCTTGATCGATTGAAGGCTCGACTAGTAGCCAATGGGTTTCATCAGGAAGAAGGAATAGATTTCACAGAAACCTTTAGTCCTGTTATTAAACATGCTACTGTTCGAATTATACTTTCTGTGGTAATGATAAAACACTGGTCAATACATCAACTTGATGTCAAGAATGCCTTAAACGAAACAGTTTACATGGAGCAACCCCCTGGCTTTGTACATCCATAGTACTCTCAGTATGTAAGTCTTCCTCAAAAATCACTTTATGGACTACGTCAAGCACCGCGTGCTTGGTATGACAAGTTCAGCAATTTTTTGCTTGAAGCTGGTTTTTTCTGTAGCTCAACTGATCCTTCTTTGTTCATACTTCATAAAGGTCAAGAGACAGTACTTCTATTGCTATATGTTGACGATATAATCCTGACTGGTAGCTCAGATAAGTTGCTGTAGACACTTATTCACTCTCTCAGTATTCAATTCCATATGAAAGACCTTGGCCATCTCCATTATTTTCTTGGAATTGAAGCTACACGAACATCCATTGAGTTATTTTTGTGTCAAACCAAATATGCTTTTGACTTACTCTCTCGTGCACATATGTCTGACTGCAAACCTATTGCTACACCTCTTTCTCTTAAACCAGTCACACTAAAAACAGATGTTGATCTTCTTCCAAATCCCATGGACTACAGAAGCTTAGTAGGTGGCTTACAATATCTCACTATCACTCGCCATGATCTTGCATTTGCAACAAATATCTTGTGTCATAAACTGCAGCAACCCACTGTTGGTGACTTCCTTAAACTAAAGAGAGTACTTCGTTATGTAAAAGGAACAATTCACCTTGGCATCTCTCTTCACTCTCGAAGCTCTCTCAATTTATATGGTTTTTCTAATGCAGATTGGGCTGGTTGTATTCAAACCAAACGATCTACCACAGGTTTCTGTACTTATCTCGGCTCTAATCTCATCTCATGGACAGCCAAGAAACAAACAACTGTTTCTCGTTCTTCCACTGAAGCTGAATATAGAGCACTTGCTTTGGCAACAGCTGATCTTACTTGGATCATTTTTGTTCTGAGAGATATTGGCTTTCCTCTACACTCTCCAACCTTACTATTCTGTGATAATCAATCTGCAATATCCCTCACAGCAAATCCTATACTTCATGCTCGAACAAAACATATTGAGGTTGATTTTCACTTTGTTCGAGAAAAAGTTGCCTCTGGATCCTTGTGTGTTATTCCCAGCAATAATCAAATTGCTGATATTCTTACAAAGCCCTTATCCAGACTAACACACTATTCTCTTCATCTCAAATTGGGCATTGGCTGTTCACCCCTGCCCAATTTGCGGGGGGATGTTAAGACTACAATAAATAGCAGCAGCACAGCCACTAATAATGCCATCAAGAACAGGAGGAGGAAAGCATATGAGGAAGAAGTAGAAAATATAAATGATGATGAGAAGGGTACAGGAAGAAGAAGAACTACTATTAAAAACAGAGAAAGGAAAGAAGATAAAGATAAGGGTGATGCTACGGATTGTACTGTTGCATATGAATAATCTGCGAAGCGTGTAAAGCCAAGAGCTCTCTGATTAGCACCTTGTTCTTGTACTATGTTTCTTCCTTTTTCGGTAATCAATTAGTTTCTCTTCAGTTAGGTAGTTGTATCTTCTTCAACAGCTCAATAACTGTAAAACAGATTTTTAAGAGAGAGCTAGTGTAGATATAAAAAGGAAATCTCTCATGATGAAGATCTCGTGAAGTTGAATAATAGAAGAAGTATTTTCATCTCAATTTTCTCTCGTTTTCTCTCCATCACTTCCTGTTCATAAACTTTCTCAGACACGATCACACAAAAATCCTTAAGAAAAGATCTTCGCATTTTTTTGTGTCACTTTTTCAATCGCTGGAGGGGAAAATATTGACTAGAATAGATTTGCTAAGTCACAAGTCAGACTTAAGACAGACCATTCAACACGCAACATGTGAATCCAACCTGCCAGAATTTTTTAAAAATCCCCGCCTCTCTATTACTTCTTCGATTACTGTATACACTCCCATCACCATTCATCCACTCCCTCCCTCCCTCCCTTCGCGCAATCGCAACCTCAAAGCTCAAACTCCATGGAGCGAGCTTCACTACACCTCTATGATTTTCAGCAATTGGTCGGTGCACAGTTGTGGGCTGGGGAGACCTCGGCCTGGCTGATGAGGATTGCCTTGCTTGTTGCTGGCGAGGCTGGTCTCGCCTAGACCATCATTGCCATGGGCAAGGCTACCTTGCCAAGATCTAGACAAGATTGTCTTTGCTCACGGGCAGTGAGATCATGGAGTGATTTCTCTAAAGAAGAAGAAGAGAGAAATACAGAGAGGAAGAGAGACAAAGAGTGTGTCTGACATGGTGAGAGAGAAGAGATGGAGTAATTTGATAAGTGAGATCTACCTTGTCACGTGTTGACCAATAAATGTAGCATTCTATTGATGATATGAAAAATCAGATCTACACAATATTTTCTACCAATGACAAGGCTGGCGAAAAGGGAGGGGAGTGGGGAAGAAAAGTGTCTCTTTTTTATTTTGGCCGAGGCCCTGACGAGGATTCCCGGACCTCTCTTTTCTCTACGCGACACACACACAGAAGGGAGGAAGCAAGGAAAATGGCTCTCTATCCTAAGCTATCTTCAGTCAAACACCTCAACGTCAGCGGTGGCTACCGGCCTCCATTGCCGACCCCCATAAATTCGCACTTCGTCGTCTCTGTTGATGATACGCAAGGATATTCAACCGAATCTTTTAGATATTATTGCACAAGTCAAGATCAATCAATATACAAGTCAAGATCAATTAATATCGAATCTGATTTTCTATATAATATTGTTTCCTTTTATTCACATACAACATGTATTATAATAGTCATGCTCTGTACATTACATGAATATACTTTGAAATACAAGAAATCTTCCCCATCTCGCTTTCCTTCCTCTCGTCTTCTTCATCTTCTTTCATGGTATCGGAGCGGGTTACGCACCTTTAATTCGCTTCCTTGATTCATCCTCTTCTCGGTCTTCGATCTTTCACCGGAAAAATCTAGCTAACCTGCAAAACACATTAGCACTCCGGCGCAAGAATCAGCACCCTGAGGAAATCACATTGAAACAGACAGAGGAAAAGGAAGAGAGGGAGTTCTTGATACCATCATGGCTGACAATCAACCTCAATCGGGGCAATTACCTGTGGATGCAGCGACCTCAGAAGCACAAGATCAAGTGCATAACATCATAGGTCGGTCTGATCAGCTCGCGTTAGGGCAATTTTTTCCTTGGCAACCCAATCTGGGGTATCCTCACTCAGGGACTCCATACCAGTGGGTGCCAATGCCAATATACTATGGAGGAAATCCGAATGTATCATTCCCAGGAAG
This sequence comes from Eucalyptus cladocalyx, assembly GCA_017140615.1. NCBI lineage: Eukaryota > Viridiplantae > Streptophyta > Magnoliopsida > Myrtales > Myrtaceae > Eucalyptus > Eucalyptus cladocalyx. The sequence continues at coordinate 38,999,329 of CM029521.1, forward strand.
TCAGACTCAGAATAGTCCACCAGCCGCAAGTGGGGCGGATCAATCAGAAACAATCGGGTCGATTAATGTGGGCGAAAACCCAGGCGATTCGCATGCGGGGACTCAAGGCGTTTTTAATCAGGGTCAGCAAGCAAACCCTTACTCGGGGTTACCACCCGGTTTTCTACCGATTTCTTTGGCGGCCGCCATGGGTCTCCCAGAACCCGGCGACGCCCTGTATGTCTCCAATTCCGACGGTCCGGAGTTGCGACTTATTAGTCACCCTCTCACAGGACCCAAAAACTACTCGAGCTGGGCACGAGAGTTTCGAAGAGCGCTCGTCACCAAAGATAAAGAAGGCTTCATCGACGGAACTATTCCGATTCCGACCGATGAGAAGATGGGGCGACTATGGAAAAAATGCAACCAATTGGTAAGAACGTGGATAGGTAACTGCATCAGCCCCGAAATCACTGCAGGTTTACCTCCCACGGAGGATTCAAAAACAATTTGGCAAAATATTCAATAAATGTACGGAAAACTCGATAAGGCAAAAAAAATTTCGCTGCATCAAGCCCTCAGCGAGCTCAAGCAAGGAAACATGTTAGTGACGACATGCTTCAACAAGCTATTCGCCCTCTGGAACGAGCTAGAAGCGGCAGAAGAGAAACTCGAAGGATCGGAGACAACGCTCCAGCAATACAAAGCGATAAGGGACCGAGAAAAGGCGACTCGTTTTCTATTGATTCTCAACGACTCTTACCTCCATTTCAAATCGCAGATCTTGGCAATGGAACCGGCTCCTCTCCTTGGCCGGATATTTCAGCTCGCGGTGCAGGAGGAAAACCACAGACTCACTGCATCCGAGGCCAAAACCACCGAAACCCTAGCCTTGGCGGCGAAAATTGAAAAGGGGCAGAAAACCCTAGCCAAAGGAAGAGAGGCGATATCGCTAGGGTTCGGAGAGCCAAAGGGGGTGCTAGGGTTTGCGGAGCAGAGGGGTTTTTATAAGGGCTTTGTGGACGGCCACGATCGACTGCAGCGATCCAACGGTCAGAAAGGAGCGCGGCACTCGGGTGATCTCGACGGTGGAGATGCACTCGGCTTAAAGGGATCCAACGGTCTGAATTATCCAAGAAATTTTGGGCCGAATTTTAAAAGTAGAGGGAAATTATTTTGTGATTATTATAAAAGGCCCCACCACACAATTGACAATTACTGGAAATTACATGGGAGGCCTGACATGAAAGGGAAGGAGATTTCAGCAGCAGCTTATCAGATCAACCCATCCACATATGTCAATCAACCAATCACACATGGAGAATATCGACAATTATTGCAGGCTTTGCAAAAATTGGAGGCACCAAAAGGGGGGAACAGTTTTACAGGTATTTCTTATTGCCTGACAAATAGTATATCAAGAAATGCCTGGATTATTGACTCTGGAGCGAGTGATCATGTTACATGCAATAAAGGGTTATTTTCTGATATTCATGAAGATTCAGCTAATCCTATTACTGTGCAATTGCCAAATGGCAATATCACTCGCGTCACCCTAACCGGGACTGTCACTCTTAGCCCACAAATTACTCTAAAAAATGTTCTTTATGTCCCGAATTTCGAATTCAATCTTATCTCAGTGTCCAAAGCCTATCAAGAAAATTCATGCCAAGTTTTTTTCAATCCTGATGTCTGTCTATTTCAAGACCTTTCGACTGGGAAACTGATGGGCTGGGGTAACCTCTCTGAAGGATTATTTTATTGGAGAAATTCACCCAAAAATCTTGATTTACTCTCTTGTAATAAATCATTGTGTAATCTGACTACCAATGATAAGAATTTCCTTTTACATTCTAGATTGGGTCACAGCTCTTCTTTTCCTTATCCTCAGTGCCCTATTTACCCACTTGCGAAACAGTCGCGAACACCCTTTCCACTAAGTCAACATCGCTCAAGTGACATTCTTTCTTTATTACATGTTGATGTCTGGGGGCCATACCATACATTAAATCATGATGGGTCTAGATTTTTTCTCACCATCGTAGATGATCACTCCAGGGCTACGTGGCTTTTTCTCATGCAAAGTAAGGGACAAGTTTTGTCCCATCTTAAGAGCTTTCTTTCCTTGTCAAAAACTCAGTTTAGGAAGAATGTTCAAAAAATCCGGACAGACAATGGTAGTGAGTTTTTCAACCATCAATGTACTGCTCTTTTTTTGTCCCATGGAATACTACATGAGAGCACATGTGTTTATACACCACAACAAAATGGGGGTGGTAGAACGGAAACATCGTCATCTTCTAGAAGTGGCGCGGGCCTTGAAATTCCAAGCTTCTGTTCCAGACACTTTTTGGGGGTGATTGTGTTTTAACTGCAGCTTATTTAATAAACCGTATGCCAAGTAAACTTCTTGGCGGACGAACACCTTTTGAGCCGCTTTATGGAAAGAAACCAGATCTAGGACATTTGAAGATTTTTGGTTGTCTTTGCTACGCCACCATAGTAGGTCATCGGGATAAAATGGGACCTCGTGCTCGTCGATGCATCTTTATGGGATATCTCACTCTACAGAAGGGATACAGGGTTTTTGATCCTTCCACAGGAGAATTCATAGTTAGTCGAGATGTTTCGTTTCAAGAGAATTCTTTTCCTTTTGCCACTTCTGCATTAGATCCAGCACAGGATGATCTCTTTCGTACTATTCAGATGGAGGAGACTATGGAAGATCCAAACTATGTTCTCCTCCCTCCATCAGCAAATATCAGGCCATCTGCTATGACCCCTATGGACATGACGTCCTCAGCTGAAGTGACAGCATCCCACCAGGAGGAAGTCACTTCTCCAGTTTCGAGTACTGTTGGGGATTCAAATGATAATCTTTCACCATCAAGGCACCATGTACCAAGGCGATCCGGACGTAGCACACGTCCACCGACCTGGACCAAAGATTACATATGCGGAGTCTAGAAATCACCAGTTATTCTGTTTCCGGTTGCCTCATTTGTTTCTTTCGATAGACTTTCTCCAGAACATAGATGTTGTATTACTCGCATTTCTAATGGGCGAGAACCATCGAGTTTTGAGGAGGCACGCACTGATCCGCGCTGGCAAAAGGCCATGGAAGTAGAGTTAATGGCCTTGATGGATAATCAGACGTGGGATCTTGTTACCCTACCTGCACACCGAAAGGTAATTGGATGCAAATGGGTTTACAAGATCAAGTATCATGCAGATGGATCTGTTGAGAGATGCAAAGCTCGATTAGTGGCGAAAGGCTTCACACAACGGGAATGTTTTGACTACCACGAAACTTTTTCCCCCGTGGCCAAAGATGTCACTGTTCGATCATTCCTTTCCGTAGCGGCTTTTCGGGACTGGTCATTGCATCAGATGGATGTGCACAATGCATTTCTGCATGGCGATTTAGATGAGGAGATTTATATGGAAGTACCACCAGGTTTACGGAGACAAGGGGAGGATAAAGTTTGTCGTCTCCGCAAATCCTTATATGGACTCAAACAAGCCTCAAGACAGTGGTATGCAAAGTTTGCCGAGTCATTGATAGCCGCCGGTTTTCAACAGTCCAAGTTTGATTATGCTGTTTTCACATGGACTAGAGGTATGTCATCTATCTACTTAATGATATATGTAGATGATATACTTATTATGGGCAATGATGAAGTAGCTATCAAAGAATTCAAAGACTATTTGCATTCAACGTTCCATATTAAGGATTTAGGATCACCAAAGTACTTCCTTGGAATCGAAATCGCACGTTCAGACCAAGGGATTTCCCTCAGTCAGAGGAAATTTGCAATGTAGATTATATCGGAAGCAGGCCTATCAGGATGTAAGCCAGCTGTAATTCCAATTGAGCAGAACATTAAACTGACTACAGCAGATTATGATGCTAGTTTATCTCAACAGACTGATCCTATACTCAATGATCGATTGAGATATCAGAAGCTCGTTGGGAAGCTCATATATTTGACCATGACCAGACCAGATATAATTATGTAGTCCAGACACTCAGTCAGTTTATGCATCAACCGAAGTAATCTTATATGAATGCAGCACTTAAAGTGGTAAAGTACTTGAAAAGTTGTCCAGGACTCGGGATTCTTCTTTCCAAGAAATGCGACATGAGGATGACTGCTTACTGTGATGCAGATTATGCGACCTGTCCGATGAGCAGAAGATCCATTACTGGTTTTTGCATCAAATTGGGAGACTCTTTACTCTCATGGAAGACAAAAAAACAACCGACAGTTTCACTATCTTCGGCAGAGGCAGAATATCGTGCTATGGCCAAGACAACTTGTGAAATAGTATGGTTAAGGGGATTGCTTCAAGATCTTGGAGTACAAGTTAAAGGATCGACCAGACTATTTTGTGACAATGATGCAGCTATCAAACTTGCATCGAATCCTATTGTACATGAGAGAACCAAGTACATAGAAGTGGACTGTCACTTTACACGAGAAAAGATTCAACAATGGATGATTGAGACACAAGGGATTGGGACAGAAGAACAACAAGCAGATGTCTTCACCAAACCTTTATGTCAAAGACAGCATGTGTATCTCTTGAAAGTTTCCAGGCGTCTTGACGTTTACAAGCCCACCAAATTAGTGTTGAAGATACGCAAGGATATTCAACCGAATCTTTCAGATATTATTGCACAAGTCAAGATCAATCAATATACAAGTCAAGATCAATTAATATCGAATTTGATTTTGTATATAATATTGTTTCCTTTTATTCACATACAACATGTATTATAATAGTCATGCTCTGTACATTACATGAATATACTGAAATACAAGAAATCTTCCCCATCTCGCTTTCCTTCCTCTCGTCTTCTTCATCTTCTTTCAGTCTCTCACCGCTTCAACTTTTCTCAGCCACTATTCCCCTTTTCGTCCTTTCATCGACGTTTCTTAGGAAGAAACGCATACCATACATAGAGAGAGATGAGAGTATTCGAGGGCAAAAACTCGTAAGAAATCAATTCTAGAAGCTTGCTCGTCGTCGCACACCATCCTTCGCCACCACCAGCTAAAGATTTTGGAAGAGTACGGAACGCACCCGATTGTACCCTGTTTCTGGCTGTGAGGTTCCGGGGAATTCGGATCACGACTGAACCTAATCCGCTCGTCATAGCTTCGTTATGGACGATCATAGGAGCTCCAATCGTCGACTCGTACGCTCGTCGCAGCTCCGGCATCGCCAATAAACCGTTTAATGCTTCTCCCTTTTTCTCTCCTCTGCTTTGAGCGCAACACAATGTTGAGTTGTGTCTGCGCTGCTTGTGCGAATAATCGGGAATATGGGTGTTTTCTGGGTGATTAGTGATGATGTTTTCGTTCAGGTGTTGGTTTCAGATTAAAAAATTTACTTCGGTTCCAGAGCTATGTCCAATATTAGCAGTGCCTACAGACTGTTCAATGTAATGCCTCTGTCATTTGTTCTAGTCACATAAAAATGAGGCCGAGGTTTTAGTCATTTCCGTCGAAGCATATGTTGGATCTGTCTGGGATACTTTCATCGACTTCAAATGTCATTAGATTTATTTAAGTTGATGTTGTTGCCAAATCTCGGATCATTGATAGCTCTTCTTGAACGCACAAAACCTGCTCAACGAAATGTTTCTTGGTTGCGATTATGAACTAGTTGCTCCCACTGTTCAATCTGACAACATAACAGTGCGATTCGTATGATGTTAACCGAGCCGCGAGTCATTAAACATGAATTTTTTTGGGATCAGTTCTTGGTTGCCAAAAATCTCTCAGTTGACATATCTACCCAACTATGTTCTGCGTAACCTGGCAAAGCCATGGCCGCGCATGGAATTGAGTACGGTGAATGGAGATGGTGGTCTTGAATTTTCCGGTAAAGTTGGTGGATACTTGCGCGTTAATCTTGTTGTTTTTGGTTAGAATCAAGGAATGAATAGATTTGCTGGATTCTGGAAAACGATAAGCATTGTAGAGGACGCAGGCGCCCAAGAGAGGGAAATGGAATTAAAAAAGAGGAGGAAAAGGGATGAAAAAATGGGTTTAGCAAAGGAAATTAGAAAATGGGCTTCGTGGAGGCTTCATGTGGTTCAGTGTGGGCTTGATATGAGTTGATAAAGAATGGGTTTGGGCGAGTTTATGTTCGAAGTTGGGCTTGCAAGGATTTAATTTTTTTGGTCGAATTGTAAGTCCAAGAACTTTTGTTGCTTGGACTTGCAAGGTCCACCTCAGGCCCAAACGCCTGGCCCCCGTCCTCGTGAAGTCCATGTTTGACCCTATTCAGATCGGGCCCAAGGGCCCAGCCTGATCCCCTATTTTCCAGAATATAAAAACCTTTAGCACTCAAAATTGATAAAAGACCGTTTGATCATATTTATATGAAAATACTGACCAAGTTAAGAGGTACTGAAAAAGGTGCAAATTAGACTATCGGCGTAATCAAACCCTCGATCCTAGTTAATCATCGTTTGTGTAGGAAGTGAGACAATCCCTCGTGTTTCACTTAGTTTTTAGTCAATCCTAATAGGTTAACAATGACTTCGGTCTCACATAGAATCTATTTAGGATTAATCGGAGGTCAAAATGAATTCAATGTCACGCGAGGTAAGGACTTGAGAGAGCCCTTGCCTATTTTCAAGTTCAGCTCCTTTGTCCCTATTCAATCTATCAAGTGGTGCAAAATGTTGTTGATGAAATTCCCTCAGTTGTTGCTTTATACATGCGAGTTCTTCATCATCATCATCATCATCATCATCATCCTCACTTAGGCTCTTTGCATGTCCCAAATGTTAATCATCAGAATTACTTGATAGAGCAACTTTCCAACTCAATCTTATATATTTTATCACTCTGTCGCTCTATCTTGACCAACAACACTCGGGCATGTACTTGTTTGCTGAACTCTCTCTAGAACAAGGACTGCATGCCTTGCCTCACTCTTCCTTTTCAGAGCATATCCATTTCCAACCTAACAACTCTTTTTAGTACTATTTCTTATTGCTCCTATATTAGTGCTTTCATCTTCATCACCATAGTACTTAGCAAATGCATAAGCAGTCTCACCATGGAGATAATGGTAAACAAGATTCCTAATACTATTATTATCAAGTAGTTATCTTAGACTGTCTTTCAAGCTTTTACCAAGCACCTTAAGATTACAATTTTTCTATTTTGCTTCATAATTGTTCCCTTATATCCCTCACAATTTTTTATATGATAGCCTATTTACATTGACAAAAACAATATTGACATTTTCATCACCATATTCCTACTCATTGCCAATAACAAATTCCCCACTATGGAATATAATGGTGGACGCAATGTGGGACGTTGCAATAAAAAGAAAGGGTTTTGGTACCACAACGTAGAAAGGACGATGACTTTACATAGGTCTCTACAATCGCATCAAGTTAAATAAACAACAATTGACTTTATCACTTAGTGGACAAAAAACAATAATGCATCTCACCAAAATAAATTACTCACCTTTTTCCTATTGCAATATTCCTTCCTCTGGCACCGCGGCCTAAATTTTCTTGCAAATATCGAGCCCTAAATTTTCCCTCCAAGTGCCTAGCCCTAATTATTCCCCACAACCACTACGCCTTAAATAAGAGAGAGGGCGATCGGCGACTTTCAAATAGTGAATGAGAGTGAACGCTGAAGTCAAGGGAAAGACAATGACAGAGATAGACCAAGTCCACATTGGACTTGTCCGTTTATGAGAAAAAGTAACATATGGATAAACTTTTTATTAAGAAAACCACTTGCACCTTTGCTTGGCAAAAGTATCCAAAATATCCAAATATATTATATTGATACTAATTCAGTTATAAACCTTTCAATTGGATCAATTTAGTTTTAAACTTTTTTACATTAATACTAATTGAATTTATCTAGCTAATTTATGTCGGAAATTGTTAACATGGATGTTGGTCATTCTACATAGCACGACTAGTACTAACATGGATATTTTTATATTTCCTCTTTCTTTTTTTTTTCCTTTTTTTGTTCTTTTCTCCTTATTTTCCTTTGCTAGCCTCCATGATGGTTGGTAGAGGTCGCTAGTAGCCGACGAGGGCGAGGGACGAGAGGCTTGCCAATCTTTGGCAAGGGTCCTTGAGCGCTAGAAGCCTCGTCGACCTTTGGTGAGGGCTAGCCTTGCTTGGATGGCGAGGGCTAAGTGATGGTCCCCTCTTCGGATCTAGCAAGGGGCAACCTTGCTCAACCCTCAGGCCGGCCGGTCTCACTTGTTGTTGCTGAGGGTGTCCTGACCCTCACCCTCATTAGTAGTCGGCGACCTTTGTTGGCCATCATGGAGGTTGGTGGAGGAAAATAAGGATGGAAGCAAAAAAGGAGAAGAAGAAAAGAAGGAAAATAGAAGGAAAAAATGAAAAAGTAAAAGGAAAAGGAAAAAAAACTAATTAAAAATTTGAAAAAATAATTACATATTATATAAAATATCCACATTAGCCAGTTTTGGCACATAGGACAATTGGCGTTCGTGTTGGCAATTTTTGACACAAATTAACTGGATGGACTTAATTGGTACAAATGTGAAAATGTTTAAAATTAAATTGGTCAATTGAAAGGTTTATGACTGAATTAATACACATGCAATGGGTTTATGACTTTTTTAGTACTTTTCTCACCTTTGATTGGAATTTTTCTTTGAATGCACCCAAATAATTATATTTTTCTCTAATTTCATACCTTAATCATTCGCTAAAAGATTTTGGTATCAAAATGAGCAAGGTATAAAAGTTATGGCACTTTTAGTGTCATTTTCTTATTTTGCAATATGGAGATCTAAGAAAGCAATGTTTACTTGGCATGACATCGGGCAACAATTTTGACTCAATTAAGTTTCAAGATAACAATGTGAATATGAAAATCTTGAAATTTGTATTTCAAGTTAGGTTTTATTTGATATTCTAATATCTCTAAGAGTTAGATAGATTTAAGTAGTCATTTCATCAAGTAAACATTTTTTCCAGTTATTTTTGCATGTGGATTGTTATTTCCTTCATTTTAATTGGAGGATGCTTATGATTGGTCGATAATAAGTTATTATACCTTAAAAACTTAAAATGAATATATATATATATATATATTCATTTATTTAAGGAATATGAGACAAATGATCATTGAACTTTAACCTAATGTACAATGTTGTCCTTGAACTTTTAATTTGTTAGTATAGTCTTTGAACATTTGGTACTACATAAAAATACTCGAAGTGGTGCATGAACTTGAATTAATGAACATTTTCATGTACTTCAAGGACTAGATTGAACGTGTACCAAATATTTAAGGATCACACTAAACAAATTCAAAGTTTAAAAACGACATTGTATATTAGACTAAAGTTTAGAGACCGCATTGAACAAATAAAAAATTAAGGGGTTACATATCACAGTCACATATCACATCAGGGTAGAGTTCAACGACCGTTTGTATAATTATCCCATTTATTTATTTATCACTTTCTTATTTTCTAATTTATAAATACATACTAATCCATATTTTACATCTTACTTTAGGACATGTTTTATCTCTTCTCTAAAACCACCTGCAGTTCTCCATCTTCGTCCCTTCTAGAATTTTCGTTGGATCTGCAGATGAGAAAGAAGTCCAGAACCTGACGCTTCTCCTCTTGCTTGCGAGACGTTTCATCATTCTCATTTAAAATAAATATTTCCTTGAGGTTGATTTCTTTGACAATGTATCTTCAACTGCTAAAAGGAAGAACCAATCGCGTGTTAGCTCGAGTCCTTGTCAATCTTCTGGCCAAAGAAAGCAAAAGGGGTCTCTCTCTCTCTCTCTCTCTCTCTGCTTTTTTCTCTTTAGTAACGGATAAGAGAAGTCTTTGTTAATTAACCTGAAGTCGGAGAGCTTGCGTGGCTCTAGGGTTTACGCGGTTTCAAGCTTTCCAACTCCCACTTATTCCACTTATCCTACACATGTTTTCTTCCTATAATATGGAAAAAGCTCGGCCGAAACGCGTAGATCTTGAATTCATGAGATATTTATAGCTCAAAAGCGATGGAGTCTAGCACAGGACTTGTCTTTTCCTTCACGATATGGCGAATAAAGCTCATGTCACGTGCTTAATCCATCACACGTACCAAACTGAACTAACATAGGTCGTGCATTTTGTTGTTGCTGTTGCCTTTTTTTTTAGGAAAATTTATTTACTGATTTCCTGTCTAAATTTAAAGAATCATGAAAAATCTATATCGCACTTACAGATATAATAATATTAATTTTGTCGACAACTGCCCGTCAATACCTTCATAAAGAAATATTCTCATTGTTATCTTGAGGTATACTACTAGTGTCCAAATTGTATCATTTCTTAGTGGTGTAATTTAAGCCCAAAAGGAATTAGTTTTCGAGCCATCCAAGTATTGATTTTCAAGATTGTATATACAAGTTAATAAATCAAATTTCCCTTTACATTTGACATTCTCTGTCCAAACTCAATATAGAATATGAGTCTCCTATCATTAAACCAAAACACATAATTTGGTAAAAGATTTTCATGAGGATCAAAACTGGTGAAACGGCTTTGCAACATTCAATAGAGTGATATGGCTTGTATTTGATTTTATATACTCATTTACAGCCAATTGGTCTTTTATGGGAAGGCAATGGAACTACATCCCATGTATGATAATCCACAAGTGCAACTAATTCACTCTCCATAGCTTGATGCCTTCTTGGATCTCGTACTTCTTCCTCATAGGAGGATGATTCATGTTCCTTGGATATACGACTAATGTAGCACATATGTTCTGGAGACAAACAATTAAAAGACATGCAAGATACAGGGTAGTATGTCCTTAGGAATGTAGTGTAGAACATATGTAGTCCTTGGTCCACATAGAAGGATGAACATGTCGTTTAGAACAATGTGGTGGCTCAACAACTTGTTCTTTAGGTGGTGCTGATGAAGAAGGTACATCAATATGTTGCTCTAGAGATGCAACGAATAAATAAGCTTCTTCGTGATGTGATGTCGAAGACTCGGCTGCTAAATTTGAGTATTTTGGAATTGCTGTCATATTTTCTGCTAGAATGAATATGTATTGTTGGAATGAACATGTATTGATTATTCACAGTCAAATCATCTTCCGATAGGAATGGACGATTATCCTGTGTTGTTGTGATCTTCTGACAGGTATATGTCGAATCCTGAAACGGAAATTCATCCTCATGAAAATGACATCCCAGCTAACAAAGAATATATATAGTCATTGTGATCATCTTCTGATATCATGAAAGGAAGTGAAAGAAGCAGAAATATTTGGGAGGAAAATTGTAATTCATTCACTTGTATCGTTCTTGTACATGTACACATTTTATAGTACAAAAGAAAGAATAAAGGAAGGAATAAACAAGATCACAATATGTTACATTTTCCTACTTTATATTTTTTCCTACTTTATCTCTGAATATCCTTGACTGAATCTATTAAAATCGAAGTCAAGAATAAAATTGTAATAATCACGATCTTCTCCAACAATGTTACTAATATTTTATGTCAAATAAAAGTTAAAGTCTGTAAGCCATAAGAAAAAAATATTATTAACGAGTGTTCTTGGATACTTTCATATCATGCCCAATAAAGAAATGTTTTCATTTTTAATGCACCGGTCATGCATACACTAGAATGACAAGCAAAACTTTAGAAACGACAAATTCTCTTCGTTTTGATATGGACTTCAAGGCACTTATTTTATACTTAAGTAAGATAAGTAAGGGTAGTCTCGATACATTACTTTTCTCAGTTATCATAGATAATAAATACGTTGAAAATATAAATTTCTATTTAACGAGTATGGTTGTCGAGAGCGTTCGTTAGCAAGACTTTTTTTTTTAATGTTTGGCAAGCATCCTGAGTCACTTATTAATAAAACAAGTTACCAGAAAATATACATGTGACGAGCATCTTGAGGAACTCTCTTGAAGGCAACTCCAACTCCAAACCTGTCCTATTCCGGGCATTCCATTCGAGAAAATATTGGCTGCAGTTCTGATTCCACCGTGGTCATCATACTAGTCCACTCATCACGCGACGCGTGTCGTCCGGGCCCCACCGTGCAGATCCCTCTGACACACCCTCTCTCCTCTCGTCTCTCTCTTTCCCTCTGTTTTTCTTTCCTTTCTTTTTCCCTCTGTTCGCGGTTTCCTCAGTCTACTCTCTTCCGCCTACCTCGCGGGGACAACAACAGAGTTCATTCACCACCACATCTGGGTATCGGAACTCTTGATTTCTCGTTGACGACGGGACCGGATGTCGGCGCCGTCGTCGTCTTCCTCCTCCGCGAAACTGGAGTCCATTCTCTCGTACATGTTTCTCCTCTCCTCCAAATCGCGACCCCCATCTTTCTCACCAACCCCGACTCCCATCTCCCTCCCTGTCTCTCCTTCAAAGATTGTTCCTTAATTGATTTTACTCGTCTGGGTCGTGCTTCTCTCTCCTCGCCTTTGTCCGGAAGAGGGAGGGAGACAGAGATTTGGCACGCAAAGTTCAGATTCAGACCGAGGAGAGAGACAGGACAGAGGGAAGAAGGAGGAGGAACATGGGGCGGGCGGAGGCCTAGACGAGGTGACGTGCCGGAGGCAGGGCTGAGGAGAGAGAAAAAAGAAGAAGAAGAGGAAACCGTGAGCAGAGGGAAGAAGAACAGAAGAAATGAAGGAGAGAAGAAGAGAAGGAAGAGAGAGACGAGAGGAGAGAGGGTGTGTCAGAGGGCTTTGCACGGTGGGGCCCGGGAGACACGCGTCGCGTGATGAGTGGACTAGTGTGATGATACGGTAGAATCAGAGCTGCACCCAATATTTTCTCATTCGAGGAGTCCAGAGAGCATATCTGATCGTCCTGTAGTTGCGGTGGGGCCGGGGGGTCCACACGCTTCCAACTGCCAACGAATTGAAAACGGAATACAGGTCGCGCAATGTCAGCCAATCATAATTGTCTCCGAATTTCGGGGGATTTGGACAAAAGAGGAAATCCCGGAATTTACTTTCCAACGTGCTCTGGTCAACATTGCGATTCAACTGTGGTGAGGGCAGTTTTTTGGGAATCTCAGTTCCTGGTACATGATTGCGCTCATTTGCGCAAAATAAATTATTTAGTTTTTTTAAATAATCACTTCTTAGTTATGACGTTGGAAATAATTAATTAATAATAATAAATTATGTCTTAATTTTTTCGTGGGCAATAAAAATATCTTTCATTTATTTATTTTCATTAAAAATATGAATTGATCATTTAAAAAAAAAACATATTTTTTAAGTAACTTGGGAATTGTGATTATGTTTTCATGACTCAATCGAAAATGCCTTTAATGCTTGATTTTCAAATGATTTTCGATCGACTCTCATGTCATGGCAATATCCACAGGAAAAACGGTTCTCCTTACAAAAGAGTTTCTTTATTGGAGAACACAAGACATAAAATGAGAAAGTATCTTATATACATGTATACATAAAGCAAATCAAGAATGTTTTCTAACTTCGAATTTAGATGAAAGGCTTTCATAAAAGCTCATATATTCTATAAACATAATATACATAGCATCCCTTTGATTTAACATGTATTCACTAGGCATGGTAGGCTTGCAGCCCTTGTCCCAACCTAGACCTATCAAAATGGATTTTAAACCCATTTTAAAATTCATATAGAATAGGTCGAGTTGTTATATGGTTTAGTAATATTTAATAATGTGTCATAAATTGATTTAAATATAATATGTGTATTAAATGTGTTAAAAACTTACTTATACCAAATCCATCTCTATGACTTTCTTTTTATTTTCTTTCACTCTCACTCGCTCTCCTGCTTACTCATTGTGCACTCTCGCCTCAATTTGGATATGAATTTTCCTACATGAGGTTAAATAATGTTTTAGCAATATTAGTTGTGGTTGAATATGGGTCATTAGATTTGTATTACATTGAAATGGGTCAAAATGGGTTTAATGAATTTATTTGGGATGGTCCATTTCAACTCGACTCAAAACTTGACTCGATCTAATCCACTCATTTGATAGGTCTATTCAAATCCCATAATAGAGATCCACACTTCTCTCTAATGAAAATTCTTATGCACATCCAATGCATATAACCTTTTATAAAGACGCCGAATTCGGTGGACCCTGCTTAAATATAGTGAAACCTGTAACATCTTATAGTTTGAATCTATCTGCCAACGCGTTTATTCAATGTATGTAATAATGTCACCTCATGGTGGCATGATGATTTAACGTCAGGAAGAATCACGTTCTCTCACTCCAGAAGTGTTGACATTCTTTTCGGTCATAATTGCATTAGGGGTGATCGGTTCCCGGTTCGGTCCGGTTCCACCTTGAAACCGAGAACCGGACCGAGAGCACCGGTTCCCAAAATTGCGAACCGTGGACCGGACCATTTGGTCCTAGGACCGGGAACCAGACCGACCATCGGTTCCGGTCCGGTCCGGTCCGGTCCAAAAAAATCGACTCTACTTTTTTGCACTAAAGAACTAAAGAGTGACCGCACTCTTGACCGATCAATCCAATTCGATTCCCGAGCAATTCAACAAAACTAACCACACGTGTTTCACGTGCAAAATATTCAAACTTCATTCGTGTGATTCACGAGATCTCTTGAAGTCTTAATCTTACATCGAAACTAACAAGGAGATTTTTTCTATAAATAAAAGAGTAACAAAATGGGTTTTAATGGTCTCTTGGCCACATAAGAGATTGCTACCTCAAATTGCAACTTTGGTTGCAATAAGTTATCATGTTTATATGTTTTATTAATTCTATGTATATAAATTATATATAAAAAAATTTGGTTCGTCCGGTCGGTCCGGTTTGGTCCGTTCCCACCTTGAAACCGGGAACCGGACCAACCGCCACCGGTTCCAAGATTAGGAACCGGGGACCGGACCGCCGACCATGGGAACCGCCCAAAACCGACAAGTTCGGTCCGGTCCGTCGGTTCCCGTTCGGCGGTTCCCGTTGCACACTCCTAAATTGCATCACCTCAAATAGAGGTTGAGATAGATCAATTTTTATTTTTTCCTTTTTGCTAAGATTTAGGATGTATTTGATAACCATTTTATTCTTGAGAATAATTTATGATAAGAAATAATTATTTTTTATTTCGTTTTTGAGAATAATTTTTTAAGTATTTTAAGGTGTTTGGTAACTGTCCAAAATTTATATATTTAAAATAGAATTGCGTTTAGTATCGTTTTCAAAATTTCTAATCCAAATCATTTTCTTTAAATTTTTAAATACTTTTATTACTTCTTTTCTTCTTTTCTTTTCTTTCTCTTCTTCTTCTTTTTCAAGCTTTGCCAGTCACCGGCCTTGGATGATCGGCAATCGACAAGATGAGAGCCAGCGATCTCGCTAGAGTGTCGTCGACCCTCGGAAGGCCGCGCCTTGTCGGTCGTGCCTTGGCTAAGTGAGAGGCCTCGCCCAGATTTGGCGAGGCCAAGCGAGCCTCGTTGGTGGCCAGGCAAGGCAAGGCCAACCTCGTGGTGGCTTAGGAGGTTAAGCCCGACTGGCGGTTGAGCAAGCTCGACCTTACCAGATCTAGGCGAAGTCAAGCTTCACCTAGCCATGGCTCGGTTGAGCCTCGCTTGGCTAGGCAAGGCTTGCCGATGGTCAAGGGAGACCTGGGCGAGACTCTTCGATGGCCGGGGGAGGCCTAGGCAAGGCGCGCCTTGCCGATGGTTGGGCGAGCTCGCCAAACTTTGCCCAACTAGTCACCGACGATTGGTGGCAATGGACAGCAATGGCAGTGGTGGTTGACAGTGATGATAATGGAAGAAGAAGAGAGAAGGAAGAAGAATAAAAAGAAAATAAGAGAAAAGAGAAAAAGAAAAAAAAAGAATTGGCTTGATTTTGGAATTATTCTCAGGAATAAAGATTCAATTTTATACTCTTTGATTTTGTTGCAAATTTATTCCCAAGAGCAAATTTGTTCTCATAAGCAAAAAATTATCAAACCGATTTCTGTTTGGGAACAACAAAAATAGAATCAAACACTATTTAGCAAGTTGCCAAATGCACCCTTATCAGTAAGGGCTTGCTTTCCTAGAGTAGAAAATAGCTGATTGTTCGAATCTTATACTTTCCCTTAAAACCAGAGAAAGAAGATCCATTTGGGTTTTCTAATGACGGGAGATTAGTCACCGAAAGATTTGTTGGCTAGCTCGGGGAATCAACAATAAACCGGTTCACAATGGGTAAGCTAGCTTTGGTAGCTCAGTAAGACTGGTTCTTTGAGTATTTTGGTTACCCAACTTACACTTCCAAATAAGCAAATGAGACGAAGTCATCGGAGAAGAAGACGCGACCGAGGGAGAATAAACCTACCTACCTTGGGGCAGTTGTTGGACTTCGAGCTGTAATTTGCCTCAAGGTCTTGCACTTAAAGCCTAAAGGTTGTAGCAGATTTAGACCTGACGATCGCACCACTTTCGGTGATTCTGCCAAATGCTGAAATTATTTACCAAACACAATTGGGCGCCATAGTGCTGACTTACTGATATGACGGATTAAGGTAACTTGACATTTCATAAAATAGATAATGTATAAAGAGTAGCTCTTCCTTCTTAGGCAGAAATCAATAATTCAAATGATAAAAAAAGGGATAAATAACACAAAAAACTTCAAACTACGCTCACTGTAATACAAATATTAAGAACTTTTTTTTGTGTCACCAAAAACTCTAAACTTACCTACCATAATGTAAATACCCCCAGCTTTTTTTATGAAACAAAAAAAAAAAAAATTACACGTATGACATATACCCTATATTTTTATCACATTAATATATGTTCGAGTTTTATACTTTATATGTTTGGAGTTTTTTATGATATGAAAATATTTTTTAGAGTATTTGTGTCATAATTGGCAAATAGGGAGACAAAATAAAGTTCGGAGTATTTGCACCTGAGTGTGCTAAATATGAAGGCTTTTTGTGGTATTAAATCATAAATAATTGATATAGGAACATAGATAATTTTACCTATCAATATGCATGTAGCTTGAATAATATCGAGGAATGTATACATTATGGGAAACTTTAGAGGTGAGCATGATTAGGATGGGTGATTCCCATCTTGGAACCGGGAACTCCCATTAAGAAATGGTTAAAGAAAATTGAAACCAAAATATGTCCGTTGGTTTCATGGATCCACTTGGGAGCTAGACCAATAGTTTGGTCCAATTCCCGAGTAGATCCATAGAACCAATCCGAACCCTATAAAGCTTGTTCGGCCTTATATTTGGGTTGAATAGCAAGCAATTAATTTTGATTAAGGATTAAAAGATATGAGGGACAACGAATAAACAATACTCGTTAGCTAAAAACTTAATTTCTTCAAAGGTCATGGTGTGGTCATCTTAAGGTTTCCCAACACTGGAAACATGTGAAGAATTAGACTCTAAGTAAAAGTCCTAACCTCCATAAAATTAAAACATTAATCGCTTGATTCATCTTTTTTCAATGTTAATCTAATTTAATCATGGAAATGGTTAAGGAGAGACTTGATTATACTCTTAAAATGAGTCGTGGACTCTTATGAACATCTCCAATCGGTTCTTCCCTTCCTCTACATTTGCTTAATTTGTTTTGGTTGAGATAGCAAGTAAATGGATTATTGGAACAAAAAATAAGAAATAGAGAATTAATCTTATTACATACCCAAGATATAAAACTAGCCAATAATGTCTAATAATTACAAATTATATATATTTGGTCAAAAAAACTACAAATAATTAAGTAATTGAGATGGATTTTTTAAATATATATTCGGATAGATGGGCAGGTGGTTCCACACATAGAATCGGGAACCAGACCGGCCTCTTTGGGAATCTTTGGCTCTTGTTGGGTTTGGTTCGGTCTGATTTCGGGTGGTTTGGGTGATTTCTTTTTCTCATATATCTCTAAAGGGAGTTGTAAGGGCCTGTTTGGCAAATTTTGTTTCTGTTCCCCGGAACAAAAATTTTGTTCTTTTGTTCTGGGAAACAAAAAAAGAATAGAAACACTTTTAGTAAAACTTTTGTTCTTGAGAACAAAAATCTATTTTTTTGTTTGAGAACAAATTTAGAATAAAACAAAAAGTGGAAAAAAAGTTGTTTTCTTTGTTTTAGAAACAATGCCGAAAAACAAATTTTCTCTCTCGTCTTTTTTTCTTCTTATTCTTCTTTTCTTCTTCCTTTTGGCTGGTTATCGGCCTTGGCCATGGCCGACGCTAGCCATTGGCTAGATGAGGGTTGTCGACCTCGCCGGAGCGTCGCCAACCCCCGGAGATGTTGAGCCTCACGAGGCCGCTAGCGAGACTCGAACTCACTTAGGTAGCGTGAGGTCGGCCTTGCCCTGGCTTGGTGAGGCCGAGCCTTCATGGCTCGAGGCTTGCTTGGCGATTGAGGCCACCGGCAAGGCTTTGACGATGAGCTCGCCCATCCGATTGCCGGTTGCAACGCCGTGGTTAGCGGGGGCCACAAAGAGAAAGAAAGAAAAAAAAGAAAAAAAGAAAAAAATAATAAAAATATTGAAAAATTAAAAGAAAGAACAAAATTATATAAGTTTATAAAAAAAATAACAGTTACCAAGTGCATTTTTATAATTAGAAATTATTTTCAGAAATAAAAAAAAATATTTAGGTTCAAAAATTATTTCTCAGAATATGAAAATTATCAAACGTATCCTAAGACTTTAAAAAGGAAAAAAGAAAAAAAGAAAAGAAGTTTGAAAGTCACATGGAGCCTGGAGAGACCATTAATCAGCGCCGCGCCGATGTGGAGAGTGGAGACAGGTATTATTAGGTCTCATCCAAGGGTTGTAGCCTTGACAGCGAGGCAACAAACGCGCTTTGGACGCGCTTCCCACTTCTCCCTCTGTCTATATATATGTACAGACTATATCTTCCAATCTCGGAGTCCCGCATAAGTAGTCTTCATGGTCTCGCTCTCTCTCGCGTAGCCTCAGTGAACATGTGGAAGAGGTCCAGCTCCAGCTCGAGCTCCAGCTTCAATTCCAAATCCAGCTCCAGCTCCAGCTCCAGCTCGCAGGCGAAGCAGGCGGACTGCCTGGGCAACGTGGACCAGGTACGGCAGGTGTTCGCCCAGTACGACAAGAACGGCGATGGCAAGATCTCCTGCGACGAGCTCCGCGAGGTGCTCTCCGCGCTCGGCTCCTCCCCCACGACCGGCGAGGAGGCCCAGGCGGCCATGGCCGAGATCGACAAGGACGGCGACGGGTTCATCGACCTCGACGAGTTCGCGGAGCTGATCCTCGGCGGCGGCGATGGGGGCCCCGGGTGCGGGGCCAAGGAGCTCAGGGACGCCTTCGACCTGTACGACCTCGACGGAAACGGGGTGATCTCGGCGAGCGAGCTGCACGCGGTGTTGAAGAAGCTGGGGCAGAAGTGCAGCCTCAGGGACTGCAGGAAGATGATCAGCTCGGTCGATCGGGACGGGGACGGCAACGTCAACTTCGAGGAGTTCAAGAAGATGATGACGGCGGCGAGCAACGGGGCTTCGAGCTAACCGTCGCCGTTCGACTGCGCTCTCGAGTTGGCTCTCTACCTTTGTACATGCCAAAAAAGCTCAGCAGTAATGTGATCTCTATCTCTTCGCATCTATTTTTTTACCTTTCTTTTTTTCGTAGGCAGACACATAATTAGGGATTGATTGGACCATCGTGCGAGGTTATGCCGTTTGCGCAAAGCGTAAAAGAGGAAGAACAAACAGCGCTGTAGCGGTTTGGTTGGGGGGGGGGTGGGATTAGTAGTTTGACAGATAGGTTAAATCTGATTCTGCGCTGTTCTTCCATCTTATGTCAGTTTATGGATCTTTTGGCTTGGCTGTCCAAGTCTCGAGCGGAGGAAAACATCTTCCTATATTCTCTTCTCTTCTCTTCTTCTTTAAGATGTTACCACATGATATGCACTCAACTAGTTGGAACGGATTATCCTCTATATCTCAGTCTATAAGATATCTATCCGAAACAACATTAGCCATCGAGGATTTTTCGACCTTCAAGCGAAAGTTGGGGGTTCAGTTTCTACTTTCTAGAGTATAAGGAAAGGATCTGCCTTTGGTTCTCTACACGACACCTCTTATTATATGTTTTTTTATTTGCTGGACTTCCATCAATTGTTTTGGATTTCAAGCAAAAACTTCTTTCAAAACCAACATTTCAACAATCGATCATAAATTAATGAATCGCAAATTAAGGTATAGTAATAATCAATTGTAAAATGCTTTCTTGTTATCGATAATCAAAATATTTTATGTTATTTTTTTACGGAATAGATGGAGCTTTGTTTTTATAAAAAAAAAATTTATTGGGGCGAGGAATTGAGGCACTGTTTGATTGGGTTTTTATTTGCCGGGCGGCTAGTATAGAGTGGTCCACGTGTAAGGTTTGTGCGTTAGTATTGGTGGACGCGGCTGGATCCATTATTACTTGTGGAGGACTTCACGCGGCAGTCACCTAATCCTAAGTCCCGTGAAGTGACGGGTGCGTGCGCGTGAGCCTTTTATAAATGCTGATCTCAACGCGGTTTTCGCTTTACTGTTTGCCTTCTCGAGTGTTTTGGTCTTTTCAGTTTTGTCGGAAGTAAAAGGCGGAGAGGCAGCTATTACTCTCTCCTGACTTTTGACCATTTTGGGCGCACTTGGGCTCCGAAAATTTCGGTTCGGTTTGCTTCGTTTTGGAGGCTATTTCCACAGGGCCTCGAGCCCCGATTCAGGGCCCGGGTTTTGGGAGCCGATCCCTTGTCGCCCGTACAAAACAAGCAGTTCGGTTTGTAGGGATAGGCTTGGGCCTATATGGTCCTGGTCGTTCGAGTTGGTCCGATTTGTGCTTTGAATTCGTGGATGTTTTGTGTGTTTGGGCCTTATCAGCCCATGATTAAATTTAGTAATTAAGCAAAAAGGTCCTTGATCCTAAAATTGTCAGAGGGGGCAAAAAGGTGGATCCTCTAAATATGAAACTTCTAAACATCCATCAATCAAGATCATGGAAATGTTCGTAATGTTTCCTTGATCTTGATATAACTCCCCTTATCTCAATGCATCGAATCTGCAAAATTGTACATGGTCCAGCTCCACTGTCATGGGATCAAAGGCGAACCAAAATGGGGCAGATGGTGATGGTTGTTGGTTGCCCCAATCCGGCGGTTGATTAATTTGATTTCTTTTAGAGCTGCCACTGATCTATTATGAGCCGCCAAATGATTAAGGTAAATTGTGGGAATTTATCTTAATCATGTGAAAAAATGGGAGATTTATGAGTTTGGAGACTTGGATATACTACATAAATTTATCTTAATCTCTTTTATGAAGAATGCTTTACACGCAATCTTCTCAATTTTATCCCCTAAATCCTCTAACATGTAAAAGGTGATCATTTATGGATACTCATGCAGTAAAAACAAATAATCAATAATCAAAGCAATAATAAAGATCAAATAACACCTAAAAAAAATAAAGTAAATAAAATACGAGGAAAATAAAGAACCCCTCAGTGTCGGGTAAAATTTAGACAAGGCTTGGCCATTAGGCTTTGGAACAGGATTTTTGCGAGTTATAAATAAAAAGTAAATATGCACTAAATTAAAATAAACATGAGATGCTTAATCTAAGTGATTAAAATAAATTATTACCTATATGAAATGGAATTAATCATGAATTTATTAATCCAATGATGCAATAAATCGCGTAGATGCAAAGTAGTCCTAATCTAATTTGTTTTGGTCATTTCTTTAGGAAACTAATTAAAATTCTAACTACATGGCCGTGACCGCCCTTTCATGACAATGTTATCACCCATGAACACGGATCAGATAGAATTGATCTAACTAGCCTAATTTAAGATGCTAATCTAATTGACATGACCTATATGCTACATGCTTGATTAAAGCAATAAAAGATGTAATCTTTCCACTTTTCCTCACTCATTCATATGAATTACGCAAATTATGTCCTATGTGCATACGTGGAAAGCAGTAAAGGTCCGATCTTGCATTGAAAGATTTGATCTTTTTGACATGATGAGAAGTGATGATTAAAGGAAAATTCACGCAAAGGGTATATACCCTACATCAACAAAGATGCAATTCCTTTGTTCTATTAAACTTATGTGAAGGGAGTAATCTAAACATATTACTCTTTAGATCCTAGCAGCACGAGGAAACTAGAGATTAATCATGGAATTGTCTACCTATATGCACAAATTGTGACCTAAGTTACAAGGAAATTGATAATAAAAGCATGAAAAAGAACTTGAGACACAAAGTTTTATTCTGGTTCACCTTTAAACTAGGATTACATGCAGTAGGGGATTATACTTTAATTGGCATATTGTACCTCTTTGTTACATCTCTCACTTATAAGAGAAAGATGTTATATATACCTAATAGCTATGTATGAGCTTAAGGTCAAGTTACTAAGGATTTTACTATAATTTGCACTTTTTACTTATTTGATATGAGTGAGACCCTATATCATTCTACCGATGGAAAGTATGAACCACACTCTAACACTTAACACATCCAATCATATATTTGCGAACAAGATCATGAATCAAAGCAACAAAAACCCACCCTATGGCCAGATCGCATTGATATCCTATGTGTAAAGGATTGAAATCCTATCTTTATGGACAACACCACCCCGAAGACGCCGGGATTGTGACGGCTAAACGCCAACACTAGGATCGCGATGGGATTGTCAGTAGGGGAATCCGGGATCACGAGCAAGGCCCACGGATTAAAGCCTGTATGGGCGAGGATGAGCGAGGTGATATGAGGTGTGAGATGGGACCAAGTGAATGAGGGCAAGTGTGGAGTTGCTGCATGAATCCGTATATGCGTGTGGGTGGGCGTGAGGTGAGTGGAAAAGACATGTGAGCGTGAAAGCGAGAGTGGTGAAAAAAAATTGCGTGTGTAAGTCCTGGACTAGTGGTGGACCGATGCTGGGGATGGAGGAAGCTAGGCCGCCGGTGGTGGAGGACCACGGATAAGAGAGAGCTCGTGAGGTGTGGAATATGCCAAGTGCGTCTATGTGCTGATGGATGGATTGAGGTGTGTATGGAGTCTCCTAGTAGATATCTTTATTTAAGGGTCGAATTCGATATCTAATTTTCTTATAAAATGAATGATAAGTTTACACGTCGAAATTTAGTGTCAATAATGACTCTCCTCAAATTTACCTTTCACAATTTGTTGTGTATATTTTTATGAGTAAAACAAATTGAGCATAATTATCTATCTTGCCCCCTCTCAACTCATCTCGCTCTCCCTCAAATTAAGCGAAATTTAATTTGAATGATCTGCTTCAAAATCTAATCTTGTGATTTGTGATGTTTCTTGATTCTTGCTTATGGTGTACTTTCTGCATTGAATACACTGACAACTACTCGTAGACAACCCGGTTGGTTAGGGCTTAGTCGATCTTGAGGTCTTGGCTTCAATTCCCCAACCGGTTGATTGTGGTCATGGGTGGTAGGGTTCTGTGATAATCCCTCTTGAGGTATATAGTCTTCGCTGGCTGGTGTTTGACGGGGCCGTGAGCACTCGTAAGGTGTGCCGGGGCAGATTCTCGGTATAAAAAAAAAAAAACTATCGATATATTATTCGTATATCTTTATGCATCCTAATATTCCTTTGCAAGATCAATTGGTTCTTGACTTGCTCTCTACTCTAGGGATTTGTGACTGTTCCTGATTCATTAACTATAATTCTCCTTTGATCAATGGACACTCCGGGACTCAACTTCAACATCATTTCTTGTTTTGAGTCAATTGATTGTAACCACATGTCTTGTACTCACTTAAACTCTTTTTATTGGAAGCTTGTAATCGATAAGTTCATTAGGCATTTCATTGATGGGTTTTATGGATTGCATTGTTATGACATTTAGGATCGATGAACTCATCAAGTATTTTGTCGATGGGCTTTGTGGATTGTTACTGTACATGCTATGGTCTAATTTGGGCCATTACATTCTCTATATTTGGGCCTTGATTTTGGGCTGCTGTTAACAAGTTCCAACCCGTTGTAAATGGCTCTTTTATGGGTAGATTTACCGCGACTCAACATCTCCATTCGAAACATATTAAATTTAGATATATTTTATTCGCCACTTTCTAGTGACCTATTCTCAAGTTAATTCCAACAATTTCCATCATTCAATTCACATTATCTCACTCATTAATAGATGAATGTGACAACTTCTTTATGCACATTATTTCTCACAAGAGGTCACTTATATAACAAGCTTCTTGCTATAGTCCTATGCATCAACCGCAATTTTAATAATGGCCTAATTTTAGCACACACTTCTAGAGAATTACATACATGGCACATAAACGACTCAACTATGGCCTAGTTGGAATAACTAGTTAGACGATTGAGCAAAACCATAGCTAGATAATGGTTTGAGGACTCGCGCCAAGAAATTCCCAAATGTCAGTATCGCATGAGAGCTCGTTCCAACCATTTTGTCTCTCTTCCATAGCAAATTCCCGAGGCCACAAGTTCTCCTCTGGCTGTCCTTCCCCTCCACTTCTTGAGGTGACGAGTCCCTCTTCCGGGCCGGTGTCGGTGAGCAGATTTTCCCACCACGCACTCTCTTTGTCCTGACGAGACAACATTGGAGATGGTTGTTCAGGGTTTTCACCTGGTGGAGTTCTTAAAGCCACCAACGTGGCTTTTCCCTCAAACCATGCTGAGCTCTTCGATAAGATCCGAGGTCGAGGCCTTATGACGTTCACTTTGGTGGTGAATTTCCCAGGCGGGTTCTTCCTTCGGCTTGTGATAGATGATATTTTTAACCAAATGGGTGTTCAAATAGTTCTTCATATCGTTCGCGGTTCTTCCTGAAAGCCTCCCCGCAATAAGTGACCAACTGCACGGACTTGGGCAGATCATTATCTAGGATATTAGAATTAGGAAGATCGACTCATTGGTTCAAGATTGGTTACCATCAAAAGCAACATGGAAACCTTATTTTCAGTTAGCATACACATAAAATCTTGACTCCTGTCTTAAATTTTATTATGACTCGATAATTCTACGTGCCCTCTCAGATCTTGCTTGTTTCAGTTATCCGTGCAGGCATGGGCTTATTTCGATTTGAATATCGCCAATTAACTCAATTATCATGTCATAGTAACATTAGTAAAGAGTTCAATAACATCATACATGCTGCTAATGGTCAAGAAAAGGATATGCACGTCCCTTAGCTTGTAATTTCTGTGCTATTATACATAGATTATGAATTGTGTATTTCTCATTTGAGATTGGTTCATTTGTCTAAATTTTTTTGACTAGTATATCAATATTTCATTTTAGTTTGTATGCACTTCTCGGTTGGATACAAAACATCCAATCACTTTGATTTTTTGTTTATCCGTTTTGGGTTACCTCCACCTATTTTTTTCCCCTTTTCCTACTTCCCTGCTTGAAAAGTCGAGCATGGATGATTAGCATAGCTACTCCCTCTAAACATACCGAAAATATCCCACACCTTGTTATATAATTTTCGGACTTAAGACTAAGAAAAGGTCTTCATTTTGCCTCACTCACGACAAATTGGTCGGATGTAGGCATTGTAAATTGTATAAAGAATCGTGGTGTACCTTAAAGAACAGTGCATATGATTCTTTTTAAGCCATGTCACCCTAATTAGCCGTTGAAGTGCTATAAGTGTCCATAATTCATTCCCCAAAGCAAGCTACATGCCCTATTAATGTAAGCAAGTTCAAATTTGAGAAAATATTCAATGTTCATATTATTGATTGTGCATATCATAAGTGAAGTCGATGTACTCAAAATTGTAACATTTTTTTCTTTTCATTTAGTTGTATGTCAAGTATTATCGTGACATTTTTTTTTTTTTGGACAAAACCCTTATATCAAATGAGAATAGTCAAATTATTTTCTCAAAATTCTTGTAATGTTTCACTAGAAACTCTTGATGTGGATTTGAACAAATCCTTAAAAGGTTTAAAGAGAAGAAATATGTAGGAGATCCGTTCAGAGATGAGAGATTCTGCAATATCACTTCTGTATTCTCTCTGTATCATGTAGATCAAAATAGATAAGTCAAATGAAAGTATGAGCAATCTCCCGCAGCTAAAATATGTTAAAATAGATGAAAGGCTCACTGGACTAGCATGCCGTAGGCATAGTCATTAAACCGACAGGCTAGTCGAGTTCAATGACAGTATCGTAGTTTGACTGTTTTTCCCATCAAATGTTCAGCCCAAAGGACCATATCATTAATAGGACAAGACACTTTTTCAGAGGTTATCGCCTTGCTTCTGCATCGATCTCTCCGTCCCTCTCATGAATTGAACATTAATTGGACAAGACACTTTTTCAGAGGTCGTCGCGCTGCTTCTGCATCGATCTCTCCGTCTCTCTCGTGAATTGAATCAGCCGTCCAGCCGTCTCTGGGTGCGTTTGAATGGACATTTAGAAAGCCCAGCCAAGCCTCAAAAGCCTTTTCATCCAAAAAAATGGGTGTTTGGCAATCATTCCTGGGAACTTTCTCAAGTGTAAGTTTTCCTTTGGGAATGCTGGAGGTCCATTTAATGAAAATATTATTTCTATTTTACCCCCAATTTTTTTGAAAACCCACCGTTGCCCCTGCATTTATTTATTTTTAAATGAAAAAGCGACCCTTTTCAAATCGACAATAGTCGGCCGGCCGCCCTCAAAAAATTCTTGTAATGTTTCACTAGAAACTCTTGATGTGGATTTGAACAAATCGTTAAAAGGTTTAAAGAGAAGAAATATGTAGGAGATCCGTTCAGAGATGAGAGATTCTGCAATATCACTTCTGTATTCTCTCTGTATCATGTAGATCAAAATAGACAAGTCAAATGAAAGTCTGAGCAATCTCCCGCAGCTAAAATATGTTAAAATAGATGAAAGGCTCACTGGACTGGCAGGCCGTAGGCATAGTCATTAAACCGACAGGCTAGTCGAGTACTCCGATCCCAGTTCAATGACAGTGTCGTAGTTTGACTGTTTTTCCCATCAAATGTTCAGCCCAAAGGACCATATCATTAATAGGACAAGACACTTTTTCAGAGGTCATCGCCTTGCTTCTGCATCGATCTCTCCGTCAAGACACCATTTCAGAGGTCGTCGCGCTGCTTCTGCATCGATCTCTCCGTCTCTCTCATGAATTGAACATTAATTGGACAAGACACTTTTTCAGAGGTTGTCGCGCTGCTTCTACATCGATCTCTCCGTCTCTCTCGTGAATTGAACATTAATTGGACAAGACACTTTTTCAGAGGTTGTCGCGCTGCTTCTACATCGATCTCTCCGTCTCTCTCGTGAATTGAATCTGCGTCCAGCCGTCTCTATCTAACAAGGAAGTGCCACAAGGCAAGTTCAAAGGCGCTAAAGTCTAAACTGTTTTGGCAAAAATTGAATGATACCCTTTATTAATCTTAAAGTATAAGTTTGCCCAAAAATAGGAATAGTGACGGGAAATTCACTGATGGCAAGACACAAGACCTCGAAACAAATTGATTCGGATTGTAGTACATCTGTGACATTCATCTTCCTTAACGAGTGCAATAATTTGGAAGACTTGCACGTATGCATCCCCGGCTTATTCTGATTCTCAGTGAGAATTTCCTCTTCATGCCATCTTATTGATGATGATGACCACGTGACCTTGGCATAACATTCACTTAGATTTGAGGTTGGCATCATATGGCTATCATGTCCACACTTTGTAGAGAAGGTCTAATAAGATTTCGGTAAAAATATTTTTCAAATGGAAAAAGTGATATGCATACAAAAATTATCATCGCTAAGATTATTAGTTCCCCCTGAATTCTTTGAAGTGTTTTGAGGGAAACAAACAAACACTAAAAACTGTAGTTTTCGACAAAATAAGTTCCCCTACAAAAGCAAGTCTTTCTTCATTATTCTCATATTTTAAAACCCTCAATTTTAGATTCAATTCCAATTATGTCATGAATTTTTTTTTGTTAAAAAAAAATCATAAACTTTCACTCTAGTTCCAAATTTGCTATTCATCCAAAAATCACCATTGGTTTTTTTTTTTTTCACAATTATCGATATTATGAGGCTTCTACTGTTCCACACGAAGTAAAAGTATTGGTGAAAATGCTAGTTTTGATAATCAACCTTCAATTGGCCTTGATGTCGATAATTGAAGAATTCTATGTGATTTTTTTTTTTATCTTAGGGGAAATTTGGAATTGTAGTGAAAGTTTGTAATTTCTTAGATAAGAAAAAGTTCGAGATAAAATTGAGATTAAACCTAAAGTTGGAGATTTTTTATTTATTTAGAAAATTAAGGTGATTTAAGTGATGTCAAGAAGTAATATTTGGGGGGCCTACCTTGGTTGCGTGGTTAGAGATGTGTTTGATAAGACTACAAACCACTAAATACTTGTGCCTTTATTCTCATCTAGTTTCTTTCATTTTCTAAATAGTTCCTATCACGAAAAATTTATATTGGTACATTTGTAATAAATTTATCAAAAGCTAATTTTTTTACCATAAAAATTTATAAACTGGTACACTTATGAAAACTAATTTTTTAACCATTAAAAACCTAAAACTGAAACATTTATGATAGATTTACTTTCTGTTAGTTTATTTTAAATTTGATTAATATCACGAAAAACCTCAAATTGATACACTTGTGATAAACATAGGGCAATATCTCAAACTCATACAACTGTTAACTGTTATGTGACATTCAACTCAGTAATTTAAAGGTAAATTTTAATAGAAATTAACGGAGGTAAATTTATCGCAAGTGTACTAGTAGGGCAAATTTATTACATATGTACTAGTTTAAGATTTTTTTGTGGTCTTAACATCTTTCCACATCAACATGTAGCTCTTTGCCCTTTGCTGACACCCCTAGCGCCTATTCGGTAAGTTCAATGTCTTAAAGATTTGGCACAAATTTCATTTCTTGAAAAACAAAAACTCCTTAAACAGGTTACCTTAAAAAAAAAAAAGTTAGAATTTTTACTGCTTGCTAAATTATACACATGTTAGCTCGTACTACCACGCATGAACTATTTAATTTTCTAAGACATCATGTGGGGCTTGCCCATCGACACAACACACATATAGAACTACCTTGCAATTTGTCATTCGTCTTACTTTATCATTTTGGAAGTTGAATCATCTTCATCTAAGATAATTGGGGCTAATTCCCTAAAAAATCTCAAACTTTAGGTCTAATATTAATTCTATCCCAAACTTTTTTTGTCTTAGAAAAAATCCCAAATTTGCCCTTAACCTTTTTTTGTCTCTAAAAATACTCAAAATTCTTGTTTAGTCCCAAATCTATCTCTTTTTTTTTTTTTTTTTTTGTTTCTGAAAAAATTCCAAATCTTAGATTTAGTCTCAAACCTGCCCCAAACTTTTTTTTTCCTCTCAGAGTAAATCCCAAACTTTATGTTCAATCCCATATTTATCCCAATTTTTATTTTTTGTCGAAAAGAAGATCATCAATTTTTGCTCTAGTCATAAAGTTGCCCCGTTAGCCTTCTATCCAAAAGTTAGTCGTCCCTAATTTTTATATCCTAGAACGGTTATATTTTGAAGATAATGTTCCATGTTACCTTGCCGATATGTATCTATTATTAATATGGAAATGCTATGTTAAGTTGGGATTAGGCCATGGAGTAGATTTGAGAATATATTAAAAGTTATTGATTTTTTTTTAGGCAAAACAAAATTTGGGGCAGATTTGGCACTAAACTTAAAGTTTAGGTTTTTTTCGAGACAAAAGAAAAGTCTATGGCAGATTTGAGATTGGACTTAAAGTTTATGATTTTTTCTGAGATAAAAAAGTTTGGAACAAATTTGGGACTAGACCTAAAGTTTAGAATTTTTTCAAGGAATTGGCCCAAGATAGTTGGCATCAACGTGGTTTAAGATTACTGATTTTTGTATTGCCTCAATCACTCATATTTGGTGACGTGACGAATTCTAATACAATGAGAGTGTTTTGGAAAACATACGAACCCCGCAGGTTTTAAGTGACTAGTGCTAGGTGCTTCCATACCCATTAATGTTACGGTGACTAATGATAGCCAAACGACAAGCTAGTCGAGTTAATGTAAAGAGAGCTTTTTTCACACACAAGCTCGATGAATTCATCCGTAAAACGATGGTAAATATAGAGAGCACTATGTTTTCTTGATGTTGAAGGTCACTGAAGGGCGTTGATATCAAATTCTCAACGAAAGTCAACATAACCGTCGACAATCTTGCCCTGTAAAAACTCAGTTCTTCTCGTATTTTTAGCAAAGTGACCCAAGCTAAGGTTGTTCATACAAGTTTCATTACGTCTTTGAAAAGAATAGTGGATATTTGAGTAGATAAGCATGCACTCAACAAGTCCCTCACATCTCTTTCACATACGATATTTTCTGAATCCAGTATTTTCTATCTTTTGTGGCTGATCCCACCGGTGGAACTCATGTTCAAAGCCCCGAAAGAAATGGTCGAAGAGATAGATGATTTATCAGTATTGGCATGCTGAGATGACGATATACGTGATATGCGACAAGTAACGCAAACTTTGGAGAGCATTCCTCACCGATTACCAAGAAGCTTATGAAGCCTAATGATCATGTCAACCTCGTCCTCTTGGAGTTCCCCTCTCTTCATATTACCTCAGCCTGCAACTTTCATGCACCTGTTCAACCCTGCAAACTCAAACCCATTGATACATACCCTTATTGCAACTGCAAAAATAGTTCTCTCTCTCTCTCTCTTGCTGGGGTGATCGATAGTATACCTGCTTTCGGAGGGACTTGGTGCCACTTTCCTTCACCATATTTCTCCGCGCACTTCTTCAGCGACACATCCTCTTCCTCGGTCCATGCACCTTTTCCCACTCCCGTAGCTCCCTTCACTGTCTCCTCTCTCTCTGTCTCTCCTGCGGGCGAACACAGCATTCTGGTGCAGAAACACTTCTAGGTATAGTTTTTACTGTTGGTACATACACATCATGCATAGACAAGTCTAGATTGTTCGCTCGATTCCTTTACCAGATTTTGATAACCAAGCCTCAAGATCAGATGAGGAAATTGCTAATTCTTCATCACGTGGTTGTGTAGAAAGAACAATTCAGATCAGATTCGGAAATAAAAAAAGAAAAAAGAAAACGTTTCATCGATCAGTCAAGAATCATCACCAAGAAAGCAGTCACTGAAGTTAAAAAAGAATTTGCAATAAATACATTCCAAAAAAAAAAAATACAACATCCACAACAGATGCACAATAAATTCCATATCGGCAGACGCAACACGAGGCGAACGTACCATGCTTGAAAGGACATAAATCAAGCAAGACATCGAAGTAAGGCTGAGGAAGCAGCTCCACATGATGACGAGCAGAGAGGCCCAATCGAACCCGATGACCGACTGAGAACCCCGGAAGCAGCAGTCCCTCCACGGACTATGCCAATAATGACTCCCCTCAAATTTACCTTTTGGAATTTGTTGCGTATATTTTTATGAGTAAAACAAATTGAGCATAATTATCTATCTTGCCCCCTCTCAACTCATCTCGCTCTCCCTCAAATTAAGCGAAATTTAATCTGAATGATCTTCTTCAAAATCCAATCTTGTGATTTGTGATGTGTCTTGATTCTTGCTTATGGTGTACTTTCTGTGTTGGATGCGCCGACAACTATCAATATATACCTACCCGTAAGTAACCCAATTGGTTAGCGCTTAGTCAACCTTGAGGTCTTGGCTTCGATTCCCCAACTGGTTGATTGCGACTTAAGTGAGGGGCCATGGGTAGTAGGGTCTCATGCTAGTCCCCCTTAAGGTATAGTCGCTGGTCTTCACTGGTTGGTCCGACGGGAGTCGTGAGCACTTGTAAGGTGTGCCAGAGCGGATTCTTGATATAAAAAAAAAAAAAAAAAAACTTAATTGGTTCTTGACTTCCTAATATTCCTTTACAAAATTAATTGGTTTTGTGATTGTTCCCGATTCATTAACTATAATTCCCCTTTGGGAAAATTCCAAATAAGGACCCGACTTTTGGTCATATAAAGATCCAAAGTGAACTTTATATCATATAAGGATCCGAAGTAGATCCATTGTTTCAAATAAGAACCCGAAGTGAATTTTATGTCAAATAAAGACCCAAAGTGATCAAGTTAATCTCTATTAAGGACCTTAGTTCATCGGTAGATATTTTTTGGCGATTAAAATAAGGGCAATTTTGTCAGAAATTTGTGATTGGAAAAAAAAGGGAAAATTATAAATTAATTAAGTTTAGGTTATTCATTTAGATGTTTATGTTTTCTTATTTCTTCTCCCCCTGCTGCTCCTCAACCAAATCACTACTCGGTCATCATCGCGACTTGATTCTCGTCGCTCCTCACCTTGCTCGACCGACAGAGAATTTGGGTCTCTGTAAACAAAGAAAGAAGCATGCGGTTTTCTTCTTGTTTTTAAATATGTGCCTCAACCGATAGAGAATTTGGGTCTTTGACTTTGCAAGGGATGGGTACAAGGAATGGGGAGACTGTAGAAAACCTAGGGTGTTTTTGTTTCTGTTTTAGGATTTGTTAATTTTCCCTATATTTTTGTTGGACAAAATTGCCCAAACTTCGATTGTCGGAAATGTCACGTGAATATTTGGCTAACCATCAAGCTTAGGTTCTTATTTGGAATTGATTCAACCATTTCGGATCCTTATTTGAGACAATGGGTTCACTTTAGGTCGTTATTTAACACAAAATTCATTTCGGGTCTTTATTTGAGAAAATTGATCAACTTTGGGTCTTTATTTGGAATTTTCCCTTCTCCTTTGGTCAATGGACGCTCCGGGACTCAATCTTCAACATCATTTATTGTTTTGAGTCAATTGATTGTAACCACATGTCTTGTACTCCACTTAAATTCTTTTTATTGGAAGCTCGTAATCGATAAGTTCATTAGGCATTTCATTGATGGGTTTTATGGATTGCATTGTTATGACATTTATACTCATCAAGTATTTTGTCGATGGGCTCTATGGATTGTTACTGTACATGTTATAGCTTAATTTGGGCCATTACATTCTCTATATTTGGGCCTTGATTTTGGGCTGCCGTTAACAAGTTCCAACCCATTGTAAATGGCTCTTTTATAGGGAGATTTTACTGCGACTCAACATCTCCATTCGAAACATATTAAATTTAGATAGATTTTATTCGCCACTTTCTAGCGACCTATTCTCAAGTTAATTCCAACAATTTCCATCATTCAATTCACATTATGTCACTCATTAATAGATGAATGTGACAACTCCTTTATGCACATTATTTCTCACAAGAGATCACTTATATAACAAGCTTCTTGCTATAGTTTGATACATCAACCGCAATTTTAATAAATGGCCTAATTTTAGCACACTTTTAGAGAAGTACATACATGGCACATGAATGACTCAACTATGGCCTAGTTGGAATAACTGGTTAGACGATTGAGCAAAACCATAGCTAGATAATGGTTTGAGGACTCGCGCCAAGAAATTCCCAAATGTCAGCATGGCATGAGAGCTCGTTCCAACCATTTTGTCTCTCTTCCATAGCAAATTCCCGAGGCCACAAGTTCTCCTATGGCTGTCCTTCCCCTCCACTTCTTGAGGTGACGAGTCCCTCTTCTGGGCCGGTGTCGGTGAGCATATTTTCTCACCACACACTCTCTTTGTCCGGTGCCAGTGCCGGCCTTGAGCTCTTGCACCTCGACCATGAGTTCTTCCCTTCCAACCTCCACTCCATCAAAGGTCTGGGTTAAGTCATCAACCAATCCCTGGACATTGGTGATGAACAACTCTATCTTCGTCATACGATGTTTCAGGTCCCCCATAGGATCCCTTGAACTCAAAACGGCATGACTCTTCTTTCCGTTGGCAACACCCATTCTTGGCATTTCTCCCACGATCATCATGGTCGTCGCTCATGACGAGTGCTTCATTAGATCATGGATCGGCCAATACACTTGGAATGAACTTACTTTGATACCACTTGTCACAGGTCAATTGATTTAGCATTCCCTAACCCGTGCAGCCTTAATTTTCTCTTAAACAACCTTTCTCACACTTGACTGACAAGGATCTTAGAGATAGAAACTCTAGAGAGAAAAGCTATGGATTTTATTCTAATTGTGAATGAGTTATTACGATGAACCCTTATATATACAAATATAGGACAAATCCTATCCATAAAGCTCTCTTCAATTTAACAGTGAAGATGGTATTTTTCAGCTACCAACTATATGCATTTATTACATAATTTTATATTTACCATATCGCCCGCCCCCGGAGTGTTCTAGAACACTCAAGAAAATCCTAGGATTTAGGGATACTAGTTGAGGGTCACTCATTCTAAGGATCAGTCACAACCATGGTACAAAAGCCTCTTGGATCAGTCACAACCATGGTACAAAAGCCTCTTGGATCATGCTTTTCTTCGGGCCGTGACAAAAGACTTTGTTTGTTTTGCCAAAAATATTTTATGGAAAAAATATTTTCCTCATTTTTGAGCATTTAGTTTACTTAGGATAATGATTCAATAGAAAATATCTTTGTGGTTGACGAAAAATATTTTCTTAACAAAGCTTAAAATTCAAGAAAATGATTTACATTTTCAAAAATCGAAAATTATTTTTCAAAATAAGATTAAATATCGGTGCTTGGAATGAGAACCCCAACGCTCATTTCAAGCTCTTCGGCAATGGGGTTGGAACCCAACGCCTAGGCTTGGTTCCATCGAGGTTGGGCCTTGGACACCGATGCCCATATCTAATTCAATAGGCCCAATGATAGCGATGCCGAGCTTGGGTCCATTGAGGCCATTTTTTTTTTTTAATATTTTTAATATTTTAATATTTTCTTTCTTTTTCTTTTGGATTCTTCCTCCGTTGGTTGCTAGGCCTCAACAATCGGCCAAAGGCATGGCCCTCAAGGCTCCACCTCGCTAGCCTTGGGTGAGGGTCGAGCTTGCCAAGATATGGTGAGGTTGAGCTCACTCGAGGTTGGCTATCTTGGGCCTAATTGAGGCTGGTGAGGCTTGCCCTCACCTAAGGCCAATGAGGTCAACCTTTGCTTGTGGCTTGTTGTCACTTGTTGCTAAGGCCCATCGATCTACAAGGAAGAATGAAAAGAAAAGGAAAAAAAAAGTGGAAAATGAGGTAGGAAGGTCAATGTCCATATCGATAATTTTTTTTTACAAAGATGAGATTTTCTTTACTGAACAATGGAAGTTTATTTTTAGGTCTCAACCAAACATCGAAAAATAACTATTTTCCAGAAAATAAATTTCAGAAATATCATGTTTTTTCGTGAATCAAAGGAAGCTTCAAAGTCCAATGAACTAATTGAAAACTTTGTCCAAAACCATATATTCATTAACCATTGTCTTTTTTTTTACCAGAAAACGAACGCACATATGTTGTTAACAAAAAGAGGAATTTGACATGCTCAAATTTCTTACCATTACTCCAAATGATGACCTAAGGAACCAAAACCGTCTGACTGTGGTCCTTCGGAATTACTCTCCCGTTTGGGGAGTCTCTCTCTCGCAGGAAGAGTTTCCCCACGCTTGGTGTGGTAATGGCCCCGTGAATCCCAAATCAAAACCCTAAGCATAACACCCACCATCCCATTTCCATCTAGTTTCCATTCCCTGAGTTTCCCATCACAGAATGAGCCTCCTGGTGAAAATGGAAGTTCCTCGAGCACTGTTTCATTCAACCGGAGACGTCATCCATGGTGTGTTCATGCCCATTCTCACAAAATGAGCTTCTTTTATCCTTTTTCCACTAAAATAGAAACCAAATAGCCACCAAATCCACCATATCAATCTTAATAACCCATTCTACAACTCATCCAGTGCCCATATCCCACAATACAAAAACCCTAGCCCTTCCCCAACTGTTGAATCACGCTTCAAAACGGCCCTACGCAAGTTGCTGAAGATGATGGGATGAACATTATAGCCTCAACATGGTTATGTTAAAATAGCAGCAACACGTCCTCCATCTTCATCTTGGTATCAAACGCCATCCATCGTCTCAGGTTGGTCTCTTTCCTTAAAGTGTTAAGAACAGGCCTCAAGGCATCATCGAGCAAGCTTGTGTGTGTTATACTACCTTCTCGAACTGCTTATTAGAGTGCTTAGCCCCCATGGAACAAAAAAGCACAGATCCTTGATTAGAACTTCTCTGCAAAAGGTTGGGAGAGATGTGGTCAGAAGATGATATAATAGATCTGGAGGATATTGACACAAGTGAGCAAGAAAAGATTGTCGTGCAATGTTGATAGAAAAGCTATTTATGAACCCAAATGTTA
Organism: Eucalyptus cladocalyx; assembly: GCA_017140615.1. Lineage (NCBI taxonomy): Eukaryota > Viridiplantae > Streptophyta > Magnoliopsida > Myrtales > Myrtaceae > Eucalyptus > Eucalyptus cladocalyx. The sequence goes on from CM029521.1 coordinate 39,035,719, forward strand.
ATTTTCCAGCTTTTCAGAGCACTATGAAAAGGCTTGGAAAATAGACAGCGTTGATATTACCCCCCTGGAGCAGGGACTGTTCTTATTTGCTTTCGAAACAAAAGGGGACTCAAAACGTGTGTCGAATAGCAGCCCTTGATCCTTTGCTAATCATTGCCTGTTACTGAAACCATGGGAACCAAATACCCCCATCGTTGTTACAATTTCTCTAAAGGGGCTTTTTGGGTCCACATCTTCGGCCTTCCAGTGGAATGGCGTAATGAGGTAGCTGTTAGGAGAATAGCGCAGGATCTAGGAGAAGTGTTAGAGATCAAAGTGGAACCCAAAGGTTGTGCTAATTTCGTGTCAGGGAAAGTGAAAGTCGAGTTGGATCTTTTTGCGCCTTTAAAACAAGGAAGTGTGGTAAAACGCGCGGGAAGGAAATTCTGGTTGGAATACAAATACGAAAGACTTCCTCACTTTTGCTATGCATGTGGCAAAATGGGGCATTACACTACTCAGTGTGCTGAAAACCAAATTGACTTGGAGAAAATTAATGAGCTACGATTTGGGTATTGGTTGAAGGCTGAAGCTAAAGAATTTAGCCCCATATGGAAGATGTTTTATGAAGATCTAAAAAAGGACAGTGTAGAAGAAGAAGTTGTACCTGAAACTCAAGAGAATCCCAGCAAGATGGATATTGTCCAGCACCTACCTTTAAATAGCAATTGCATGGATAGACCTAAAAAAAGAAAAGAGAGGGCAAATGTAAAAACAGGTGATGCACAAGGAAAGGCAAGTTCGTCGTTCTTGTTATTAACATGGCCAGAAAATGAACCCTCCTCTGCACCTCTCAACCAGAATATCCAGAAGGGATTGTATCCAATAAAAGAAGGAAAAGCAACCAGGCACACAAGCAAAAAACAGAAAAGGTTTAGTCCTTATGGCAATGAGAAGCAAGACCAAGAGTTTTTGGATGAGACTCAACTCCTAGAGACCCCAATCCAACTTGAAAAGGGAGAGGGCACATGGGCTTTGGTGGCTAGCCCTAATAAGCCACCGGGGTACAAATGAACATATTAAGCTGGAATTGTCAGGGGTTGGGCAATCCCTTGACAATTCAGGAACTAAGAGGCTTAGTGGCTCAAAACATGCCCATTTTAGTGTTCCTAATGGAGACAAAGAACAAAGAATAGCTGGTAGTGAGGTTAAAGAAGAACTTAAAGTTTTAGAACCACTTTGTGGTGGACCCAATCGGGGCTAACGCAGCGGCTCGCCTTATTATGGAACGATATTCGGTATCAATTGAATCATACTCTGCTAACTTTATAAATGCAACTTGTAAATGGGAAGGAAATAGAATAGTGATGCGAAGTACTTTTGTGCATGCCCCTTATACTTTCCAAAGAAGGGTGTTGTTATAGGAGGAATTGAAATATATAAAGTCCCACAATTCGCTGCCATGGTTTGTATCGGCGATTTTAATGAAATTCTATATCACTGGGAAAAAGTAGGAGGAAGATTGGCTGAATATCACAGAATGGCAACATTTAGACAAATCGTAAATGAGTGTTCTTGTTTGGAATTAGAAGGCAAATGGCTATGCTTTTACATGGCAAACAACATGGGTGGAGATGAATTTATAAAAGAAAAACTTGATAGGTTCCTATGTACCATTGAATGGCGGGTTTCCTTCCCAAAAGCTATAGTATTCGCCCTCCCACCAATAGGTTCAAATCACTGTCTTCTATTAGTATTGCTCATGGTTGAAAGGAGGAAGAGGAAGAGGTACTTTAAGTTTGAAGCGTTCTAGATGGAAGATCATGAATATGAGGAAAAAGTAAATACGGTGTTGAATGATCCTGGAGTAAAAAATCTAAACTAGGAGGCAAAGACGGAGGAATTAAAGGCATCCTTGGAGGTATGGAGCAGAAAATTTGCCAATGCACAAATGCTAATTAGAAAATTAAAAAGAGAACTTGAAGCCATCACAAATAACTTGGGAGTTGAGCATGATAGAAAAAGGGTACAAGAGGTAAAAGGAGAAATAGAACTGTTATGGAAGCAAGAATAAATGTTCTGGGGGATGAGATCGAGAGTTTCATGGCTGAAATGGGGGGATAGGAACTCTAAATATTTTCATGCTACCACTATACAACGCAGGCAAAGAAACAAAATATCTATGCTCCAAATTTCCAATGGAGAGTGGACCCGGGATGAAGGAAGACTGAAAGAGGAAACATTCACTTTTTTCACTGAATTGTACACCTCGGTGGGACCTTGCCATTTCTAGCCCATCATCGACCAATGCCCTATTATGGTGACGGAGGAGATGAACACAGCTCTAACAGCAAAAATCATGTTACATGAAGTTAAAGAATCAGTCTTTCAACTTGGGGCGTTAAAAGCACCAAGACCAGATGGACTAAATGGTCAGTTTTATCAGCATCATTGGGAAGATATTCAGACAGGCATTATGAAATGGTAGAATATTTCTTGGAGACTAAATGCCTAAATCCGAATTTGAACAGAACACATATTATACTTGTACCTAAAGCCCCAAACCCAGAAAAATTAGACCAATTCCGTCCGATCAGCCTTTGCAACTTTTCCTATAAAATTATCTCAAAAGTGTTGGCAAATCGTCTAAAGAGATGGCTTCCTGAGTTGATTGAAACAGAGCAGAGCGCTTTTGTAAGTGGAAGATAGATACAAGACAACATCATCATAGTTAAAGAAGTCCTTCACCAACTCAGAATCAGAAAAAGAAAGAAGAAATTCCAAGCCGTTCTTAAACTAGACATGAAGAAGGCCTATGATAGGATTGAATGAGATTTCCTTAAAGCTTGCATGAAGAAAATGGGTTTCAACACTACCTGGGTAACTTCGATCATGCAATGTGTCACAACTACCTCATTCAGCATGAAAGTAAACGGAGACTCCCTATCTTATTTTCAACCAACAGGAGGTATTAGACAAGGGGACCCTCTCTCCCCTTACTTGTTTATCCTTATGGCGAATGTTTTATCCCTAATGTTGAAAAAAGCAGTTGAGGAGGGCAGATTAAAAGGAATTAAGTTAAATAGCCACTGGCACACATTATCGCACTTACTGTTCGCAGATGACTCTATTTTCTTTCTAGATGGCAAGATCAATGAGTGCCAAAATCTAGCTAAGGTGATGAATCAATATTGTCTTGCTATTGGGCAACTAGTGAATTTGAACAAATCAGGAATCTTTTCGATGCGGGCTATCCCCAGAACTTAAGGAGGAACATGGCAAGGGAGCTGCGAGTCCCAGAAATCAACAAAACAGGGAAATATTTTGGCATTCCCTCTAATTGGGGTAGTTCAAAAAAACAGATATTTGCATGGATTTTGGCCCGAGTAAATATGAAGCTGGAATGATGGAAGGAAAACTTGTTGTCTAAAGTAGGTAAGGAAGTCCTTTTGAAAGCAGTAGTTCAGGCTATCCCACAATATGTAATGTCGATATTCAAAATCCCGGTATCAATTTGCAAAGCCATAGAACAAAACATAGCCTCTTTTTGGTGGAAAAACAATGAAAGAAAAGCTGGAATTCACTGGAAAAATTGGCATTTACTGAAGCAAAGGAAAGATCAAGGCGGTATGGGTTTCAGAGACCTCATTACATTCAACAAAACCATGCTAGGAAAACAGGCATGGCGTCTAGCGGCAAACTCTCCCACACTATGGATCCAACTTTTGAAAGGCTTATATTTTCCTAATACAGACTTCTGGCATGCAAAACAGGGTCAAAGGGCTTCATGGGTATGGAAAAGTCTACTAATTGGGAGGGAAGCTATCTCAGAATCATCCCAATGGTCTGTGGGTGATGGACAATCAATCAGAATACGGCATGATAAATGGCTAAAGCGGGGTATACTAATCGGACCTACTAATATAGAAGACCCTGAGCAAGTGAACGAGTTGATTGACAAGCAGACTGGCGCATGGAAAGATGACATAGTGCAAAATACATTCGATGACAGCATTGCAGATGAAATACTGGCCATTCCCATCCTAACTACAAGTGCAAAAGACAAACTAGTATGGAATGCAACAATATCATGCAATTACACCGTCAAAAGTGGGTATAATCAGTTAATGAGAGCAGAGATCAAGTTAGCAACTAATGAAGCATCGACTTCATACCAGAAGCCAAGAGAACTATGGTGCAAAATCTAGAATTTGCGGACTATACCGAAAATAAAAGTTTTTATGTGGACCCTTTGTCAAAATGCGCTCCCTACGTCTGAGAACTTAAGCAGAAGAAAAATCACACCTAAGAGGCAACATGCCAGCTTTGTAAAAAGAACCCCGAAACAGAGGAACACATGTTTCTGCTCTGCCCCTGGACAACCAAGATATGGTTAGACCCACGAATCAGCCTACCAGTTCAAAGAAAGGGACTAACAAGTATAGATCCATGGATCCTCCACTACAAGCGCGCCTTACCAAAAGCTCCACCCCTCGAGCAAGTTGCAATACTTCTCTGGTTCATGTGGAAAGCAACAAACGAAGCCATCTTCAGAAGGAAACCGCCAGATCCGCAAGGAATCATTTCGGAAGCCCTCACAAAACGGGATGAATTTAGAGTCTGGAACTCAAAACAGGAAGTGCGAGAACAGAGGGATTGTACCTGTGTGACGAACTGGATCCCACCGGCACCGAAATCTCTGAAAATCAATGTAGATGGAGGACTTCAAGTAGGCGAGACCAGAGGATCAATCACTGGAGTATGCAGGGATGCGGGTGGAGTTTTGCTCGGAGGGTTTGCACGCCAAGTTAGAGTGCAATCTGCACTCCAAGCCGAAACCCTAGCTCTGCTGGAGGGGGTGAAGCTTGCGCACGAATGGGAGAAGAGAAAAGGGAATAGTGAAAGTACAAGTGTTGAGTCAGACTCCTCTGTTGCAGTTCAAGCTTTGTTGGGGGAAGGCTAAGTACCGTGGGACATTGCCGCACAAATTGAAATGGGCCGGGCTTCATATCTTCTTCACCTCACATAAAAATTACCCATTGCTTTAGGGAACAAAACAAAATTGTTGATTGGGTGGTTAAAGCCCAGCTCAATCATAGCCTCCCGAACAATTGGGTGTCAAGTCCACCGCAACCACTGTTTAGTCTTCTTTGTTCTAAAGCTCAAATGGGATCATATTCTATGTTATCTACTTAAGTTGAAATGAAATGCAGCTCTTTCGACCAAAAAAAAAAAAAGTCCAAATGAAGATGCATAAATCTCGCGGGCTGTTACACATAGCAGCATATATTCACAATCCCCTTGAATCGACGGGGACATGGATCCACTGCAACTCAAGCTTGATTTCGCTGCTTTCGACTTTTCGGAGTCAGAAAACCCTTTTTTAGTACGATTTTGCCGTCGTTCATGCAATGCAGCTCTCTGTTCAGCAAGGCAATTTTGCCGGCTCGGTTGCATCCCCCCGATTATCAGTCTTATTCGTGGAATATTTGGGGCCAAATTGACGATGATGAAACATATGAATCGTGCCCTAATTCTGACAAAATTAAAGCATTCTGATGAAACGTGTTCTAGAAATTTTTGTGGCGTTGAAACTAAGCACGAATTCGATATGAAAACGAGAAGCGAGCATTGCGCGATATGGCGACAGAGCAAGGGACCATGGTCACGGGAATTCATTAGTGTACAGGGCATGCGGTCACATGTGGATGTCAGAATGGGGAACACTTGAGTGGTCCAGAAACAAAATGATCAGTGAATCATTCGAAATCAATGGGACAGGAACACTTGCATTCCTTGGATGCTCCAAGAATTAAGCTGGCCTTGCATTAGGAAAATGATATCCTACTACTTTCTTTCCCGATTACAAGTCTTCTAATTAACCATTTAATTTTATTATTTCATAATAAGAAAGGATAAAGGCACTGGTCATCCTTGTATATCTCCAATTTATTGGGAAAAATATCAAAAAAGTCTTAAACCGATAGTATTAATACCAATTTAGTTCTAAACTTTTCAAATAGGCCAATTTAATCATAAATATTTTGGTTAAATTCAATCCATTCGGTCATTTTGGTTAGTCAGTGCTATGTGGATGATGGCCAACTCGCCAGCTATTGCAGGGAGAAGAAGGCCAAGACGAAGAAGAGGAAAAAGAAAAGGAAAAGGAAAATAAAAGAAAAGAAAATTTATAAAAAAAATTCCAAAAAAATAAAAATTATTAGCCACGTCAGCGTTTACGACCTATCAATGTCCAAATTAACGTCTACTAGTCAAAATTGACTGGATGGATTGAATTGGTACTAATGTGAAAATGTTTAAGACTAAATTGATCAAATTAAAATATTTAAGGCTGAATTAATACTAATGCCATAGGTTTAAGATATTTTTGATAATTTTCCCCCAATTTGTTCAATATGATCCGAGATCCGGTACTATCTTTTTGGCCCATGTGGACCTTGAACAACGAGAACACGTAATGGTTGCATTGCATGGAGCTACAATGAGGGTTATCAATTTATTGGCGAGATCGCAATTGGAGTTTTGGGAATGCTTTCATGGCATTTAATAGCGATTTACAGCGGCCACCCCAACTTTCATGGAAAATTCGATTTGGAAAAAGCAAAACATTTTTATTGATGGACCACATTGGCTAAAGAAAAAAGTTGAGGATGGAATTGAATAAATTGAGAAAGTATATGGACTAGAGTGCCTTTATCTTTATCCCCAAAAAGAATAAAGATGAAGTAAAATGGGCCACTACTTGAATATCGAAAAAAGGCCTATCTCAGCCTTTTGGGCCAAGCTCCTTTATCCAAATTTTAAATCATTTGAGATTTAATTCCAAAGATTTCTTTCATACATCTTCGGCACACATTAACTACATTATTTCCGGTAGTCCGACGACTATATTAAAATCAAGAGAGTGGCTAAATTTACTCATTTTCAGAGGAAATTAAGAAGTCAAAACCTCACGTTTCATGATGGTGCTAAATAGATACCGATAGCAAGAAAGGTAATTTGTCTCCCTCCCTACGTACTCCCTTTAGCACTCATGTTTTTTATGAACCATGTCGATCAGGGATTTGTGATCTCACATCCAAATCGAATTTGTGGCGAAATATCGGAAGATTTGGATCGACGATGGAAAGCCTCAAGTCTTCGTTCCATTCTGGATTAAGATTGTTGCTCACCATTTGAGTCTTCAGCTTCTGCATAATATCAGACTTAGCACAACATTCAATTGCATTCCCACATTAGAGTCAAATTGTGGGCCTAGTGTCAACGGGCACGGGCCCCAGCCCAATATCAGTTGCTTTTCTGTGTGGAGAACTCTTACTGCGGCTCAACATCCCATTCGAAGCCATATCCAATTCCTTTTTCTTCTTTTTTGAACATGTCTAATTCAGAGAAGAGTTTATTCACTTCATTCAAATGACTAATAATTCTCATGTCAGTACCAACAATTTCCATCATGGACTTCAGAGTCCAATTATATAACATTCATAAATGAATGCGGCGGCCACTCTTTTATGGATGTTATACAGTAAAGAGTCACTTATATAACAAGCTTCTCACTATAATCAGATGCATCAATTGCAAGTTTAATAAATGGCTTAATTATAGCACAATTTTGGAGAATTACATAGCACACAAACAACTCAACTTTTGCCGTGTAGAATAGCTAGATAAAAGATTGAGCAAAGCCATAGCTAGGTAACGGCTTGAGGACTCTCGCCAGGAAGTTCCCAAATGTTGGGATCGAAAGAGAGCTCGTTCCAACCTTTTTGTCTCTCTTCCATGGCAGATTCCCAAGGCCAAGAAATCGCATCCGGCCATCCTTCTGAGCCGCTTCTTGAGGTGAGGAGTTCTTCGTCGGCGCCACTGTCGGTGAACAGATTTTCCCACCATGCACTCTCCTTGTCCTGACGAGACAACAACGTTGGAGATGGTATTGGAGATGGTTGTCCCGGGTTGTCACCAGGTGGAGCCCTTGAAGCCACCAGAGTGGCTTTTCCCTTGAGCCATGCCGAGCTCTTCGTGAAGGTCCAAGGACGAGGCCTGATGACGCTCACTTTGGTGGCGCATTTGCCGGGGTGGTTGTCTTCCTTCGACTTGTGATGAGCAACCTTTTTAGCCACATGGGTGTTCCAATAGTTTTTCACGTCGTTCGCGGTTCTTCCCGGAAGTCTCCCCGCAATCAGTGACCATCTGCATTAACTTGGACAGATCATTATCTAGAATACTAGAATTAGGGAAGAATGACTCATTAGTTCAACATTGGTTACCATCAAAAGCAAAATGGAACACTTATTTTCAGTTAGCGTACACATGAATAGTAATTGATAATTTTACATACCCTCCTGTGTCCTATATTTAATATGATCCGACATTTCAACGTGCCCACTTGTGCCTAGCTTGCTTCAGTTGTCCGTGCAGGGCATGGACTCATTTCGATTCCCATATCGCCAATTAAAATTAACAATTCAAATCATGGTAACAATAGTAGAGGGTTAAATGACATCATACATGCTGATATTGGTTAATAAAAGGACACGCACGTCCCTTAGGCTAGTAATTTCAGTGCATAATTGATTGTCTATTTCCAATGTGAGATTGATCCATCTGTCTTGAACTTTGACTACGACATAAATATTTCATTTTTATTTGTGTGCATTTCTCAGTTGAATACAAAACATCGAATCACTTTGGTTCCGTGTTTTTCCGTTTTGAAAACCTCGTAAATCCACAACTTCACGTCTAAAATTCCTATATATATCTTATGCACATAACTTAAAAAGCCATGTCAATTCTCTCGCATGTGCCACCTCTCTCTTTTCATTTTTTCCCCTAATCGAAAAGGCGAGGATGCGAGCAGGGACAACCAGATTGCCTGCTCCCTCCAAGCACTACATAGAGAATTCCACGCCTCACTACCTAATGTTCGGACTTAAACCCTTTGTTTCGAAGTAGGCGAGCCAGGCGCGCCATGTCACCCTAATTTCTCACTGAAGTGCTAGAAGTCCATTAATCATTCCCCAAAATCAGACACATGAACTACCATTACAAGTAGGTCTAAAGTCGTGACCTTGCCTGTAGAAATGTCAAAGATTATTACTAGACCATCTCTCACCTATAAAGCAAGTTACTCATCTATTCTTAAGAATTCTATTAATTAGTGTTTAAGAGCACTTTTTAAACATACCATTATAATTAGATATTCAATTTCAAAGACATTGATACACATCACAAAGGTAGTTAGTGCATTGGAAATTGCAATATTTTCTTATTTAGTTGTTTGTCGAGCATCATTGGAATATTATTATTATTATTTTTTTGGCAAAACCCTCATATTACATGAGAATAGTAAACTTTTTTGTTGAAATTGTTCGTGAAGTTCGACTAAAAACCCTTTACGTAAGTTTGACTTTTTCCCCCATCAAATGTTCAGTCTAAAGGGCCATGTCATAAATTGGAAACGATACTTGCTTCTACATCAACCGAATCTTAGTCGTCCAACCGTCTCTATCAGACAAGAAAGTTCTTCAAGGACAATTCAAAGACGCCTGTCTGGACTTTTTGGCAAAATTGACGGAACATATTCATTTTAGACAATTCTTCCCTTTATAAAAATTCTATAGGTTTGCCGCCCCCAAAAAAGAAAATTATGATGCAGTACATCTTCCTCGACATGTACAATAAATCGAGACTGTACATGTACATTCTCAGGTTATGCAATATGCAATATTATCAATCTCATTCTCGGTTAGAGTTTCCTCTTTACGTTGTCTTGTTGGTAATTGATGATTAACCCTAAACTACTTATAACCTCTGCTCTAACGAAGTATACCATATTTCTAATTTTCATTGATGATCATCAAAATTATTGAGTTGTTAATACCAAAACGGCAGCCAACTATTCACCATGTATTCGGTCATTGCATGACATCGACATGGCGTTTGCTTAAATTTTATATCAGTTTCATGTGGTTATCATGTCCACACTTTATCGATGAACTATAATCATATTTCAGGGAAATTGTATTAATTGATGAATATGAAAATAGTAATTTGTACATAAAAATCATCATGGCAATGTTATAGCTCCCTTCTGAACTCTATAGAGTATCTTGAGGGGACAAAAATACTCTTCAAAGTGTAGCGTTCATCAAAAAGTTCACGACATAATGCCGAGAAGCAATTTTCGGGGCCTACCTTGGTTGTGTGGTGGACAATAGTACAGGGAAAATATTTGTATATTCATTTTCACAAAGTTTCTTTCATTTTCCAGATCAAGATGGGGCTCTTTGCCTCCTCATCTGTCACCTGTTCATTTCTTCAAAAAACAGTTCTCAAACAAGCTTATAAGGAAAAAAAAAAAAAGGTAGGATTCCTACTACTCGCTCGATTAGACTCATGATGCTAGACTTCATGCGGGGTCTACCTGACCGAAACGAGACACATATTCACTAACCCCCGGTATTTACTTATTCATCTGACAAATATTTAATCTCGCTTTACCAATTTGGGAGTTTAATCATCTTCATCTAAGATAATTGACAATTATGTGGTTTAAGATTACTTCTGTATTGCCCAGCCACTCATATATGGCGTCGTGACGAATTCCAAAAATGAAATTGTTTTGGAAAACATCTGGACATCGCAGGTTTCAAGCGCCGAGTTCCTAGGTGCTTCCAAAATCGTTAATTTTCCAGTTACTAATGATAGCCAAAGGACAAGCTAGTCGATTTCATGTAAAGAGAGCTGTTTCCACACTCAAGCGCCGAGTTCCTAGGTGCTTCCAAAATCATTAATGTTCCAGTTACTAATGATAGCCAAAGGACAAGCTAGTCGATTTCATGTAAAGAGAGCTGTTTCCACACTCAAGCTCGTAGAATTCATCCTTAAACAATGTTGAATGAGGAGGGCTATGTTTTCTTGCTGTTGAAATTTACTGAAGTGCATTGATTTTAAATTTCAAAAGAAGGCTAAACGTGAAGGTGGACATTCTTACGATTCCAAAACTCAGTTCTTGCATTTTAGCCGGTGGTCCAACCTAAGGTTATTCATACCCTATTTCCACGCTCCATATGGCTAAGATGGTCCCTAACTTATTGAGTTGGTGAAAATAATCTCAAGAGAACCAATAAATCAAAATCGCTCATGGAAAGGGTGAAAGTTGCTATTTATTGAAAATGAAAAAAGTCACACATTGTCATAAAAATACAAGATTGTCCGCATTAGTCCAAAATATCTTGTTTTATTCCGCCACCTTATGTGATTTTCCATTCGTGTTTATACAAATTTTCATTCTATATTGATTGTCGATAATCTTTGCTAACTAGCGTATGTTAAATATAAATTATAATTATAAATAGTTCACAGCTCTAACCAAAGAATTCCCTTAAAAACACTTGAACTAAATAATTGTACATTACAAGGAATTATTAGAGATTTAACTTTAGAGAGACATTATAAAGTAACCAATCACTAAATTTATTAAAATATTAGAATCTTAGATGATTCTCGAACAAATAACGAGCATGTAAACTGAACATAAAAGTAGAAGAACTAATATATATATATGAAAGTATGCAAAAATCATTAAATTGATTATTTATATCGACAGTATATTTTTCCTCTTTCATCAATGCCCAACGAGAGCTGTTTTGGACCCCATACACACACACACACACACACACACACATATATGGATGGATGGATATGTTTATGATTTTAAATGGATATCTAAGCAGATGGCCTTCGTATTCACGCGCTCAACGAATCCTTCACGCCTCTCCTATTCACGCGCTCGACGAGTCCTTCTCGCCTCTTTTACATACGATATTTTCTGAACCCAGTCTTTTCTACCTTGCGTGATGATCCCGTCGCCGACGAAACTCTTATTAGAAGATCCGAAAGAAATGGTCGAAGAGATGGATGATTTAGTAGTGTCGACATGTCGACATGCTGATGTATATGATATGTGACGAGTAACACAAACTTGGGAGAGCTCTACTCACCGATTACCAAGAAGCTTATGAAGCCTGATGATCATGTCAGCCTCGTCCTCTTGGAATGCCCCTCTCTTGATGTTGGGCTTCAGATAGTTCAACCACCTCAGCCTGCAACTTTTCCTGCACCTGTTCAACCCTGCAAACTCAAACCCATCGATACACACTCTAATGATAACGGCAAAAATAGCTCTCTCTCTCTCTCTCTCTCTCTCTCTCTCTCTCCCTGGGGTGATCAATAGAGTATACCTGCTCTGCAAGGGACTTGGTGCCAATTTCCTTCACCATATTTTTCCACGCACTTCTTCAGCAACTCGTCCTCTTCCTCAGTCCATGCACCTTTCCTCACTCCTATTGCTCCCTTCATTGTCTCCTCTCTCTCTCTCTCTCTCTCTCTCTCTCTCTCTTCTGCGTGCGCTCACTTTTTTGGTGCAGAAACAATTCACCAAAGTATGTGCACGTGTTGAATGAAGGTTCACTTGGAAAAAGCGATATATATAAGCAGGAAATGAAAGTTCAGTAAGGCCCATCTCTCCGAATACGTGTATAAAGTGTTACGACCGAAGCGAATGAGAGTGAGTGCCGTGCGTGTTTAATGTCCACACACAACCATCTCCAACTTCTTGTGGCTCCAACGATGGCGATACTTTTCTTTTGTATCCATTCCGGTCAACTAACAGTCTAATTGATCCTAGCCGTCGGATGCATGCTTCTCTGTAGGAGCTTTAACGGGGCTCTTGTCTCCGTGGGGAGCGGTTGTTCTTGCTCTTGATTAACTAATCAAGCCATTTATTTATAACATTTGCCTACGATGGTAGAGAGACTTAAAAAGCCGGAGCTATGCTATTACTGTGTTGCTTGTCCTTGAGTTTCTGTCAGTACCATTACGTGTGACTATCTACATTACATAAAAATGAAAAGGAAAGAATTGCATTTTCAGCACAACTTTACGAAAAAGTCTTGATTAATCATTGTATTAGCATAGAATGAAGCAGAAGACATTTTACCTAAGGATCTTTTTCATACATGTAAACATACCGTATAAAGCCAAACAAAGACAGAGAGAGCCATACATTGAAACACACTAACTCCTTTGGGTCTACAGGCACTAATTAAATCTAAACCTTCTAAACTAAAAAGAGTAATTGAGCAATGCCCGCTGCTCCTGTTGTCGTGCCAGAGTCATTCTTCAATTTCCGTCACTTTTTGATGGCTTGCTTCCAGTCAAGCTTCAATGGCCGCCAGGTTTACGGAGTGAAGACGCCTAAAAAAAACCATTTAGAACGCATTTGATAATTATTTTGTTCCTATGAACAATTTCTTATAAAAAAAATGATTCTTTTTTATTCTGTTTCCGAGAATAATTTCTTAGTATCTTAAGGTGTTTGGCAACTGTCCAAAATTTTTATTCTCAGAATAGAATTGTGTTTGGCACTGTTTTAAAAAATTCTACTCCAAACCATTTTCTTTCAATTTTTTAAATAATTTTATCATTTTTTCCATTTTTTTCTTTTCTTTGCCTTCTTCTTCTTCAACCTTTGACCAATCGCCGGCCTCGAGATGATTGACGACCAGTTAGATGAGGGCCGACAACCTCACTGGAGTGTCACCAACCCTCGGCGAGGCCGTGCCTCATCGGCCAAGCCTCTCCGGCAACTGGGCAAGGTTCGGCCGAGCCTCACCTGGCCAAGTGAAGCTCACTAGGCGAGGCTCGCCGGTGGCCGGGGGAGGCCGGGGGAGGCCAGCCTGGCCACCAACGAGAGCCTCACCGGTGGCAAGACAAGCCTTCGGCAAGGTTGCCGAACCTAACCAACTGGTCACCGGCAACTAGTGGTGGTGAACGGCAGCAACAGCAGTGGAAGAAGAAAAGAGAAGGAAGAATAACAAGAAGAAAAGAAAAGAAAAAGAAAAGAGAAAATGGGTTAGCTTGATTATGAAATTATTCCTGAGAACAAAGAATCAACTTTTATTTACTTCTCAATTTTACTCCAAATCTATTCATGAGAACAAATTTGTTCCCAAAAATAAAAAATTTACCAAACAAATTTTTATTCCAAATTTACTATAGAGAACAAAAGAATAAAATTTTTCACTATTTGGCAAGTTGCCAAACACACTCTTAACATCCTTCGGATAGACCTTAGTCATGGAAGGAACCAGAAAAGTGGTTGATTTCTGGGTTGCTGGGCTTCTACTTTTGCAGGCTGCGCTGTGAGTAGGAGGGGACCGTCACAAGACATGGTCGTTTGGGTGACCCAAGTAAGGCCAAGTGCATAGGGACGGCAGGAGAAGTAGAAAAGACGGAATGGTCTAATGTAGGTCAGAGAGAACTAAGTTTAGTGGCGACCGACGCTTTTGCATCAGAGTTGGCATGTCGAGAGATGATGTGCAGACCAAGTTTGTTCCTCTGAGAAAGTCCGAGCTTAGTTTGGGCTCAGTAGACATCTGTGGCGACTAAGTGGCCCCTTGGGGGGCGCTGTGGCAACAGTGAGCGGCAATAAGGAGCAGTGAATCAAGACTATGACTTGACTCCAAAATTGAGCTAATGTGGAGATTGTTTAGTATGTCTTAGTTTTTGCCAACAACTTAGGTGAGAATTAAAGCTCGGAGTGGCTAGGCCTGAGGTGGAGTTTGGCGAGGTGTCCGAAGGCAGAAGAGCGCCCGGGCAAGGAGGACCGGCCTATTGGAAGGCAGCCCACGCTAAGGGCAGGGCTCCAGAGCAAAAAGTTTTCATAGGCGCCATGTCAAGCCTGAGCCAGGTGCCCGGACATATTTTGTCCGACCTCGACATGTTTGTCTAGAGATGCGACTTTTTAGCCTTTTTTGAAGAGCTTTTCTGAGAGAGGTTAGTGGGATTACACACTAGAGCCTCTTGAGATTATTTCTAGAGTTTCTCTTTGAGGGTTTTGTTAGAAAAACACATGGTGAGAATTGAATGGATGTCATCCAGGTACTGGGTGTGAGATAGCTTCTCATTTAAGCTCGTATTTCCGTCGTTCAAAGTAGGTTCAAGCACTCCAGTTGAATAACGTAAACCCTAATGAATTGTTTTATTTTATTTTTCTATTTCTCATTTATTTCTCCATTCGATTGCTATTATGATTGATGGTGGCCCACTTTTCTTAACACGTTTAAATATACGTTGTAATTTACTATAACGCACATGTGTTACGGACTGAATTCTCCCGTACTCTCGTACCCTTGTGAGTTAAACTTGATATTATTAGGGTGAAGAGTGAATGATGAAGAAGTGATGATACAACTAGTTCATAAGAGTGGCACTATGGTATCTATGTTAGGAGTTCTAGGATAGAACAATTATATTTCTAAGGAGCTCTAAATGTGGCATTGGCCTCTAATGTATAAATTGGTCGAGAGCTAATGCCACTCTCTTGATGAGGTCGGAATAGGCCGAAATCAGTTGCTTTGGTGGGGTATTTTGTGTGTCTCGCTCCAAAGATTGATGCCTAAGTTAAACTAGGCATATGACATGATCCTGTGTGAGAATACTATTTGTTATATTGTTCTTAGAAACAATTATTAAAAAATATAATGCTGACTTGGTGTTCTCGACCTATTAGGCGTCGCACGGGCTATTCCCTAGTCAAGAATTTGTTGTCCCGTGACAAATGGTATCAAAGCAAGATCCATCTATTAGGTGGTTGATTTGGGGAAAGTTTATGGTTTACTCGGTCTATGAGGGCAGGGAGTGATTGCGAGGCTAAGAGGGCTCAGATAAGGTATGGGTTTCGTCTTATTTCTACAATGAAAGGAGGGACAAAATTGAACTAAATTACTCACCCACTAGGGAAAGCATTCCTGTATCAATGGGTGAATCTCATTAGAAGGCTTACTACAACTTGTCAAGGCCATAGATATAACCTAGGGGAGGTGAATATCTTACTCGATGAAACTTGATACATTTTTTTGGAATGAACAGAATCAAGTTCATATGTGCAAGAATAGTTTGATATATGTGAGAATGAACTAGTTATGTAAAGTGCATCATTTCTATCAAATAGATATAGAAATAAATAGAGAGATAGAAGATTTTGATGCGAATCTTTGGAGTGATTTGGTTTAGATTAAGCTTGCATTTATTTTTCCAAACTTGTTGACAACTAAATTTTGATGATCTTATTTATAACATAAAAAAATTAGGGGTCAACTTTGACCTCCAAACAAAAATATTGTTAAATTACATTTGCATATTAAGAGCATTGTCATTTAGTAGTAATAAGACAACATGAACTGCATTATAAATTGATTAAGTTAAGCAAGGATGATCTGAGTTTAATTGGATTATCTAAACTAAGCCCAAGAGAATACAAAATTCGGTCAAGCCCGTAGTAGCCGAAGTTTCACATATGGGAGGAGTCAAATTAGGAAAGATTGCATATTTAACTTAAGAACAATAAAGTATATTAAGCTCAAAATTTTGGTTACTGGATTGGGAATGAAACAGATATCATGCTTTCCTATCTTGAATATATCACACAAATTTTTTGTTTCAATTTAGGAAGGGGGAATCTCAAGAAAAGCCCTAGTATGTGCCAACATATGCACATCGTTCTCTTGAAGATAGAAGGAAAGCTTCACAAAGAAAAGTTGGCACTACACAATAGGAAAGGGAAAGAAAACAACACGAGAGCACCCAAAAAAAAATGTATACACACACACACACACACACTAGCTCTCTTCCTCGTGGCCCCATGGAAAAATTCCAGCTTGCAGTTCTACGAAATCGGTGAGTATGCATTCCTTTACCATTGGATTACGCTCTAATTTTGTGGAGAGTATAATAATACATTATTCTTAAGTTTGTTCAGTGGAGATGGTGAAATAATACTTGAAAATATATCTTCGAAGGAAACTCCGACTGGTTGGACTGCTAAAATCCAACGCGCAGTTGCACAAATACAGTGAGTATCCATCCGTACTAAGCTGGAACGCGTTGAAATTTTGAGGAAACCTCTATGACACCTAGTTCTTTAACTTCACCAAAGGAATCGAGCTAAAATATTCACAATCCTTGAGGTTGTTGTTCGCCATCTCTTGACCTTTAGCAATATATTTATTTCTTTACTTTATTGAGTACTACAGTATTGATAGTGTATCGATATGATCCCCATCACATGTTAGTGGTTTAGAACTAAAAATTGCCAACTCTACTTGCAAGATGTTTTTGAAATTAAAGAGAAAAGGTACTTAACGGCATTAGATATATAGTGTAATTAAGTCTCTATATCTATGAATCGTTGGTTCATAGAAGTAAGTGTAGAACACTTTAAATTTAGTATAGGCTTGGGAGAGTTCATGCAAAATAAATTAATGGTGGCTCCTAATTGCATTGCATAGCATTTTAAGTTGATTAAATCAAGACCTCAAAATTGCAATTGGTATGGATTTGGAATATTCCGTGCTAAATTTTTTGCTAAGTAATCCATTAATCTAGGAAGGTCGCAACAAATCAATAAATGAAAAAGTTAATTCCACTCCTCGATCAGATGCTTTTTCTCCGATCAACAATGAAGATAAATACAGTTCTCAGTTTTCTTCCTTGTTAACATCAGAAAGAATATCTCTTTTCCCTGTTCAAACATGACTGGCTGCCTAATTACCCTACTATTATTAATTAACATGTACCCCTCGTTTCGCTAGTAAGTGATCAAGTATCCCTAATTAATATTAACGATTGAGACAAAATGTGAAAAGGAGCTTTAAGTCTCGCCAAATGTAGGTGTACAACCCGCAAATATCAAAAGAGTTAGGCTAAGTTCACTTAAGATTTGTAGATTTTTTATAAGTAGCACTATCGATGAGGGACAATGTGTAATTAAAATATTTAAATAATAAATCATATCTTTATATAACAACTTAAATATTTAGAATAGTTGATAATGGTCCAACAAATTCTTACATGATATCAAAGCTGAAAATCCTAAGTTTAGTATTAAGCAAAAGAATCAAACCAATCAAGAAGAAAAGTGTTAAAATATTTAAATAATAAATTAAGTATTTTTTAATAGGTTAAGTTTTTAAATTAGTTGATTGTAGTCCATAAAATCACACGTATTATACGATTTGTAGATCTTCTTGGAAAAGTCAATTAATTCTTAAATCAGGCTGTTTGAATTTATCTTACAAGGAACCACACTGCATGAACTTTCATGCGACATGCCGTTTGACTCTATGGAAAGGACGACCCGATGACGTGTCTCATTTTACACTGCATGTGTTTATGTAGCCCGTGGTGGCCTGTGAGGACAAGTTTTTCTTCCTTTGGGACCTCTGGTCTGACAATTATTTGTATCTGAAACTTCGCGGGAGAATTTTCTGGGATTTCTGCTACAGTACAACGATTTTGACCCCATCAGCGCCGGATTAGACCACGATGCTCAGTTTCCTTCCATTCGTTTCGTTTGCATAGAAGAAGATCGAGAAGCAAAATCTAAAAGTGGGATCTACTGGATTGTGTCAGTCTTGATGAGACAATCCAGCTGGTCTATGCTCGGCTACATAATTGAGCTGCCCTGGGCACAGTAAAATGATAAAGTCGATACCCACTTGTCAGGATGAAATATTAATTTAGTGGGATTGTTGGTGTCGTCGTTGTGGCTAACATGCCTTGTGAGCGATCATTGCCAATCATCAACCAGCTATGCGGGCCACTTCTAATAAAACGAACAATCAACAGATTCATTAGAAAAAATTATCTACAAAGCCTCAGATATATTGTAGTTTTATCATTTTAATCTTAAATCTTTCAATTTTATTAATTAAGTAAATCTATTCAAATTTAACTAAAAACTGTTGACATAGATGCTAAAAATATTATATATAATCCTATATGAGACGGCCGAAGCTAACATAGATAAATGTAAAAAATTATATACATATTTTTTAGTTTTTACTAATTTTTTATTTTCCTTTATGTTTCTTTTCTTGTATTTTCCTTCTCTTCTTTTTTTTTTTTTTTCCTTTTTTCTTTTTCCCTTTGTCGGGCTCGGACGAGTGAGGGTTGCCCTTACCAACCCCTGGTACAACAACGTCTTTGAATTGGATACGTAATGTTCATGCAAGTTAAAGCACAATCCACATAAGGAATTTAGGATATTCTTTGGTTCAACGGGGCTCCCACTTCATAACAAGAGAATGACAGGAATTTCAAAAATGTATATTGCTACATGAGACACTCGTCCAACCCATATATACCGGTGTGATGCTTTAGGAATTGATTGGCATGCAATGGTTGAAGTGCACGAAATAGTTCCCTATTAACTATATGGATGAGATAAATCTAAGTAAATATCCAAAAAAAAAAATTCCACACATGACATTACCTACACTTAATAACATAGATAACCCAATTATGATAAAGATTTTTCTAACTAATGTTTCCAATGGAATTTGTCAAGTACATAAGTAAGAAATGTATTTCATTTCGAATACATTGTTCCTCTTCTATAGTGTGTCACTTAGCACATTAAAAGTGAAAATATTTTTTTTCATATTTAAGATATGCTTGTCTTGCAAAGAATAAATAATTTGGAATAGAATTTCTTAATATGATCGTTTATATTACTTGAGCATAAGATGCTGACTTGTTGTTAGTAATGATATCATTTTTTGTCAAGTTATTTTTCTATCCGATATAAAAGGTTAAAGTTTTGAAAATTATCTTCGGATTGTTGATTTCAAGAAATATATCCTAAACATGGGGAACACTTCCTTCTTGAACGAGCTCGATAACAAGATCCTCAGGAGCATTTTTGTCCATAAACGCATCGATCTTCTAATCATTAACTAAGAAGGGTCCCCAAATTTCTAGCAAATTTGACGGTCGAGAACGATGCTGGACCCCAAGAAACGGACTTGCACCATCACTGGAGAAGCGTGGCTGCAATTGTAACACGGTGTCCCCAGAATTAGAATAGATGTTCCTCAACTACCCTACCTTTCAATCATATAATCCTCAATTTCTTTTTCAATTCTTTCGTCCACCTTTCCCTTTTGAGAAAGTACTCTCTAAGTACGTGCCCGGCAGGCAAGAGGAATCTGAACCCTAAATAAAGTGATTTGTTACTTCAGCGTTTCAAATGAAAGAAAAATTAAATGACCCAATGGCACATGGTGTTTATGAATGTGTGGTGCCCCTAACGTTATCTTTTATATAACTAGTAAACAAAACAGTCCTCTTGCTCCGTGCTGAGATGTGCATGTGAATTGTGTTCATATTTTAATTGACTCATAACTCATCAATTATAATCTTTAGATAAATGTGATTTTAAATGAATATGTTGACGGACTTGAATTTGAGTTCTCCCTTTGCTATTTTCTTAGATTTCTGCTATATGCTCCTAATAAATAAATCGGAGCCAATGGTAAATGGACCCACAATCTAATATACTGGTGAATATGATAATCAACATAGTTTCTAATCAGGTTAGCCTTCATGGTTTGATCTAGAGAAATGGAATGGACCCACAATCTAATATACTGGTGAATATGATAATCAACATAGTTTCTAAACAGGTTAGCCTTCATGGTTTGATCTAGAGAAATGGACCAGGAATAATGGTGGGCATTGGAGACTTGATGATCTCCCCGGGCAAAGGTATTAAGCTTTTGCTATGGGCTCCCAAACCATCATAGTTCCATCACATGGTGTGATTTACAAGTATAAATTCTCTTAAATGTTTGGGTCACAGTTAATCGCCATATCACAATCAATAAATGTGAACTTTGATTGCAAATAGCACGCAGGGCATGGAAAGAAATGTATTTCTTTTCACCACTTCCAGGCAACTATCGCTTTCTACATCTGGGTTGAAAAAGATAGCACAGAGAATGGAAAAATATCTTGAATTCAATGAAAGGAACAATCAGCAAACAACTAATCTCAAATTTATCCAGGTGAAGCAAATTAGGAGAGCGAGACAGGAGAGACGATAGTGTTAGGAGTGCATGAAATTCCGAGATAAGCTCGATAGCGTCAATTTTTTTCTTTTTTTCTATCTCCCTCTAAAGAGCGTAGTGAACAGAAAACTATCCGTCAAAGCAGTTTTTTTACGCAGTAAAGCATCGCTAGTATGAAGTTAAGTAAAGGGTTATCATTAATTCCTGGCATTTGAGCTTTTGCTCGAGTTACAACCTCTCCAATGAGCCAGCAACTTTTCAAACTCAATCATGCGCTCGAATAAAAACCATTGATTGTCAGTTGATGCAGTTTTCGATCATGGAGCTTTGATTTCAATGGTCAAATGGACTCAACTTTAAGGCTAAATTTCAGATGAAAGATTATGTATGGTCTACTTCCATCATTGTGTACTGCACAAATAGTCCTCTCGCCTCACCATGATTAGTTGCCTATGTAGTTACTGCATTTTTGTCATACTCTACATGCGATCACCCACAATTTTCTTATCATCATGTTGAATGAAAAGTGGTTAGAAAACGGTCAGAGTACATTAATAGAGATTTTACTTCAGTACTTTCATTTATCGAAATCAAAGTTTGATGACTCCACAGTATCACATGTGAAAGCATGATGACCACAAACGACATCTACTCGTAGGTATTGTTGACACCTAAATTTCGGTATTAGAAGCATTTGCGTCACTAGTTTTAAAATTTATCAAAAAAAAAATTTAAATGAAAAATTCGAAATTTTTTAAAAAAAAAATTCGAAAAAAAAAAATATATATATATATAAAAAAAAAAAAAGAGAGAAGAGGAAAAGAAAAAAAAAAAAAAATCATTAACGTATCGCGTTTTCATCATTGCACGGCATCTTAAATGGTATTTATTTCTCCAAAATTGTCAAAACAAAAAAAAAAATTTTTTTTTTGAAAAAAAAAAAAAGAGTATAAAAATCGAATGAGGCCGAGTATATGAGTCTTCTTCTCGCATGGGCTCGCCCACATATCTCTTTTCCTTTTCTTTTTTTTTGCACTTGGGCTGGCCCATCTCCTTTTTATTTCAACCCGGCCCATACGCATATCATCTTCCTCCCCTCACAACATCCATGCTTCTGGAAAAAAGAGAAAAAATGAGGTACAAGCAGAGGAACGGAGGATCGCAAGGGCAGAGGATCGCGAAGGCAGAGAACGGCGTGATCCCAGGGTCGGAGATCAAGCGGCCGCGACAGGCTGGCGGTGGCAGGAGCCATGCGCGCCTGTCGTTGGCCGAGCTTTTAAAAGGAAGAGAGCAAACAGTAGATGGGGGGTTTTTGACGGCTGTTTTTTGGTAAAAGAGCTCGAAAGAAAGCATCGCATTGGAGAGCAAGCTTGAGAGAGGGAGAGACGATCGGGGAGAGAGCATTTCGTCATTGTCCGAAGTCGAGGGAGAGAGAGCAAGGAACACCGAAGAGCAAGCTCGGGAGAGTGTTTGGTCGTCGTTGGAGGTCCGTTCATCGCTGCAGCCCTCCTCTCGAACCAAGTAGGCTTTGTTTTGAGCGTGTGTCTCTTGTTTCTTGGGAGGCATCGGGCCGGAACTCGTGCTGATTAGTTCGCGCAAGTTTCAGTCCGAGCCGGTCCTCCTGGTAAGCTACTAGCTATTCTAGTATGTGGTAGCAGTTTAGATTTGTCTCACGTCTCTATCAAGTGGAAAATCCCACGTGCCAGTCGCACACACCAAGTGCTTGTGAAAATGCTTAAATGATATCTAAGTTCTGCAAGTTTGTTGAAGCCTGGAGATGGTTGTTCTTCGTTTATGTCTGTTCCGACTTGATTAACTGCTCCGTGAGCGGATCTTTAGTATAGCTTGTGCGTGTAGTGTGGATGTCTGCCCCAAATCTATGTCCCAAGTGAGACTAGGTTCCTTTTGTTAACTGGTGCATACTATATGTTCGACTAAATGCCTCAAAGAAGGCCGAAGGCTAATACTTTTTTTTTTTAACCGGAGATCAACCCGTCTTTACTTTTGTAACGGTTCTTCAATGTTTAAGTCATGTGTGCTGCTGTGCTTTGGTGTCATTTTCATGAAGTGGCGTTGTATTGTCAAATCGGCAAGTGTTTCCCTCGCGTTGAATGTCGCTTGGTTGCCGGAGAAAATGGCCGACGGCGGTTGACGCCGGTCGAGGTGGGCGACCGTTAGGTGGTGGTCGCCGGCGATGGTGGCGCCTATTATTCCGACCGGAGCTGGTGTGTGGGCTTGCCTTGATGAAGAATAGCTTCGGGCATGGGAAACCATCGAAGAAGAAGAGGGGCGTAGAGAATAAAAAAAAAAAAAATAAAAGGGTAGTGAAAAGAAATAAGAAAAAAAGTAGAAGAGTTGAAGACGTGCAGGGGCAAGCACGAAAGAAGAAGAAGACCAAAAAATTGAAAAAGAAAGGAAGATGTTGGTCTCGTGAAGGAGAGAGTCGAACAAAGAAAAGCCAGAAAAATGACAAAGCAAAAATTAAAAAAGAAGAAAAGAAGAAGAAAATCCTAAAAGAGAAGAAAAGACAGTAGGTGGGGGGTTGTTCGTAAGTGTCAGAGGAGATGAGGGAAAGAAAAAAAAGGAAAAGAAAAAAAAAAAAGGGGAAGAAAAAATCAAAAAAAAAAAGGAAAAGCAAAATAAATAAAATAAATTAGAAAACTAAAACGGCAAAAGCTGGCCTCGGGAAGGACCATTGGGCAGAGCGTGCAGGGGAAATGATGAAGTGGGAAAAGATAAAAAAAATTAATTACAAAAAGAATCTTTTTTTTTTAAAAAAAGCTGTAAAAAAAAAAAAAAAAAAAACAAAATTCTTTTAATCCAAAAATGTTGGATCCGGGTTTGGGTTGGGTCCACGGGCCGGATTGGGTTTACCCGGTCCGAACCCATTTTATTGAAGTATAATAATATTAAATATTAAAATATATATTAAAATTTAAAAAAAAAAAATTCAAAAATTAATTATAAAAATCAAAAATTTCGAAAAAATGATAAAAATTTAAAAAAATTCAAAAAATTTTCCGAAATTTCAAAAAAACTCAGAAAACATTAAAAATTCGACTTTCTTTAAAAAAAATTTTTAATTAAAAAAATTTAAAAATTTATTTTAAAAAAAAACAAAAAAAAAAAAAAAAAAAAAAAAAAAATTTTGAAAATCCAAGAATGATAAGGTTTGGTTAGGAATTGCTATGTATTGCGCTTTAGTGTAATTAAGCCTTTATTTTCTTGTATGTTATTTTTATCGTATGTTTAATTTGCATGTTTTGTGTTTAATTTGCACGTGTTTAATTTTAGGGCTAATAGGACCTTGGTAGGTATAATTATTACTTTATTGATTGTGCACTTGCATGCTCACTTCCTATGTTATTGGATAGATACGAAATCGATCTAAACTGCCTGATGAAAATCATTTTGTTAAAATGAACAAGATTAGGTACCGAAAGGGCACTAATTAGTCAATTAGTGTAATTAAGTCCCCGACCCTAGATTTTCCGGTTGCGTAGGAAGTAAGGTACACTCCCACGCCTTACTTGGTTTCTAGCCGACCCCAATAGGCTAGTGGCGACTCCATTTGTGCAAAATTCATAAAAATACTCCAATGTCACGCGGGGTATGGGCTTGGGAGAGTCCGCGCTAATAATCATGGGCTTAGGCCCATCCTTTAGGCAATATTCCTAAACCTGTTCCCTCCTCCCCGAGGGGTAGGTCGCGACAGCTTGGCGACTCCGCTGGGGAATTAGTTTTAAACCTTAGAGGACTTAGGCCAAAATTAATCTTGTTCAAAAATATTTTTGTTTGACAGCGAAGATATCACGTACATCCATAACATATTGAATGTTGAATGTTGAATGCTTATGGGAGTTATAAGGGGCAGTGATTTTCTAACCTTTGTTTTGTAGGGGTATAAGAGTGAATGGTTTATTCATGTTTGAAGTGCTGATTGTTTTTTAAATTGTTATGCATGAGTCTCCTGCATTGCACTATATCATAGCACATACAACTTGCCGCCGGACCTAGGCCGCATAGGATCACCTAGGATGGTGTTGAGGTGGATACCACTTCGACTACAACTGCGTAGTACAAGTCGCCCACCTTAACCCTGAAATTTCTTTCTTCACGTCGAAGGTACCCACCCCGGTCTGCAACCGCGCGACACGGGTCAATTCTTTGACGAAGCCGGAGTCATGGGTAACCCGACCTAGCCGCAACCTTGCTGGTTCAGTCCGGTGATCCCATGGCTCCATTTTGAGCCATTTAGAGTAGAAATTGAACCACCGTCCATGCGTATGTCTATGTCATTGGCTTTGCTACTCAATGAGTAAGGTAAGATTTTCAAATTCTCTCATTC
This sequence comes from Eucalyptus cladocalyx, assembly GCA_017140615.1. NCBI lineage: Eukaryota > Viridiplantae > Streptophyta > Magnoliopsida > Myrtales > Myrtaceae > Eucalyptus > Eucalyptus cladocalyx. Next base: position 39,060,979 of record CM029521.1, read on the forward strand.
GTAATTTACTTATTCGCTTTCTTTTTTTGGTTGGTTCATGACAAATTAGGTTGATCGTAACTGTGAGTAGTATACAATGGGGATACTTGAGCTTCACATCATTGCTACCCCGAAAGCCGAGCTTCGCACATGGTGGGATAGGTTAGACCCGACTGGCCTAAGTCCTCTAAGGTTTGTGTGCGATCCTATGTTGGACGATTACTTCCTCTCTTAGAAATAGAAACTCATTATGGCGTTATACAAGCATTGACACATGTCTGGTGTCCCGAGACTTGCACATTCATGTTCGGTGACCACGAGCTCACTCCAACCCTAGAAGAATATAGTGTTGCCATGGGAAAGCCTTTGGTGTCAGAGTTAATTGGTCCACCTATAGGGGCTGAGCACGTATCAACCTTATCTGATTTCCTTAGGGTTAATGAGGGAAACGTGAGGAAAGTTTTGAAAGCTAATCGCAAGACCTGCCCGTTTTCATTCCTAAACGAGCTTTTTCAAAATGCCCCATCTTTTCAAAAGAATAGAATCTTCTTGTTAGCTTTCTCCGGGTTCGTGTTATTCCCACATTGTAGGAACGCTATTAACCCTTCCATGGCATGGGTAGCTCGTGACATATGTATGGGAAAGGGCTTTGTTAACGTCGTTTTAACTGAAACTTTTCTTTCCCTCGTTTTTAAGAAAACAAAAACAAAACTTTCCATGCTCCTCCTGAACTCTTGCAAATCTGGTTCTTCTTTCACGTTAAAGGGTTTAGTAGCTTAATGACTGTGAATAACATCTCTGACTCTAGCCACCCTATCCTGAAGTTTAAAGATAGGAAGACGTTTGCCCCCGATTATCATTATTCTGAATGGTTAGCTTTCATGACCAACCCTGGACCTGAAGATTTCCAATGGCATGCCAAATAGCTCCGAGTTCGAGAAGCGCGTTTTGTGTGTGGGCTTACTGGACTTGTTCCTTTGCTGGGAATTACTGGAGTCACTGAGTATTACCCAACTCGGGTCGCCCACTAGTTCCAAGAGGTTCAACGACTTCCACCGACGATTCACGAAAACCTGCTTAGGATAGACTTCATTGACGGATGCCATGACCATGAAGACTACGTCGTGTTAGTTAAGTCAATGTGGGATATGTGCCACCCTCAGAAGCTGATATGGCCTGAAGAGGAGTTGGAAGGGCAGGAGAAGACCTATTACGCCACGATGGAATATATCCTTAGGCACAAAATCCCAAGGGACGCCCGAAGATTCCCGACGTGCCATTAAAGACCACCCACCGAGCCGAGATCAAGTGCCTCAAAACGAAGCTCGAAGAAGCTGAGGAGCACGCCTCGAAGTTGACCTGAGTTAGTGGGGCTGCCACAAGCGGGAGCTGTCTTCGTTAGTTAGATTGAGTCAAGTGCGATATGTAATGGGCTCATGCCCACATGTGTTACAATGTTAAAGAGTTTGTCTCATGTTGCAATATCGAGGGATAGGACCCATGATTAGTTTCGCTATTTGAGGGTTCTCCCTCATGTCTTTTCTTGCGTTATGTAGCAACCTTGCTTTTAATGAAATGAACAAATTGGGGCGATTAGATCTTTGTCATGGACCGACCGCCTAACTATTACTTAATGCTTATATATGCTTATTTATCCTTGTCTAGTTACTAACAGGTTGTCTACTTTCGTCCAACTGTCAACACGGCTAAGAGGAGATCTCCAATTCGTACTCGCGCAAAAGCAAGGATGGAGAATGAGGATGTCAGCATACGCGTGGCCAACATGGAGAACCAGCTAGCTCAACTCACTGCTTTGATGGCCGAGATAAGCCGAAAAATCAGTGAACCTCCGGCCCCGGCCATAGCTGGAACCTCTACTCCCGTTTTGTCGGGACCCACTCCACCCTCAGCTGGAGAACCACATGTCACCGATCCTGCTGAAAAATGGTGCTTCTGAGGAAGCCCCTTCTGTTACGCCTGTGATCGTCAATCTGGATCCCCCTCCAAAGGAGGGATCCGCCATCCGCTTTGACAAAGAAAATGCAAGACGCTTGGCTAAGATGGAGGAGTGACTTTGTGTCCTCCAAGGATATGAGATGAAGGGAGTGGACAAGCTAACCCCATATGCTAAGGTGAAAGTACCCAAGAATTTCAAAGAGTCGGAATTTACAAGAAAATATGATGGCACCGGCTGTCCTATAACCCACCTCAAATACTATATGAGGAGGATGGCTCACTACTCCGACAATGTCCCGCTCCTCATACATACATTTCAAGATAGCTTAGACGGTCTTGCCTTGTCATGGTTTATTGTACTGGATATTGAAGAGCTCACTGGATGGGACGACCTCGCTGACGAGTTTTTACAGCAATATAAATTCAACTCTGAGATTGTCCCTACAAGAGAGGAGCTAGTTCGGATGGAAAAGAGGAGGAATGAATCGTTTAAAGCGTTCGCCCCAAAGGTGGAGAACGATGGCATCACAAGTGAAGCCTCCACTGAGTGAGAAAGAAATGAGGCAACTCTTCTTGAGGACTATGCCATCTGACTATTTCCAGGGATTAGTGTACTCTGGTTGCCAAACATTTTCCCAGCTGGTGGAGGTTGGTGAAGGGGTTGAATGGGCGATAATTGATGGAAGAATATCTATTGGGAATAACAAGAGGTTCACAACGAGGAAGGACAAGGAGACGGCGGTTGAAGTGGCGTTTATCCAGGAGCCAACTGCGCCTAAATCAGTGTCAATGCCTTCACAAAAGCCTAGAGCTATGCAAGGAAGCGGGTCATAGGGATTTGACGGAAGCAAGAAGTTCCCCCGAAAAGAGTTCACACTTCTACCCCGACCTCTATCAAAATTGTTACCTATCCTCTTTGAAAAGAGATTGGTAGCCAAGGAAGTACCTAGAGACAACCCTCCAAGATTCCCAGGCTTCGATGTGACCAAGACGTGTGAATACCACATGGGAGAAAGGGGGCATGATGTCGATAACTGCTACACACTGAAATTGAAAGTTCAGAATCTACTGGATAAAGGAAAGTTGACCTTTAAAGAAGCTACGCCCAACGTGCAACAAAACCCTTTGCCTGATCATGCTGAAGGAGTGAATATGATTCTTGGGGAAATGCAAGCGAACGAGCGACCTCTTGCGGTGGATGTCCCTAAATTGTATGAGGCTCTTGAGCTAGCCGGGCACTATGAAAGAGGGGAAGACATAACCATGGAGGAAAAACTAGAACGTATCCGCAAAATGATAGACATGGGGGTAATCCGAAGTGTCAACAAAGAACAAAGACAACTACCCATGATGACACCATCCGTGATTAGCTCATCATCTTACGATGCTACTTGCGACTGTGAAATGAAGAAAGCTAAACCTCCGATCCCAGAGGAGGGTGAACAAGTGGCGATAGAAGACGCCTTGGAGACGAATTTTGAGGGAACCTTTCGGAGCCGTGATCTCTTAAAGAAGACATGTGACGAAGGCGAAGTGTTCGATACGTTGGGTCAACCAAGCGGAAAATATGACTACTACGTGAAATATTCGCCTGCCTCGAGTTTCTTTGATGATCCTAAGGACATTATCCCTGACGGATGGGGGGTATGGATGATCCGATGCCACGAGAGGAGGGGATGGTCGCTATGATTACCCCGGTAGTGATAGAATTGCCTGATGAGGATCGCGCTAGTGATGTCGAGATGAAAACCACTGAGCCAATGACAATTGACCTTATGATCGAAGAATTATCAGCGATCGAAATCTTGGAGGAAAACCTGACGCCGGTCGTGATCGAACTACCACCTCAAGGAAAGGACGAGGTGATAATGCTAGAACCTCCCTTAGAATTCAACACCAAAGTAGTACCCTATGATTACGGGACAAACGAAGTAGATGTCATCACTCGATCAGGTTATTACTATGCGCCTGCTAGAGGAACCAAAAAGAAAGCCGTAACGGAGGAGGACGCGAGACAATTCCTAGCCGTGGTGAAAACGAGCGAATTCAACGTAGTAAATCAACTATGGAAAATGCCAGCTGAAATCTCCATCTTGGAGCTAATTCAATCCTCTGAAAAGCACAAAAACGTTTTGTTGAAGGTCCTTAACGAGATACATGTCCCGAAAACAATTGATGACACCCAACTACAGGAGTTCGTGGGGACCATCCTTCTGAAAGATCAGATCGCCTTCATTGATGAAGACCTCCCTGCTGACGGAGGTGATCACACAAAGGCGCTGCACATTTCAACGAAGCACGATAGCACCGTTGTCTCTAGAGTGTTGATTGACAATGGCTCTGCGCTGAATATATGTCCATTAGCTACACTCCATCGCTTAGGTGTTGAGATGGAAAGGATACGTCCAACTAAGTCTACTGTGCGCGCATTTGATGGGATGAGGAAAGAGGTGCTAGGAGAAATTGAGTTGGAACTACTTATCGGTCCTGTGCTTTTCTCGGTACCATTCCAAGTTCTAGATATACCAACTGCCTTCAACTTTCTGTTGGGGAGACCATGGATTCACACAGCGGGTGCTGTTGCCTCCAGCCTTCATCAGAAAGTACGATTTGTGGTGGACAATAGACTCATCACTGTGCACCGGGAAACAGACTTCAAGGTGTACCAGGAAACGGCCATTCCATACGTGGAACCCGAGTGCAAAGAAGAGTCAAGCTTTCAGACTTTTGAGCTGGTGTCTATGGTCCACGTTCCTATGGGCTCTTGCATGGGCATTCCTGAATTATCCAAGCCGGCCCTGGCGGTAGGGAAGATTATGCTAGCAAATGGGTACAATCTTGGAGGTGGTCTAGGGTTATGGACAAGGGATTCGAAAGCCTATCGAGGCTCGAAGAGTTATAAGGAGAAAAGGCTTAGGGTTTGTCGAAGAGCGTGGAGGCCGTGGCAATAGAGGAGGTCGTAGCGAATGTGGAGGTCGAGGCACCCGAGGAGGTCGAGGTGAACGTGGAGGCCGAGGCGACCACGGAGGTCGGATTATAAGAGATAGAAGTTGCCAGAGTGTTTTCCCTCCTCCACTGAAAGAAACATTCCCAGGACCCCCGAAAATGCTGATGGAAGAAGATGGAGCTATTGACGGTATAGCCAAGATGTTTGAAGAGAATATTATATGCACCATCCTAGCTTGTGAGGAGGCTGAATCTTCTGGGAGCATCGCCGACCCTTCAGAGTAGGACGGTTCTAGCTCAGCGTAGCTTTTTACTTTATGTTTTCTTCCCCTGCGTGGGAACTCGTTGTTATTTCAATTTGCTTGTTTGAGTCGCTTATGATGTAAACTCTGTTAAGCCCTTGACTTTGAGCCGTTGGTCTTGGGTGGAGTATGTTGTAATACGGCCTTATCATTTCCCTTTCAATGAAGATGCATGTTTTATTAAGGACATGTGGAAGCACACCAAACTGGTTCTATGATGGTCACTGAGGGCTAGGCTTCTACATGCTTCCTAGTTTCATAATTTCGTAAGAGCAAGGAAATCTGAGGATATGAGGATGAGCTCTCGAAATAGTTTTTCAAAAACTATTTGAAAAATCATTCACAAATGACACGCTTTATTTGTTATTAATGCATACTAACTCATCTCATCGCATCTCAGGCATGACATTATGCATAATCATGACAAAGATTCATGTGACTCGGATTCACGTGAGGGAGATCTTTTAGAATCTGACGCCGATGAAGATCTTAAAGGGATCGAGCGTGATTGGAATCAACATGAGGGATCGAAACTGCTGACAAAAGAACAAACAGTCACCATAAATTTGGGCGATACACAGAATGTCAAGGAAATAAAAATTGGGGCATGTCTCTCGAAGTTAGAAGCGGAACGAATGATTAATCTCCTGAACGAATATCAAGATATATTTGCCTAGACTTATGCCGACATGCTAGGGTTAGACCCTGATATTGTAAAGCATGCCCTTCCGACCGATCCTAATGTGCCACCTAAAAAACAAAGGCTCAGAAGAACGAAGCCAGAGTTGTCTAAGAAAATCGAAGAGGAAGTCGTTAAAAGTGGATTTCATTAAAGTGTCACACTATTTAGATTGGATAGCAAACATTGTACCTGTCATGAAAAAGGATGGGCGGGTCAGGGTGTGCGTAGATTATCGTGACCTGAACCGAGCTAGTCCAAAAGACGACTTCCCACTCCCGCACATTGATGTTTTAGTTGATAGTATTACGGGGGATTTGAGTTATTCTCATTCATGGATGGTTTTTCTGGATACAACCAAATTCGTATGAAGGAGGAAGATAGGAGCAAAACATCGTTCATAACCCCTTGGGGAACTTTCTGCTACAAAGTGATGCCTTTCGGTCTAAAGAACGCCGGGGCAACGTATCAAAGGGCCATGGTCACGTTGTTTCATGACATGATGCACAAGGAGATTGAAGTATATGTGGATGATATGATCGCGAAATCAAGACGAGGCGAAGACCATGTTGAGGTCTTGCGGAAACTGTTCGAACGTCTTCGGAAATTCAAGCTACGCCTCAATCCTGCAAAATGCGTTTTCGGAGCGAAATTAGGGAAACTGTTAGGGTTCATGGTCAGTAGTAAGGGCATAGAGATTGACCCGTCAAAGGTAAAGGCTATCTGTAATTTACGACCCCCGACTACCACAAGGGAAGTCCGCAGTTTGATGGGACGACTCAATTATGTAGCGAGGTTCATCTATCAGTTGTCTAAAACAACGAAGCCGTTCTTCGAGCTCCTGAAAAAGAATGCAAAGATTGAGTGGGATGCTAAGTGCCAGAACGCCTTCGAGAAGATAAAACACTATCTCACTCACGCACCAGTCCTAGTGCCTCCTCTCCCTAAAATTCCCCTAGTTCTGTACTTAACCATACATGACGAATCATTGGGAGCCATGCTGGCACAGAAAAGACCAAATGACAAAAGAGAATGCGCGATATACTACTTGAGCAAGAAGTTCACCATTTCGGAAATGAACTACACAGAAGTTGAGAGAACTTGCGTGGCTTTAATTTGGGTTTTGCATAGGCTGCGGCAATACACACTTCATCACCGAATCTTATTGGTGACCGAAAACGATCCCATCAGGTATCTCTTAGAGAAGCCGGCATTAGTGGGCAAGTTAGCTAAATGTCAAATCTTAATTTCAGAGTTTGACGTTCAGAGCCTAGGACAAAAGTTTGTTAAAGGTTGCGCCATAGCAGACATGTTAGCGGAAAGTTCCAAGGGGTTCGGAGCATCTGATGAAGATAGTGATGCGGATGAGCGAATTCTACTTGTATCCAACGACACATGGATGATGTACTTCGATGGTGCAGTTAACTTAGCTGGGTCTGGTACTGGGGCGGTCCTTATTTCCCCAGATGGACAACACTACCCTATCGCCGCTAAATTGACATTTCCTTGTACAACTAATATCGCTAAATATGAAGCATGCATTCTCAGTCTCCAAGCCGCCGTTGATATGAAGATTCAGAAGCTGCAAGTTTATGGTGATTCAACCCTTATCATCTTACAAACCGAAGGCAAATGGCGAACACAGGATTCTAAATTGATTCCATACCATGAGTTCCTTGGGAAGTTGACGGAAGAATTCCAAGAAATATCATTCGAATACTTACCAAGGTCTCAAAATCAGTTCGCTGATGCCCTAGCTACCTTATCTTCGATGTTGCAGGTAGCTGGGGGCTTGGACATTGAACCATTGAGAATTGAAATCCTTCAGCGCCCGGCTTATTGTATGATGGTTGAAGAGGAACTAGATGGACAACCTTGGTATCACGACATCTTGAAGTATCTACAGAAGGGTGAATTCCCCGAAGGAAGTGAAGCAGCAGACAGAAAGCATTTGATAAAGTTAGCATCAAAATTCTTCACCAGTGGAGATGTCCTCTACAAAAGGTCCTTCGATTCGACATTGCTAAGGTGCGTCGATGCCAAAGAAGCCAATCGTTTGATGAAGGAAATACATGAAGGGGAGTGTGGCCCCATATGAATGGTCACCTCTTGGCGAGAAAGATCATGCGACTCGGCTACTACTGGTTGACAATGGAATCTGATTGCATACAACATGTGCGATGTTGTCACCAATGTCAAATTTATGGGGATAAGATAAACGCTCCACCAAATGAGCTTCACCAAATGTCCCAATCTTGGCCCTTCTCTATGTGGGGAATTGACGTGATCGGGCCCATCAATCCCAAGGCGTCAAATGGACATCGATTTATCTTGGTGGCGATCGACTATTTTACGAAGTGGATTGAAGCCAACTCGTACGCCAATGTCACTGCCAAGAATGTGGCCAAATTCATTCGCCGCGATATTATTGCCCGTTATGGGGTACCGGAGGCGATCATCACTGACAATGGATCCAACTTAAACAACAAAGTTGTAAATGACTTGCTTGATGAGTTTCGAGTTCGCCATTTGAACTCATCACCATATCGTCCTCAAATGAATGGGGCAGTTGAAGCAGCAAATAAGAACATAAAGAAGATCCTGGCAAAGACGGCTGAAAATTATCGTGATTGGCACGAAAGGCTTCCTTACGCACTGATGGCATACCGAACATCTATTCGCACCTCCACAGGGGCAACTCCTTTTTCGTTAGTATATGGAATGGAGGCTGTCCTGCCTATAGAAGTTGAGATTCCCTCGTCGAGGGTCCTTTCTCAGTCAAAGCTCGATGAAGCCGAATGGATACAGTAGAGGCAGGACCAACTAAACATGATTGATGGGAAGAGGCTGAAAACAATGTGTCATGGTCAATGCTATTAGAAACGGGTCGCGAAGGCCTTCAATCGGAAGGTTCGTCCTAGGCACTTTGAGATTAATGACTTGGTTCTAAGAAAAGTGCTGCCAATCATCCCTGACCCTCGTGGCATGTTCGCCCAGAACTATGAGGGACCTTATGTCATTAAGAAGATCCTCGCAGGTGGTGCTATGGTTTTAGTTGAAATGGATGGCCGTGAGCTGTCTAAGCCTGTAAATGCCGATGCTGTAAAGAAATATTTCCCATGAATGAGATCAAGGCCGTAGAGCCATTTTGCGCATAATCCGAGTCACATGGTATCATGCATGTCATGCATACATCACATACATGCATATTTATCTGTATTTCAGGTATCCAACCAACTCGAAGAAGTTACAACAGAATGGAAGAAGTTGATCGTTGCCCCTGAAAGGTTGATTCGAATGGCTACCCAACCTCTGCAAAGGCAGTCGGGTATTCCTTGTCCTTTATATATAAAAAAAATGAAAACAAACAAAAAATAAAATCGAAAATGATGAAAGAGATGAGTGAATGAAAAGTAGAGCGCCTAGTATCATTCATATTGTCGATTCAGTTGTCCTTAATTGTGTCTTCATGAGAGGAACTTCATATGAGTGATTTTGACAAAACTAAAAGGGAATGTTAATCATGCCAAATAAGAAGTGCTTAGAATGAAGAAAGGTGAGCCATTTCCAAACACGTCCTTCAAACACTTTTGAGAGTTGAGTGGAAAACGACTTCTTTTTAGGACGAAGGATTCATTTGCATTAAGCGCAAAGATCGAAATGATAAAGGCATTTCATTCATCAATCCCAAGCACTGAACTGACATCTTGCTAACACCCTTTTGGCTAAATAAAGATGATCCTTCAAAGTACCCTTGTTGAGAACAACCCTACATTGGGGCAGCATAGGAGGTTACGAGCGTGTTGTAGAGCGAAAGATTGAGAAAGATTCTATTATTTTCACTTGCATCAATCTTCTAGTGATAGCTTCAAATGAATTCTCATCAAAGCTTGATTTATCCCAAGGTGAAGAAGAGCATATCCTTCTTTACCCAAACATTGATATCCATTGCTTTAACCAATTTGGGCCTGATTATTCATTTTCGAACCCCGAGCGGTGATCATCTCCCTTCACTGGGGCAAGGCATAAGAATTGACCAAATACAATTGACAATCATGAGAAAATGTGAAGAGCATCTCGAAAGTCATAAGAGCTCCAAAAGTTCAAAAAGCAAAAAGTTCGACAAATTTGGGGGCATGAAAAAGCAATAAGCCTGGTAAAAGCAAGGCCAATGCCCGTTAAGAAAAGAGCCAAAGGGTTGCATCTTATAAGGAAAAAATTATCAAATCTAAGTGCATGCGCAAAAAAAAATCATCGCAAGAGCAAAAGACATTAGCGAAATGAGCAAAGCTCCCATGCATAAATGATTAGTCAGGGGACTTTTGAAATGTGCTGTGTTTCAAAAGCCAAATGCTTTCGAAAGGTCGAGTGACCTGGTTATGATGCCATGATGATCACCGACTCTTAAAAACCCTCTTGAAAATTTTAAGCCTTTTGAGCCTCACCCAAGCCAACATTACAACCCTCTTCCGAAGTCTCTTTTGATTGGGATGGTTTGAGTAAGGATGAGAATGCCACAAAGAAGTTACTGCCAGAAGGAGTGGAGATAATTCTATCTTGTCTTATCTTCCAAGTGCTCGACCTGTAAACCTGATGAAAATAATGACAAATGTTCCTTTATTGGCCTCAAAGCAATAATTCCTTTGTGTAAGCCCTAACCAAGCCTATATTGCAGTTCTTTCAAAAGACCCTTTTGATCGATCATATTGTGCTCATTACGAATGTTTCTGGAAGCCTTCGACATAGGTTATGTGAGATACCCTTAGCAACCGGTTATCTCTCACATGAATGGATGAGATCAAATAGCCATTTTATTGAGAGTGTGTGAGAAATTCTTTCTAACTAAGAGACTGTAGTTTGGAATGATTAATGATCCTTTTTCATGAGTTATAGTCATTCTAATGAGAACTTGTTTCCTAGAAAATTTGATGATTAATGATGCATTCTCGAGCAAGATGACAACTTTGCGTCACATGATGATAGCTGACATTGGATGTTTCTCAAGGGAATCAGACTTAACTCGATTAGCTTGTTCAATTAATGATGTAATATTGCTCATACGTCTCTTAATGACGTCTCTAACGACATTTGCTCAAGTTGAGTTTAACAGGATTCCTTAGTGAAGTCATGCGGTTTTCAAGGGGTGAGTGGATGCTTCCCCAAAAATCAAAGGTTCATGGTCAACCTCAAACCTTGCCATCTCCAAAGGTTCATGGTTATCCTTAAACATGCCATTTCCAACGGTTCGTGGTCTATCCTTAAACCACACAGTTCGTGGGTCTATCCTTAAACCACAAGGTTGGTTGGTTTATCCTTAAACCACGGGGTTGGTGGCTTTCCTAAACCACACGGTTCGTGGGTCTATCCTTAAACCACACGGTTGGTGGGTCTATCCTTAAACCACACGGTTGGTGGGTCTATCCTTAAACCACACGGTTGGTGGGTCTATCCTTAAACCACATGGTTCGTGGGTCTATCCTTAAACCACACGGTTGGTGGGTTTATCCTTAAACCACAGGGTTGGTGGCTTTTCCTAAACCACAAGGTTCATGGGTTTATCCTTAAACCACAAGATTCGTGGGTCTATCCTTAAACCACAGGGTTGGTGGCTTTCCTAAACCACACGGTTTGTAGGTCCATCCTTAAACCACACGGTTCGTGGGTCCATCCTTAAACCACACGGTTCGTGGGTTTATCCTTAAACCACAGGGTTGGTGGCTTTTCCTAAACCACAAGGTTCGTGGGTCTATCCTTAAACCACAAGGTTAGTGGGTCTATCCTTAAACCACGGGATTGGTGATTTTTCCTAAACCACATGGCTTGCAAATTCATCCATAAATCATGCTTGTCTGCATCCGGTCGAAACCCATTTGTACATGGTGAGACCTTTCTTACAGTCGAACTCATTATCATACAATAAGATTTTCCCATCTCAATTGAAGGCTTTTTTCTCACAAAGTAAGGTTGTCATTTTATCCCTTTTTCTCATCGGCGGCCCCTGATCGTCATCGTCCATGGACAAAATTTAGGTGTCTCTTGTCTTTGAAAGGAATCTCTTCGAGATCCCGTTCAAAGAGGGGCAGCTGTTGACACCTAAATTTTGGCATTAGGAGCATTTGCTTCACTAGTTTTAAAATTTATCAAAAAAAAAAATTTAAATGAAAAATTCGAAATTTTTTTTAAAAAAATAAAAATATATATATATATATAATAAAAAAAAAAAGAGAGAAGAGGAAAGAAAAGTAAAAAAAAAAAAAAATCATTAAGGTATCGTGTTTTCATCATTGCACGGCATATTGAACGGTATTTATTTCTCCAAAATTGTCAAAACAAAAAAAAAATGAGAGAGAAAAAAGATTCATTAAAAGGTATAAAAATCAAATGAGGCCGAGTATATGGGTCTTCTTCGCACATGGGCTCGCCCACATATCTCTTTTCCTTTTCTTTTCTTTTTGCACTTGGGCTGGCCCATCTCTTTTTATTTCAACCCGGCCCATACGCATATCATCTTCCTCCCCTCACAAGTTCCAGGCTTCTGCAAAAAAGAGAAAAGAGGAGGGTACAAACAGAGGAACAGAGGATCGCAAGGCCAGAGGATCGCGAAGGCAGAGGATGGCGTGATCCCGGGGTTGGAGATCAAGCGGCCGCGACAGTGGCGGTGGCGGGAGCCATGCGCGCTGTCGTTGGCCGAGCTTTTAAAAGGAAGAGAGCAAACAAGAGATGGGGGGGGTTTTTGACGGCTGTTTTTTGGTAAAGAGAAAAAGAAAGCATCGCATTGGAGAGCAAGCTTGAGAGAGGGAGAGACGATCGGGGAGAGAGCATTTCGTCATTGTCCGAAGTCGAGGGAGAGAGAGCGGGGAACACCGAAGAGCAAGCTCGGGAGAGTGTTTGGTCGTCGTTGGAGGTCCGTTCATCGCCGCAGCCCTCCTCTCGAACCGGGTAGGCTTTGTTTTGAGCGTGTGTCTCTTGTTTCTTAGGAGGCGTCGGGCCGGAACTTGTGCTGACTAGTTCGCGCAAGTTTCGGTCCGAGCCAGTCCTCCTGGTAAGCTACTAGCTATTCTAGTATGTGGTAGCAGTTTAGATTTGTCTCACGTCTCTATCAAGTGGAAAATCGCCCGTGCTAGTCGCGCACACCAAGTGCTTGTGAAAATGCTTAAATGATATCTAAGTTCTGCAAGTTTGTTGAAGCCTGGAGATGGTTGTTCTTCGTTTATGTCTGTTCCGACTTGATTAACTGGTCCGTGAGCGGATCTTTAGTATAGCTTGTGCGTGTAGTGTGGATGTCTGCCCCAAATCTATGTCCCAAGTGAGACTAGGTTCCTTTTGTTAACTGGTGCATACTATATGTTCGACTAAACGCCTCAAAGAAGGCCGAAGGCTAATACTTTTTTTTTAACCGGAGATCAACCCGTCTTTACTTTTGTAACGGTTCTTCAATGTTTAAGTCATGTGTGCTTGCTATGCTTTGGTGTCATTTTCATGAAGTGGCGTTGTATCGTCAAATCGGCAAGTGTTTCCCCTCGCGTTGAATGTCGCTTGGTTGCCGGAGAAAATGGCCAACGGCGGTTGACGCCGGTCGAGGCGGGCGACCGTTAGGTGGTGGTCGCCGGCGACGGTGGCGCCTATTATTCCGACCGGAGCTAGTGTGTGGGCTTGCCTTGATGAAGAATAGCTTCGGGCATGGGAAACCATCGAAGAAGAAGAGGGGCGTAGAGAATAAAAAAAAAAACGAAATAAAAGGGTAGTGAAAAGAAATAAGAAAAAAAGTAGAAGAGTTGAAGACGTGCAGGGGCAAGCACGAAAGAAGAAGAAGACCAAAAAATTGAAAAAGAAAGGAAGATGTTGGTCTCGTGAAGGAGAGAGTCAGAAGGAGGTGGGAAAGAATAAAAAAAAGAGAACAAAGAAAAGCCAGAAAAATGACAAAGCAAAAATTAAAAAAGAAGAAAAGACAGTAGGTGGGGGGTTGTTCGTAAGTGTCAGAGGAGATGAGGGAAAGAAAAAAATAGGAAAAGAAAAACCTAAAAAAAGGGGAAGAGAAAAATCAAAAAAAAAAAAAGAAAAGCAAAATAAATAAAATAAATTAGAAAACTAAAACGGCAAAAGCTGGCCTCGGGAAGGACCATTGGGCAGAGCGTGCAGGGGAAATGATGAAGTGGGAAAAGATAAAAAAATTAATTAATTACAAAAAGAATTTTTTTTTTTAAAGAAAAGCTGTAAAAAAAAAAAATGTTTCTTTTAATCCAAAAATGTTGGATCCGGGTTTGGGTTGGGTCCACGGGCCGGATTGGGTTTACCCGGTCCGAGCCCATTTTATTGAAGTATATTAATATTAAATATTAAATATATATTAAAATTTAAAAAAATTCAAAAAAAATTATAAAAATCAAAAATTTCGAAAAAAATGATAAAAATTTAAAAAAAAATTCAAAAAATTTTCCGAAATTTCAAAAAAAAACTCAGAAAACATTAAAAATTCGACTTTCTTTAAAAAAAATCAATTAAAAAAAAAAAAATTTATTTAAAAAAAAAAAAAAAAAAAAAAAAAAAAACAAAAAAACAAAAATTTTCGAAAATCCAAGAATGATAAGGTTTGGTCAGGAATTGCTATGCATTGTCGCTTTAGTGTAGTTAAGCCTTTATTTTCTTGTATGTTGTTTTTATCGTATGTTTAATTTGCGTATTTTGTGTTTAATTTGCACGTGTTTAATTTTAGGGCAAATAGGACCTTGGTAGATATAATTATTACTTTATTGATTGCGCACCCGCATGCTCACTTCCTATGTTAGTGGATATATATGAAATCGATCTAAACTGCTTGATGAAAATCATTTTGTTAAAATGAACAAGATTAGGTACCGTAAGGGCACTAATTAGTCAATTAGTGTAATTAAGTCCCCGACTCTAGATTTTCCGGTTGCGTAGGAAGTGAGGTACACTCCCATGCCTTACTTGGTTTCTAGCCGACCCCAATAGGCTAGTGGCGACTCCATTTGTGCAAAATTTCAAAAAATATCCCAATGTCACGTCGGGGTATGAGCTTGGGAGAGTCCGCGCTTAATCATGGGTCTTAGGCCCATCCTTTAGGCAATATTCCTAAACCTGTTCCCTCCTCCCGAGGGGTAGGTCGCGACAGGTATTGCTACAGAAGATGATCTCGATCTTGTTGTGTGTCTCAAGTCTGCTTTATAGTGCTAGATGGAGTTCACAATTTTGGTTCCTAAGGTGCTTCTTCATAGATGATTTAGAACTTAATGAATATCTAAACTCGGGCCTCACACAGCTTGAGGGCCGAGCTTCCATTCGCCTCTCGCCAAAGTTTGGTACATAACACTGCAATACCAAGTTTGTCTCTACTTGTTTCGAAAGGCCAAGTTTAAAATGTTAGGAGTCCAAAAAAAGTTACCACTTGTTCAATTCTATGAACAGTCACGTTTATCTAGAAACAACAGCTAATAAATGCTTATGATAATGCTG
Organism: Eucalyptus cladocalyx; assembly: GCA_017140615.1. Lineage (NCBI taxonomy): Eukaryota > Viridiplantae > Streptophyta > Magnoliopsida > Myrtales > Myrtaceae > Eucalyptus > Eucalyptus cladocalyx. Next base: position 39,076,315 of record CM029521.1, read on the forward strand.
ACCGTACATACATATAAGTTTGACATTTGTACATTTTGTGGAATAATGATGAATATTGATAATGGTTAGAATATCATCATAATATTCCGAGATTTCTTAGGATTACATGATATTGTAATTGATTTTATCATTTGTTGTTTCCTATGTTAGATAATATCTTTGTTAAATTGCTTCATTTCTTAAAATAATTCCGACGTAAATACTTCTTAATTGTATCACATTATAGGGTTAAGCACTACGATAATCCTTTTATTTTTGTTTCGTTTCTAACTTGATATCAGAGATTGAGCTCGTGAGTGTGATGAAGCAAAGACGCACAAACTAGGTAGCGTTAGTGTCGAACTCTCATGTAGGCTCAAAGATTGCCAACTGATCCCACACTGCCTGCATCCGACTGAGAAAATCGACAATAGGTTGTTCACATTCTTGTCTCATGCCATGAAGGGTACCTCAGTATACTGGATTTCAATCTAGCTCTCATCCGACAGAGACTGCCAATTGATCCTACACTCCCATAAAGTGTTCACATTCTTGTCTCTTGCCAAGTGGTCTTCCCTAGCAGAACAAAGGTCGGGAAATTTGGATTTCAATCTAGGCCTCATTACGACGCATTATTTCTTTGTCATAGCATCGAAGCAATTTTTTTTTTTTTTTTTTACGTGGATGATATAATCATTACAAGAGATGATATTATAGGAATTACGAATCTGAAATAATATTTCAGTTGACATTTCGAGATGAAAGATTTGGCTTGCTTTGTTATTTCTCAGGCATCGAAATTTCTTTTGGTTTAGATATTTATTATCTCGCTCAATTCAATTATGCCTCAAATATTAACTCTTGAGCAGGTTCGACTGACCAAAGAGATAACGGATGAAAGGTGTTGTAGTGGTGCTACTCTCAGGAGAGATGACACAGGTAATGGACATGACTCTACACGAGTAATAATGTGAACCAAGATCCCACAATAGAACTTGAGTTCGCACGAACTCTTGACACCAACGGAAGTAGCACAGATACCAAGTGTTGAACTTGTCTGGGTGAGTTGGCATTTGGAAGACGGGATATTGCCAATCTAAATCTGGACGATCAAACACAACTTAAAATCTTATTAAGCTTTACATAATTACGAATTCTTCACTTGAAACAGAGCACTCATTCTGAAAACAAAACAGGTGCTAGGATTTTACTATGGCCTTCCCTTGAAAATCGTCTTCATCTGTCCTGAAACTCATTTCGCCTCAAGTTAGTGCGAGTACAATTATTCGTTAGAAACATTTAAGATCAAATGCTTCGCCACGAAATTTTTTTCCATCAATGAGAAAGGAACGCATTGCAAGCTTTGGGTCTCTGGGATAAAGGCATCAATCATCCATGTACTTTTCTCAAATCTATTTTAGAAAAGTCAATTGCGAGATGGCGATTGGATATTGGGGGATTTCACTTTCTTCTTGTCGTTGTTGATGTTTAACCTGTGGTTTTCTTGTGCGTGGGATTTCTTGCGAAACGCAAACACAATTGCAAGAATGGTGTTGGTAGGGCGATGGATTTGTAACTCGATTTTGCCTTCTATCTTTTTAGCTTCGCATCCTCCAATATGATTACACATGAGGCGAGGCTGCTCTTCGCCTGTTCTAAGGAGAGGACCGCGGCCTGAATGTGCCATATAAAGTTTATTATGTATATTCTTGTGAGAAAATATTGAGCACAATTTTCTACCTTGCCCCCACTCAACTTGTCCTCCCTAAATCTAAACCTTGCGTCTGCCGCCGTATAGCATCAAGCATCAACCATGGAGATATCTATGTCGAATAGGAAACAATGGCATGAGTGCACGACAACATCAATTAAGGGCGATTTTTTCTAGAGTGGGTTGGTTCTCACCTAGAATTGAGAATTGAATCAGAAGGATCGGTTCTTAGTTTGTGGAATTGGGAATTGGTTCACCTGGTTCTAGAACTGGATTAATCAATCTAGTCCGATTCCTAAGTGGATCCTAAAACCAGCATTTAACAACTGCTCAACAATGATGGTCAAAGGCAAGGCCATGACTATGAGGCAAGCCCGAGGCGCCTAGCGAGAGAGGGTTAGAGGAAGAGCAAAGATCGAGGAGACCAAGTTGGCTGCGATTGCAATGTCGCAATGGAAAGATGGAAGCAAAGCTACAACTGCAAGGAACAGTCAGAGGCGAGGCCACAACTAGCAAGGCCATGAGCGACTATGATGAGGTAGTTGAGAGAGAGCAAAGATCAAGTGGAAGATAATTGTGATTGCAAGAGAGGAGAAGGCTAGAGTTTCTGAGGTTACTCTTTTACTTTTAGAAAGAAGAGCAGAATTTTTTTTTTTTTTTTAAAGTACACCGATCCAATTTTAGTGGTCCTGGTAGATGGGTTCACACTTGAAATCAAAAATCAGATCAATATTCACTTGTTTCAAATTTTAGGAATCAGAAATTACCCCAAATATCAAATTCGGTTCGATTTGTTGAAAACCTAATCTAATTCGAATTTGAGGCGCTAATACTAAAATCCAATGAGCTTTATGATTTATGAAGGGTCTTGATTCTTGCGCGTACCGTATTGCCTTTGTTGAATGTACTAAGAGATGTTCAAAGATTCTTCCTATATCTTTTTTGAGCCGCTCTGTCACGCATCCTAATTATCTTCCACAAGAATCTCTAACTATCTCTTGACTTGCGCTCTACTCTAGGGATTTGTGACATTTCCCTATCCTTTAGCTACAGTTCTCCTTTGGTCAATAGACTCTCCTTGAGTAAGGCTGCGTTTGGCAACCATTTTACAAAGCCCTTTGAACCTCTAAAGGTCATTGGGCAAATGCAAGTGTGTTTTGGGGTGTTTGGCAAAAAAATTTCAAAGCCCCTTTACAAAATGTTAGCCTTGTGAAGGCTGCCTTGGGCTTTCAGCATTCTCAAAATGCTTTGAGCCAAAGGTTTTAAAATAAAAATAAAAATCTTCCCTAATTACCCTTCTTGATTTTTTGTTTTCCGGTTTCGCCCTAACTACTATTCATCATCTTCTTCTTCTTCCGTGAGCGGTTGCCGACGAAGGGCAGGCAGTCGCCGGCGACCGTCGCCCAGACGACCGTTGTCGCCGGGGGGGCGACCACCGCGCCATTTGGGTTGCGGCGAGGTCTGGGTCGCCGCAACCCAGATCTAGGGCGGCAGGGTCGTAGGAGGACCTTGCCGCCTCCGATCTGGGTCACGCAACCTTGCCGCCTGACCCCGCCACAACCCAAATCCTCTCGTGACCCAAATCCAGGGCAGTGAGGTCCTCCCGTGACCTCGACGCCCCAAATCTAGGTCGTCAGAGGTCAAGGCGGCGTCACGCGACCTCGCCACCCCGCATTCGAGGTCGTGGAAGGTCGAGACGGTGTCGCGTGACGCATGTGACCTCGCTGCCCTAGATCCGGGGTCGCAGGAGGTCGAGGCGGCGTCGCGCGACCTCGCCGTCCTAGATCTGGGGTTGCTAAAGGTTGAGGCGACGTCGCACGACGCCCGCTAGCCTCGCCGCCCTAGATCCGAGGTCACCGGAGGTCGTGACGGCATTGTGCGACCTCGCCACCCTAGATCCAGGGTCGCCAGAGGTCGCCTGTGGCCGCCTACCCTTGCCAGTCAAATTTTTTTATTTTTCTTTTGATAATTTTTTTTATCACAAAAGTTCTTTGTCCCCCAAATACCATTTTGCTCAAAGATACATCACAAAGGGCTTTCAAACTATAATTTACCAAACACAGTTTGCATTTTGGAAAGCACCTTTAACTCAAAGGTCTTTGATTTTCCTAAACACTTTTCCAAAAAGTCTTCCCAAACGCACCCTAAGTCTTCAACACCCTTTCTTGTTTCTAGTCAATTAATTGGGATGACGCGTTCTCTACTCCACTTAAACTATATTCATCTAAAACTTGTGATCGATGAGCTCATTACACATTCAATTGATAAATTTTGTGAATTGCCCTATTTTATCTCTCATGATCAATGAACTCATCATGCACTCCATTTAAATGGGTTTTGTGAATTTTACTATATTTGTCATGACCTAACTTGGGCAATCATCTTCTCTATAATTGGGCCCAAATTTTAGGAACCCGTTATCAATTACTTTTATGTATGGAGAACGCTTATTGTGACTTGACATCTCTATCCGAGATATATCAAATTCAAGTAAAGTTTATTCAACTAATTCCAATGACCAAGAATTCTCATGTTAATTCCAACAATTTCCATCATGAACTTCAATAACTAATTTATAGATGAATGTGACTATTCCTTTGCAAACGTTATTTCTAACATGGAACCGCTTTTATAACAAGCTTCTCCTATAGTCTGATGCATCAATCACCATGTTTAATAAATGGTATAGTTTTAGCATACTACTAGACATAAATGACTCGTCTTTGACCCCTTAGGAATAGCTAGTTAGACAATTGAGCAAGCCATGGCTAGATATCTGCTTGAGGTCTCGCGCCAAGAAGTTCCCAAACGTCCTCATTGAAAGAGAGCTCATTCCAACCATTTTGTCCCTCTTCCATAGCAAGTTCCAGTGGCCACGGCTGTGCGTCCTGCTGTCCTTCCGAGCTGCTCCTTGAGGTGATGATTACTTTATCGGGGTCGTTGTCCGCATCGACCGAGAGCTCGTTCCAACCATTTTGTCCCTCTTCCATAGCAAGATTCTGTGGCCGTAGCTTCGCGTCCCGCTGTCCTTCGGAGCCGCTCCTTGAGGTGATGAGTACTTTGTTGGGGTCGTTGTCCGTGAACAGATTTTCCCACCACGCACTTTCCTTGTTCCGACGAGACAACATTGGAGATTGTTGTCCAAGGTTTTCACCCGTCGGAGTCATTGAAGCCACCAGCGTGGCTTTTCCCTTGAGCCACGCTGAGCTCTTTGATAGGTTCCAAGGTCGAGGCCTGATGACATTCATTTTGGTGGCGAATTTCCTCTGTGGATCGTCTTCTTTCGGCTTGTGATGGATGACCTTTTTAACCAAATGGGTGTTCCAATAGTTCTTCACGTCGTTTGCGGTTCTTCCCAGAAGTCTCCCTGCAATCAGTGACCATCTGCATGAACTTGGACAGATTATTATTTAGAAAATGAGATAGGAAGAACAGCTCGTTAGTTCAATATTGATCACCATCAAAAGCAAAATGGAACCTCATTTTCAGTTAGCAAAGACATGAATTTTGATTAATAATTCTGCATGTGTCTCAGTTGTCCCTGCAGGCACGGGCTTATATCGATTCCAATATCACCAATTAACTCAATTATCATGTCATAGAAACTTTGGTAAAGAGTTAAATGATATTATACATGCTGATATTGGTCAAGAAGAGGACATGCGCGTCCCTTAGATTGTAATATCAGTGCTCTTTATACTACATAGGTAACTGACCGTGTATTTCTAATTTAAGATTGATTCGTTTGTGCAGAACTTCGACTACGACATTAAAATTTCCCTTTTATTTTGTATACATTTCTCAGTTGAATACAAAACATCCAATCACTTTGCTTGTTTTTCCGTTTGGATTGCCTCAGAATCTACAACTTTACTTCTGAAATTTGTCTTGTGCGCATAACTTAAAATATTTATTTCGATTATCTTATATTTGCCACCTCTTTCTTCCTTTTTTTTTCTCTACTCGAAAAGGTCAGAATGGGCAACCAGTGTGGCCATTCCATCCGAGCATTAATAAGAGAATTCCATACCACGCTACAAAATGTTCAAACTTAAAACTGCGAAGAGGTCTTCATTCTGCCTCACTTACGACCCACTTGTTCGAGGTGGGCAAGCCATGTCACCTTAATTTCTCGCTATAAGTGCTAGAAGTCCATAATCATTCCCCAAAGTGAGATACATACCTTCGAAATTGCGACTTTGCATTTGGTAATTTCAACAAGTACCACTAGACCATCTCTCACCTCTAAAGCAAGTTACTCATCTATTCTTTATGTCTTTACATTATGACGCTAAAGAAAGTATGAAGAAGTAAAGAAAAATGCAAGAATGTGATTCATCTTAGTATGTCGGGTATGTCATTGCCCAAGGTCCTTTCTAAGAGATCAATCTAAGGGTAGAAAAGAAGAGAATCAGACTTCGGTGAGTGCCGCTTGCTGTCAGGCCATCAGCTCCTATCACTTTGTTCGATTGAAACCCTTTTCCTCTTTTTCTAGCAGTTTCAGTCCTTTATAGGTATAGGTCGGAACTTCGGAACTAAAGACTTTCTCAATCAGACAGGATAGATAGGCTGTCTTTTTTGCAGCTTTTGTTGTTGCTGGAACTATGTGGTATGGTTCAGCATCTACCCCTATTGAATTATTTGGTCCCACTCGTTATCTTGGCGTAGAGTCAAAAAGGGATTCTGACTCAACACCATTGATCAAAGGCTCTAATAAATCTGCTTCTAAAATATTCTTATAGGTTCTTTGAGAGGTTACTTGCCACCGAAGGTACTATACTTAAGGCATAAGAGCAAAATAAGAAAAAACTACTTGTTCTCAAGCCAAAGGCTCAAATAATTTATGAATCAATTAAGTCTTGTCTTTTTCATTCATCATAGAGTGTTTATATAAATGAGCATGGAACACCTTCCAAACATGAGAAATTTCCAAGACTCATTGTAAAAGACAAATATAGCTTCACTAGAAAACAACAAAGGGTTTTGAAAATAAATCTTCAAAATATGAGAAATTAATATAGTGGGTTGTAGGTCTCTAGGTTTTACTAGTCCCAAAGATGCTGAATTCAGGCATCATTTTAAGAAACCTATTAAAAGTCTATACGTTTGTCCAAACAGATAAAAAAAAAACCGTTGCGAAGGAAAATTCCTTGATGGCAACACAGCAGACCTTGAAATAAAGTGGCTCAGATTGTAGTTGCCGTAACGTTCTTTTCCCTCATCATGTACAAGTATAAGTACAACACGCATTCCGGGGTTCAGCAATAGACAATACAATCAATCTTATTCTCTGGCTGAGTTTACTCTTCATTCTGTCTTATTGATAATGGTGATTAATCTCTGAAAGTATTTATTACATCTAGCATCACAGAGAACTTAATATTTATTAAATGGTGGACTTAATCGATGATCACCAAATTAATTGAGGAGTTAATGCTAAAACCGCAGCCCACCACGTATTCGGGTACCGCATTGTATTGTCATGGGGTCCATTCAGATTTCATGTTGTCGCCATGTGGCTATCATGTCCACACTTTGTCCAGAAAGTATAATGAAATTTCAGAAAAAATTGTGTTAATTACATGTATATGAAAAGGGTGGTTTATTACTCCCTCCTGCACGCTAAAGTGTTTTTTGACAACCAAAAAAAAATAAAAAAATCGTAAGTGTTTTGAGATTAACAAATAAAAAATATTTTCGAAAAAAAGCTGTACGAAGTGTAATTTTCAATAAAAGTTCATCGTACTAAAGCAAATCTTGCTTCATTATTATCATATATTTAAATGATCCAAAATAATTTCGAAAATCTTTTTCACCTACCTTGGTTGTGTGGTTGACAAGACTTGGGACCGCCAAATATTTGTACGTTCATTTTCACAGAGTCTATAACAATTTCCACATCAAAAGGGAGGCTCTCTGTCCTTTGCCGTCGGCCCCTACCGTATTTGGCTGGCTCCATGCCATCAAGTTTTTTTTCCCCTTTTCGGTTTCTTTACCCTAGGCATTGGACACAAGTTCATTTCTAGGGGGAAAAAAGCTTGTTAAGCATGTTCATAAAAAAAAAATTAAAATAAAAATAAATAAAGTGAAAATTCTTATTGCTCGCAAAATTAAACATGTATAGGCTCTTATTATATATCAACTCTTTAATTTGCTAGTTTCATCTGGGGTCTGGCTAATTGAAACGACATATATATATAAACTAATTTAGACAAATGCTCCCATTCTGCTTTATCATTTTTCAGAGTTGAATCATCTTTGTCAAAGATAATTGGCATTTTGAGGTTTGAGGTTTACTTATTTTGTATTGCCTAAAATACTTATATTTTGTGCCGTGACGAATTTAAAAACAATGAAAATATTTTGGTATACGTCTGGACGTCACAGGTGTAGTGCTTCCAAAACTATCGACAAGCTAATGATAGCCACACCACGAGGTAGTCGAATTCATGTAAAAGAGCTTTTTCCACACACAAGCTCTTTAAATTAATCCTTAGACAATATTCAATATAGAGAGCAATATGTTTTCCTGATGTTGAAGCTCACTGAAGGGCATTGATTTCGAATTTTCAAATTAAACATAACGGTTGACATTCTTACGCTCCCAAAACTCATTTCTTGAATTTTGGCAAGTTAAGGTTGCTCGTACAAGTTTCATTGTGTCTTTCATATTCATGCATTCCACGAGTCCTCTACGTCTCTTTTATGTACAATATTTTCTGAACCTGGTCTTTTCTATCTTTTATGAGGATCCCGCTGGCGAAACTCATTTTTGAAGCCCCGAAAGAAATGGTCTAAGGGATACATGATTTAGTAGTGATGGGGTGTCGGCATGATGACGTATATGATATGCGACGAGTAAGGCGGACTTGGGAGAGCTTTACTCACCGATTACCGAGAAGCTTATGAAGCCTAATGATCATGTCAACCTCGTCCTCTTGGAATGCCCCTCTCTTGATGTTGGGCTTCAGATAGTTCAACCACCTCAACCTGCAACTCTTCCTGCACCTGTTCAACCCTGCAAACTCAAACCCATTGATGCCCGCTCTAATGATAACAGCGAAGAAAGCTCTCTCTTTCTCTCTCTCGCTGGGGTGATCAATAGCAAACCTGCTCTGCGAGGGACTTGGTGCCAATTTCCTTCACCATATTTCTCCACCCACTCCTTCAGCAACGCATCCTCTTTCTCAGTCCATGCACCTTTTCTCACACCAATAGCTCCCTCCATTGTCTCCTCTCCCTCTCTCTCTCTCTCCCCCGTGTCCGCGCACACACTTTCTTGGTGCGGAACACTTCCCTACCCAAAGTACGAGCACGCGTTGCTTGAAGGTTCACTTGAAGAAGCCATATATTTCGACCAAAAAAGAAAAAAGAAGAAGAGGAAGCCATATATGCAAGGTCAATCCGTGCAAATACATGCATGAAGTGCTGTCGGTGTGCGACAAAAGTGAGGGACAGTGAGTGTCGTGCATGTCTATCATCCACACAGAACCGTCCCTCCAACTTCTTGTGGATCCGACCATGGCGACAGTTTTCTGTGTCTCCATTTTACTCAATTAACAGTCCAATTGAATTCTAGCCGTCAGACGCGCGCTTCTCTGCAGGGGCTTTTGTCGCCACGTGGAGGGGTCGTTCTTTCCCTTGATTAACCAGTGAGGCCATTTTTTTGTAAGATTTTTCTTTGAATGCTCTTAATTTTTCTTTGATGCCATGTGGAGGGGTTGTTCTCGTTCTTGCTGTTTGGTAAAAAAAATTTAATGTTCTCCGGAACAATTATTTATGCTCTTTTGTTCAAGAGAACTAAAAAAGCATAGAAACCTATCTGATAAAATTTTTATTCTTAAAAACAAAAAGTATATTTTTTTGTTTTAGAAAATGATTTGGAACAAAAACAAGAAGTAGAAAAAAGTAATTTAAGTAGAAAAAAGTAATTTCAAATGAACAAATATATATATATATATACAATTCCTATATAATCAAATGAACAAATATATATATTCTTTTCTTCTATCTTCTTCTCTTTCCTTTTTCTTCTTTTTTATTTTGGCCGGTTGCCAGCCTTGGCCCTAATCAACACCAACGACCAACTAGATAACAGTCGGCGACCTCGCGGGAGCGTCGCCGAGGACCATAGCAAGGCTCAACCTCCCTAGCCGACGCGAGGCTCGACCTCACTAGGCCAAGGTGAGCCTCTGGCAAACTCGTTGAACCTCGCCGGACCTCGCCCAGCTAGTCATCGGCCAAAGAAAAAAAAAAGATTTTAAGAATTCTACCAAATGCATTTATATTCTGGGAATAAAAATTTTATAAAGTTACCAAACGCATTCTCTTGCTCAGAAATTATTCCCGAGAACAGAATCAAAGAAAACCATTTCTGATAAAAAATTATTTTTCGAAACAGAAGCGTTACCAAACGCATCTTTAGAAAGCAAAGCTATATTGCTCCGATGGTGCGATCGGTATGTCTTGAGTTACTTCCGGGCAAAAGGGCTTGGAAGCCTGCGGCGTCCGGCTTGGCATAGGCTCTGTCAAGGCTTGGGCCAAGTGCCCGGATACGGTTCAACCTTGACATATGTGTTTAGAGATAAGATTTTTTTGGGTTGATACGTAATGTGAGCTAATATGTGCCCCAGCCCATTCGGCAGGTTCCATGCCATCAAGATTTCTTTTCCATTTTCAGTTTCTTTGCCCTAGATTTTTTGCACAAGTTCATTTCTTGAAAAAAGTTCTTAAACATATTCATAATCTGAACCCAAAAAAAAAAAAAAAAAAAAAAAAAAATTGTTCATAAAACAGTTAAAATTCTTATTACTCAATGAATTAGACATATTTAGCTCATATTATGTATGATCTCTTTAATATGCAAGATTTCAGGAGGGGTCTGGCTAATCAAAATGACATACATACAAATTGACCTAGTACCCATTCATCTGAAAAGTATTCCTGTTTTGCTTTATCATTGAATAATCTTCATCTAAGATAATTTGACCTAGCCTACAAGCCTGATCTCAAACCACATTTTGAAAGTAAGATTGCTTTCATTTTCAATAGACAGACACGTATTTAATTATAATAGTAAACTCTCTCTCTCTCTCTCTCTCTCTCTCTCTCTCTCTCTCTCTCTCTCTCTCTCTCTCTCCTGCTCCATGAGGGACTTAGTGCCATTTTCCTTCAGTCATATAATCCTCAATTTCATTTTCGATTGTTTCCTGCACTTGTCCCTTCTGAAAAAGTATTCTCTAATAAGTGCCCGAAAAGCAACATGAGTGAATCTGAACCATAAATAAAGTCATTTGTTACTTTGACATTCTGTAATCACAAGATTCATATCATAATCCCAGCAAATACGGTCGTGTTCTATTCAATTCCAACTCAGACAAGCTTCTCGGAGACGTTCTGATGACTCTCTATCCTGTTTGTTATTCAATCGTGGTGTGACTAAAGGACTTAAATGACCCGATACAATTAGTTGCAGAGTGCTCTAAATGATTTGATTTGTGATTGTGTCATAGCCCTTACATTTATTCTTTTTATACTAGCACTACTAAATAGAAAGGTCTCCTTGCCAACCACCATTTATTTTTTGGCGCCACATGGCATTATTCCCAATCATAAATCTTCTTAAATGTTAGGGTAACATTTAATTGACAACACACCATTAATAAATGTGAACTCGATTGGGAAGGGCACATCGCAATGAAAGGGTATGGGGAAAAATGTATATCTGGTCAATGCTTCAACTTTAAGATAAATTTTTTTTTTAATTCTACCCACCTTTATATGCCAAGGATCGCTTTCTACTATTGAGTTGAAAAAGATAGCACAAAAAATGAAACATATTGAATTCAATCAAAGGAGGAACCAGCAAACAACTAATTTCAATTTTTTTCAAACGTCGACGAAAATATTACATACGATCTACTTTTATCATTGCATGACGCGTGGATAAGCATCTTAATTCATGATTCATTGCGTAGATAATCATCTCAAGTCTGCTTTACAGTGCGAGATTGAGTTCACTTCTTTCGTTCCAAATTACTTCATCATAGATGACTGAACTTGAGTATCTCGCAGCTTGAGGGCCAAGCTCCCATTCGCCTCTCACCAAATAAATGGACCTTTTACAGTTGAAAGTTTTGTATATTGAAGATGCAAAAAAGATTAATTGCGGTTGCCTGGTGGGTAGTTGGACACGCTTCCTGTATGCTAGAAGATTGAATACAACCCAATTGGTACCGTACTTCGGATTGCCCTTTCTCTTATTATTTTTTTAACATGGTTGCCTCAATTTGTACAGGGAAGTTGGTCGGGACCATGATATTTTTTCACATGATTGAGCTTGAAATGTTATAGCAAGCTTGAGTTATGGACATTCAAGTGAAGACTGAAAGTTGTGGCCTCAAACGAACAGGGTGGTCCTTTTCTAGGCGTAATTGATATTCTGATCAGCATCTTTCACGGTAGCTCTGTGACATTGACAACTCCCGAGGGCACTTGTTTATTGTATTTATATCCTTCTCTCCTTATGGCATCTCATCTTGCGAACTCACATCAAGGTCGAGATACTACCGTGTGAATTTTATTTTATTTTGGTTTTGCTAAAAGATGGGACCGAAACCCGAAAAACGTAAATATCGAGATCCTATATGCATTTGTTATCACTCGAAAATGACACTTCTATGGTCGGATATTTTCACGAGAAAAAGAATATCCGGTCTAGATAGTCCAAGAGCATGCATACTCGACAAAGGTCCAAACCGGATGTTTTTTATACTTTGGACACAAACCAAGTTATGTTTTGTTTTCACATCGTCTAAATTTGATATGTTTCATATATAAACTGTTATTTTCTTAGTATCCAAAGAACTGTTATATTAGCAAAGCCGTATTTAAATTCATCCAACAAATAATTCATGTAAATGATACTTCATGCAAGTTTCATGAGTATAATGCCCAATTCCAAGCCAGTATGTACAAATAAGGAGGAGATGATTGAGTCAGGAGTAGATACACGTCTATATTAAATCAAAGGGTTCACCTGGTCATATAGGCCGTCATTAAAAAAAAATTATCACAAAATCATTTTATACGACACCGTAAATTTGTACTGAGCAAGGAAGAGAATGAACCGATTTATATGCAATCCTGCGGTGGACCGAGCACCATAGATTTGCCTCGAAACCAATGACTTACCTCTGCAACATATATATATGCGCGCGCGCGTACAACATTAGAATTCAGAAGAGAAAATGAAGAACGGAAATACAAATTATTATCTGGCCGAAAAGAAACACAGTCTCATTTTAAGGATACAATTTCAAACTTATTAATCAAGCAAATTTCCAAACAAGAATTGCAACTATACATTATAATCCGCCAATGGACAGTACGAACTGTGTTTTTTTATCTTTTTTTATTGAGGAACTGTGTTTAATGATTGGACATGCAAGCGTTACGTGACATTGAGAAGAGTTGCATGTCTCTTAAATATTTATCGTTCCAACTATGCATTATAACAGAGTCAAATATGATCTTGATGGGTTAAATATCGCTAGCTATCTATTCCAAAGAAAACTCCATATATGTCTTAGTCATATTCTCAAGATACATCTTATCAAAATGCAAAATACATATTAGGCCGTTGAGAACCCTTCTTTTCTTGATGCGTTTTCTTTTCTTTTTTTCTTTTCTTTTTCAATGTGTTTGGGTACATAACATTGCAATGCCAAGTTTGTCTTTCCTTGTTTCGAAAGGCCAAGTTAGAAGTGAAAAAAGAAAAAGAAAAAAAGTTACCGCTTATCCAATGCCATAAATTGTCACTTTTATCTATATAATATGCAACTGATAAATGCTTGAGGTCATGATGTCCGTACGTGCATATAAGTTGACATTTGGATATCTCGGGGAATAATGATGAATATTGATAATTGTCAGGATATTATCATAATATTTCAAAGTTTGTTCGGATTACATGAGACTGTAATTATATAATTTTCATTGATTATTTTGATAGATAGTTTCTTGTTAGATTTAGGCGTGTGCACCGGGAACCTCCCGATTCAGGAACTGCCCGGATTGGACCGAACCAGCCGGTTTTGGGTGGTTCCCAAAGAGGGCAATCTAGTTTCCGATTCCCACTTTTGGAACCGATGGCCGGTTAATCTAGTTCCCAGTTCCAAGGTGAGAACCGGACCGGTTAATTATATATATATATATATATATATATATATATATATTTTTTTAAAATTTCTTAATTAACAAACCATAATTTCTCCCATTTTTCGTTTTATTTTTGGCCAAAAAAAGCAAATTTACAGATTTCACTGAACCGGCCAATCGGTTTAGTTCCCAATTCCAAGACTAGTCGGTCTGATTCCCGGTCCTGAAATCTGGAAACCGGTCCTCTCAGTCCGGTTCCCAGTAATCCTCCCGATCCGATTCCCGATTCCGATCAGTCCCAGTTAGATTGCTTCATTTCTTAAAAATTGTTCCCATATAAATGCATCTTGATTGTAATGCATTACAGGGTCCTGTACTATAATAATTTGTTTATTGTTATTGTTTCTAACTCGATATCAGTTATGAGCTCCCAATGTGGGTAGAGGAGCGCGATGAAGCAAAGATGCATGAACTGGGATTCTGACAAGTACGGCTGTATTGATGTCATAATTCCAAGTGGGCTCTGAGGGTGCCAACTGATCCCCCACTACCTGCATCAGACTAACAAAATCGAAAATAGATTGTCCTACTCTCGTCTCATGCCGTGAAGTGTACCTTAACATACCGGAGAGCCAAATTCCTGGTAGCACTACGGTCCAGAATATTGGATTTCAATCCAGCTCTAATGACGAAGCATTATTTGTTTGTCATGGAGACGGCAGATGAAAGGTGTTGCGGCGGTGCTTTTCACGGGAGAGATGACAGAGGTAAGGGACCCGACTCTACACAAAGCAAGAATGTGAACCAAGATCCCACAGCAAAACTTGAGTCTGCATGACTGATACACGGTGCTGAACTTGTCTGAGAGTGCTGGTATTCGGAAGACAGGGATGTTCCTCAGAAACCACCCACCATTATTCGGTGCGATAGCAAAGCTCGTCATGCGATTGAATAAGTGAGATAATCATATAGTCTCTTCTCGATTGCAAAGAAAAGATAGTGTGTAAACTTTCTCATAAACCATATTCTCATTGTTTTTTTTACCATAAAACGAACACATAAATGGTTCGTTCATTTCACGGAAAACAATTTCCAAAAAAACGTTTTCCGAATTTTCCAATAGTCGTTTCACAGAAAATAAATTGCTGGGAGAAAATTTTAACAATTTCCATGAAGGGAAAAAGTCTTCTAAACTAGAGGGAAATGTTTTACACTTTTGAAAAGTGAAAAACATTTTCCTCACTTGATCTCTCTTATCTTACTCGCATGTAAGTTCTCACTTCCTCTTTCTCCTTTCTTTTTTTTTTTTTTTTTAATTCGAATTATGTTTCTTTTTTTCCTTTTTTTTTTCTTTGTTTTCCCTCTTCTTTAGTGGCCATTTGCCAACCACGACGACGACCGATGAGCTCGAGGCTCACATGTGGCCGATTGCCAACTGTCACCGTGGCCGGCAACCAACCAAGAAGAAGAAGAGGAAAACAAACAAAAGGAAAAAAAAAATTAATAATTAATAATTGATTTTTGAAAAGTAAAAAATAATTTAAAATTGATTTTTCTAAAATTAAAAATTAATTTTTAAGAAATAAAATAAATGAAAAATAGTGTATAGAGGAAAAGATTTTCCTTACCAAGCAATGAAAAATATTTTCCGCTTCATTATTAGGTTTCATCCAAATATCAGAAAATAATTATATTTTCCTAGAACATGGCTTCCCAAAAAATATTTTCCAAAAATACCACATTTTCCGTGCAACGAACGGAGCTATAATATCAACATAAAGAAGAATACAACATGCTCAAGTTTCTCACTATCACTCCAAGTGATGACCAAAGGAACCGAATTTGGTCTTATGTTCTTAAATATGTTCACGGTCGAAATGAAGATATATGAACATCGCGGCATATTAGACTCTGCAACATATATTCACAGTCCCCGGGAATCTTCAGGTACATGGATACACTGCAACTCGAGCTCGACTTCGCCTCGCTCAACGTTTTAAAGCCAGAGAACCGTCTTTCTACGACTCTGCCTTCGTTCCTGCGATGCGGCTCTCTTCAGCGAGGCAGTTTTCCACCTTCATTCTGAGAGCTTCTAGCAATGCGGCCCGGGTGTTCCCCCTTTTCGTCGTCTCGAAACATGTGCTCGTCATCCACCGACGGCGAAAACGAAGACGACAGTCTCCGTGATTCTTCCCTTCATAATCACTCTCCCCTTCGTCTTCTATGATTTTTGACCCAATCATATAACCGTCGTCCCTTGCAGCTATTTGGAGGACCTGCAAGTACTTTATCAGACAGTGGGTATTGTCAATCGTAGTTGGTCACGAGCATCCAACCTTAATTTTAGGATTAATACTACAAAAAATCCCAAATTATAATAGTTATGACAAATTTACCCTAAATTAATTTTTTTTATAACAAAAAAACCTAAAATCAATGCATTTATGATAAATTTACCTTCCATTAATTTTCATTAAATTTTACATTTAAATTACCGAGTTGAATAACACTTGACAGTTGATGAGTATACAATTTGGAGTTATACACTCCATTTATCACTGGTGTACCAGCTAACGGAGGATAAATTTATTATAAATGTATCAGTAATGGGTTTTCGGTAATCAGAAAATTAGTTAAGAGTAAATTTATTACAAGTGTATCGGTTTGTGATTTATCGTAGACAAAAAAAAATTAGTTTTTGGTAAATTTATTATTAATGTACCAACTTATGATTTTTCGTGGTATTATCTCTTAATTTTATTAGATATCTATACATGACTAATGACTGAGATCTTATTGAGCTTTCCATAATTAGGAAATGATCAACATTATTCGTTAGAATCAGAGCGCTCACTCTGGTAATCGTGTCTTGAAACTCATTTTGGATCAAGGTAGCGCAAACACAATTATTTGTCAGAGATTGATGTGTGAAGTTCACCATGTATGGTGCTAAGCACGTGACGATTTTTCTCCGAAGATAGGAAATTAATTATTAGAGATTAGTGTGATGTGATGGGACCAATGAGAGATTAAATGCTTCGCCCGGAATTGTGGGTGAGCAAGCGGAAGAGCATGGGCCATGGTCTCACGCGAGTTCCATGTAAATAGGGAAACGCTCGGGTGGCCCAGAAAAGGATAATCTAACCAATTAATCATTGGAAATCAATGAGAAAGGAGCGCCATCATAAGCTTGGGTTCCTAATGATTAGGGGTCACAATGATACCCTACTTTCTCTAGTGATTCTTCTTATATCTTTTATGAGCCGCTCCATCATGCATCCTAATTTTCATTCGCAAGATTATCCAATTACCTCTTGACTTGCTCTCTATTCTAGAGATTTGTGACCGCTCCCGATCCTTCTTCATCTACAGTTCTCCTTCAGTCAATGGACCCTTAACTCAGTCTTCAACATCCTTTCCTATTTCGAGCCGATTGATCAGGATCTCATGTCTTGTACTCCACTTAAACTCTGTCATTGGAGACTACGTGATCGATGAGCTAATCAAGTAGTCCATCAATGAACTTTGTGGGTTACACTATTATGACCTTCATGATTGATGAGCTCATTAGGCATTCCGTTAATGGGTTTTATAGATTGTACTATATTTGTAATGACTGAATTTGAATCATTAAATTCTCTATAATTGGGCCAATATTTTTGGGTGGTGTCAAGAAGCCCCAACCCATTATTATTTGCTTTATGTGTGGAGAATTTTACAGCAACTCAGATATCTCCGTTCAGAGCCATCAAATTTAGGTGGAGTTTATTCACCACATTCCAATAACCAAGAATTCTCGAGCTAGTTCCAACAATTTCCATCACAAGCCTCATAGTCACATAATTTGACAAATTTAAAGATGGACGTGACTACAAAGACATTATTTCTCACAAGGGGCTAACAAGTTTCTTTTATAGTCTAATGCATCAATCACTAGTTTAATAAATGGCCTAGTTTTAGCACACTATAAGAGAATTACATACCACATAAACGACTTGAATTTGCCCCGGTATAGCTACCAAGACAGATCGACCAAAGCGATAGCTAGATAATGGCTTAAGGATTCGAGTCGAGAAATTCCCAAATGTCGGTATCGAAAGAGAGCTCGTTCCAACCATTTCGTCCCTCGTCCATAGCAAATTCCCGAGGCCACGATTTCACGCCTGGCTGTCCTTCTGAGCCACTTGTTGAGGTGACGAGCCCTTCGTTGGGGCTGCTTTCGGTTAGCAGATCTTCCCACCAAGCACTCTCCTTGTCCTGATGAAATAAAATTGGAGATGGTTGTCCAAGGTTCTCACCTGGTGGAGTCCTTAAAGCCACCTGCGTGGCGTTTCCGTTGATCCATACCGAGCTCTTCGAGAATGTCCGAGGTTGAGGCCTTATGATGTTCACTTTAGTGACAAATTTCCAAGGCGGCTTGTCTTCCTTCTGCTTCTGATAGACGACCTTTTTAGCCAAGTGGGTGTTCCAATAGTTCTTGATGTCATTCGCGGTTCTTCCCTGAAGTCTCCCCGCAATCAGTGACCACCTGCATGAACTTGGACAGATCATTATTTAGAATATGATGATTAGGAAGAATGACTCAATGGTTCAGCATTCAGCATACGCATGAATTTTGATTAATAATTCTACGTGCCCCCCTTATGTCATGAATTTTAATATGACTTGACAATTCTACGCACCCACTTATGTCTAAATTCTTCAGTTATTCGTGCACGCATGGGCTTATTTCAACGCCCATATCGCCAGCTAACTCAATTATCAAATCATAATAACAGTAGTAGCATTTTACGCCAATGGATTCGACAATGACATCTTTCACCGAAAATCACTTTTCGATCTTCATTAAAGGAGATAGGTTTTTGTGATGATTCCAGACAGAAAGTATCACAGGTAGATGAGAAAATACAGCCACTTCAATGGAACCGAACATACACATATTATGCCGGAATTTAATCAACAGCAAATCTTGATAAGGCAAAGTTGCAATGTCTGAATTTGATCAATGTCATGACATCCAAAATGTAGAAACACAGTGAAATTTTATTAACGACATGGATCTAAAAAGTATAGCTGAAAAACATGTTGAAATTTAATCTACGACGCAAAGCTGGAAACTAAAACTACAATGCAAGAAAGTTAAGATAACTAAAATATAGTAGATTTGTTTGTTTGTGTAGGATGTATCCATTAGATGAACGATGGTATTTATAGTGGTTGTGCCATAACCATCTCTGAACAGTTCTCATATGATTATAGTGATAGTCCTCATTTTTGAGATTCTTGTATTCATACTCCACAATGGTATGATCTTATCTTCAAGCGGTTGCTATCTTCAAATCACCTTTTATTTACTCCACAACTTCCTGAACTCCATTGCTTTACTCATCGGTGATTTCGAACTCATAACTACATCCCGACGCCCTCTAAACATCCAACTTTTTCTTGATACTTTAAATCAGTAATCTGTCCCCTTTCTAATTGATATTCTTGCATATAAAAGTTTTGTATTTCAAATTTGAGATCGATTCATTTGTCCAGAACTTTAGCTACAACAGTAATATTTTATTTTTATTTTTATGCATTTCTCGATTGAATTCAAAACATTTGATCACTTTGTTTATGTGTTTACCCCTTTTGGTTACCTCAAGGTCTACAACAGCACGTCTAAAATTTTTAAATGTCTTATGCGCTTAGGTTTGATTATTCAATTCCATTGTCTTTGTATATGCCACCTCTTTTTCTTTTTCTTTTTTCCTTTTTTTCCTCTAATCGAAAAGGCGAACAAGGAAAACCAGATTGCCTGCTCTCTCTAAGCATTACTAAGAGAATTCCACGACTCGCTACGTAGTATTCAGACTTAAGACTATGAAAGGAAAGGACCCTCATTCGGCCTCACTCACGACCCATTGGTCCGAGATTGGGAAGCCATGTCACCATAATTTCTCGCTAAAGTGCTAGAAGTCCATAGATCATTCCCCAAACTGAGATACTTTGCATTCGAATTTGCAACCTCGCGTTTGGAAATTTCAACAAGTACCACTAGACCATCTCTCACCTCTTAAGCAAGTTAGTCTATCATTCTTTTTTGTCTATATATTAAGAGTCCTATTAACGAGTGTTCAGCAATTGTTAAACATACCTTAATAAGAAAATGTTCAATTTTTAAAGTATTGATTGTGCATATTATGAATATAGTAAATGCATTGAAAATTGTAATGTTTTTAATTTGTTGCTTATTGACTGCCACTACGATATTACATATTAAAATAGAACCCTACATTTGCTCTTCAATTTGGGCTAACGTTTCACTAAAACCCTGCGGATAAGTTTGACTTTCCCCCGTGTAAATGCTCATTGTAAAGGGCCCTACATAATGTGGCCACGACAATTGCTTCTGTGTCGATCTCTGTCTCTCTCATCAATTGAAACTGATGTCCAACCATCTCCATCAAAAACAAGAAAGTGCTAGAAGGCAAATTCAAAGACTTTAAAAGCTGGACTGTTATGGCAAAAATTGACGGCAAAGGATCGTTTCAGACAATGACGCCCTTCATTAAAAGTCTACGTTTGCCCGATTAAAATAATCGTGAGGAGAAATTCGCTGATGGCAACACACAAATCCTCGACGCCAAGTGGCTCAGATTGCCTTTGTTGTAACATTCATTTTCCTCAACATGTACAACATGCATTCTGAGGTCAAGCAATAGGTAATACGATCAGTCTCATTCTCAACTGTCAGTTTCCTCTTCATTCTGTCTTATTGATAATGATAACTAATCTTAAAGTTTTTACAACATCTAGCTCACTAAGAACTTGATATTCTTAAACGGGTAGATTTGATTGATGATATCCAAACTAATCATGCGCACCATATATATATTCAGGTACCACATGATGTCTACACCGATTTAGATTTCATATCGTTATCATGTGGCTATCGTGTCAATACTTTGGCAAGAAAGTATATTTGGATTTCGGTGAAATTGCGTTAATTACTCATGTATGTAAAAACTGATTTGTATATATAGAGACTATCATGGTAAGGTTATTACTCCCTGGTAAATTCTGAAGTGTTTTGAGAGTAAAATTATTTATAAAAAAAACTCTACGAAATAATTCCGAGGAGCACTGGACTTACTTTGGTTGTGGGGCTGACAAGAGTATGGACCATAAAATATTTGAACGGTACAAAGTCTCTTTCATTTTCCAAATCAAGAGGGGGCTCTCCTATCCTGTGCCGACGCCCCTATCCCTATTTGGCAGGTTTTATGCCATCACGATTTTTATTTTTTTTCATTTCCAGTTTCTCTTCCCCAATATTTGGCGCAAGTTCATTTCTTGAAAAAAGAAAGTTCATAAACGCGTTTATTTATAAATAAATAAATAAAAAAAGTTAGAATTGTTATTGCTCCCCAAATTAGACACGTGTTAGCTCATATTACGTACATACTCTTTAATTTGCTATATTTCAAGTGGAGTGTGGCTAATCGAAATGAGGCACGTATACAATGACCAGTATTTATAATTTATCTGATGAATATTCCCTTTTTTATTTTTCATATTTTGGGAGTTGAATCATCCTCATCCAAGAGAATTGGCGTTTTGTGGTTTAGGGTTACTTATTTTTGTATCGCCTCAGCTACCCATATTTTGTGCCATGACGAAATTAAATACTATGGAAGTGTTCTGGAAAACGCCTGGACTTCACAGCTTTTTCTTGATGTTGAAGTTTATTGAAGGGCATCGATTTCAAATTTCCAAAGAAGGTTAGAAGTGATGGTTGACATACTTACGTTTCTAGAACTTATTTCTCATGGGAGATTGCATTGGATAAGTGGGATTTTTAAAGATTTTCAAAAAAAATCAATCTGATATTAGGTTGCACCAAATAAATGACAAGATTGTCTAGAATTAGGTGAATATTAGGATGATTTCTAATCCCACCTTATCCAACTATCCCAATTTGAATTTAGATGACCAAACAAGGCCTTATTTAGCATATGGGCTTCATATTCATGTACTCAACAAGCCCTTTACTTCTCTTCTACATACAATATTTTCTGAACCTAGTCTTTTCCATCTTTTTTTTTTTTTTTTTTTTTTTTTTTTAATGATTTCGCCGGAGAAACTCACGTTCAAAGCCTCGAAAGAAATGGTTGAAGAGATATACGGATTCATAAGTGTTGACATGTTGACATGATGATATATACGACATGCGACAAGTTTCACAAACTTTTGAGAGCAGTACTCACCGATTACCCAGAAGCTTATGAAGCCTGATGATCATGTCAACCTCGTCGTCTTGGAATGCCCCTCTCTTGATGTTGGGCTTCAGATAGTTCAACCACCTCAGCCTGCAACTTTTCCTGCACCTGTTCAACCCTGCAAATTCAAACACATTGATACATACGCTAATTGTAACAGCAAACATAGCTCTCTCTCTCTCTCTCTCTCTCTCTCTCTCTCTCTCTTGGGTGATTAATAGTATACCTCCTCTGCGGGGGACTTGGTGCCATTTTCCTTCACCATATTTCTCCACGCACTTCCTCAGCAGTACATCCTCTTCCTCAGTCCATGCACCTTTTCTCACTCCTGCAGCTCCTTCCATTGTCTCCTCTCTCTGTCTCTCCCCTGTGCGCATGCACTCTTTTTGGCTGCAGAAACACTTCCGGACCCAAATTATGAGCATGTATTACTAGAAGGTTCACCTGGAAAAGCCATATATATAAGAAGGGACAGGGAGACCAAAATTCAGTATCTGTCCAAATATACGTTTGAAGTATTGTGGTTGCGAGAGCGAAGTGAGTGACAGTGAGTGTTGTGAATGTCTAACATCCACACACAACCATCTCCAGCTTCTTGTGGCCCCAACCATGGCATTGGTAGTAATTAAACTAAATTCATAAATGTCTAACATGGATGCACCGTGATTGTTCGCGTTTCAATGTCTTTTTAATGTTTTTATAAATTCTCCAGAATCTATCTTCTTGGAATGGTAGATATACTTATGAGTCATTTAAGAGTAAGACATGTAACAAGTGAATTGTAAGTATTTTCACCTTCAAGTTATCTATCATGCATTTTCTTTGCAGGGCTACTAAGGGCCTGCATGGTTGCACTTGTTTTTTACTTTCCCAGGAACAAAAATTTCTGTTTTTTTGTTCTCTAACAAAAAAACAAACGCGCGTTTGTGTGCGTTTCTGTTCCTTTTTTGTTCTTTTTGTTCCCAGGAACAAAAAGAAACAAAAACAAGAAACACAAATTTTGTGTTTTTTGCTTTTAACACACAATTGAGAAATACTTTTTTTTTTTTTTTTTTTTCTCTTATTTTCCTGTTCTTCTTTCTTTTGGCCGGTCGCCGGCCTCGGCCATGGCCGGCGACCGGCCGACGAGGGCCGGCGGCCTCGCCCGCCACGGCGAGGCTCGCCGGCCCGGCGAGGCCGACGCCGCCGTCCCGGCGAGGCCGACGCTCGCCGTCCCCGGCGAGGCCGAGGCTCGCCGTAGGCCGGGCGAGGGTCGGCCTCGCCATGGCCGGGCGAGCTCGAGCTCGCCCGGCCATGGCGAGGCCGACCTCGCGCCGGCCCGGGCGAGCTCGATCTCGCCCGGATCCGGCGAGGCCGAGCTCGCCCGGCGGCCGGCGAGCCTCGGCCTCGCTCGGCGGTGGCCGGCGAGGCCGCGCCTCGCCCGCCGGCCTTGGCGAGCTCGGCCTCGCCGGATCAAGGCGAGGCCGACCTCGCGCCGGCACGGGCGAGCTCGATCTCGCCCGGGATCCGCCTCGAGCTCGCCCGAGCCGGCGAGGCCGAGCTCGCCCGGCCGGCCGGCGAGCCTCGGCCTCGCTCGGCGGTGGCCGCGAGGCCGCGCCTCGCCGCCGCCGGGCGAGCTCGGCCCTCGCCGGCCAAGGCCTTGGCCGGCGACCGGCCAAAAGAAGAAAAAAAAAATGAAAAAGAAAAAAGAAAAAAAGGAAAAATAAGAAAAAAATAGAAAAAATAAAAGAAATAAAAAAATTATCCAAATTTACCAAACATGTTTCTGTTTATTTTTTGTTCCCGAACAAGTTTACCAAACACGCTTTTTTGTTCAGAAATTGTTCCCAGAACAAACACTTTTTTCTATTTCTGTTCCCTGGAACAATTTTTAAACAAACGTTACCAAACGCGCCCTAAGCTAATGGCACCTTTGTTCCTTGTGAATAACAATGCCTTTTTTACCACGAAGTGTCATTGAGATGCAATTGGGAACCAGAACCTACATAATATATAGACGGGCTTTGCTAGCGTAACAGTCATGGGGGTATTGTGAGAATAATAGTCCATAGTAAGACATAAATTCTTGAAAAATGAGTCCCCCCAACAATTATAATTATTTGTGATTTAATTTTGTGTGGTCCAAAATAGATTGCTATTTTCACAATACATTAAATACTGTCACACAATCATTTATCTATATAGACATGGAGCAAATTTGGCAAAGAATCTCAAATAGAAAATTTTCAAATATTGGATACTATTTTTTTTTTTGAAAAAGGAAATGAAACCAACAAGAAGGAATTTAATTAGTGTGTGTGAACGTTTTTTTTTTTTACTTTGAATAACTACTTAAATGTAAAAAATCAAAACATTTTAACCTATTATATATATAATGGAAGTCAAATTAGCAAACACCCGTGCATTTTATCTAATTTAATGAGATTTTAAAGAATTACCGAATAAGTGAAAACTTATACACTGCAATACATCGCTTTGTGGCATTTGTTACACTAAAACACAATACATATTTATTCAGTTTAATTGTTTTGAATTGAAAGTTGGCTGGCACGGTGAACGAGTGGGGTTGTACAAAAAAAATCAGTGAGGCAAAAGATACAATCAAAGTAAAAGATATAATTAAACAAATATACTGTAAACTTTCAAATACATTTTACTTTTTGGCTAGTCGTAAGATCATTATGAGTTTGATTTTCGAGTTAATTTGGACCGTTATGGCTCGAGCTGAGCTTATGAGTAATTTAAGTTGTGTAAATATGATAGCTTTAGGTGACATAAAAAAATGATAGAAGAAAAGTTTAAAGTAAATAATTTTTTTTATTTTAAAAATTTGGACTTCTTTTAGTTTTGAATCAAGCAAGACACTACGGTTAACTAATTTGAGGAGTGGATGGAAACTCTACTAGATCTATTTCCTTAATTAAGATTGTCATATTTTTTATTTGGTCTTTTAGAATTAAACGTCAAAGTGATTTTCTCGTTAATTGTCCACCTGTAGGTGACTTCATTTTAACTAAATTGAGTAGGTAAACTTGTATTCTGTCATGCGAAAATCATGTTGGATATCATCTTAGTTGTAAAAGAAAAAAAAATTAAAATGTGAAATGAAACAAGTAAAGCAAAGAGAGAGTAATTAGCAAAGAGAATGAATAAGCAAAACTAGAATGACAGAATTTCCAAAATCAATTATACGATGATCTAGTCAACGTTGATCATCTTAAATACAACAGTTAGTGCTTACGTGAACAATTTTCATAATTTTTTAATTGAAAAAGGCTTTCCTTCATGATACTCTCCCTATTTCTTTCATTAAAGGCAAGAAGCAGCAATCCAAACTCGATCTCTAAAAGCGTTTTCCTACCCCCGTCTTCATTAAATAATTGCTTCATGACATTCATTGCAATAAAAAGTACTTTTTGGATTTTCTGAATCTTTTTTTTTTTTTTAGGGAAATAGAAAAATAATAAAAAGAAAAGGAAAATTCAAAATTTTTGCAAAAATCATCCATGTCGGTGCTGATAGTGTCATTTAGAACAATTAGTATCCACATCAGTTATTACCGATCAAAATTAACCGAAATAATTATACTAGCAAATTATCAAAAAGTTTAATATCAAATCGAAAAAATCAGAACTGGAATTGGTTGTTGTACAATAAATTGGGACACTTATCCTATTAAATTTTAGGTAGAGAAATAGATGGATTTATTGTATTAATGATATGCAATGTGAAAAATATGTATTAATTTGTGTCTTTGTAATAGTGAGTACATCTATTACTTGTCTCAAATCCTAATCCGGTAGACAAAGTCAATCGATAATTTCTCCATTGATCATATGCCCACCACAGGGGCACACGCATATTTAGAAATCTTGCAAATATAAATCTTTTACAATGATATTAGGTATACTACGACTTGTCTATAAAATTAATATATTAAATAATGCAGCAGACTGCACCTTTAAAGAAACGACTTATATTCAACACCTAATAAGAGATCGTCACGTCACTAAATGTATCGATTTTAGTATATCAAGGACTATTCTATCTTTTTTCTTTTGATCTTCCAATTTTGTCTGCTATTCTTTTTCGTGCTTTGCAAACAATTTATGTCCCCCCTCATCATTTCATCCACCTTCCCTAGACGTTGGATAGTCAACTTATCTAACATTTCACTCTAACCGTATTAGGGCCATGCCAACTTCCAAACTTCGTCTCTAGAGCAAAATTGTAATCTAATCAATTTCCGGCATTATGTTCGGATTAGTCCATAATCGGACTAAACTATATAGTGTCAATCAAGTTTCAAAGGCTATAATGAGAGCCATTAATACATATCCCCGGTAGATACATCATAAGGCTGTGCACATCATTGATTAAGACGCGTCCACTGCTTTTTACGTGAGATTGTCAAATCTAACAGTCTAATATGGCATTAAGATACATGCACCCCGCTTACCTAATAACAATTTGGCCTATGATGCAAGTTGTTATACACAGGTACTTAAATTACCATGTTCAAACTCTCAAAATACACAAACATCGTGGAGAACCCTTAAGTGCTTTTGCGGAGAAGTTACTATATATATATATATTTTAATCTACCATTATTTACAAATACCATTCATCTTAGATTCGAATTTTAGCTAACTATACATGTCTAGCTAGACTTTTATATTTGCCTTTTGCTTTATATCTAAATCTCGTGACAAAACATTTTGATTTTTTATCTTAGCCTGAAAAACCTAAAATCGTCACAACATACAAATGTCTACATGTAGATTTCACATATAAATTTTTTCACTATTTTCTTAAACTTAGATAATATTTTAAATTACTGCAGGAAAATTAAAAATTTGCTTATTGACCATTGAAAAGAATAGCGAGCGGACCCTAAATAAACAGGGCTCATCTCCTATTATTTGAAATTATATTTACTTCAGGGATTCAAGTTGGATAGATTTGAACAATGTTAACCTTCCATTACTCCTAAAATTCATACCCCATTCCACTTCCCATGGGGTACCCTCGACCCAAACACCTCCCTACCTCCTCTTTCCCCTTCTCTCTCTCTCCACACAGGGGCGGTCAATCACATAGCTATTAAGATACATAGCTATTAAGATATTCGTGTGAATTATGTTAGAAAAATCTCACATTAGAGAATTGGTATGGTGTATAGCATTTAATATATCATGGTTGATCCATAAGTTATTAACTTTTTGAATGAAGGTAACATACTCGAATTTAGACTTTCTCTTAGCGATCATCCCGGACAAAAAGTATTGGGATTTCGCTATGCACTCCCAATATAGCGGCCTCAATCTGAGGTCAAGACAGCTAGAGAGGCAGCCAATGCAAATTTGAAAGACAGGTGGGAGACCCCAGGGTTGGCTGGTGGTGGTGAGGGCTTCGACGGAGGCATGGCAAGGCCGATGGCAGTGTAAAGAGAAGGCGTAGGTGGTCATGGCGTTGGCTGAGCAGTCAACACGGAGGAGAAGAAAGAGGATTGAGGAGAGGAAAAATCGTTAGGGCTTTTTCATGTTGCATTTTATTACGTGGGTGAATTGACTGGCTGGACGTTAGGAAAAATCGTTAGGGTTGTCCACCCCTTCCACAATAATGTGATGCGTTAGGAATTGACTGGCAGGACGTAGTTGAAGTGCATGAAATAGTTCCCTATTAACCTCATAAATAAGATAAATCAAGTAAAATCCAAATAATTGGTCCGCATATGATATTATCTACACTCAAATAATCAAATTATGATAAGGATTTTGTCAACAAATGTTTCTCATGGAATTTGTTACGTACCCGAGTAAGAAAAGTATGTCATTCTTTAATGCATTATTTCTCTTATATTATGTGTAGCTTAGTGCATTAAAAGTAAAAAATAATTTTTTTAGGAAATATGTGCTTGTCTTGTACATAATAAATTATAAGGAAGAGATTTTCCAAAGATTGATGGTTTATATCACATGCGAAAATGAGTCATTGTAAATTTATTTATAAAAAAAGAGGGCGTAGGCTGTTGTTGTTATTAATGGTAACATTTCTTTATTAGATTTTAAAAAAATTATAAAATGTTTGGGTCCCATTACATTGACACTGCACCATTAATAAATGTGAACTTGATTGCAACGGCCACCCTACCATGGAAGGTTATGGAGAGAAATATGTTTCTGGTTAAAGCTTCAACTCGAAGAGAAAGAATTTAATTCTTTCCACCTTCATACGCCAAGGATTGCTTTCTACATCTGGGTTAATAAACATAGCACCCAGAGAGAAATATATGTCGTAATAAATGAAAGGAAGAGTAGATAATCTTAGGAGTATATGAAATTCAGCCATGTGGTCACATTTAAAGAGCATAGTGAGCGGAAAACTATATACATCAAGATAACTTTCTTATGCAGTAAAACAACACTCATATGAAGTTAAACAAAGGGCTTATTATTATTTTATTTTTTTTGGTAAGGAAAGAAAGAAAGGAACAGAAAGGGCTTATTATTAATTTCTTGCTTTTGAGGTTTTGCTCGAGTTACAACTTCTCAAATGAGCTATCAAAATTTCTGAGGTTTTGCTCGAGTTACAACTTCTCAAATGAGCTATCAACATTTCAAACTCAATTATGTATTGCCATAAATCCTATCGACTGTACTCTTGATGCGGTTTTCAGTTGGGTCATGGAGCTTTGATTTCAATTGTCAAATGGACTAGACTTCATTTTCGTTGTAAGATGTTCTCTGACTGTTTGCTGGCTAAATTTCAATGAAAAGACTATATATGGCCACTTCTATCATTGCATACTGCACAGAAAATCATCTTTAGTTCACCATGACTAGCTGCATATGTAGTTACTGAATTTTTATTAAACTCTAAGTGCAATTACCAACAATGTTTTTAAATCATGTTGGTTGAAAAGAAGTCAGAAAATTATCAGATTACTTAAATAGAGATATTAGTTCAATACAGTCGTTGATAAAATTAAAGTCTGATGACTCAATCGCCAAATATGTCAAAGCACGATGACCACAAATGAAGTTTACTTGCAAGTATTGCTACGGTACATGTGGATGGAGACAAACAAAATGCTTAAATATATGATAACCACCGGACTTAGGAGAAATGTACGGAATTTTATTTTTTTTTTCCTTTCTCCATAAGTAAGAACTTAATATAGTATCAACGGCAAAATAGGAGAGCAAATTCTACTGCAAGCTCAAGAATCTGTACACCAACCAGTCAAACACTCAATGATCTATGCCTATCAGCATTCACCTTCTTTCTACCATCTTCACACCTGATCAGTGTCTTTCGTATGGCCTTTTCAATCTGGAGCACTATCAAGTCGGGATTTACAATGAAAGAAGCATCACGAAAAGACAACGATTTCTAGCGAGTCATGTACGGTACAAACAGGCATTCCATGAAAGCTTTGAACAGCTTAATAGATAACTGAACTTGAGCCTCGCACAGCTTGTGGGCCAAGCTCCCATTCGCCTCTCACCAATTAGGCGGACCATTACGACTGAACATTCTGTATCTTCGCAGTGCAGAAAAGAGATTGCGGTTGCCTGTTGGCTGGCTGGAAGTTGGTTGGGCTTGGGACCGTGATATGTGGTCACAGGCTTGAGCTTGATATGAACAGAAGACCGTGGAAGTTGTGGGCCACAGGCAAACTGTCTTATTCATTTCAAGGCGCCTTTGATCTCTTTGCCGTCATTTTCACGGCAGCTCTATGACACTGAGAAGTCTTGAAGAGGTATATATGCACTGAAAGTTCTAAAATTTATTAGGAAAATATAATTAAGTTCTAAAACTTACAAAAAAAATGTAATTAGGTCTTCAAGTTTGTCAAATTGGTACAATTGAGTTCTTTCATAATTTCATCCATTTAGAATAACAAAAAATGCTGGCGTGACTTTTTTATAATATTTTTTCTTTCCTACGTGGCGATGAAGTGGTTAAAACTTGGAACACAAGGCTAAAATGACAACGTTTTGGATTAAATTATAATTTTAACTAAATCTTAATTTAAAAGAGCCAAGGGCAAGGGCAGCAAGGCCACTACTACCCCAGGAACCCGAAAGGGCCAATAGGGTTGCAGTTAGGAATATGTCTAATATTGATGTTTAGAAGAGGAAGTTGAGTGAGAAGTTTGAGATAAAAGATTTTGGTGCTACAAAGCATGTATTGGGTATGAAGATTTTGCATGATAAAATTGTAGGAGTTTTATATTTGTCTCAAGAAATATATTAAGAAGATTTTGGCACAATTTAAAATGTAGTCAGTAAAACTTGTGAGTACACATTTAGCAAAACATTTTAAACTTTCTAATAAATTATCTCTACAGTCTAAGGAGGAGGAGGAGGAGCAAATGTCGTGTGTCCTTATTCTAGTGTGATAGGTATTATTAGGTAACCTTGATATGCACTAGAACTGACATTTCATAAGTTGGGAGCATAGTTAGTCATTATATGAAATGTCCTAATAAAGTTCATTGAGAAACTGTGGAGTGGTTTTGGGGGGGGGGGGGGGGGGTGCATTATATAATGTAATGAAGGAATTACAATGGCAAAAAGACCACAAGTTATGTGGATTCGAATCACATTGCCGACATGGATGAGTATGAGTCTTTAGTAGGGTACATGCTTATAATAGCAAGTGGTGTAGTGAGTTGGAAGGTGTCATCATAGGACCATGTTTCCTTGTCTTTAACTAAGGCAGAATACATGGCATTAACTTTTACAACAAAGAATGCAACATCACTAAGGGGTTTGTTTTTAGACTTTGGGTTAAAGTAGAAAAGTGTTGATATATCCCATGATAACCAAAATGCGATAAATATGTCATGTAATCCGATTTATCACGAGCAAACGAAGAATATCGACATCAAGTACCCTTATTAGCCAAAATGCCTTAATGAAAGGTAAGGTTGTTGTGAACAAGATCGTGACAACGAAAAACCCAGTAGATAAGATGACTAAGCCTATTTCCTTGGCAAAACTCAAGCTATGCTAGGGCTTGATGGTTGTCTATAGAGAATAAACACTTATTGAAATATTGGAAGCGCGGGCATGAATGATGAGTATCATAACTTGACTTTAAACATCAAGTCAAGATAATAATTATTAAATTATATTTCGAATTTGAAGTACGAAAATCGACTCCTAGATGTGAATAGGAATTATTGACCGAATTCTTAAATAGTTAAAGTCCTCATGTTCAAATTTGACCAAGACCAGAGATTGAATTCCCTTGCTTGCCTATTTTATATTTATCTAACATATCGAGAAGACGCACAGTGAACGTCTCGTCTAAAAGCCACACAAGAAAAAGGGAATTTAAATATTCGGTGGTCCCACCTTGAAAATAGATTAAATATGATGGAATATTGGTGGATTGTCAGAGAAAGTAAAAAGCGTGGGTTTATTGATTTAATTTTTTCGTTCACCTTCAACAGAAGCCATACAGAGAGCGCTTCATCTGAACTTTGGGATGTAAAATATCCAAGGAAAGAAAAAATCATACTCAAGAATTAGGGACCCTTCAAGTGAGGAGGGTAGATTCCACTGCATTCAAGTGAGGAGGGTAGATTCCACCACATCGTAAGGGTCGTTTGAGGAACTGATAAGTCAGTCTAATAGCCGCCTACGCTGATGAGGGTGGAGGGATAAGTGAAACACCCACTGCAAGGTCAATCTGTGCTTCACACAATGTTTCTAAACCGACTTGTCGACCTTATACCCCCAATTGGTTAATTGCAAAATTCAATATTTTCTGCATTAATTTTACAACATATCCGCTCTACATATTTCAAGTGCATGCACACACGAAAAAGGTCCAAACCGGCTGTTTTCTACTTTCGGCAAAAACTATGTAAATTTCGTTTTCACATCGTCTGGTGTGAACGTGTTTCATGTGATTTCCGTGGAGGTTTTTTGTGGAAACATATACAGAGTAGACTTTTTCAGATTCGCATAAAACAATTTACGTAAATGATGCTTCAAACATGCTTCCCAAATATACTACACGATTCCAAGCCAATTAAGGAGGGATGATGCTGTCGGGAGACCCCATTAAGTCAGCGATTCATTCGGGCCTCATAAATATATTTATGAGAAAATGATACAATAGTTATTGAACTTTGGCTTAGTTTGCAATGTGGTATTTGAATCTTTAATTTGTTCGATGTGGTCTCTAAATTGTTGCCAAATATACAATGTGATGCCTGAACTTTTAATTTGTTCAGTGTAGTTTCTCAACTTTTGATATATATTCAATTTAGCTATTTAATTATACGAAAATATTTAATGTTATCTTGGAACTTGAATTAATAGAAATACAATACTGAACATTTTTATATAGTTTATGAACTAAGTTAAGCATATACCAAAAGTCTAAGTATCATATTGAACAAATTAAAAGTTCATGAACCACATTCCACGTTAGGCTAAAGTTTAGAATTTGTTTGTGTCATTATCCTTATATTTATTTTTGCTATAGTCCAATTTAAAGTGACATGACTTTTAAATATTATATTGTCCACGACTAGTTTCAAACATTCTTTTCCTCATAAATTAATGTAGGATGTCTTAAACCATGAAAAATGATATCACAAGGTTTGCTAAGTTTTGACTTTCAAATTAGTGATGAGGGTATTTTGGACCATGCATATTTATTTTAAAGATTTTGGAATGGAGATTATAAAAGGAATGTGTTGAACAGTGCATCTTTAACTCTAGCCTACACATTATCTCCCTTCTTTGTTCTTCCGATCTTCTTGTTAGATTTTAAGATCTTGTGGCTTACTAAGTGGTCTTTGAGATTTTGGATTATACTCTTGTAATAGTTGTTGAAGATGGTGTAACCCCTTTCTCTCCCGATGATTTTTCCTGTTTTGAGTTTTCACATATATCTTATGTCTCATTTGGTTTCGATTTTCATTTCATCCTCAGCTATTTGTGCTTCAATTAGTGCACCTTTTGGTGTTGTTCAGCAACAAAATTAGTACTCAACTACCAAGAGACTGAAGCAATTCGTGCTCTATAGATGTGCCTCGGAATCAATAACTTTTCTTTCTGACACATAAAAATCACTAAAATTCAAAAGAGAAAATAAATAATATATGCTAATTATTATTTAGCGAAGAAGAAAGACAGTCTCATTTCCATTGATAATTTAAAACTACTTGATTATGCAAATTTTTAAACAATAGTTGCAATATTCGCAAAAGGTCAACATGAACGTGACAATGAGATTTGGGCGACAACCACCTTGCCAGCAACAGGTGTGGGCTAGCTAGGCCTCGCCTAGTGGCTGATAAGGGTCGTTAGCGACCTTCCTTGGCTAAAATGTAAGGGAAAAAAAACAACACAATTCAAAAAATTATTAACAAATTTGTCTACATCGGTGATTTCTAATCAAAATTGACTTGATAGATTACATTAGCAAATCGTCAAAAAATTTATGATTAAATTAATATAATTAAAAAATTTAAAACTTAATTGGCCAAGGTACAATAAATGTATGTCTTTTTTTTGTACTTGTTCCTTAAAGATAAGGTCAAGAGATCACGGGACGATGGTCCCGAGAATCCATTGATCCATTGATACACAGGGCAGGGTCGCATGCAACGATTAGTCAATGGGGAGCGCTAGGGCGGTTCAGAAATAAATTATCAGCGAACCATTCGAAATGAATGAGAAAGGAACGCCCCATAAGCTTGGGTAGCCGTGGAGAGATGGAACAGGACGATCTGCGGTGCCCCCAACCGGGTCCCAAACGGGGGCTGCTCGCGACACTGAAGCTTCATAATGCTCCCAAGCCATTAAGGCTGGCCGTCTTACATTGGAAAGAGACGTTCCTATTCTCTTTCCTGGCTCAAAATCTTCTGGCCAACCTGTCGATTTCATCATTCCATAATGTGGCGGGACAAAGGCACCAGTCGTCCTTGTACAATGGTCGATTTCTTCCTTTGTTGCCTTCTATGTCGATGATGATACCTGTGGCTGTTGTTGCTGTGTGGGGTTTTCTTGCGAATTGCCGGTGCAAGAATGGTGTCGGCAGGGGGCTGCGGATTTGTAACTCCATTGCCGCCGCCCGGCCATCATATCAAACTGCGTCCTTCAATTTTAATTGGACATACGGCGAGGCTGCCCTCGCCCAGATCTGCAAAGAGTTGTGACCCTCGCAATCGAGGAGCAAGGTGGCGGTGGATTGAAGGCCACTGCCCTTGTTTTTGAGGTTTGCTCGATCTTGCTTGGCGCAGGTTCTTCCAAATCTTTACCCCATGTCACGTTGGGCAAATTACTTATAATGTTTTAAAAACGAGATTCTATGCTAGAAGTGAGTTGTCACTCACTTATTCGGGCCAGCAGCTAGGAGTCGAGCATTACGTGGGAAAACGGTTTACATCATACGAATTAAATAATCTAAGTTTTGGGACTTGAAACTTAATTTCTTTGCCTACAAATTGACTCATGAGGTCTTATCAAATTATGGAATTCTAAGATCCTTTCCACTAAGCGGCTGTTTGGATTGATTTAGATTATTTCTGAATCGTGACCAAATCGTCAAATGAACCCGAAGAAAATCAAAAACATCAAACACGTGTAAAGTGATGAATCATATCACAAAGAAACAGAGCAATAAAAAAAAATAATGATGGAAAGTATAGAAAAGTAAACTTGATACAAGTTGGATAAAAAATATTACACGGTCTTATTGTTGAGCCTCAGGACATGAATCCCATGAGCTAAGTCTCAAAATCAAAGCCTACGCCTGTCTCTAAACTAAAGGAACAATCTAACCGAGAGAATAGTCACTAAAAGAAAAATTAACGAACACGGTAAACATGCAAGATATGATTTTGTTGTACACTATCTTCGTGACACGTAGGTGATGTATGTGAACAAATATGCGAACCGAACATCCTAAATGTGCATCGGAACAATTGTCCACCAAAGTTTCTTTCTAATCGCGAGGATTTTACGTATATAAAGTATACATGGGATGCTATGATGCAAAGTCTAGCATGAGTAGATCACCTATACTGCTCTGGTTCAAGTAGGCAGAAAGTTACTTCACTCAAATGCTTCTGTTCGCGCGAGAGCAGCAGCGGAAACCCAGTAATGCGGCGATGCCTTCAGCTCGACCGGAGAGTTAACTACGACAGCGACATCGGGACAAAGATAAAGGATGACGCAAGAAAATATTGAATGCGAAATCAACAGACAGCGGCCAGACTCTCGGGCACGGCGGTGACACCGTCACGAACTGGGGCAGCTGCTTTAACAGCTGAGCTCTTTTATAAGCGTGTGCTTCCCCTTTCATCGACCAAGTGCATTTGGATTCCCTCCTTTTTCTGATTTCGTTTACGCTAATCTCTGCCATGCGCACAACCATTTCTCCTTCTCACAAACGGATTCACCTGCAGAAGCGAAGTCTAACAGGAAAGACCAGATCAACGAAAAACGTGCGGCCCAATTACGGCCGATTATATAGCAGCTCAATGTCATGTGATGATCTAGAGGTAGAGGTCCCATGACCAATGCAACCCTCTCCTCTGCACGCCTAACAACAGCAGGTCTTGAATGGCGGCCGGATAGGGCAATGGCTGAGCGAACATTCGAAAACTTGCATCAGATCAGCAATGCGTCGTAGACCTCTGTTCTCCACAGAACTCGCGTACATAATCCATTTTCAAGCAGTAATTCCTAGTTGAATCGAAGAAAGTGCTGTAATTTTCTTCAATCTCTGATGTTATACCGAGCGTCGTAACGTTCAGCCCCCTATCTCTCGAAAATTCCCTGGAAAATCTGTTTCGGCTCTCAATGTCGCGTAGTCTGCAGGCCCAACATTGAGAGCTTTGCCGAGGAAGAATTTAGAGCTGTCAAAAAAAAAAGAAAACTCCTGCCAGAACTAAACCGACCAAAATTTTTAGGCCTTTTCGGATCAGGTCCCACCACAGATTCAAGATTTTTTTTTTTTTTTTTGCTGTCTTCGGAATCGAGAATCACCTCTTTTTGCTATCATTAGTCCTGGAATTTACCGAAGAGCCGGCAACCTGAACCGGACCAAAATGATCCGATCCGAATCCCTGTTTACGGTACGGTTTTTTTCTTGTGGGCTACGCTTGTTGATCAGATCTGGGCCGCTCGAATTGGGTTTTTCCTCTTTAACTGAGCCGGGCCGGATACTTGCTAACATAACCGAATTGGAGACTCTCTCTTATTTATTTTATTTTTCTTTCCTTTTACTATCGTTTATTTTATGATTATTATTACAACAATGCGTGCGTGCGTGCGTGCGTGCTTATCGACAAAAATTCAGATGTAAAAAAAATGGCCCTTCGACCATAAGGAGGATCGAGTCTCTTTTCTCGTTCATCTTAGGATATTTCGCTTTGAATTCTAATTTGATCATTTCAAAATAATAGTGTAGGACTTTTCGCATTCGATAAGATGTTGAATAATTAAAAAAAGTATAGTTGACCTGGGATGTTTAATGCCCTCCCCCTATTATATATCAATCTCTTGATTTTAAAATTATATAGTGGAGTACAGAAGATGGTCCATTGTCTATGCCTAGATCATTGTAATGATCGCATATGGATTAAACTTCATTATCAATCAGTCACTAACTGGTGCAGATCTATTTACACTTTCGTTCCTTAAAGATGCATGGAACCAATCAACGGCCGCTGCCTAACGTCACTTTAAAATATATCGCAAGAAGATAATTGTTATACGCATACGTACTTTTTGAGCAACATCGATGTGTACTGTCGATCCTAGCTTTGAAGTTATGCGAATAGTGCAATTCTATTATTTTATGATCGGTTTTTTTCCCATACTAATATATTTTTTAAAAGTTGGTAAATATTTAAATATTTATAGAAAGTGTTATCGCCTAATTTTTTATAATTTATCATTAAGATACCAATACTTTTATGAAATTATTGACATCTTTTACACTTTGTAAATTATTAACTCATCATACCTTTTGATATTTGTCTTTCTCGCCAATGCGAATAGAAGTTCGCAAACGATAAGAAAAGTTGACAATTTGAGAAAATGAAATCATACATGTCGATAAGTAACTCAAATTAGGGTTTTTAGCCTAACACTATGTAATAATCTTATGAGGGAAAAGCTTGTGAGTCATAGTAATTTAGGTTAGTAATCTTTATAATATAAAGGGTTGGTAATTAAGGTAAATAAAAATTACTAGCTCCATAGAAAAATTGATAAATTAAAAAGAAAACAATTATTCATTCCTAAGTAATTCAAACAAAAGTTGATCATCCAAAATAAGATTGTTTAATATGACGAAAGTTGGCAAATCACTTTAATTGGAGTTATGCAAATAGATTCTGGTACATTAGCATAAAAATTGCTGATATGTAGTCTATCAAAGAAAAGTGAATAATTTCATAAAAGTGTTGGTAACTAAGGCTGCGTTTGTTAAAATGTGTTTCGTTCCGAACACAAATTTTTATTTTTTTGTTCCTAAAACAAAAAAGGAACAAAAACATGTTTGTTTACGTTTTTGTTTTAAAATTATTTTTTTGTTCCTTAAACACATCTCGGAAACAAAGAAAACAAAAAAAGAGTTATTTCTTGTTTCTATAACAAAATTTAGGAACACTTTTTCTCTCTCTTCAATTTTCTTCTCTCTTTTTTCTTCTTCTTTTTTTTCTTTTTTTTTTTGGCTGGTGACCTCGCCGGAGCGTCGCCGACCCGGCGAGGCCGACTCGCATCGGGCGGGCAAGCTCGATCTTGCCTAGATCCGCCGAGGCCGAGCTCGCCCGTATCCGGCAAGGCCGCCGCCCTTGTCAATACGGCCGCCGGCCATGGCCGAGGCCGCGACCGGCCAAAAGAAGAAAAAATAAATAAGAAAAAAAGGAAAAATAAATAAGAAAATAGAAAATAAAAATAAAAATATTTAAAAATTAAAAGAAATAAGAAAATTATACAAATTTACCAAACGTGTTTATATTCTTTTTATATTTCGGAATAGATTTACCAAACGCGTTTTTTTATTCAAAAATTGTTCCTCATAACAAAATTTTTTTTTTTTCTATTTCTCGTTCCTAAAAATAATTTTTTAAACGAAATGTTACCAAACGCACCCTAAGTTACCAATGAGTTACTCACAAAAAGAGTCACTATTTTTTTTTTTATAAGAGATTTTCCGACATATCAATTCGTATAGAATATTGCAAGCGCAATAAAGAAAATACATATATTTACCACCGAAACCATTGAATTGTGCATGCGAATAAGGGCGTAATCATGTTTGGATTCATATTAGGTCAAGGACTGCAGTGGATTTTCCTCTTTTTTTCACCAAGCATTTCTAATCAAAAGACAAGCTGTCTATTTCACTCAATCGTGGAGCCCTGTCATATACCGTGGAATGAAAGCTGAGCACCATCTTAAAATTGAAAATGCAGAAAATGCTTTGTTTCGAAAACCTAAATTGGTTCGAAAACCACGGCAGGTCCTATGTCTTGTCAAATCTCGAGGCGGTTCTCTCATGTAAAAGTTATCCGAATATTCCTTTAATATCTACCCCTTTTCATCGTTATTGTTGACTTTATAGCCTCCTCCTCTCCTCCTATTGCTGAAAGCAACTTCTTCGGAATTCCTTACAATAAGAATCACACTTACGATTTACGAATAAAAAGAAAAAAGGGGATGATTACATTCTTACTTTCCACAGCGACCTTCGATTTCAGACATAACGGTTTTACACATGGCGTCGCCGGATCAGAAATTTCCAATGAATATTCCTCATAACTTCATGTAGGACCAACAATTCCGATGGAAAAATAATATTGGATGGACGAAAAGTTCAGACACCTCGCATGTAATTATCCATAATACATTATTCTAGAAATAAATAAATAAATAAATAAATGGGTGCTTTGAAAGTCAAGTTAAACCGTCGCCTTCTTCCGGCCGGCCCAAAAAAATAAAACAATTCATTTTGGCTAAAATTTGGATACACATATCGAGACGCCCGTCTCGAGACGCCGTCTCGTTTCAATGTATAAGGCTAAGACCGCAGGGAATAATACATGGAGTAGGAGATAGTTCGACTCCGTCATCTCCGCCCATCGGATCTTCTCACACAAGGTCAACGCAAGGCTCCTCCACGTATTTTTATGGATGCAATTAATAAGGTCGGTTAATCTCCTGAAAAGCCACATATTTTTATGGATGCAATTAATAAGGTCGGTTAATCTCCTGAAAAGATAGTTACCAAAAACTCCTCGAGATTCGGATTTTGTCTCTCTTTTTTCCGTGATTGCCTCCTTTTCAGTCTAAGCAAACGTGTTATAATTTGTCACCGATTGCGGAACATAAAATAGGCGCCATTTTTATAAGCTCGTGCTATCGATAATGTCTTAGATAAAGCCGAGTTGAGTCTTGGTGTGGATTCCTTTTTGGCTCGGGAATATTTTCGGTCAAGAAAAAAGGCAAAAGTGGCGGTGGTTAGGGACGATTTTGGTGGATTGGTGACCGGAAATGAAAATCGATTTTCTTCACAAAAAAAAAAAAAAAAAAAGTCAAGCGTTTCCAAATCTAAGTATTCAAATGTACACATTTGTTCTCTTCGTCTCTCCTCACCAAGGACCATCAAGGGAACTCTCTCCTTCTCACCCGTCGATTACGCTTTTATTCGGCTAAGTCCTTTCCTCTACGAATGTACACTGCAGCAGCGAGGGTGAGATCGGAAAAGGGTCGCCGTGACGGCGTGACTTCACAGCCCCCTCGACCCGGGGATATCGGTCCACTCCAGCCGCAGCTCAATCTCACCGCTCTCCACGTTGCGCAGCCTCAGGACCATCTCCTGCACGACCTTGCCATCGGCCCAGACGACACGGCTCTCGTCGGCAAGGCAGTTCTGCCGGGTGGGCAGGACCCGGGTGATGATGGTCCCGCTCGGAAGCCCGTCCAAACGCATCCGCAGCGCCTCCACGAAGGGCCCGATCTCGAACTCGGCGTCCCCCATCTTGTCGTCGAAGCTCAGCCTGTCCTTGTCATAGACGAACTGCAAAAATTTCGCCAGTGAATAATCAAACTTAACACCGTTTTAATCACTTAAAAATAGACAACTTGAAGTAGTTTATTCCAAGAACTCACCAGTTGAACGGGAAGGTTAGCATCGGCGACGGTCAGCGTAAGATCTTCGTTCCATTCGGGGTTCGTGTTCTTCCTAATGACCCGAGTCTTTAATTTCTACGAAAACCGCAAAGTTCGTGATATCGATAACTTTCCACGGACAAGAGGGAGCCCAAACAACCAAAACCAAAGACCGAGAAAACGCATCCAGAAGGAACAAGGAGACGAGAAAGGAACCAACCTGCTTGCCGAACTTGACGATGACGTAAGGATCGCTGCTCTTGACATCTCGGATGGCGAGGTTGACGCCTCTGTGGATGTGGATCCTGAGAAGACCCATCAGGTGCTCCATAGCTGAAGAAGTAGATGCAGAAGATGAAGAGGAGGAGGAGGAGGAGGAGGAGGAGATAATGATACTCAAGAACGACAAAGGAAGGCGATTCTATGTCTCTCCTTAGTAAAGAAGAAAGTCGATGGCGAAGTCCAACGTCAGGCGAGCGTCTTTATACAACATCAGACAAGGCACCAAGTCATTCGGTCAATGCAACGATGAGGAAAGAGACGAGAAAGAAAACGAGTGGGAATTTTCTCCCATTGGCTCGCGCAAGGATACAAAAAAAAAGATATTATTAATTTCCAACTTGGTAATTTTTTATTTTTATTTTTTTTTGGGTTTATTCTCGAGTGGAGAATTACCTGGATCCGATCTTTAATAAGCTATTCTTTAATTCGTTCGAGATGGGACGTTTGATTAGTTCTTAAGATAAAGCATTTGTTGCCGATTCTCAGTCCTAACGGGTCGGGTTGCATTGAAGGCATCGACGCACCTCGATCGAGTGTTAATCAGCTATGGCCACATCGACTATTAGCAGAGGTTTCATGACGTCTAATCTCTTTTAGTATTCGCGCTCCATAGTTGAACCGTTCGATGGTAGTTGCACCATCAATATATTTTATAATTTGTATGACAAGATGATTACATATGAGCAAGGTCAACTGCGAAGTTTTTTTTCTTCTTTTTTTTTTAGGCTCTAGTAGCCAATTTTCATTCATAATGTCGGGACTGGGATTGAATTTTAGACTGTAATTTGCTTCTCGGCCAAGCCAGGAGAGAGACACCAGAACAGAAGCAAGTCAAGGCCATCTAGAAGGGACCTGCCGATGGGAAATTGAACGCGGGATTCGCACTAACTTTTTAATGGTGAGAACTGACCAGACCCAACCCTTTGCATCCAGAAGTCTTGCTGGGCACGAGGATGGATGGATGGATCGATCCAACGTGTTTTGTTATAACACTGCGACGCTGCACAGTGACCAGTCAACTTTGCAATGCCGAAGTCTTTTATTATTCATTCTCATTTTCGGGAGTACTTCTCGTATATAAATTTAGGAGCCTGTATGATTAATTCGACGGTGGATCGCATTATATGACGAAACGATGCGTAGGATCCGATCTATATCTATGCATCGAAATCAATTAATTTAAAATAGAGAAAAAACGACCAAAAACTCTAAATTATGCAAACCGTGACATATTCTTTTAATTTTTTTGGTGATATAAAAAACCCAAATATATCCTATATGACACACTTAATCTGAACTTTTTTATGACATAAAAAATTTAAAATTTATGCTTGCGTAACGCATTTACTGCAAATTATTCTTTAAGATGCCAAGTTTAGCGTTTTTTTTTTTTTTTTGATGACCCAAGAAATCCCGTAAGCCGACAGCGGCGGGCAAACCCTAGGGCGACGCTAATGAAGGACCCACCACCCCAACGTCGCACTTAAGATCCTGTGCGGCCAGTGGGATTCGAACTCCTCTCCTCCTCGCAAAGGATTATGGAAGCCTATCCAACTGGGTCACCGCAGACGGTGGTGCTAAGTTTAGTGTTTTTAGTATTATAAAAAAATTTGGAGTAAATTTATTATATCAGTATAATTTGAAATTTTTTGTGTCACGGAAAAATAAAATTTGGGTAAGTATGACACATTTCGCTCAAATTATTTTTTAAGATGCCAAGTTTAGGGTTTTTAATATTATAAAAAATTTGGGGTAAATATGTCTTACCAATATAATTTAGAATTTTTTGTATGACAATAAATTTTTTGTTGATAAATGTATTACAATAAACATAATTTAAGATTTTCCGTCACTTTTTTCTTGGAAATATTTAGTGCTCGAATTAAATTTCTGTGGAGGGGTTTTTTCGTGGTGAGTCTAACTTCACGATTGATTCTATTTGACCGAGAAACTTCGTGATTCTAGCTGGGTGAGATACACGAGCAAGCAAGATGGTGGTGGCAACTGGCAACGCAATTATTTGACGTCGCTTCCTTTCTCAGTGCATTGTCCTCCACATAATCTATGCAGATGACACGAACGTCTTTGAAGCATGATGACACTGACAAGACACGACATCATGATGCATTTTCACCTAAAAAGTCGAACTTTAACAGAAGAGAAAATGATGTATCCTATCTTGTCCTATGATATTCTGAGACGATTGGTAGGACATAATTGGAAAAACATATTGTTTTCCGTCGAATTCGAGTCCATATAATTGCTTCACATCCCTCCATCATTGTGGCGATAGATATCCATGTAAGTCCCACGAAAATCACTGGTCATGTCTGCACATTACGCTGCGAAGCTCGATTCGTGCAATTACTCAGTTTGCAAAGGCCTCGCTTCTCGGTCTTATCCATAATTTATTTACTTGCTTATAATCAATTTTAAACTTGCGATTCGAAGTAGAGAAGCAGATCTTGCCTCGGACCGGCACATGTACATACATTAGTACATCCTAGATGAGATCAAATAGCATGCATAGTTCTTAATTTTTCAATTGTGTCTACTGGCAATGTAATTTGCTAAATGCGACAGTGGCGCTACTCTTGCAGCATCAAAATGACGAAGCTGCTCGATGGCTTTCTCCACCAATTCCCCGGCGAATTCCTTGGCCTTCTCGATCCCCATCAGCTTCGGATACGTCGCCTTGTCGCTCGCCAAGTCTTTCCCGGCAGTCTTGCCTAGCTCCTCGGTCGATTTGGTCACGTCCAATATGTCATCCACCACTTGGAACAGCAGCCCGACGCACCTCGCGTACTTCCTAACTCTCTCCACCTCACTCTGACTCCCCCCTCCGACGATCGCGCCGCACACGACCGATGCCTCCAAGAGCTTCGCTGTCTTGTGGACGTGGATGTACTCCAGCTCCCCCAGGCTGATATCCCTCCCCTCGCTCGCGATGTCCACCATCTGCCCCGCCACGAGCCCCTCAGACCCCACAGCCGAGCCAAGCTCAGCGATGGCCCGGACGAGGCGGTCGGCGGGGACTCCGGGGTCCGTCCTAGCCGCCACATGCTCGAAGGCCAGCGAGAGGAGGGCATCCCCAGCAAGGACCGCGGTCTCC
This sequence comes from Eucalyptus cladocalyx, assembly GCA_017140615.1. Taxonomy (NCBI): domain Eukaryota; kingdom Viridiplantae; phylum Streptophyta; class Magnoliopsida; order Myrtales; family Myrtaceae; genus Eucalyptus; species Eucalyptus cladocalyx. Next base: position 39,119,983 of record CM029521.1, read on the forward strand.
TCACCGAACACCTTGTGGTTGGTGGGTTTCCCGCGGCGGAGGTCGTCGTTGTCCATGCAGGGGAGGTCGTCGTGGATGAGCGACATGGTGTGGATCATCTCCATCGCGCAGGCTGCCGGCATCGCGGAAGACACGTCGCCGCCGACGAGCTCGCACGAGGCCAGGCACAGGATCGGCCGGACGCGCTTCCCGCCGGCGAGGAGGGAGTACCTCATTGCTTCGTGGATTTTAAGAGGTCGTTGCAAAGGGACCGCCATGTCTAGGGCTTGGTTCACTAGCTTGGACCTTGCGGCCATGTAGTGGTCAAACTGGAACGGCAATAGAAGGTCGTTCTTATCCTCTGGTAGCGCCAAATCCGGGGCCAGAGACGGTTGCACTGTCGATGACGGATTTTCCACTTGGATGGCCCGGACTTTCGTCGGAAGCCACAGACTCCCGAGTCGGGGAGAGCGGCGTAATCTAGAGAGATCGTAATTGGCGATGGTACGAACGAAACGGCGAGCAAGAGAAGGATTGTCGTGGCAAGTGATGTTAGATGAGAGGGCCATTGCAAATGAGATGAAGTTTGAAGTTTGAAGTTCGGAAGAGTTGTGTTCATTTTTGCACTAATTATAAAAGAAGAGGAGGAGAGAGGACCGGGGAAGATGCTGGTTGGTGCGCCCAAACGTGGGTCTTCGCAATATTCCTTCCGGCCTTGGTTGGACTCTAGTGGTTCAGCTCCACGCATGGGACAGTCGGAGGGCCTTGGACTATTCTCTAACGTTTCATGCGTTAGCATGAATTGAACGAATCGTCTTCTCTGCCATACAACTAGCTTTTGGAAATTTAAAAATTTAGGAGTTTTTGTCTCGATTGTGATGAAGACAAAAGTTTGGAAGACTCGCCTGCATCCCCAGGAGACGTGGAATGACATGTTTTCCTCTAACGATGCAACATAGAAACTAGCCTAGAAATTAATTGAGAACATGATGTGATAAGCTTTTAATTATTGTGGTGTAGTACATGCCCTCGCCTACTTATTATTCGCTTGAAGTATAAGAAGATCGTTGTTCCTCGAGCTTTCATGGCAAGAACGTCGCCTACTTTAGTGTTCGGCGATGTTAGAACCGGAGGTCTGAAGTTTCAACTTCTTCCCATTTGAAGAGATTTCTTTCGAAAATTTGTGATTATCCAACGTGATGTTCGGTGAGCTTTGTGTTCCCCCCTCGTCCGTGAAGTTAGCAGACCGGTGATCGATTGCTATGCGTGAATGAGGGAGGAGCAAATACATCGGTTTGATTCCCATGGACACCAAACAAGTTTTGGAGATGAGATTCCAAAGGCAGACACCACCAAATTCTGGTGTTATCGAATATTCTCTAATGCTCTGCCAACATCTGAACTCCCCATCTAAGAAAATATTTTTCTTTTTTCTTCTTATGCTTGGATCTCTTGGAAAAATGAGTTAACAAAAAAAGTTTTCTTAATTAATAAAAAATCTATTTTTAAATTCAAAAAAGATGATTTCTTTTTTGAACATCATAAATCATTTTTTGAAATATAATTATATATTAGAGGTTGGATTAGAAACTCTATTTTTGAGCACTCAACACTTGTTCTCGAGCCTTTAGCGGCGGGTCTAGGTCTAGAGTTTGAAGTTGGGTCTACCAAGGTCCACTAAGGGCAAGCGTCAGTCTATTGAGGTAGGGCTCGAGACTCTAGCGCCCGTGTCCAAGTCCATCAAGGCTGAGCTCAAGACCTTGGAGGCCGAGACCATGTCTATTGTGGCGCCTATGCTGAGCCTTGATGGACCTAAGCCTGAGTGTCGAGGACTTGATCCTGAGTAGGGGTGTGCAACCGGACCGGGTAAACCCAGTTCCCAGACCGGCCCACCTAGAAAACAAGGTCGAGAACTGGTTCAGTTGAAACCGGTCCAAGAACCGGTTCCCAAAAGTCAGATATGGTTTGAACCGGGCCAGGAACCGGTTCCGAGAGATTACCCACTCGGGAATCGGATCGACCGGACCGGTTTGGGAACTGGTTTGTAAGCCAACCCAAAAACCCTAATTCATTCCCTGTTTCTATTTTTACCTCTCACACTCGCAGACTTCACAACCTTTTCCCCCGAAGCGTCGAGCATGAACCAGCTCCAAAGCGTAATCAGGTCCACCTTCGCTCTCTGGAGCAGGGGCTCCACCGCTCAAGTCCTCCCGTCACTCCTCCGAGACGCGCCGCGGCCTTTCTCGACGGAGTCGGAGCAGCCGGCCCAGCCGGAGGACTCGTCTTCCGATCCATTCCTTTGGCCTCCGAACACTGGTCGCTTCACGTGCTCTTTATCTTCGATTACATCTCGATCATTCGCCGTCATGGTTGATTCTGCCTTCTCTGCTCTCACGTCAGTGTTAGGGTTTATGCCTCTGTTGCGACGAGTGGCAAGTGCGGGCATGTTTAGTTTTGAATGGAGAAAGGAATTAGAAACAGAGCACATTCGAGCAAATTGTTAGCTTTCTTAGAAGCAATGAGATGGAGTGGTCAAAGTTATGTCCGTCTGATTTCCATTTTGCCTTTTGATCTATCTGGACAGCGGTTTGATAATGGCCTCCTTGGATTTGTATTGATCGGTTCGACGAGTTTTCGCATTGAAATTGGTGGTGGTTTTGGTTCCTTGGTCTTTAGAAGGGAAAAGATTGGATTAATGAGGGTAGTGCGGACGCATCGGGCCTTTCCTAGATTTGGCTTGTTTATTGAAAATCAATTTCTGTTCTTGATTAGCCAATCCAGACTCTAATACCAATTGTCAAGAAATCGCATGCCGATTCTTAAAAAATAATACTTGTAAACAATTCACCGAGCAGAATATAATAAAATAACAGAATCCGAAAAACATACTGGAAGATTTGTTATCAAAGTTCACCCAAATCTAGGTTACGTCTCTACGCGAAGGTATTCTATGAATCCACTAGACTTCAAAGAAAATTGAAATACAATAATGATTTTCTCTTAATATCATGGCACAAAGAGATTGAAAACTTGTATAAGGAAAAAAGAACTCGCTTTTTTCTTCTCCTCTTTCTCTTTGCTCTCTATTTTCTTTTTCAACATCTTGACAAGTTTGTGTCTAACTATTACTGAGACGAATGTGGAACTCTCTAATATAATTCACTCACACGTGCATCCTAACACTCGTTGAGAACCAGCATTTAACAAAATTAAGCACATTTGATTATCATAGCTAATTTTGATTTAGGATATCTAATTAAGTCAGATCACTTAATCGGCTAAGTAAGGACGAGGATACTTTATTCGTTCAATAGAAAAGGCATCCAAGTTGAAAATATACCTTGCCTAATATGTTGTTAAAAGCCTTAAACCTACCAGTGACATTGACAGTCTCGTCTTTTGCGGGAAAGAATATTACTCAATGCTCAATGTTCAGCTATTATAAAGCAACATTTTATTTTCATTTTCATCACTTAATTTTCAATTTTAACAATTTGGCCGAAAAGGGAAATCTCCAAGCTTCATTTTTATCTGCGTTTGACATTAGAAGAGAATGCATTGTCGAATTTAACTCTCGATCGGCAAATTTCCATGAGCGTTTGCATCCATTTTCTTTTCAATTTTGACTATTGATCACATTTGACGAATGAATGACATGCATTCGAAAGAACTTTAATAAAATGCGGAAATATTTTAGACAGGTTCAAGAATCAATCTGTGAATCTTTAAAATTCAAAGCACCACCAGTCGCGTGGCTTAAATGAAGATTGCGCTCTAGAATCTTAAACACAATGCATTGGTCTTCACAACATATCTCACAAACATCTATCGTTTAATTTGCATTATAGATTTGCAACGCTGTTTGTTAAAGCTTTCGTGCGACATTTTCAACTATAGAAAGAGGATGCAGCAGCTTTCATAAGATAAATGACAAGCATCTCAAGGCACATAGCTGCCACTCGGCAAGCCTCAACTATAGGCCTGCAACAATTTCCAACCGTTTTTAAAGGTGTGCAGGATATAATTTCTGGAACAAAAATTGATTTTTAGCTAGAAATTAAGAAATTAAAAATTTTAGCTTCTAATTTATTATCTATTTATGGAATAAAAAATCAAATCAAGGCCATCAAACGGATTTTTGTTCAAATCAGACTAAAAATAGAAAAATAGAAAGATATATTTTATCATACGCGCCTAACAGACTGTGTCGCCTTCTATCTTGCAAACGCAGCTACAATCTATGTATTATTTCTCAAAAAGTAGAGAATTTCGACACGTTCCGACACGTTAAATATTAAATAAATATTTTTATATATAAATGTATAAATAAGTAGGTCTCGTATAATTCAGAATAGACTATAAATTCTGTCGTTTGCAAGTTTTGAAACTGACTTTGATGGGAAACTTTGAATGGCGTTACTCTTTGATAGAAAACTTAAAATCAATGAGTCAATATAGAGAAAGGACAAAATAAAAGCCTAACAATACTATAAAATAGAGAGAGTTATTTCGAAATCTCACTGCTCATCAAGACACTGACAACAAATAGCGTCTTGTTTAAATCAATGCAAGGAAAAACTAATATTCATAAGCCCGTATGAATGAAGATTTTAAGTTCTTATATATTTTTATCATACGCGGCCTAACAGACTGTGTCGCCCAGATCTTTTAATTTTTTTAATTTTTTTTTAATTTTTTTCATATATTTATATTTAGCAGCGCAGCTACAATTCAATCGCTGTTAGTGTTACCGTATACGTTTGGAATAGTTTCCAATTCAAGAGGGTTCGGAAAATCTTTCGGCTCGAAGCCGATAGGAAAGCAATGCTCGGGCTCTCCGTGTGGCCGGTTTTGTAATGGAGAGGGGGAACGCGCGACTGATCAATTCTCGTGGGCCCACTAAGCTCGAGCTCCCGGGCCTGGGCCCAATTCGAAGGAATCAGCCACACCGGCCCATGAGGCCCATTTCCATTTTCCATCCCGTCTTGTCTTCCCGATCCTCTTCTCCGCCTCTCCCCTTTCCCTCCCAATTATCTGCTTCGTCTTCCTCCGCCCAGCCGAGCCGTTCGCTCGCGCCCATGAAGCTCTCCGCCACTGCACATCGCCGCCTCGCGCCGCGCCTGTAGAGCTCCGGAGCGTCTCCAAGGGCCCCGCTTCTCGCCGCTCCCGAGATAGGGCACGCGAACGATGCTCCAGATGGCCGTCTCCGGGCCGTCGCTCCTCTCCTCCCGCTCGGCTTGCCGGCTGAACCCTCTCCTCCTCTCGGCGCGGCGCCCGTGCGCCGGGATCCCTCGCCGGAGGCTCTGCGGCTCGAGACTCCGGTTCCTCGCGGGTAAAGTCGTCGCTCCGACACGACGCGGTCGTTTCCGCGAGTTGTTTGCTTCCGGAGTGAGCCGTTGCTTTTTGCTCGTTTCTCTGCTCTGACTTCGCCGAGTGTTTGTTTCGAGCGCGTTTCAGTTGCCGCGGCGTCGGGCAATGGCGTTTTCACTTCGCCGGAGATTGCGAAGAACTTCGATTTCGCCTCCGAGGAGAGAATCTACAACTGGTATCGTCTTCTCGGTCGAAGTGGCCGTTTTATGCTTGGTGGAGTTGATTGCTCATTGCGTAACTGCGTTAGTGTCTGAGTGTGTTTGTTTCTTAATTGGGAAATGCTAATGAGTGTCGTTAAGCCCATTGCTGGGCAGTAGCTAATGTGTTTCGAGTCTGATTACTCTCTTGAAGACGCAATTTTGGCAAAGAAAGTGGAAGACTTTTAGGCAGCGCACTGTGGGCAAGTAGATAATTTATTTTAAGCATTGCTTGTGCTAGCGAAATTTGGGAGCTTTATTCAAGCTGATGAACGGACGACAGTAAAGCGATTGTTTTAGATGTAATGTAACATTGGCTGTTTCTTGTTAGGTGGGAAGCTCAAGGATATTTTAAGCCACAGTTAGATCGAGGAACTGATCCTTTTGTCATTTCAATGCCACCGCCTAATGTGACTGGTTCGCTGCACATGGGGCATGCAATGTTTGTGACACTCGAGGTCGTTACTCTTTTATCTATTAGTTGTTGATTGAGTACTTGCTGGTTATGCTAATCTTGTGTGACTTGCTCTTAATTTACATTGATTTGACTGAAGCTAAATCATGACATTTTTCAATTTCATCTTATCTGCTTATAAGGTTTTTTGCACTGCTTCTTATACTTGTATGAGGAGCCAAAAACTTAGCCTTTTGTCTTATAGTTCATATCACTTTGAATTTGTTGATATAATATGTGAAAAAAGCTGACTATGATATAAGGGTTAAATTGCTTTCATGGTCTACTTGTTTAGGATATCATGGTTAGATACCACCGCATGAGGGGAAGACCAACACTTTGGGTTCCTGGAACTGATCATGCTGGAATCGCTACCCAGGTATGTCCCCAAGAATCTCCATTTTAACAATAGGATTGCTGATGACATCTATGATCTCTTTTCTCTTGATATGCCATATTAACCTTATCGTCTATGAACTTTAGTTACTTTTGAGACGATCCAAGTTCATGTGGATATTGAAACTCATTTGCCTTTTGTCTTTGGTATTATTGCAGTTGGTAGTTGAAAGAATGCTTGCATCTGAAGGAATAAAGAGGGCCGACTTGAGTAGAGATGAGTTCACCAAACGTGTATGGGAATGGAAGGAGAAGTATTTATGCCTTTCCAACTACAATTTTTCTTGTTTAAAGAATTGCTTCTACCAAGCGTTGCTATCAAATTGTCTTTTCTTCAATTAAATTCATTGCTTAGCAATCAATTAGAAATGACCTTATTTATGAGTTTGATAGAAGAATGTAAGTGATGACTTTTACTAGCTTAAGAAGAAAATGACAGGGCTAGCTACCCTGGTAGCTAATGGTTAGTGTCTCTCCTTGGTCTTTGTGGATCTTGGTTGAGCTAATTTGTGAAACACTCCATGTAGAATTGTGGTCAAAAGATCGATACTCGAAGGAGTTAATGGGGACCTGCATACACCACCCAAAACCTTACCAACCCTTGACATTTAACACCCATAGCTTGTTTATTTTAGTTGTTAAGGAATCTTGGTTTTGGAGTGCTGCATGTAATTACTTAAACGGGGAGTTCTTGCTGGTCTTCCAAACTCCCCTTTGGCCTAGCTTTGCCTCACTTCTCTATCAACTTTAATAAATAAGCATTTTTCTATGTTGAGAGTTCCAATTGAGAACCTTAATCTATTAAGTGAAAGAGGATACGTGTCGACAAGCACATCAAACCTTGTAAACAAGAAAGGCGAGATACTTTAAAATCCTATCTTGTGCAAACCGGATAGAGAATGACAGCTGTAGTGTAGTTGAAGAAGGAGGAGTAGGATGCTAAATTGAATTTTAAATGGCTTGTTGGAAATTAAGCTAAGCTTTAATATCATGTTTAGAATCCCAACAGAAAAGTTCAAGTTACTTGGTGGAAGAGTATACATGTATATAATTTCAAAATATTCCTCGTACAAGCAATTGACATACTTTGACATTTGGATGTATGCTATGATTCTTTTATAGTGGAAATTACTATGCGCCAAGAGAATGACTGTTCTTGAAATTGATTGTAATGCCTCTCTACCTCCTTGCTACTCCATGGTTGTGAGACTGAAACTACTATTTTTATGAATTTTAACTATGGTGGTAGCCTGCATTTGCTATTTTCATAATTCAGCATTGCATTTTCCTAAACCTTAGAGATGAAGATGGGAGCGTGCAATTTCCATTTCATCTGTTTGAAGTCTATTTATGGCTAGCAAAAGTACTGGTGGACCTAGTTGGTGTTAGAATTAGTTAGTGCTCTGTGATTGGTAGTCATGTTGTAGTTGTAGATATTCTCTTCTTGCATTAACTGTGACGTGAATGCTGTGCGCTTTTTCTATAGTTAAATTTTCGTGACATCTTCCCTTAAACGTTTATTTATCCTTGACATTTAGGTATGGTGGAACCATAACGAGACAGATCAAGAGGCTTGGTGCTTCATGTGATTGGTCTAGAGAACACTTCACCCTTGATGAGCAGCTAAGTCGTAAGGCAGTTTTTAACCAAGTAGAATCCTAAGAGAGAAAATTTTTAGATGCTTCTCTATCCTTTTTCATATCTTGTAAACTATATAAGTGAATTAAAGTCTTTCAATAGCTGTTCTCTTATGACTCTTATTCTAAAGTATATCCTGCATAACAATGGAATTATGTTATGATGTAATCACTGAACTGTAGCAGAATTTCTCTGTATTTAAGTGCATGGAGTTTGGGTCAAATTGTCATGTGTTTCTCAATGTGAACTTTATTGAAAGCTGGCAACAAAGTGCTCGAGAATGAGCTAATGTACATTGATTGATACTTGTAGCGGAACGAAGTTCTTTTTAATGGATACCTTGACCAAGATAGATGATACCTCAATAGGGTGCTTCAACCAGGTTAAATGATAGGCTTCTGGATGGATGCTCTACTTAATGATCATGATTTTCAATTCTTGCTGAAAATGAGGACCATTACATCTGCTTCCATCTGATTCATTTTCTTCTTTATTAATCAGATTTGGGCCTACCTTTTGATTTATTTATTCTTCTCCCAATATGAATTTTATTCTTCTATATATATGTCTATGGATATGCTTATATATAACTCAACAATTCTTATTAGTCTTGTCTCATCATTCTTGATTGTACTTATTTCAGATGTCCATATGTCTTAGCTTCTCGCTCTTCTTACCTTTCCAGAAAAGCTGTTTTCTCTTGTCATTATCTTGCTAGTTCAACTCATTTTTAAAATTATGAAGTTTTGACCAATTGATGCATGCGAGATTTTGTAATGATTAACTCATAATCTCATTAGGTTTCATGGCTTTTTCTCCTAAGGTTCTATTCTGAGAGTGACTTTTATTGTGTTTTCAGGAGCCGTAGTTGAAGCATTTGTGAGGCTTCATGAGAAGGGCTTGATTTATCAAGGTATACAGTAAGCTTTGAGTTGGATTATTTGATTAGTTCTAGATCAAATTGAAAGCTAATTGGTAGGTACAAACCGGAGGAAAGACATTAGAAGTTTGTATCTCATTGCAATCTTGTCCTCCACGGTTGCTATATCATTGTATTTGACCAATCCTGAGAATATTGGTCAATTGTCTGGCTACATGTCAATTAGTGACCACTTGTTTCTTGGTCCAGTCCAAGTTTCACATTTCAATAACTTGCAAAGGAAGCTTAACACGGTCTGTGTTAACGACCTCGTGAAAACGTTTGGCTTTGGTATCTTAAGCATCCTCAATAATTGGATTATTGTATAGGTCAGTTAAACTCTTTAAGGAATTATATGGAAGTTATGAAAACTAGAGTTCAACAGGCAACTAAGTTCTTGTGCACTTTACCTTTGGCTTCACAACTTGCGACATTACTCTTTCCTGACAGAAAATTAAGAAAAGGAGACTGCTGGGTGCAACCTCTGCATGCTCTGTGATATTTATGACCCAAGGATGAAAACTAATCTGATAGAAGCATATTTTATCTGCTTGAGTATGAGTTGTTGCTTAGATTTGGCCTCTCGTAAACTTGTATTGGTACAGATTATTTCATGATTTATCAGAGATATGAATCCGTATCTCTGTTTTAACCACTGCTCGTTAATCAATTCCGTGGCATGCAAGTGGAGATGCAAGTTCTTTAAGTAGACAATTGAAAGGAGGTGGTTTTTTCAGGGTCATATATGGTGAATTGGTCTCCGAACCTACAGACTGCAGTTTCTGACCTAGTAAGTTCTTTTATCTTTTATTGATTAATTAACTCTACAGCATTTTTTTCTTCGGGTCATAATATTCGACATGAATCTCATTTCTTCACTAGGAAGTTGAATATTCTGAAGAACCTGGTACACTGTACCACATTAAGTATCGTGTTGCTGGGGGTTCAAGGTATTAACTACTTTGGTAATGTTTTTCTTTCTTGCATCTACAGAAAGTTGCAAATTTTGGTATTTTGGATCATGTCCATTCTTTATCCTCTAACTCGTGATGTATTTTCATCTTCATCTTCTAGCTTCTTGTTTGTGTGATCACGTCATCCAACTTGCTCAATTTCTGCAATCAAGTTTATGCATCATTTGCCATTAGTTACTCCATCAAATTGTGGACATGGCAAGAACTCCATGTGGTGCCGATATCTTGTGCTGGTGCCAGATCACAACACACAGAAAACTCTAATAAAAAGTAAAAAGGAAAATGGTCAGAGAGAGGGATAGAGAGAGGGGGCAACAGAACCACTCCTTCACAGCTAAGATCGACCCTTTCCAGAGGATAGGCGAGGGTTGCCACCTCTGGCTGCCAAGGCATGAATTTTGGCATTGATTATAATCATCCTTGATTTGAACGATATCGTTGCTTGGAAGGTTTGAGATGTCCTTCAGTTCTAGTCTTTAAGACAGTTTAATTGATTACTGCAATTTGAAAACATAAGAATCCACTATAGCTAAGAAATTGAACATTTCAGCTTTTCCTTTATCTCATTGTGGTAAAATAAAACTATATAATTTAGCAGCAATGACAGATTCATACGAGTTTCATTCTCATATAGGCTAAATTGGGAGTGCCGTGGCTCTTTTTTGGGTGTCTTACTGATGAACATAAACTTCAATGTGAACATGGTTTATTGGCATTCTTATTTGGAATATTTGTATGATTTTGAGGTTGATGGTTCTTTTGCAATTATCTGACAAGCATTGCTTGGTTCATCCATAATAACGTAAGTCCCTTCTTGTAGGGATGATTACTTGACAATAGCTACTACTCGTCCAGAAACCTTGTTTGGTGATGTTGCTGTTGCAGTCAATCCTAAGGTATATTAGCTTTAATAGGAAAGCCTGATCATGAAATTGACTAGAGGCCAAGTGCTTTGAGTTCTTTGTGACATGGAATGTGGTAGGAATTAGTTTAGTAATGGTCGAATTTAAAATGTAACTTCTAGCTAGCTTCTAATTGCTCTTAATTTATTGCTTAATTCTTTACTGGAATATTCTTGAGATCATATGGGTCAGCCCAGGCAGTTTGCTTTGGGTTGTCTTGACAATGAATAAGGCTAAAAGTGATTGCATTGTCACAGGATGATAGATACGCAAAGTACATTGGTAGGCAGGCAATAGTACCCATGACATATGGCCGTCATGTTCCAATTATCTCAGATAAGGTAAAAGCCTTTCATTGTTCCTTGATATTATTAAAGTTGTTTACATATCATACTATGTTTCCCTGCATCTCCGGTGAAATTAGGCCAAAATTTTGATTAGTACTTTTTAAATAGATGAACAATCATATCTTGACTGTGAACAGGGCCAGGCAGTGTAATTGATTCATAAGCGCTCGTTGAAGACAACAGGATTTCAGCAAACATAAGTGCCTTAAAGAAATATTGTATCCATAGTGTCCATAGTATTGAAAGGAGCATGTCTGTCCAACATGTTATTGGTATCTCAAGAATGTGAAATTATAGACTGTCCTTTCCCTTTCGGTAAAGATCCCTTTTTAGACCCATTGGTTTCGCCTTCCCTAAACAATCCACAGAATAGATCAAGGTGTCAATGGGTTGTTAATTTCTGGCTTTTGTCAAACCTATAATTATGCCTTTGCTCTTCAATTACTATCCTTGCTACAACCCTTCAAATGCAAATATATGAAAGAGATGCAATCTGCAGCTTGCTGTCCAAGGGCATTGAAAGTAGCAGGTGGTTACTTACTCTGTGTTCTATCTCTCAATAAATCCTTTTTCTGTGACACCAAACTGGTTCCTGCTGTCACTTTTGTCCTTTTCACCTTAGCTCTCAGCTCTGGCAGATCCAAGCAACTTCATGAAGTTGGCTATCACTGTTAACTATGTGATGATCTTTAAATTGGAAGGACAATGATATTTCTTTCCTTATTATTCTCTATTTGATTTATTTGTTGCTCATCATATTTATTTCGAGAAGTTATAGGTATATCTCATTGATGCTGATTATTGATTTATGTTAATGGTGCAGTACGTTGATATAGACTTTGGTACCGGTGTCTTGAAGATAAGCCCAGGGCATGATCACAATGATTACCTTCTTGCCAGAAAGTTTGGTCTGCCTATACTCAATGTAATGAACAAGGATGGGACGCTAAATGAAGTTGCTGGGCTATATCGGTAAACCTAGTTGCATGAGATTAATTTTTAGTCATCAGAGAAAACTGTCTTACTTATTCTGTGCTTGCAATCTCCAGCGGCCTTGATCGTTTTGAAGCAAGGAAGAAACTTTGGTCAGACCTTGAAGAAACTGGTTTGGCTGTTAAAAAGGAACCACATACCTCAAGGGTACCCAGATCACAACGTGGTGGAGAAGTGAGTTTGAAAAATATTCTTGCTCATTTTTCTGCTACCAATATTGTGCAAGGGTCATTTTCTTTTGTTGTTCTTATCTGTTTCCCCATTGTAACTCTGTTCAGATTATAGAGCCATTGGTAAGTAAACAGTGGTTTGTATCTATGGAACCTTTAGCAGAGAAGGCACTTCAAGCAGTTGAAAAAGGGCAATTGACAATCATGCCTGAGAGATTTGAGAAGGTATGCTAAACTGAAGGAAGTCTTTTTTATCTGTCATAATAAATTTGGAATTTTATTGTGCTTTCTTAGAGTGTTCCTATGGTTTATTTCTAGTAGCTTTACTGGGGAGCACTACCCTTCTTAGACTTTGTTTGATAACTTTATGTTACATGGGAATTCAAGGAAAAGGGAGAGAGAAGAAATTGCAATTCCCTTAACATTTTCATATGTATGTTGAAGGGTTACAAAGTAGACAAAGATGGATTTAGCATTGATCTGACGTCTCATTTTTCGTATTCACATTTTCCTTTTTGAAGGAAAAGAAAATAATAGTACACCAGTTTCTCTCTGTTACCTCCCATGGGAACCAACTGTGGGCATGGAATGCTCTTACCTAAAACCTACTCATAAAGTGGGGACAAATACTGGGCTAGAATTATTTCTCTCATTTAAAATCATTTTAATAAATTTCCTTCTTAAGGAATACATTACCTTCAAAAATTATTTCATTTTGGTTCCCCCCACTTCCATCCACCCGACAAAAATAGTTTTAATTACTGCTTGCTACTTTAGTACTGTTTAGTGCTCCTTTGGATTAGGAAAGAGTGATTTCTGCATAGTGATATATGATCGGGTCGACTATTTTGTTTTTTGTTAGAGTGTCATCCATACCGACTGTTCTTTCAGTGTAGCAGTATTTGCTTCATTCTTTCACTTCAGCCAGTTAGTTTTCCATTACAGATTTACAATCACTGGCTATCAAATATTAAGGATTGGTGCATAAGTAGACAATTATGGTGGGGACATCGCATACCTGTTTGGTACATTGCTGGCAAGGACAATGAAGAAGTATATATAATTGCCCGGGATGCTGATGAAGCTCTTCAGAAAGCTCAGGAGCAGTATGGAAAGAATGTGGAAATATACCAAGATCCAGACGTTCTTGATACTTGGTTTTCAAGGTCTGTCTCTTTGTTAGAGCTAGAGTTTCTCTATGCCTCTTTATTATGCTGATCAAAAGCTTTTCAGTTAACTGCTTCATTAGATAGTGAAGATTTTTCCTCTTAGAAGTAGCAAGCCTTATTGGGACATAGTAATTATACAAGGATGGGCTTTTGCAGATTTGAGATAGATCGTGCTAGAGTAAGATCCCTTAAATAAATCGTTCTTCTAATTAGTACTTGGGAAGGATTATTGGCAAAATAATAAAAAAACTTGTGAGCATTAAAACGATTCTGTATTTCATTACTGGGAAACTAAGGTTCGTTTTTATTTTTGGGCATCATAGATGCCTGCCTAAGTGACTTTTATATATGCACATATATTCTTTTAAGTATTTCTAAGCTTATTCATGAGGTCACGTATGTAGGAAAATATTTCTTCCCTAAGTCAGTTCACTTGGCAAGTTAAATGGACTTGCTAACCATAGTCAGCATATATGTGTTCATGAGAAACTCTCTTGATGTAAACTATCTGCAAGAATAATGAATACTTGAGCATATGATATATGGGGGTACTTGTAGGTACTATGTGGTAAAGATGTTTCTACAACAATCTTCACCTTTTCAGTTTTGCTATTTTTTTAGCTAAAGTTTCAGATTCTCCAAATATGCTTGAAAATTAATACGGACAATTTGTTATAATCAAACCAAAATATTGTAGAACTATTCATAATCTTTACTCGTGACGTCTAAAACATGTGTAAAAGTGAAGAGGAGCATTCAATTATGGTCAAAAGCATATTTGGTACCATGAAGCATATGCATATATATCTGTTTACAGAACAGAGCTGTCTTTCTAGTGTCTCTCAGTGTGGTAGCTACTCAGAACTATAAAAGAAAAATGGTTGTAATTCTTTATTCTCCTATGTCATTCTGGTAGCGTGTGAAAAATAGAAAGACCTGTCCTCCCTACCCTTGATGGGTTTAAAGTAAATGAAGCTTACGGAATTTCTGCATTCATTTTCGATATCATGTTTTCATGACGGACACTTTATAAGAAAATTGTAGAGCTGGCTGCATCCGCTTGACTAAATATATATCTATGTGGGCTCTACAGCGCCTTATGGCCTTTCAGTACTCTTGGATGGCCAGATGTATCGGCTGAAGACTTTAATCACTTTTATCCAACAACAATGCTAGAAACAGGGTGAGTACATCTCATTTGCTTCTTTGTTAGGATTTCTATATCCAAGATCTCTAACTGGAGATTTGGTTACTGCTCCCTGGCTGGAAGCTTGCTTGACTTTATGCAGTGTTATAGAAACAGTCAATATTAATAACTCTCTTAACCAGCACACAAGCGTGTCAAGAGAATATGCATTACTTGTTTTATATAAATTTTTGTGAGCTTGTTCTTTCTGCTGCTTTGAATCCACGGGCTCATTCAAGTGATTGTAGTGAATCTCTCCAATGGCTTTTTGGTTTGACTTGCAAGGTGTTTCGTGCCAATAAGTTAACTTTTATTCCGGAGTATATTACTCCACATAGACTTTCGTCCTCTTATTCTACTGCCTGAAAAGTGTCTTTTCCATCATTTCAGGCATGATATATTATTCTTCTGGGTGGCAAGGATGGTCATGATGGGAATTGAATTTACAGGGACAGTTCCGTTTTCATATGTTTATCTGCATGGTCTTATCCGTGACTCACAGGTGAGGATGACACCTTAATTGATGAATTTCAGCTTTGGCCATAGCACCATAGTAATAGGCACAGTAATTCTTATGAAGCTACACATTGGACATTTTGTACTCGTATTTTTGCTTGTAATTTTCTTTAGCTACTCTTACCTGTTTCTTTTCAAATGTTTAAGGGGCGGAAAATGTCAAAAACATTGGGAAATGTGATAGACCCAATTGATACTATTGGAGAGTTTGGCACAGATGCCTTACGTTTTACACTTGCTTTAGGAACTGCTGGTCAGGTTCGTATTATTCTGGGAGATTGATTCATCTGTTCAAGGTTGTATATGATGATTTTGAGATAATGAAATGTCCAAAGAACTGCTGCGTTTGGATGTGCATAACACCAACATTTACTAGATGTGACTCTATCTGCTAATAGTAGTTGCTTTTCTTGTAGGATCTTAATTTATCGACTGAGAGGTTGACTGCTAACAAGGCCTTTACCAATAAACTATGGAATGCTGGCAAATTCGTGCTGCAGAATTTGCCCGATCAAAGTGATAAATCTGCTTGGGAAGCAATATCAGCTTATAAGGTTTGTGAATTTCATGGTTTATAAACCATCATACACAAGTCTTGAATTATCTCGAGACAGTTTATGATTATTTTCTTCATCCTCATTCCTGGATTGATGTAACCCTACCATCCCATGGTGCAGTTTTTTTATGGTTCTTCATTTCAATTGCTTTATTTATGTGGCAAAGATATTTTGAAGTTTGGCCGCATCTATGGCAGTTGGTGCACCTTGGAAAATAATAGTTTAAATTCTTGGAATTCATCTAATATCCACATTTTCTTTGATCACTGAATGTGCACTGGACTTTACCGGTAATTCCAAATTTAAGCATTGGAAGAGGACAGTGATAGAAACTAAATTTAGAATTGGTTCTTTTGACTTTGGATAAAATGCCTACATTAACCCACGTGGCATATTTTCTGTGTGAGAGAGCCAGAAGGAAGCTGAAAATCTTAAATTAGGGAAGGTCTCTAATTCTTATTTGAAAGGAAACTTTCAGCACTTGTTCAACTCAAGTTAAGATATGGACTCACATGGAATATGTAGCTATGGTTGAATACTGAAATTAAACTTCATTTGCTTTTGCTATTTTATATATATTAGAAGGGTGACCCTCACCTATCATGTCACCTAAAACACGTCCGCTCTTGTTCCAATTTTCCAGCTTGACCAAGAGGAGACTTTGCTCAGGCTACCTTTACCAGAATGTTGGGTGGTGAGAAACTTGAGATTTTTTTTTTTTTTTGCTCTGGTTTATGTTGCTTACTCCAAATGGAGTCTGACAGCTTCGACTTTTCAGGTCTCTAAACTGCATTTGCTTATTGATGCCGTCACCACAAGCTATGACAAGTTCTTCTTTGGAGACGTTGGAAGAGAAACATATGATTTCTTTTGGGGCGATTTTGCCGACTGGTATGTCATGCATTATGATTGAGTTAGCTTGCTCAATTGCAATTACATGTAGCTGGGACTATGTTGAAGCTACTCTTCAGGAGAACAATCTGTCTTGTTAAATCCACAGGCAATTAATATACAGGTCCAGTCAATGTGAAACTTTCATTATCTCTCTGTAGCATACAAGCATGAACAAGTTTCATTTGGAGGATTGTTCTTTGAGGTCGAAATGTCAAACTCAATGATGCAGAATGTTGTCAACCTTCTGTTTCTTCCCTCTTTCTTTCCTTTTTGGGTGTTGGAGATGTTTGTTTCTCTTGAATAGTACCACAATCCTCAAAACCAAATATGGTACTCTCAAAGAAGGCAATCTACTCATCTAGCTGTATGCTTTTGTTTAATGAACATGTAATTCTGCATTGAATATTTTAGAGAAACTTTTTTTTTTTTAAAAGGGAAAACATGTTTGAGATTGGTATGCTTTCTTTTGTAAGAACCAGCTTTGCATAGGTGACTATGGATTCTTTGCATGAACTTTTATCCTCTTTCCATTTGTCTGAGTGTAATTTTCTCACTGTCATGCTTTTAGGTACATTGAAACAAGCAAAGCTCGGCTTTACCACAAGGGGAGCAACTCAATAGCTTTAGTTGCGCAGGCCGTTCTATTGTATGTTTTTGAGAATATATTGAAATTGCTGCATCCATTCATGCCCTTTGTGACCGAAGAACTATGGCAGGTGAAAGGACATTCTAAACCTGTGATGCTGTTCTTTGTTCTGGTTGATGAGTTGCAATTAGTTTTGAAATTTTATATATCGGTAAGAAGTATTTAATGATTATGAACGTTTGAAATCATCAGTCTATCAAATTCTTTCTGCTCTGTTGGCTTGTAATCTTTTTGTGCATCCTAACTTTCCTCCTTTCACTTGGCTTTGAAGCTTTCTATCAAACCCCTGGTCAGGGTTTTGGAAGTTGGTATAGAGAGAAGGAATCCTTTTGTTTATTCTGTTTTTATGAGTCTATATGCTCTACTTTGATGTTCTAATGCACAACATTCTGATTTGTCTTAGAAACACATTGTAACTTAGCATTGGCATTCTTGCTACTCAGCTTGATCAGTATATCTGAGCCTTGCTATCCCTTTACTCTCTTTTTTTTCCTTTGCAAATTTCTGTAAGTTACGGTAAATTTGTAGCTTCATTCATACCTTATTCAAAGTTTAACAATAGTGTGGAGTTAGTTTAAAACTATGGTTAGTGTGGAATGGTTTAGTATACTTTGTTGTGAACTATGTAAGCTTTTTCTGATTCAATCTTTTGATCTACATGCAGGCTCTGCCAACTAGGAAAGAAGCCCTCATGGTATCTCCTTGGCCAAGAACTTCACTTCCGAGGCAAATCCATTCAATCAAAAAATATGAAAACTTACAGGCTTTGGTAAGTTATATGGATTGATTCCTGATTCTTCTTATCAGGAAACAATCTAAACTTGCACGAAACTTTTATTATCTCGTCTTTAATAGAAGGTATATCATAAATGAGATATCTAATCAGATTATTTTCTTGTTTGTTATATTCAGACAAGAGCTATCAGAAATGCTCGAGCTGAGTACTCTGTTGAGCCCGCAAAGCGTATTTCTGCATCCATTGTGGCTAGCTCTGATGTTATTGATTACATATCTGTAAGATGTTCTGTTCTTTGTCACATACTCTACCCTCACTGACAGATGCTGAAGGGGACAATAAAAATGCTGAACAGTTTTGACGATTTTAGAATGTTAAAAATTTCTTAGAATATAACTATATTTTGCTTTAGTTTGCCTCTTAATCCTACCACGGAATTGTCTTTGGAGTTTAAACAAGTTTTTACTGTGGTAAATGTGATAAGAAGCAGTTACATTAGTCCCTTGACGAGGAAACATGGTAATAAAATACTACATATAGTTTTCAGGGGGAAAAGCAAGAATTGATATTTTGCATTGCATTAACCACAGTAAGAATTCTGGGATGCAAGTGATACTTTTATTTAACTTGTTGATATGTTGTATATCAGGCTTGCTCCTTCAATGTCACATTATTCCTTGCTGATTCATCCCTTATCTCCTGATAATTTCTAATTTAAAAGCATTTTAACCCATTCTTTGAGTACTTTTAACTTTTACTTGATAGTGTTTTCTAATCGGAGACATTACTTCACAGAGTTTTGCAAAGTGTTAATTGACCTTGTATATCATTTATTGCTGCAGAAAGAAAAGGAGGTTTTAGCTTTATTGTCCCGCCTAGATTTAGATCATGTCCATTTTACTGAATCTCTGCCAGGTATGTATCGCATATTGTTTTTTTCTTTTTTTTGGGTGTTTTGCAGATTGCAGTCAGTTGTGTGTTGTTTATATGTTCCTTCTCACGGTGCCTTCATGAATTGTAAAATATTGTGGTTAATGCAACGCCTATAAATTCAGGAGATGCAAACCAATCTGTTCACTTAGTTGCTGGTGAAGGACTGGAGGCTTATCTCCCCCTTGCTGATATGGTCGATATCTCTGCTGAACTTGAACGCCTTACTAAACGCCTATCTAAAATGCAGACGGAGTATGATGGGCTTGTTTCTCGTCTCAATTCCCCTAAAGTATGTGTTTGATCCCACCTTAATTTGTTGGCATATTTACACTTGCATGTCCTCGTGTCATTTATTTCACTCGAGGAGAAGCTTGTTAAGTTCATTTGGAAAACGTGTTAATTTCTTTGATCTCATTTTCAGCATTTTAGTGCATGTTAATGACATTCAGCTCTTGTTTTCTGATCCCGCAGTTTGTAGAGAAAGCACCGGAGGATGTGGTGCGCGGCGTGAGAGAAAAGGCGGAGGAAGCAAAGGAAAAGATTACTCTTACAAAAAACCGCCTAGCTCTCCTGCAATCAACAGTTCTGGTTACGGAGTAGGTGCTTGGCGCAAATTTTTCTTAGATCCTGAGGCAGTCCACATGCCTCCTAAGTTCCATGGAGTAGGAACAGAGCAGCACTATGTCCTCCCCAATCTCTGTTGAGTCATAGCCCCCTATATAACCGAAGATGTCTATGCGACGACTGTTGAGGAATATGTGCGCAGTTCATGACGCGATTTTTGACTCATTACTCACTGGACGGATCTGTCTTCAACCTTCGCTGGGACGGAGATGCCCTCAAGATGTGCTCCGAAGTTATTCTCGGAAGAGCTGCATAAAAATCGAAAATTTGTATTTTTGTTGGCGTGGGTCGCTGGTTTCTTTGTTCGTTAAAATCACATGCCCAGAACATGAAAGCAGCGGTTTGGCATCTTATTGGTTTTGTGCCCTAATGGAAATTACAGAGGGTCGTGAACAGGAAAAAAGAAAAAAAGGTCACTTCATGATACTAATTAGATGAAAGCGTACATCCCCGTTTGTTAAATTTGCTCGACGATTGTCCATGTCTCGTCTTAGCACGTACGACTAGAAGTGACGGGTCTGGAATCTATCGACGTGAGTATATTTGTCATGCGCGTTCGCCACATTAGTATGATTGGAAGCAAATTTTAGCAAAAAGTGAATGGATCCTGTAATCGAAAGTGCTTCAGTAATATTGCATCATCCTCCAAATTTGAATGACATTGCCTTTTGGAGCTAATACAAGTGGAGCAACTATTGGTTTCTTGACTATAATCTATTGCAACTCTTATGTCGCGCGCAAGCCAATGACAACCGTAGTAAAGGAGTAAGTCCGAGCAAGAGTAGCAGAAATTCGATGAGGCAGTTAGTTCGAATGCACGGCACTAATCACACGCGTGACTCACTTACAACGATTTCACATGTGTATTTTATTTTAATTTTTTTAAACCTGGTTTAGGAAGAGTAAATGAATACGTATAACTAAAAGCTTTAATAAAATAGTACTGTCCTCCAATATTACTTACGTTTGATCAGTAACCTTTTAGAGTCAAGCAAATGAAGTGATTATTAATTTCTTGACTATAATTTAATGTAATTTTTATTACGCGTGTGAGATGACATGACAGTCACAGTAAGAAAGTTAATCAAATAAGAGTTATTAAAATTTAATGCGATGCTAGTCGCGGTGCGGACGGCACTAGGTAAATGTGGTTAGTCACTTACCTAAACATCACATCTATCGTGTCACTTTTTTTTTTTACCCTTCTTCTTTTGTTACGCTTATGTCATGTATGGGAGCGATGTCGAAACTCTCTTCGCTTCTCCCGCATATAATTTTACCCGTAAATAATAATTTTTTAAGGCAAACCAGAAAAAAAGAAAAAAAGAAAAGAAAATTTTATTCTTCGGGGGAGCAGACCACGACCTAGTTCGATCCACGAACGAAACCAGCCAGCCAACCAGCCAACCAGCCCGCCCGCCCGTCTCCTGTGCCGCGACAGGGGGTTCGTCCGTAGCCGTAGCCGGAGCCGAATGGACTCCTCCTCCCCCACGCCTCCACCTCCACCTCCACCACCACCCCCCCCCTCGCACCACCGTCCAAACTCCCCATCAAACGCAAAAGCCCTCACCCCGCCACCCCCGTCCACCACCGCCGCCGCGACCCCGCCGCCTCCCCCGCCCCCGCCGCCGCCGCCTCCCCGCCCTCCAAGTTCCACCGGATCTGGTCCGAGGCCGACGAGA
Source organism: Eucalyptus cladocalyx (assembly GCA_017140615.1). NCBI lineage: Eukaryota > Viridiplantae > Streptophyta > Magnoliopsida > Myrtales > Myrtaceae > Eucalyptus > Eucalyptus cladocalyx. The sequence continues at coordinate 39,141,265 of CM029521.1, forward strand.
TCCGGTTCCTCCAGTGCCTCCTCGACTGCGCCTCCTCCCAGCGCCTCTCCTTCCCCCGCGACCTCCGCGTCTTCTACCGCCGCTTCTCCGCCGCCTCCGCCGCCTCCCAGCCCTACTCCAATTCCCAGCTCTACGAGAAGCTCCGCGGCCTCCGCAAGAAGTTCCGCGCCGTCTCCTCCCGCCTCGACCGCGGCGCCCTCGACCCCTCCCGCCTCTCCCCCCACGACCGCGCGCTCTTCGACCTCTCCGAGAGGCTCTGGGGCCCCAAGTACGCCTCCGTCTCGCCCTTCGCCGCCGGCAATGGCAATGGCAATGGCAATGGCAATGGCGGCAGCGGCGATGTCGTGCCTGATGATGGGGTTGGCTTGGTAGGCGTTAGGGTTAGTTTCGCGCCAGAGTTGCATTTGGGGTCGAAAGGCCGGGACGAGTATGGTAAGGGCGTGATCTGTTGCGCAGAGGAAGAGGAGGATGACGAGGAGGAGGAGGAGGCGGAGGAGGAATGGGAGGAGGATTACATCGCCGACGGCGTTCACGGCAATGCAAATGGTGCTGATTCCGCGCGTGGCGATTGTCGTGGAGGCTTGAAGATGAAAGAGGTGAACGTGGATTGCGATTTCGGCGGGCGAGAGGACGGGGTTGTGATTTCGAATGAGACTACTGCTGGCTTAGGCGGCGGCGGTGGTGGTGGTGTTGGTGGGATCGGTGAATTGGTGAAGAGAGCTGCTCTGGATGTGTTTGATCAGTCTTTGGAAGAGGTCAAGGCGGGTTTTTCGCAAGAGCCGCCTCTGCGTTGTTATTGCAGATGTAGCTGCCTTTCCGAAAGCCTCGACTCTAGCTTTGGCGCGTTCAAGGATCGGCCAAGGCATTTGCTAGATCAAAGGTCGGCAGAGTTGGACGTTTTCGGTCGACGGTTGAGGATGATTATCGAGGAACTACTTACCAGGAAGTGAGTATGTGTTACCTCCTGTAGCTACGATATCGGTGTGTGCATTGCACCGATGAGTGCAGGTTCGAGACTTAGCTAATGTTAATTAGAATTGGGAGAATTTTTTATGGATGCATAGGCAGTTTTTCGAGTGCTTATATAACCTAGGAAATGAGTTCACAGCCCTTCTGTAGATAGAAATCTGTTGTCATTCATCTAGTCATATTACTGTACATTCCTCTATCTAAGTGCATTCTTCACTTATGTATCCATTTTCCTGGATCACAGAAGGTGGAAGTCATCTATCTTGTCATTGCAAATGTGGTTATGGTTCACTTCGATTAGTAATCTTGAGTTTTTGAGCATCTTCACTTGGTGATCGAGTTTGATGCCTGGGGAAATTCTGTGTAAGAAATTCATGCTGTTGAGTGTTGATGTTGATGTTGATGTCCTCTCTAGTGGTTGCAAAGCACCCTACCCTTATTCCTCCCAAGGACAGCAGTTGGAAGGTAGATGTTGGGGAGAGTAATTAAGCTAAATTGAGTGGATACAGTGCGAGGCTTGAGCTCATCTTAATTCATTTACTTGGTGCTTCTAGCTAAATTAGTGCTTGATCGAGCTTTACATCGAGCACAGAAATGCTAAATAGGAAGGAAACCTCAAGATACATCTCAATGGTCTTTCAATAGGACATAATTTTCATTTGTTTTGTTGATTGGGAAGTATGGAGAGACAGACTGAACAAGGCCGCTGGTCTCGTGCCATGGGGGTCTCTTCTTGTGACAACGTCAATGAAAGGTTCTTGTTGTGATCCTTTCACGACTAAGGGAGGATGAAGTGTGAAGGTGACAGACAGGGCTTGGTATACTCTGCTCTAAATGATATATATTGCATCGTCTCCCAACCGTGCTTCATGTTGTATAAATCTGCAGTCTGCATACCTTGACAGAGGAACAATCACATTTCACATAATAAATTTTAAATGTGCACTACTCACGACCGCGCCGTGACTGATCATCATATTTCCCTTCCCTTCCGATCTACTGGATGCGTATGCATCGAAAACTTGTATGGAGTAATTGAGTTTAGCTTATTTCAGAAAAAACAAGCCCTTGCCGATAGGGAAACTATTTCCAGGCTAGTGTCGTACACAGACATAATCTGGAAAAAGGCTTGGTTTGTTGGTATGCTGTTTACTCGTGTGATAGTGTAAACCTTCTGCTCATGTCTTGCTCAAATCTAAGCACACACTGTCATTCATGCATATTTTTTGTTCTGCATGGCACAACAGTCTTCCATGCGTTTTAAGTGTCGGCCATTACCATTGGATTTTCTTTGCTTCTTCCTCTTGATTTTAGTTTCGCATAACCCTTGCAAAATCAAGCATTCATTACACAGATGACCTTATAAATATGCGCACCCCAAAATTTGGCAGGAGAGATATTGCACCACGAGCGCCTGTGATGCTTAGAAGTCGAACGACCGAAGACCTGTAAATTCTGAGTCGTGGCACCTCTCTTCACTGAAATTTCTACAGCAAGCTAATTATACATCATCTCACCAAGTGATTAAGATGTGTAATTGTTGTTCGAGAGCCAAGTAGAATTCGTAGTCACTCGTCTCGATCATGCGTTCAGAAAGGGTAGTCCAGCCAGACTGAAGAAAAAATCGATGCATGTGAAAAAGGCATGCGACGATTGCGAAGTGTTGGGCATGCGTTTGCGAAGTGTTAGGCATGCAGAGAGGGTATTCGTCGCAGATGGTCAGTTGATGGCATCATGTGAAAGTGAGATGCTTTCTTGACTTCATCCCTCGCACCAAATCAGTACCAGTATCCATCTCTTTCCTGAATCCGGACATCCTCGATTCGATTTACATTCGCAAATCTTGAGATCACGAGACATCAATCTACATCTGACTGACCGTGATTTAACAGCTGTGAAAACAAAAGATGAGGAAATCGACTCTATCGACCAGTCTTTCAATTTCTTGGTACAATTCCAGAGGACCCTTTTTAAGCTCTTTGTAAACTGATCGATTCAATGATGATATCGACGCCAGAGTCTTTCTGGCGACTGCTTCTTTGAGGGATAAACACAAAAATACCCATTATTCATTCTGGCATAAGTATTCTCGGCTGTGGTCATCCGATCATCTATCTAAGCCAATCACTACATTCTAAGGAGTTGATGACAAGGAATTGTGAGGGTACATGAACCTAAGCTTATGGCTCTAAATGGCGGGGCGCTTCACTTCTAGGACAATTTCCCAAGATACATTTCCGGAGATACTGTTTCTCAATCGATTGGCTTGGTCACTACTAAGAGGGATAACGAAATCGTAAGTATTTGAATGTTTGTTTGTTCATTTTACGCTTGAATACCAAACCTTGATTTTTTTCAATCAAGTACCTCGATTATTTAAATTTGGGTCAATTTGAGACACCTGCTAAATAAATTATCATGGGGAAAAGTGTTAGAAAAATCCTAAGCCTATTTCATTTGTGCCCATTTAGTCATAAACATTTTAATAGTGCCTATTTAGTCTTAAACTTTTTGATCTAGTGTCAATTTAATCCTAAACATTTTGACCTAGTGTCATTTCAGTCATTCCGACTAATTTTGGCGGGGTATCGCTAATGTGGACATTGACTGACTTATATAGCACCACAAGTGTTAACGTAGAAAATTTTCAATAATTTGTTTTCTCTCATTTCTTCTTCCTTTTTGTCAGTAACTAGCCACCAACCACAGGTGATGGTCAAGTAGGCTAGCCTCACTTGGGCAACACCCAGCAAGGTTGCCCTAGTCTAGGCAAGGGCCAACCTTGCTAGATTTGGTGAGGGTTGGCTTAGATTGACCGTCATCAAAGCTCAACCTTGTCATGGCCGATGGCCGGTTATCAACAAAAGGAAGAAGAATTGAGAGGAAAAAAGGAAAGAAAATTCAGAAAAAATAATTAAAAATCGAAAAGCTAATAAAATATTATTAAAAAATGTTCACATTAGCAATATTCGGCTAGCTAAAGGTTTAAATTAGCACAATGTTAAAAGGTTTATGTCTAAATTGGCACTATTAAAAAATTTAGGACTAAATTGATACCAATTCAATAAGTTTATTCAACATTTGGTCGTCCAAATTTTTAATTGGATAAGAGTGGATATGATAACATATGAAATATAATGGATTTTGATATATCTTGTCTACTATTTGGTGATTGGAATAATAAATTTGATATATTCACATCATGCAAAATATTGGAATAAACGATATATCAATAAAAATGAACAATTTTTTTACAAACAGAGATAGTAAAAATCTCTCGCAACACTATTACTTGCTTTATTTTATTTGCTCTTTTATCATATTTTCCTCTCTTTTATTAATTAATTTCTTCCCCCATCATTCTCTAATAAAATTTTATTAAATAGTAAATTGTACTAATATACCTAAAATAGTAAAATACCAAAAAAAATGTAATAAATATAAATATATATTTATATATTGAAATTATTTTAGAAAATATAATTAAATTCAAATATATAAATAAAATAAGATTAAATTAAAATAACTGGATTGTTATTTTTTGTTATTTTGAATTTCTCATATTATAATTCAAATATTATTTATAATAAGATATAATTTTAATATATTTTACTTAAATAGTTCATCATTTGAGAAAAATAACTTTTCTATTGTGAATATTAAAAACCTATACATATTTATCCCGCATCCCCTGTAAGATAATTTATCCCATTTATACCCTCCTTATATCCAATTTTATTCTATTGTATCCAAAGACCAAACATAGAATAAAATAAATTATATCTTATCCTGAATTATATCATGACTGACAAATACAACCTTAGGATTTTTCTAACACTTTTCCCAATTACTGATTGTGCTGCCATAACTTGCCTACTAAATAAAAGTTCAGCACTATTGCTGAAATGGCTTTGCTTACTTGACAAAAATTATGCTATCTTCATTTAGATATAGGAAGATGAGAAGCAAGGGAGACAGTTGACTTAGATGACTTTAGCCATTCAATATGTCTCTACTAACATGACATCTCTCAATAGGACATATCAAACAACAATGTGCACAATTGATGGCTATTTAACGACTGTAGTATATATCCTTAACTTTAACAAAGCCTCACATCGAGTCAAATATAAAAAAGATTTGAGTACTCAATAGAACAAAATGAGAAAATTTAGATACTCATTGCAAGGCGGATAAAGTTTGTGACTTGCGATATCCTTACCTTCTACTAAAGAGAACAATCTATCTCAGGGTTATTTATTTTGTTACACTTACATGAAAATGGTTGGACAACCATTCATGAAAGGGTACGTCAAAGGTTAAAAAAAAGTGGGATATTCTTCCCGGGCCCAGGCCTACCGGATTAATTTAATGCACACAGCCCCGATGATTTCTGTAGGTCCCACGTGGGGCCCTACAGACGTGTGCAATAAAATCGGTAGCTGTAATGGACCCGGTCTAAGCTCTGGGCATGAAATTGGGTAAACCCTAGGTGAGTTTCGCCAAATTCAACAGGTGATTCTAGAAATTCAATCGGTGTGGGATGGGAGAGGATACCATATTTGACTTTGATCCTGTTGAATGACTCGACTAAAATGATTGGCCAAAAGTCAAGAGGAGGGGTCCATGGCGACTAGTGAATGAAATCAATGATAATAAAAGATCATAACAACCGTTCCTAAAAAAAATGATCAAAAAAACCCTGAATTTATTATCACTTATATAAATTTAGTCACAAACTTTTCAATTATATCAATTTAATTCTAAAAATTTTCATGTTTTGCATTAATTTCGACTGGAAATAGATGTCGGTTATATATATGGTAAGATAGACGCTAATATAGATATTTTTCAATAGTCTTATTAAATGATACTTTGAATTTGTTTTTTTTTATGCATCAAATGACCATACTTACCTCCCTTTTAAGCTTCCATCTTAGATCACACTACCTAAGGTTCATCTCATTTCCTTTCCGATCAATTCCTATCTCCTCTACCACATCAACAGGTATCGGCCACACGATCGATTATATAGCACGACCTTCATATGCTAGAAGTGTTGGGTTCAGTCGAGTCGATATTTTTTCACACAAGTTCCACATCCATCTTACCATAAAGAAAGGGGTTCGGTAGGGTCATTCCGTGGGGATGGGAAGAGGGCTAGATCTACCCCCTCGCTCTCTCCCTTCACATATGCAGGGCAGCCTAGTCGGGCTGTACCCTTTGTCCCGATGTACGCACAAATTGGTAAGCCCCTTTTAATGAGACAGCTTCAGTTTTTCCCTCTTAAAGTCAATCGAGGAGACATCTTTAGAATCTCCGAAATTTGGATGGGATCTCTCCATCTCAAAAGCAGACGAATTCGCGAGACGATAAAATTACGTTTTTACCCAGCCCTTCACAAACCAGTAATTTCCAGCTGACCCAATTGTTTATATCTATCCGTATGCATCTCCCCCCCCCCCCCACCACCCAACTTTGACTGAACGGTGAATATTCACTGTTTTTTTTTTTTTCTTTTCCTTCTTTTTTCTGCCCTTTCTAATAATTTTCCAAACCTAATATTTAATTGTACTGATTTTATTACGCGCTCACAGTTCACGCATCCTCAATTTTATTAAATTCTACACATATAACGCTTGTTGCGCTATAAAAAAAAAGATAGAAAGAGTTAATGGAGATGAACTTACTGTTATTTCACAAGTTAATGAAGTTTTTTGGATTTCTAACTTTTATTTTGTCCGGCCATTTTTAATATGTATTGTACAAGGCACTGTGTATGTATGGAAATTTCTAATTTATTTATTAATTTTTTTGTTTGTATTATTTTATAAAAGGTTACTTTTGGAAAGAGCAAAAAAGTGAGATGAAGTGGTGCTTACTGCTTTGTTTTTCCCCCCCCAATGACATGGATTTCGATTCCAAAAATTAAAATTGTTTAAGTTCGAATCCGAATCCTTAATCCAAATCCTAATCCGGACTTCTACTGACTATAATGGCACCCACTCGTCATTCCCTCCAACGGGGAGGCCCAAAACCGTCAACTCACATGCCATCACCACGCCACGTGTCCTCCAAACTATAAATAGAGGAGAGAGAAGGCGAGTGGAGAGAGAAGAGAGTGCTTCGTCGTCCTCGTCTCTTTCGTAGCTCGCTCTCTCTCTCTCTCGCTCGCTCTCTCTCTATTTCGCTTTCTCTCTCTAGCTCGCTGTGCGATCGCTCTCTCCGCAGGTTCCTCTCGCAATCGCTGTTGAAGGTTCGACGTCGAATCGCGCTTTTCGAGATCGAGATCGAGAGAGAGAGAAGGAGTGTGGGGGGGAAAAGGGGGCTTTTTGATTTCTCACCGGATTGAGCGATTTCCGACGGCGGCGGCAATGGACGAGAATTCAGCCTTGATACAGCAGATTCTGAGGGAGCAGCAGGAGGAGGAGGGGGGCCAGGTCGCCAATCGGGGCCCGAGCCACAAGGAGAAGGACGAAAGCCACGGTTGGCAGACCGTCGTCTACCCCAAGCGCCACCGGAAGGCCGCCGCGAAACCCCAGCCGGGCAGGCCCGGCCACGACGCCCGCCCCAACGGCGACGCCGACGTCTTCCGATCGATCGAGCTGCATGCCGAGGAGCGGCGCCGGCGGGTCCTCGAGGCCCAGGAGGCCGCCGCCGCCGCCGCTGCGGGCGCCGGCGGCGGCGGATCGAAGCGGTTCTCTGACGATGAGGACGATAGCGACGCGGAGGGCGCCGGCGCGGTCGAGAACGGCGGCGTCGAGGCGAAGAAGGTGAGGCCGAAGAAGCCGAAGAAGCCCAAGGTCACAGTGGCTGAGGCGGCTGCGAAGATCGACGCCGGGCATCTCAACGTATTTCTCGCTGACATAACGGTCGGTGATCTCGTGTTAAAACTGCGCTTGGGTTTCCTTTGTTTATCTCTGATCTGTTGTTAAGGTTATGAATCTGTGAAATAAAGATGTGATCTTTGGTTTTTGGTGCTGCCATTTGTTTGTGCGCAGGCATCGTATGAAACGCAGCAGGATATACAACTGATGCGGTTTGCCGATTACTTTGGTCGTGCGTTTGCCTCAGTGGGCTCTGCACAATTCCCTTGGCTGAAGATATTCAAGGAGTCTCCTGTGGCAAAATTGGTTGACGTGAGTATTAAATCTTGCTGTCGGTAGAATTTAACCCAGGAGATAGATAAGGATGTGATTCTTTGGAAGATCTTGTCTATAATGTGTCTACTGATGGTTTGAATTTGGACCTCTCCTGAGCCAATAGTTGTTCAAGTAATCATTTTTAAATGTCCCCGGTGGCTTTGATGTCGATTGAAGTGTTTTCTCAAATTGGCCCCTCTATCTTGACTCTTGAATGTTTGCTCCTGGAATCGTTACCTTTGAGATGCTTTTCTCCTGGAAACTTGTCCATTTTATTCTCGGAACGATATTGCATTAGTCGCATGTCAAATTAATAGCTCCAGTCTGCATATTTGAATAGCATATTATTTTTGCAAGCGTGCCTGATTTCTTGATGATTTTTTCTTTTATGTATTTTCTGTTTGATTGCATTGAGATGGAAAGGCATGCTTTTGTTGTTTCATGTATTTGATATTTTGAGGACTTGACATATCATAAATTCACTTTCTATCAGATCCCTCTGGCTCATATCTCAGAAGATGTCTATAAGACATCGGTTGATTGGCTCAGCCAGAAAACCCCTGAAGCACTTGGTTCGTTTGTATTATGGTTGCTTGATAGCATTGTCACTGATCTGACTAGTCATCTTGGAACTGTTAAGGGATCCAAAAAGGTGGTTCAGCCAGCACCATCTAAGTCTCAGGTACGATTCTGATTCTGACCATGCTTTAAAGTAATTTTATGGAGCTTCGTTGAGAGATGCGTTTTAAGATTTTTCGGAACAATGAGACTTAATATTTCAAAGGAAAACGATGGGTCAACCGTAAAAGGCCAATTACTTGCTGGAGTAATTTAATATATAAGCACATCCCAGGCACAGGGGTTGGTGGAGGTAACTGTGTTCTCCTTTTAGCATTCGTTTGCTTCCATGTATGTACCATGCCAGGTAGAATTTGGTTGCATGAGATGCAATTATACCATCAATTGGTTGGTGAAGGATTAAGACGATCTTCTGTTGGAGTCTAAATGTGCTGTGGATGAATAAGATTGGATCTATATGATTTCATTGTGCAAGATTGGCCTGTTTGGCTGAGGCGGTCTTTTTTCACACTCGAAATCCTTGGTCGGGTCTCAATGACCATGAAGAGACTAACTTCTGTATGTCCATGAGGAACGCGCACTAGAAAAAGAAAATTGTGATGAACTAGATAAGAAAATTTTGTGAGGAATATGATTGAATTAGGAAGTCAGTGAATCTTGTGCATAATATGCCAGGCCTTTCATCCTACAATGACCTTACTCCTTTCCCATAGACTGCAGAGTTAGATCAAGGACCTTATTTGTAGAATATTGTACTTTTTTTTCCCATGGTACGCCAGAGATGTGGAACTGTTACCTTTTGGGCTATTAATATCTCCAGCAATGTATCTTCTTCCTTGTTCTACCTCTTTTGCATCAAAAACCATCAACTGTTGCTTTGTTAATTTCAAGTAAACTTTGAGAATTTTTTATATTTTATTTTGATAAGTAAAAGAAAAGATTACTATACTGCAACAGGCGGGTGCAAACCCATATACAAAAAGATCTCAGAACCATAAGAACTCAGTTACAAGACAAATCACCTGTTATGTTGATTAAAACATTTAAATTCAGACGTAAGTTTTCACTGCTCCAAAAGTCTTTCAACCAAGTTTCATTAATTACAAAAATTGGAGTCTCCCCTCTGAAGAAAGCACTCTTATTCCACTCTTTCCAAATCAACCCAAAAACAGCAAGAGGTGTTGAAGAAATCCTCCTTCTCTTAACATGAGGAAAAAGAAGACCTACCAAGCCCATAATTCCTGTTCATTAGATCCTCTTATAACCCAAGATAGCCCAGGGGACGCACAAGTGGCCACCTCAGATCACTTGGAGAAGATAATATCCTTCAGCTGATGGCTTCATCTATTATCTGATAGCATTTGCTACAATGGAAAATTTTACATTCTGTGTCCTGTAGTATTTTATAGTTTGACTACTCTGTACATCCTAATTTTGACTTTTCACAACTTAAATCTTTAGATCATCAAAGATTCAAATTGTAATCTGAAGTGAACTTGTATATTGCTAGCACAAAATTTGAGGCACCTGAATAAGATTTGTATACAGTTAACACAAACTTTTTATGCACAGCTTTGCAGTACATATGTACACAAATAGCTCTACCTTTCAATCTTTCGATGGCTCATATTGCCCAATTTGTTTATAGAATATTAATATTGCCTTTTCAACTGTTCGTCAGTTTAAAGCCTCACAAGAGCCTTAGCTCCTAGTTTATCAAAGTGACTTTATTTTGAATAGCATAAACTTAACATATACTTCATATGTCTCATTCCTTCATTTGTCTGGATACTTGGTTAAGTAAGCTAGTGATGCACTATTAATTTCACTGAGCTGGCTTTTTCTGTCCTTTGTTTTTGTTATACTGGACCCCGATAATCAAGGAAACTAAATTGAAAGCCTTGTTTGGCCTCTCCTATTGACCTTTCTGGAGATTGTATCAGGTTCTTTTTTGGCTGTCATTATCGGCAAGCAACTTTAGTGGAGGGAAACTTTACCCTCTGCAAATGAGGCTTAGGTGCATCTGTGGAGATAGATAGTTGGTTTCTTGATTACATGGATATGGGGTCTCCTACCGGCACATAGGAAGGAAGAGATGTTTGCGTTTCCTTATAGACCAAAGTTACTATACATTATACTTTGTTGTTGTAGATAATTTTATTTTTAACTTTCTTCAATAATTTATTCTTTTACTTTGGGTGTTAGTAGTTAATGAGTTAAGCTCTTCAACTTCATCTCGCGTGAGGTATTTGTGTCTCTATATTTCTGATTATTATTCTAAGTAATGCTTGATCAGCTGAATGTTGGAATTGCAGGTCGCCATATTTGCTGTCTTGGCAATGGCGGTGAGGCGAAAACCTGATGCATTGATTAGTTTGCTGTCTGCATTGAAGGAAAATCCTAAATATGTGGGTCAAGATAAGCTTCCGGTCATTGTTTGGGTGATTCTTCAGGTAATTTCTGATTTTTGATTGATTGTTTCTCCAATAGCGCTGTGGGTTTTCATGTTTCAATGCTTTAACTTTCATTCTTAGGCCTCCCAAGGAGACTTGGTCGTGGGCTTGTACATGTGGGTTCATCTTCTCCTGCCCCTGCTATGTGGCAAATCTTGCAATCCGCAGTCCAGAGACTTGATTTTACAGCTAGTTGAAAGGTTGTAAAACCTGCAGCTTTAGTTTTCTTCATATATTCTAGGCAATGTTCTTGTCCTCATCTATTTTCTATTCACCTCTTTTATCAGAATGTTGTCCTCGCCAAAAGCCCGGCCGATTATCTTAAATGGCGCAGTCAGGAAAGGCGAACGCTTAATACCACCAGCATCTCTTGATCAATTGATGAAAGTCACTTTCCCGGCACCTTCAACTCGTGTAAAGGTTGTAAATTCACTTTAGCTATTGGATTGTCATCTTTGGTTATGTAGTGAAATGGATTTGTTTTTTCTTTTGGTTGTTGAACCATTTTGCATTGGTCTGCTGGTAGGCAACTGAGAGGTTTGAGGCAATTTATCCGACTTTAAAAGAGGTTGCGCTTGCTGGCTCCTCTGGAAGCAAAGCATTGAAGCAGATAGCCCTGCAGATCTCAAATTATGCAATCAAAGCTGCTGGAGAAGGTAATGGAAATATGTCCATTGTTCCCTCCCTCAACTCTTCTTTTGTGGAAGTGCAATATCAATCATTTATTGACTTTCTGTTCTCTTTTTGGGTCAAATATTATCTGCATGGATTAATATATGATATATACGCAGGAATCCCTGATTTATCCGATGAAGCTAGTAACATTTTCATTTGGTGTTTGAGTCAAAATAGTGAATGTTACAAGCACTGGGTAAGCATTTTGTTTCTTTGTTTGGTGAAGTTCATATTTCTTTTTCTCACACATTGAAATTTTGACAAAATAATCGTATGGAAACAGGACAAGCTTTATCTGGATAATCTGGACGCAAGTGTCCTTATTTTGAAGAAGTTGTCTGATGACTGGAGAATCCACTCATCTAAGCAACCTAATCTTGATCCTTTGAGAGAAACTTTAAAGCTTTTCAAGCAGAAGGTGATACTTTCCTTCTCCATTCTTCATCTAACGCCTGATTATTCCCCTAATTTTCCGGCTTTAGTCTAGACATCCCACATTGAATATCTTTTTTCAGATGCTGCGTGCATTTAGCTAAGTAAAATCCGTGAACAAACTTGTAAAGTAAGAGTGGGCAGAACTATTCAATTTACTGTGTTTGTGTTGTGCTCACAGAATGAGAAAGCTTTGGCAAAGGAAGATGATGCTTCTCACCATGCATTACTCAAAGATGCTGACAAGTACTGCAAAAGCATGCTGGGGCGGTTGTCGAAGGGCCCCGGATGCTTGAAGATTCTGATGTTCCTTGCATTCCTGGCCCTCTTTGCTGCAGTCGTGTTCCCGAATTTGCAATCTTGGGATTGGGACTTGAACAAACTGCTCGAGAAATTAAACCTCCCCCAGAACTTCTAACTCCCACAAAGACTGGCTATTGGTTGGAGGACGGTTTCAACAACTATAACGGTAGAGTTACGAGGCATAGATCATTGCGAAGTTGCCCGTGAAACAACGGGCCGAGGATGAGTTCTCTCGAATATTATGAGATCTTTGTTGGGTCCAAGGCAAAGTTGAACTAGTCACAGGAGCCAGATTTTGTTGGCCGACCCCTTTTATAGAGTTTTTATGGATTTTGGTTGCCTAAGTTCTTCTAGTTTTGTGGTAGATTCACAATAAGCGGTGACTAATTTATGGTGCTTTGCTCATTACATTGGGGTTTTGAGTTTTAATTGAATTGGCACGGAGGAAGGAGAATGAAAGTGGTTGGCAAAGGTTATTTCTCATTGGATTTTGGTTCTTACCTGTAACAATGATCTTTGTGCAGGCGTCGCAAGAGTCGGCGGCGACAGTTTGCAATTGCATGTTTCTTTATATAGTGAGGGCCTCAATGGCCAAGCCATGCTTCTTGATGTTTATTACCCTGGTGAATTTAGTAGCGAAAGGGTCATTTTCCCCTTCGACCCACTTTTTCACTTGTTCAAATTTTCTTTCTCGCGTTTTGTAGTGCGTGGCTTCTCTTTGCCCAAGTTTCTTTCCTCTATGACATTTTTGTCGGTGTGTTCCTGGAATGTGACTTTAGGTTCTTATGGGATGAACAGAAAAAAAATGAAATAAAATAATAATAAAATAAAAAAATCGCCAACTGATCTTTCAGCTCGTCCTTGAAGTCTCTTCTGCACGAAAGCGGTGAGTTACGAAACCTGGACACGAATTTTCCTCCCAAGGGATCTGATGCGTGCTGGATCTAGATCGAGCGGTGCCTCACTGACCAACGACAAATTCAATGCCTTAGTAACAAGTTGTTCTGATTTGAGCAGTAGTTCTCGACTTCTCGTGTATAAGACAGTATTAGCCTAATCGAACGGTTCTGGGGCACGACACATATTTGAACTTGTCGATGCTATATACACATGATACTTACAAAAAAAAAAAAGAAGAAAAGAAAAGAAAAAAAAAGGAGAGATTCGATCGATCGTCTAAGGTGTCATTCTATAGTTTCCGAAGCAAGGCATCCGGAACGTGGTGTTTATACTACTTGCGGACGCCAACTACCGTGCATGTGCCTAGAAAACCCAAACAAAAGCATTGTTTGCTATAAGGATTATATTAGTTAGCCAATTGCAACTACTAGAATGAACAGAATACTCCAAGTTGGCACGTTATTACATTTTCTGTTCCGGACGCCGTACTACACCAGTACACTACTTCATACCAGAAAGCCAAGCATCATGGCCGCAGATCTTGCTAACTTTTTCTTTAATTAAAGATGCAACCTCTTTCAATTTTTATATTCAAGGGATATGTACAGTACAAGTCCTAAAACTTGTCAACAAAGTGCAATTGAGTCCTAAAAGTTACAAAAAGTGCAATCAAGTCCTAAAACTTGTCAACTTGGTTCAATTCAGTCCTTCCGTTAACACCGTCAGTTTATATTAACGGAAATTGCTGATTTGGCTTATTTTAATATTTTCTCTCTCCTACGTGGCAATTAGGGCAAGAAAAATTGTGCACGTAAAAAGCGAAACGACGTCGTTTTGTGGGTATTGCCATTCTCAAAACGACGACGTCTCCCCTCCGTTTTTTTTTCACGACGTCTCCTCCTCCATTTCTCCGTTTCTTTACGACATCTCTTCGATTCTTCCTCTCTCGAATCAACGAACCCTAAGCCCTAAATCTCGCAGATCTCTTCACTCTTCCCCTCTCGAATCAAATCAATGCAACCCTAAGCCCGAAATCTCGGCGCGGATCTCTTCCCTTCTTCCCGTCTCGAATCAACGCAACCCTAAGCCCTAAATCTCGACGCGATCACCGGTGCCTCGCGAGTTGTAGTTCTTCATCAAACGCGGTGCGAGTACGCGCGACACTCGTCCCACGAGAGCCTTGGCGGTGGATCGAGCGGCGCCGACGGTGGAGGCGAGTGGATCGAGCGACGCCGACGGTGGAGGCGAGGTGAATTTGTTTGCACCGCTCGCTTACTCTGTGCTTGACAGGCTGAAGTCTCTGGACCGGTTGACTCAGAGGACCCTGATTTCAAATTGAGCAAATATGATTATTTTGGCCACGGTGAGATTCGAGTTTCTTCTCTCATGTGTATTGGGGATTGTGATTATCGGAGCCGAGTCGCGGGAGTTCGTCCCGAGGGGAGGGTCGAGGATCGCGATTCCTTGGACGAGGCTAGCGGAGCTCTCCCGATTACCGAGTGACGGGTCATTTTTGGATGGATCGTGCGTGCGTGTGTGTGTGGAGAATGATTGATTGCACTTGCGCGATGCGTGTCCTCCGTTTGGGTAAATTCTTTTGCTGCTTCTTGCTGGTGTATCCGCAGGCTAGTTGTGGGACTTTGTGTTGTTATGATACCTCTACAATGGAACAAAAGCTCGCTGATTTTGTTGTTAGATTAAATCGATACGTTAATCTCATCGAAGTGTTGTGGTGTTCTTCAATTCTAATCTGCATCACTGTATTTGTGATTTGTCCATTAATGTAACTGATATAAGGTAAATGCCCTAGCGATTTTTTTTTATGATGCTTGAGAGATCATAAACGGTAATCAATTCGATTGAAAACGGTTAGCTGATGTGTCCTCAGACTTGGCTTGAATGCCTACCTCGCTTTACAAGGATAATCACGCATCCCACCACCTTGCTAGGCATTGTAGATGTTTATATATCAAATTTGTCCTTTGTCGTAGTAATTCCATTAATTGAGATCACGAGATGCATGCTGAATTTACATTAAAAGTCACTCTCACGTTTGGTTGCTAATTCTATTGCTTGGAACGAATATAGATCATTTAAACACTGCCTACAAAAGAACTGTCATAGGTATCAACTTTCATATGATTGTCCGAACTTCATATGCCATTGTGGATGTCGATTATTTGAATAAATATCGATACTTTGCAGTTTCACCATCATTCAATTCTTGTAACATTTTAAATACGATACTGATATTTGTCACCATCATATGATCATTTAAATACTGCAGTTATTTGAATAAATACTGATACTGATATAACATTTTCCTGTTCTTCCCCATTTTTTTATGCTTGTTGCTGTCCCATAATCCTTTAAGTTGAAAAGGGTTCCTTTCCTCGAGCATTCGAGCATGCCGGTTTCATTGTCAAGTTCATCTAATGCCGGTTTCGTTGTCAAGTTCATCATCACAAAGTCAGAGCATTAGATAGGACTGTATGAGCACGTCTTCTTTAAGTATATCCTGCATTGATTTTTGTTAAGCTGGGAATAGATTTTTCTTATGCTCGACAAAATTAGTTTCAGCTAGAGTCTGAGCGATGAATTCAGTTGAAATGATTAATGTTTGGTTAAACCCAAATGAGATTACGAAGTTCGTCTTCCGGTTCGTGATATTTTGACTCATTTGTTCATCAACTATCTTTTTTTTTTTGACCCATTAAGTCATTGTGTTGACCTCTCTTTGCCTAGAATCTGCTTCTATTTCCAGTGATTTGATTCAAATTCGAAGGAACAGAACATGATGGCTAACCAATCCGGCAACGACAATCACGAGACGAGGGTAGGATGATCTAGGAGAACATTCCAATTTGTTGTTGCCACGACGTTTAGTATCTGGCTGCTCTTTTAGATCAATCATCAATTCGACAGTCAAAGACATCGCTAAAACGAGGAGAACATAAGCATCTTGGACTCGGGCCCGCTTCTTTTAGGCTGTAAGGTGAATCTCGGATTCATGGCAGGAGGTCTTGTACCATATTACGAGGAGCACTCTTACCGCGGCGACAATGATATATCCGGCGAAAGAAAGGACCGAGAAGTTGATAGGAGAGGCAAGGGAAGGTCTGGTTCATGAAGAGAGCATTGGTTTTCCGAAATTGATTGTAGAAGTAACCGGCAATGGCAGAGTTCGAGATGGAGGGCGGTGACTTACGAAGGCAATGTCTTCGTGGATGAGAACGAGGTACCACCCAATGTGAGCGGTGTGTACGCGATGAAATCTTGGCCGAAACGAGATATAAAACTAAGTAAATATTGCGACTTTGAATGTATTAGCCACTCATGCAATTCACACAATTCATACATTCTGAGAATTAGATATTCTATCGTTCGATTATATTAAATAAGTGTCTCGAGAGTACTTACTATGTGAAGGGGCATTTTGTATTATGTGCTTAATGTGTAAAATTCTGTGTAATGCATGAGAGTGGGACCTTGATAAACCATCACGTCACAACTGGAGATAGGAAATTAGAAATTTATTTGACGGACTTTGTGGAGAGAGAGAGAGAGAGTCACGTCTCTCCATCTAGCATCACTTACGAGCCCGTGGGGAGAAGGAGAAGGGCCATTTAGTACCACGTGGAATCGCACACGAGAAGACCCGACGACCACGAGAGGGGGGTGCGACGACGATGACTACTACGACAAAAAGATCTTTCGAGGACCACGAGGCCTCCGTCCCCATTGTCCGAACAAGGGGGGAAGCATCCGAATCCACCCCCCATGGCATGCTATCTTCTTTTTGACATTATGTAAGTTGTGAATATATATGGAGACCGTACGAGGTGCTAAACAGATATAAAATTCCTATTCAAATAAAGAAACTGAAAAGGAACATCCACGTCCCATGGCATGCTGCCTCAGATACACAGATGCAAAACAAAAGTGCTCTTTTCTTAGGCAGATAAATTTGCACATTACACTACTGCATCCAAGCATCATAAACAGACGGATACAATATTCTCAAATGTATACAGCAAAAGGGACGAGTCATTAAACACAATCCCAACACGTTCTTTGATAATTACAAAATCACTAAAATTGATTGCTACAAAACACTACAAACCACAAACCATATAAGAAATTTGGCCAGCAAAAACAGCACCCAAGATAATGTTAAAGGAGAATTTCTTCTTGCAACTTTCATGAGACAAGACACATTTAGCAAGCACGTCAATCCAAGTCTACTGTCTCGGGTGGTCCACCAGGTTCATTGTGTGCTTGATTCATAAGTCCTGAGCTTTTAATTGTATATGGTGTGCCAAAACTGACTCACTTCCAAATAGGCTTTGCAGGAGCAATTGAAGTATGAGATGACCGAGGCTGTGAACTCATTGGCGGTTGTAATGGTGGCTTCGGCTTCGGCTTTATGGCAACATGTTTTTGGGACGAGGCTGAGAACTTGCGTGGGGGTGACTTTTAATGTAAATTCAGCATGCATCTGTGATCTCAATTAATGGAATTACTACGACAAAGGACAAATTTGATATATAAACATCTACAATGCCTAGCAAGGTGGTGGGATGCGTGATTATCCTCGTAAAGCGAGGTAGGCATTCAAGCCAAGTCGAGGACACATCAGCTAACCGTTTTCAATCGAATTGATTACCGTTTATGATCTCTCAAGCATCATAAAAAAAAAAAATCACTAGGGCATTTACCTTATGTCAGAGTTGTCCAATGCAAAGTTGTTGCCAACCAGATTACTGCAAAATGCATCATGAAAAAAGATGTGATCGTAAGTCTCCTCACAAGATTGGAACACCAATAGCTCATCGTGTAGCTAGAAAATGACTTCGAGTACTATAGAGCATCCCATGAGCAATAAAAGATTGATAAAGTGCAAAAGAAGAGTCCTCACTTTAGATATCTAACTAAAAGTATAAATTATCATTTTTCGAATGACAGAAATACATACGGTTGAAAATTTGGTATCGTCATCGGCGGTGAAAAGGAACTATATCTATAGATTCAACTTAAAGGATTATGGGACAGCAACAATCATAAAAAAATGGGGAAGAACAGGAAAATGTTATATCCATAGATAATTCCAAAAGAGGATAATTCTTGACAACTGGTTGTTGAGGCAATATATCATTAGGCAATCTAATCTTTAACTGATTTCTGTTAAGTTACGTTCTTTGAAAACATTCATAGTCATGTGACACCACTAAGTAGGTACTTGTGTAATAGTCATGTACATTTATCAGCCATGATGATGATTCCAAAGAATAAGTACTCGAACAATGTGATGTAAAGAAGTTCAATTTAAACGTGCCTATTTGCACCATAAACGAGTGGAACATTCAAGCGTGAGAGGAAATCCATGACTAATTTAGCACAAAAATAAGGCTTAAAAAGCGACCTCTACGCAACTATTTGAAACATACTTCAATGGGTTTCAGGTGTAGTATACGCTCAACAAGACTGCACGTTTCATCTGTGTCGTCCGATCTCCATATTGACTTAGGTTGGAGCAAACGGCGGTGCTCCTATGGTAGCACTAAGTAGGTAACTTTGCCGCTCAAAATCAAAGCACCATTGTCATGAACTATAGCAACCGGAATAGAACTACAAGAGAAACACGAAAAGGAAACAATCAATCACCTTTGACAAAGCAATTATATCAGCAGCATGAACCGCTATTGTTGTCCCTGAAATGATTAAATGAAGACGGTCATTAGCGCGACCAATATAGACGGTTCGGAAGCCAAATCTGGCTTTCTAAAGCTAGTGTTGACCGGTTTCAAGAGGACACATATATGTAATACATTTTAAACCCACATCATACCATATCCCTGCTATCTTAGTCTGAAAAAACATTATTCTCAAATATAGATGCAGAGATGAAGATACGCACATCACCCCCCCCCCCCTCCAAACTTGAAGTTTCAAGATGTCGCTGTCTAGAACAAATTCTATAATTAGTGAAGTTGTAGATAACTTCAGCCATAGTCTTGAAAGAAATGATCAAACACTACATTATCGGTTACATTAATGGACAAATCACAAATACGGTGATGCAGATTAGAATTGAAGAACACCACAACACTTCGATGAGATTAACGTATCGATTTAATCTAACAACAAAATCAGCGAGCTCTTGTTCCATTGTAGAGGTATCATAACAACACAAAGTCCCACAACTAGCCTGCGGATACACCAGCAAGAAGCAGCAAAAGAATTTACCCAAACGGAGGACACGCATCGCGCAAGTGCAATCAATCATTCTCCACACACACACGCACGCACGATCCATCCAGAAATGACCTGTCACTCGGTAATCAGGAGAGCTCCGCTTAGCCTCGTCCAAGGAATCGCGATCCTCGACCCTCCCCGGACGAACTCCTCGCGACTCGTCTCCGCGCAATCACAATCCCCAATACACATGAGAGAAGAAACTCGATCTCACCGTGGCCAAAATAATCATATTTGCTCAATTTGAAATTAGGGTCCTTTGAGTCAACCGGTCCAGAGACTTCAGCCTGTCAAGCACAGAGTAAGCAAGCGGTGCAAACAAATTCACCTCGCCTCCACCGTCGGCGCCGCTCGATCCACCGGCGCCGCTCGATCCACCGCCAAGGCTCTCATGGGACGAGTGTCGCGCGTACTTGCACCCGGCGTTTGATGAAGAACTGCAACTCGCGAGGCACCGGTGATCTGCGTCGAGATTTAGGGCTTAGGGTTGCGTTGATTCGAGACGGGAAGAAGGGAAGAGATCCGCGCCGAGATTTCGGGCTTAGGGTTGCGTTGATTTGATTCGAGAGGGGAAGAGGGAAGAGATCTGCGAGATTTAGGGCTTAGGGTTCGTTGATTCGAGAGAGGAAGAATCGAAGAGATGTCGTAAAGAAACGGAGAAACGGAGGAGGAGACGTCGTGAAAAAAAAAACGGAGGGGAGACGTCGTCGTTTTGAGAATGGCAATACCCACAAAACGACGTCGTTTCGCTTTACGTGCACAATTTTTCTTGCCCCAATTGCCACGTAGGAGAGAGAAAATATTAAAATAAGCCAAATCAGCAATTTCCGTTAATATAAACTGACGGTGTTAACGGAAGGACTGAATTGAACCAAGTTGACAAGTTTTAGGACTTGATTGCACTTTTTGTAACTTTTAGGACTCAATTGCACTTTGTTGACAAGTTTTAGGACTTGTACTGTACATATCCCTATATTCAAAAAGCTAAAAAGAGAAAAGAAAGGACAATTCGGCAAGCTGAAAACTATCTAACATTTAAATAACACTGTGGCCCATAAAAGGTGAAATTGGCACGCATTGATGGCCTTTATCCCCAATCTACTTTTTCAAGTAAAGGCCGGTTCATTACTTCAATTCAATTGATATGGAATCCGAGATTGAATAAATAGCGACTTGACAGCAATAATGAAGTTTTATTATTATTATTATTAATTTTTTTTTTTGGTCAACAGTCGGTTCCAAATAACTACCGCTAGAAGGATCCCAGAGGACAAGCTTGAATAGGGCAAAGAGGTCTGTACTAGATTTCTCACGTAAATCACGTAGGCTAAAGGGGTCCACTCTTTGCTATGCACACAACTCAACCGACCCGCCGATTTTCATTAGAATCACTTTTAGGTCCAAAGGGAGTTCGCAAAAGACCTACGCACGCAGGATCTACATAGGAAGAGTGAGATTCAAACCCCTACACTATAGCAAACAAATACCCATTTGGAAATTAGGGTGAATTCGAGACGACTCTATCTCATTGCTCTCTAGCTTTTCCATTCATGGAAATAGCAAGCGACCTTCACATTAGATCATCACCCCTCCCCTACGCCCACAAACCACGTGTAAATAGTGGAAGAACAAAAGGACACACGATATCTTGACCAAGAACACTCGGACAGATATAAAAAGATTGACGAGAGCAATAGACACGGCGCTTTCTACGCCCGCTTTTTATGGGGATTTCCATATGGGGGGGATTTCCCTTCGGTGCCCCCCCTGATTTCACGCCTCGACCCACGCAATTTCTAACTCATGCACTGTACTTCATCATTGTCGATCTTCTTTTGCAAGCCCCGGAATCATTCCTCGGGCACTCATCTCGCTCTATATAAGTCAACCTCCATCTCCCTCCATTGACGTACAAAAACTCCTCACTGCTTTGGAAACGAGTTTCGCAGTGGGTATAGAAATAGAGAAAAGAAAGAGGCGAGGACAATGGCGGGACGTCCGTACACTCCCTTCTTGGTGCTCTCCCTTCTCCTCTTGATCGCGCTCTCCAATGTGGCTGAGGTGATGCGTGCTTCCCTCGATTCGTTCCATTCTCTTCTTTGTTCAAATGGGTATATTGCTTTATTAAGCAGATGAACTGAGTTCTTGTTTTGTTTTAACTTGCGGGGACGACAGGTTCGCGGCAAGCTCCGGCCTTCAGGTAACTAAATAGTGCTTTCGAGTCGCAAGATCTGCCTGATGTTACTGTACGAATTTCTGCGAAGTAATGTAGCTTGCAATGCAAAAACCTGACTTTACGACGTTGTAGATTGCCCCAACAAATGCAAGTTCCGGTGCTCGGCGACGTCACACAAGAAGCCGTGCATGTTCTTTTGCCAAAAGTGCTGCGCGAAATGCCTGTGCGTGCCTCCTGGAACTTACGGCAACAAACAGGTCTGCCCTTGCTACAACAGCTGGAAGACCAAGGAAGGAGGCCCCAAATGCCCCTGAAACTCGGTGCAGTCGAGTTTGTTTAGCTTTGTCGTGACGACTAGCTACTACACAGTCAATAATGCGCGATTCTCAGTGCCTAATTTGGGGCTTGATCCACCATAGTCGCCGCAATTAATTATAGGGTATACGTAAGTTTGCTAGTTGAATCTTTGGGTACTACTGTTCGGTGTGAAGATCCCCCAGACACTTCTATTGAATATGTCGGGGCTGCATTTAGCTGGGATAGGTTGGTGATTTGATGTGTAATTCTGGATTAATCCAGTCTTTTCAGTTAACCCAGGAATGAAGTTCTTTTCTTTTCCTGTTTGCAATAACTTCAGTACCATATGGTAGTGCTGGGACATTGTCTATGGACCTCAAAATATAGATCCAACATAGTGTGCTGTGCAATCTCTGTCTGTTCAAGGCAAGAGAGAGAACATTTTCACGGACGATGTTAAGAGCAAGTCTGAGGATAGCTCCTAATCTCATTCGATTTTCAGTATGCGAAAAAAAAAAAAAAATTTGCTTGTTTGATAATGAGCTTCAGCTGCGTCAAGACGTGTATAAAAGTCTTCCTGGGCACATGTAATAATAGTGAGAGAGATGCAAGGGCCAGCTAATAAAACCAAATGCTTCTAGTCCAACTTTTTTTACTTTTCAAGTTCTATACTTCTAGTTCAACGATCCACATAAGTACGAATAGAACTGGGACAAGAATTTTAGAAAAAAGTTTTTTGGCTCGACGTGCGAAGAATACTCGTTACAATTAGAATTACAAGGACAAAACATATACAGAACCAATATAAGTTTGTCGGCTGACATTGAAGGCTGAAGTTTCTTTTTTTCTCCGGTTAAATTGAAGGCTGAAGCTAATTCACATAAAATGTCCGCGAGATTGAGTCACGTGACAGGCTTGCAAGCTTTACGCAGATTTATTCTCATATATTCACTGGTGTAAATTTCTAATTATTATGCATAGAAAATCTCTAATCAATATATTAGAAGTGGGTAAAGCTTGTGAGAAGTTGAGTGACATGACACATTCACGTGTGACTTTTAACGAGTAATTTGTTTTTTTGTTGTGACTTTAGCAAATCTTTAATTCTTATGCATATTTTGGTGATAAAAATTCTAATTGTATTAATAAGATCAAGAGCGTTGGGAAAATAATTAACTTAAAACATCGATGTGTAAAAAGTGAATTAACAACCAACTGTTGGCAATGGAATATTCGCAAGAAAATGAAGGAAAATGTGAATGTTCTTATCCTAAAGTAAAAATCTAGGAATTCTCTATATGCATTCTTGAAGGAAGAAATATTACGATTGCATATTTTAGCAGGATGTCCACTAATTCTCTTCATGATACATTGTCATAAATGATGGGATATCATTCTCCATATGCATTCTTGAAGGAAGAAATATTACGATTGCATATTTTAGCAGGATGTCCACTAATTCTCTTCATGATACATTGTCATAAATGATGGGATATCATCCACTCTTGCCAAAACAAAAATATACGCTGAAAGTTTATAAAAAGAAAGAGAGGATTCAATGAGAAAGGAAGTTAGAAATCTATGGAATTGGAAGATGTTCCCGAAAATATCACCTCTAAGTTTCTAACTCTCTAAAACTAAGGAGTAGCAAAAGGAGGAGAGAATAGATGCTCTTTTCCTCTCGAGAATATTCTACAAAAATATTTTGTTAGCTTTTTCCAAACCAAATCAATGGCACAAAAATGTAAACTTCGTCAAAATGAAAAAGCTGTCGAGAAATTAATTACATTCTTATTTTATGTTTCCATGCATTTTATTGATTCATATCATTGTTATGTGATCGAAATATTGCATATACTAAACTTTTTTTTTTAGGTCTTGATTTAGTCCCTAAACCTTTTTTTATGTTGTCTTAATTTAGTCATTTCCGACTAATTTTGGCCGGATTTTCTTTTTGACGGACTTGGACGCCGACGGCTGACGATTTGATTAAACGATTACGACGCGATGTCACTTTTAATAGTATTTTAATATTTTTGGAATTATTTATTATTTATTATTTATATTTTTTTTCTTTTTTTCTTTTTTCTGCTCATCTTCTTCCTCCAGCTCTAGCGACTGGCTTGAGGAAGAAGATGAGCAGAAAAAAGAAAAATAAAAAAGAAAAGAATAAAAAATAAAAAGAGAAAAAATTTTAAAAAATAAAATATTATTAAAGTATTATTAAAATTGTACACGCGCGCCGATTATGCCACAATCAGCCGGCCGGCGTCCAGTCAGCAAAATCCAGTCAAAATTACGGAAATGACTGAATTGACACAACGTAAAAAAACTTTAGACTAAATCGCACACAAAATCAAAAGGTTTAGGACTTTTTTGACACTTTTCCCCTCATATATTGTTTCATAAATATTATAATTCTATGAACCTATGCGGTGAGATTCAGATCCACTATAAATAAAACTTGACGTTAATCCTGGGAGAGAATTTGAGTAATGCTATTTTTCTTGTGACAATTTCCTGCATGTCATGATATTTCTCTGACTAAAAGTCATGTCAGCGTCAATATCTATAAGAGTGTAAGTAATCTCAGTAGATAAAAGAAATAAGATGTACGTAAACGAAAATTCAATGAACCTCCCCGAATGGAGCTAGAATTGTCGATTGAGGGCATCTGCTGGAAAATCATATCTTTCTACCAAAATCTCCAAGCAGTAATGTACCGATATTATGCACCAAGAGCCTCCCTTTAGGTGCAGAAAATAGAAACATAACGAACGAGAAAATAGAAGAAAATTTTCCTATAATCACTCGCATGTCAAGTTGTATGAAACTAAAGACCCCGACCATTAAGTTGCACATCACAACAAAAACTTGATGATATTACAGTTCCTCCACCTGAACCGAGAATCCACACCGGCATCGTTTGGTCCTCAGCGAGCTTTCCTCGTCAAAGCTTTGGTCTTCTTTCAAGAATACATGTTCATGGTCTCCTGTTTGTACCGCCGGTGAAGCATTGACAGATGTATTTGGTTGCTCGGACCCAGAAGTCTCCGTCATGTTCCTGAAAACTTGAGTACTTGACTCTTCCTTCGTCTTTGCAGAGACACTGGACTGCATTGACGTCAAACCATCCTCGCCATAGCGGTTGTTCAACCTTTGCCGAGTTATAACGGATGAGAGAAGCTGATACCACCGAGAAGCAGCTTCTGCTTCATTCCTTTTCCTTTCTTCAGCCCTTCTTCTCTCCTCACCTTCTGCATATGCCTACGAAACAAAACCACAAGCTCTTTTAGATGGCTCTTTCCATCATCTAGTATTTTGGGAGACAGAGAACTCATCAATGCTGACAATGGTCAATGATAAGCACCAGATGAGAAATATACATAACAATACTCTCGCACAATCTATATCTGTTTGCACACGTCTCTCTGGCCCCCAGAGATGAAGAACGTTCCCACAAGTTAGTTTTTAAAGTTATGCATAACTTACCTTATTTTGCCTCTAAATTGGAATTCTTTCATAAAGCGTCAAAAAGCATCACCAACACCCGAATTCTCAAAAGGTTACTTACAATGTACATATAGAATTACTGCTGCATTACCAACACCCAGTCACATCGCAAGTATAATTTATGCTTCTCCTTTTCATTAAAGGCCAATGCTAGATGCAGACGGCAGAAATTTTCACATTGGCAGACTAATAGGTTAAAATACTGTAATTGCATCATTATAGAACCCCCCCCCCCCCCCCCCCCAAAAAAAAAAAACCCCACCGGGGAAAAAGAAAAAACAAAAACCTAATATGGAGGTCTGAAGGGAATGGCAAAAGTGCAATACTACTCTGACGATAAAGACCAAACAATGCATACAACGAAAATGAGGATATAAACAATGGGAGAACTAAAAGTAATTTATTTTAAACAGCAAATTCTCAAAATGTTACTTACAATGTACAAATGAAAAGTAATGTTACCTCCAATATTACATCCTTGAACTCAGAACACACCACAATTCCCTCAAAAATGGGCACTGCTCGCCCATTCCTGAATTCAAAGCCAACCATAGCCGGTGCATAATCAATTTCTAACCTCTTCGCCACAGCAAATATCCTCGGCAGCCTCAAGTGCACAGTCCCCGGTGGGAGGCATTTGTCAGACCAGACATCCACTTGGCCCCGCTCATTCTACAAGTCAGATACACAGAGCACAGTCAGTCAGGAAAACATCAACTTGTTATGTCTAATTCTCTACACTGGTTTAAAAACCAAACACTCTAGTGGTAATGAAAGAAACAAAAGAAGATATTGAGGGTGACAAATAATTTAAGAACTCTAAAACCAAACTGATTATGCGAAGTGCTTATGAGGGAAGCCACTCCTTCCTTCACTGTAATCTTCCAACGCCATTCCGAAAATATGCCTATGCTGTTCCTAGGCACTATCCTCCCCACCCACCCACCCAAAAAACAAAACCCAAAGCCATTTTCCTTTTCTTTCATATATTTATGTGTGCAATTTCCCACAAAAACTAAAAACTTAGATCAGAGAAAAAGCGAGCACCAAACATGATTTAACTGCACATACACGTTCTTGTACATGCACACGTGTACTACTATGCTTTCCTTTACTAAATTAACAGAACCAAGCAGTGCATGAAAGCTTGCGGAGCAAAAGATAACCCCAACTGCCTCATAATAATCAATAACAATCAACCATCAACAAAGATGTAGTAGAAAGACATCTTTCCTTTTGAATGTCAACTTTTAGGTAACTCAGATGGCATGACAAAATGAAAGGCACTACCATTTGATTTTTACACTAACTTTGTCTGCAACCCTTCCTTTTAAAGGATGAGTTAAAACAAAGTTAGAAGAAATGGATACATCAATGAAGATCAAGCGATGAGGTTCTTTCATAAGTAGGTATACTTCTTTCTCTTTCTTTTTCCATCCAACATGTTAAAAAAAAAAAAATGCTTTCAAGCAACAACATAAGAGATTCATACAGGGGGAAAAAACAGATTCATAGCAGATTACGAGCAGACTCCGATGTTTGCTTACAGAATCAAAGCAAATGCAGGCACAAGCTTTCTTCCATTATGCAAATGTGGTGAACTTCGCAATTTGGTGCATCACAAGTCACAACCAATTGCTCATGCAATACCAACTCACCTTAGGAACAATCCCATTTACCGCAGCAGGGAGTTGCAAAGGTTCAGTTTGCCATTTTCCATATAGGTTTATGTTTCCTTCAGAATCATCTTCTAAAAATTCATCAGACTCTCGATTTTTCCCTCTGCCAACCTTTCTAGATCGCTTCAACACCTACACAAGATATAAATCATCCAGATAAGCTACAACCTTGTTTTGCATATTGCAGTCAATGACAGGACATTATGCAAACCTTTGTAGGCAGCTCATCATCCTTGATTTGTAAGCCTTCACGCAGCCACTTTTCTTTGGTCTTGAGTGTTTGCACAGAAGCCCGGGGATAAACAGGAAAACCAGAACAGAATCCCAAAAGTGGCTCCTTTGGATAAATTATTTGATACTTAGTGAGCCATCTTTCAATAGCGTATAGCTGATGGTTCCTATAAGCCTGCAAATGAAAACACATCTTCCATCAGAAAAGAATTCATTATATTGGAAATAATATTTTTAATATCATCCAAGATTTTTTTAGATCCATCCTTCAAGAAAAGAAAGTTTCGCATCTTTAATGGAATAAGCTTTTCAATTAATTGAAGACATGATCTCATATAACAATCCCACCCTGCCCCGAGAAAAGATGAGAAAAAAAACAGAAATAGAAAAGCAACAAGGAAAAAATGTTAAAATTTTTTCTCAGATTGGCGGTTTCAATAATAACTTAATATTGTGCAAATCAAAATATGGAATCATTATGTACCTGTTGATTGGTTGGAAGAGGCTCACTTAATGCCCTGGTCTCCAACTCCTTATCCTCAAGAGAGCTTCTCGTCAATACAACAGAACTTTCTCGAGGACATTCTTGATCCATTCTCTCCCAATCATGCTCAGACAAACCTGAGACTGCCTTTGCAGGCGAATGGGTATATCCTACAAATAGTAGAGGAAGTAACTAGACTCAAGGTCTGGTCAAACTCCCACCCATTTCAAGAACAAAGTTGAGTTAGGGGGATGGACAATACCTCTAGTTGCTCTTAACTCCACTTTCCTATGTGGATTTGGAGGTATATCCAAGATTGCACGAGATTCTGCTGCCTCTTCAGGCAAGTATATATCTCCTACAAGATCGCATGTGAAATCACCAGACTCAATGCATTTATAGGCCCACCCATTTCTAAAACAACAAGTTGAACTTCAAATGGATGATACCTTCGGTAGCCCCTGACTCCAATTCCCTTAGTGGTGCCAACACTGCATTCCACCAAACTGAATCCACGCGTTGCGATGCTATCCTATGCCATCTCAGACAATACCTTTATAGAAACAAATACCATTCGTCATAACTGTTCGTTCTCAATTACTCTGAGGGCATTGAAATAATAAATCAACTCCATCACAAAACATGCATTGAAAGATAGCAAATGAGGCGTAGTGCATTTCCATTACGTACATCTTAGTCTGTCGCCTAACGTGAAAGTGCACATCAGAAGTTTCATGTGATTTGTTCGTACATTAATCAAACACCAGATATGTTAGGGTTCTAATTGTACCATAGCAACAGCAACAATAGAATTTGATTACAGTGTTAAGACCATGGGGCAATTATTGAATGTATCATCACCAGACAGCTAATGGTTCACTTTAAGAATATGCTGATTGAACAGTGTATGAAAAAACTGAGATGCTGAGAGTGCAATTACAAGCATGACAATTGGGGACATCCATGTGCAGGTAGAAAAGGAAATAAATGTTTCCCTCTATATGTCCCTTTCGGTATCTTGATCTTTATCTAGAGTACATGAGCAGACAAATTCAAAAAAGAGGACAGTCTAAAGATAATATAGCAGAGAAAAGAACCTGCGAGTTACATCTTTCGCCCCATTACCAGCAAAAGCAACTACATATCTCAAAGATTTCTTGCATGCAGAGGCAACTGCTTCTACTTTATGCTCCCCATCGATAAAATTGTTGACAGCATCAATATGCATCCATTTTCCGGTTGACTTCTCCCTACTGCAATAGACCTCGGCCCAATAGAGAGGACAACCAACTTTGCTTGCTCCAACTGCTGTTGAAATTACCTGGGATGAAGCTGGACCTTCTTCACCACGAAGTCTTTTCAATCTTTTCAGCAGCATGGGTGCGTCACCAACCCCTGGCTCAGCATTATTCTCATGAACTTCGAAAGCCGTTGCTAAGAGAGCCATTTCTAACTGCATCTCAAACTCAACTTCGGCTTTACTTTTGGATCCCGCAGAAGTTTTCGCATCACTCGTTTCGGCTATCTCCGTGCAAGCTAACAAATCAACTTTACATTATTACAGGATACAACAAAATGGTCGGTGAATTAAAGTTCTGACTCATTAAATATCTGTTTACTTTGATGTGAAAGATCATCACAAATTCCAGAGTCAACTCTTTCCTCCTTGGATAAAACCGATCCAACAGAAGATGTAGAAACTTGATTAGGCTTAGCAATCATAGGAGTTGGAGAGTCAAACATTCCTTTATTGACTTTTTGAACCTTTTGAGGAGCATCGGATTCAGTACGTTCGGGTTTTAGAGAGATGACATCCAATACAGAAACAAACCTGAGAAAACAATTCCAAGCAATTTATAGTCGTCCACAATTGAATATAATTTCGGTTAAGTATAAGTCAACCAAAGGAATGGAACACAATCAAGCAAGAAAGGAAAGACCCCAGATTTGTAGTTGTTGTTTTTCTCAACATAGAAGGGCTATTATGGGTGAAAATGTTATTACCTTTCTGAAGAAACAGTGTCATATATAGCAATTTCCGGGTAACTTTAACATTCTTCTTGCAGAGTAAGAGCACACAACTCCTCCATCGGAATCCATTCGATGGCCACAAATGCACAATCTAACTGTTTTCTAATATTGTGTTGACTTTACTGTTAAAATGGATCCTGAGGACTCCAGTTTCATGTGGTAATGTTATAGAACTTCGAAATCAATCGCTTCAAAGTACTCAGCCATGAAAACAATTAGCCTTTGGGATAAGGACCAACCCAACATCTGTCACATCATCAATATCTTATTTTCCATTGAATTATAAAATATGATCTTTTATTACTACAAAAAGGGGTTTGGACAAGGGTTGACCTCATTCACCCGCAACTATGAGATATGATCTAATTTCCGCTTTCAGTTGCCTTTGATATGTCATGCATAAATAGATAATTCATTATTCAACCAGAACATTCAGCTGGTATGAAGTTCAATCACCCCTGCCACACTCATCACTGCTCAAAATATATTTACTATGGTATAAAATGCTTCTAATGTTTTATGTTCCTAGACCAGGAGAAATTACCACAACCAAGGCACATATGGGTACCACAAATAAAATTCGAAAAGCAATGGTTAAGGCAATGAATTCTTAATTAATTCCAAAAGTTAACGTCATTCTGAATTATAGGCTGCAAATGGCAGGCCCCCTCTTGGTGCTCTTCAATGATTTACTCAAAAGATTGAAAACGTGCTACAAAAGAGGATAGGAGATACTGCAAACCATACCGGGCTGTAAATTTCAGAGCTCTAAACAGTGCAACAGATAATGCAGCAATCTGCAAAAAACAAAAGTCAGAACAAGGAAACTATTCTGAATTTGTGCTATAAAAGACCACTTCAATTAATTTGGAAATCAGCGAGCATGTCATTGAAGGTGTCCATAATTGTAAAGCTGATTACACTAAAGGTTAAGTCATGAATGCCACAGATATTTCCAAAAACAAAAGGAGTCCCTTGTCTTAACTATTCTGTGACTACCAATATGATATAAGTGAACAAATTTGAGCAACAATTAATTGACTCTCAAGACATGTGAACGCAGTAAAAAGTTTAGATCACCTAGAATACATGTCTAACAGAACAACAGCACATTAGCAATGCCACCATCCACTTTAGAAAGCACACATGCACTTGGACATGCCAACATATGCACACAAGCCCACGGAGATGAACCATATGTACGCAATAATTTCATGCAACTCATTTCACATCCATGCTACCACAATTGATATTAGCACATGAATTGCCAGGGAATCAAGAATCTCAAATTTTCCAGTGTAAAGATATCAATAATCTACCTCTTCCGAAGTCCCTTCTCGGGTTTCAAGAGCATGTGCCAAAGCAGAATCAAAAGATTTCTCGGCGATCATTGATTCCCTAACTCTGAAGAAGCTACGAAACTGCAAGATTCATAGCAATGAAGAGACACAATCAACAACCAATATAAAGTGCAGTAAAGAACCTCCAGTTCATATTAAAAAATGGAATAATAAATGAAGCATACCCAATACACAACACGTGATAAAGTCATCTTAGTAACTTTTTTGATGTCTAGTATGTCCTCCATCAAGTTTCTCGGTAGAAGGGAAAGTAAAGAAGCCTGCCACATTAACAAGTTTCTGCGGTAAGAAGAACAGATGATAATTGGTTCCACTTTCATGACTAAAAGTAGAAGACAACAAATCAGATTGTTATCTGAGAGGTAACACTATAACAAGTTGTGACTTTTTGAACTTAAGGACACCTGAATATAAATAACCCATATACTACTTCTCCAATTTGGAAAACATTATTAAGATAATGTAGAAAGTAAATGATATGGCCTTAACAAGATCCCAAAAACACCCAGAGGATAGTTATGCCCGGTGCTTCTGCTTCTCCACGCATCTAGTACATCATACATAAATACTTCCCATATTTTGAAGGTTAAAAAAGGACATCCCTTGATAAGTTTAAATCCAAGCGATGTTACCATCAACATAATGTTCTAAATCAATTATAGCCATTAAAAAACAACAGAATACAAGTTAAAAAACGAAGTTAATTTCAGACTCAAGGAGCCTAAATTACCATTTATCAGATTGGCTAACTATCACTTTGTATGGTTAAACTCCATATGGAAATTTTTGCCCAAAATGCAAATGAAACCAACAGAAAGATTACTCAATTTGAACATATTTTATAGTTGAACTTCAAATCACAAATCAAATGCCCTCTTTCACAACCTAGGAGTACTGCTACAAAATACAAAAGCCACCATTTAAGCCCTCTTATCGTTTTGTCAAAATCATTTGACCTGCTAAAAACTCGCAACCCCTTATGGTTATCCTGCACTTGGGAGAACTCTGAACAGTTTCTTCACTAACATCGCTACCAAATGTAAATGTATTCGATGGGAGGAAACTTTCACACCAAAGGGTAAGTAAATCAGAACACCTGCTAATTTTAACGTTTGAGCTAGCATAAATTGAAACTGAATTTCTGAAAGTTTTCCACGTCACTTGTATGGGGCTTATAATGGCCTTATGCAGAGTATTACTACCTAATAGCATGAAAGTTTTGGTTGGATGTTAGTAACAAGCAAGGGGGTCTAGCGTTTAGCTCACTCCAAGCCCTCTATTTGTCTCCCAATATAATCAATTTCCACACTTAATGTGAAGCCAAATCCTAGCGTACGGGTGAGAGGAAGTGCTAAAGCATTGACATACAAAAGCAGACTCTCATCTAATAGCTTAAGCTTTTAGATCTCTCATATTGAAGTGCCTCTTTACCAAGTACAACTTAACTTCCCTAATATTGATAACGGTGAAAACACTGTATCTTAAATAGCACCCAGCAACTAAAAGATCTGCATCCAAAGCTGGACAGAATCTCTATACTCAGTGCATTTAACCCATAAGCTGGAAAAGCTTGACCACATGGTTGGGGTGAGTATCCTGGACGCTACTTTCAGGTGCGTCTCCGCATTCTTTTTCCCTCAGCATGCTTCAATATCGTGTTTCTTCACATTGCCGGGTGGCAAAACATATGATTCCAAGTGATTTTCAGGTCTACATCCCTAGAATAATCAGATGCTTCTTAATTTCCTTTTTTTTTTCTTTTTTTTTGTTTACCCATCTTAAGTTTGCATCATTTCACAGCAAGTTCATCTAGTTATATCTTTTCTTGTTCTAGACCTGATCTCTACTCAAACAATGCTCACTTGATATAACATTGATTACATGAAAGAACATGGGCAAATGGCTGATTGTGTTGATTGAATACTGTTTCGAATGTACAGGAAAGTTGTCGCATTTCTTTGTTGTGGTCAGTCACTGAAAACTGACATTATTTATTTATCTCTTTGCTCAATTTCTTCTGCCATGCTTTTTAATTTTGTTGACTAAACCCTCTCAGATTTTCATCAAAAACAAACTCAATTCCGACTTTGAATACAATAATTTAGCACATCGCCTAATTCACAAGCAATATGTGTTAGTTTTCATCTTCTTTCTCCTTTGTAAAGAGGTACGATAACAAAAGTTGCACCTATTTGGTTGAGAGATTAATTCTTCCACAGCAGAAGCATGTGAACATCTAATGTTACACAAGAGAGGAATATTCGAATATACTTTTAAATATGATCCTCACAAATATCTACAAACTTTTATTATTACATCAAATCAATACTGTATATATTTCGCCTATATAATTGCCAATGCACATGCAGCGAAATCCAAGTAAAAAATTCTTCCTACCGCTGCAATGGGATGTCTAATAACTATTGCCCATAAAAAAATAAAGATAAAAATAAAACTTTAGAAAGAAACAGGCAGAAACAACAAAAGCAGCATCAATCTCTGATGTCTGCAAAATAGAAAGGAGTCAGATAAAGCATGACGGCAGTCAAGGAAATCCTATGGCTAGGATTATTGACAAACTTCTTTGATTGCAATGATCTTGTCATTGCGATACTTGATACATACTTAAACAGCAAACATCCACAAAGGAAATTCCGGGCAAAATCTGTGCTGATACACAACCTGAATGAGAGAATCATCACAAGCTCTGTCAATTAACCTCCCACGTGCTAGCAAACAAAGTAAATGAACTCTATGCTGTAGTTCAGCCGATACCTGCCACATAGAGATATTCAAATTATGGAACAAGTAACAATTTCACAAAAAAGAAACCAGTTTGTAGCATATAATATCCACTGCTACCTAACCGGCTTTGACTACCTTCTCTTCAGCAGAGACTCGACAAGGAAGCTTTCGTTGAATCAAATCGGGAGAGTGAGAAAATTCAACGGTCACCCCATTAACACAGCTTTCCCTGGATTCCATGACTTGAGCCGAGCCATCTTCCCAGTCAGAACCATCCATGTCTTCCCTGGAGAATGAAGGAGAGCAACCTCTTTCATTAACTTCTACCTCTCGGCCGCTGTCTGCATGACCACTTTCACCACCTGGCTCATCATTTCTTTTCTCCTCAGGCTCTCGCTGTCGAGCACAAGGAGTCAAAAGAAACACAGGTAGTACTTAACCCCCCGAACTGAACACTGAACAGCTTTATGAATTCCCTAAAGCTTCCTATTAGCTATTGGGTGTAAAGCATTGAATGCGTTGTACAAAAGGTATGCTTACCTGGCTAGTAGATTCAGGACATTGATCGAGAGAGTCATCTGTTTGCTTCTTCCTTGACGAGCCACGTTGACCGGCCATTCTTGGAGGTCTTTCGGCTGCTTGCTGTGATGCCTGAGGCCGAGCATGACTCTCTGAAGATGCAGCATAAATAACACAGGTATCGCAATTAATCTCCGGCCTAAATCCTCACGTCAAATACCAGTAGAAGGCCACACTAGCGGCAACAGCAGTGGCCAACAAAGGAAAAACATGATCAAAGAAAGACATTCCCGCAAGGCACTTAGTTTTTTCCCCTATTTCTACTTAAGAGACTCGGATTATCCAACTCGGTGCTTTGTCGTTTAATATCTGTTCTTTAATAAGCCCGATTTCTTGATATTCTTTTTCCACTTCTTTAATTGCATGACATCCTACCAATTCTCAAAATTGATACCACAAGAAGCTTCTCTCACTCCATCATCTGTGATGAACCCAGCGAAACTATGCCAAGCGAACTAATACCACCAAACTGAACCAAAACATTCCTTGAACTACCCCAGGCAACTGAGAACCTAATGCCTAGCAGTACCGAACGCACTCATCATTTCAACTGCCGTTCAACGGAGAGCAGACACCATATTTCAGATATTTTGGTTCTTAAAACCCGACGATCTTTCCACCGACCAAGACGAGCACTCGAATATGCAGAGGCGATCGACCCAGAAACCAAAGTGCGACATGGGAATCGACAACACGAGAAAGGAATGATTTTGACTCGGAATGAAGATGAACGACGATCACTTGCCTGGATTCCTTCGTTTTGGCGACCTCCGTCGGGGTCTCATTTTCCCCACTGATCTTCGTCGAGAGCGAGGGAGATGGAGGGGGAGGGAGAGGGTGTGTGCGCGTGCTGTTTTGTAACGTCGGAAGGGAGGGAGTTGCTTTTGGCGGGCGAGGAGTGGCAATTTTACCGACAATCCGAGCTGAGTGACGAGAAGATTCTGTCTGTGTCTCTGTCTCTGTCTCTGTTTCTCTCTGTAATAGTGAAAACGGTGAATTTTCAATTGAAAACCACCTATATCTGTGTTTTAACATAATAATGGTGGTTAACTTAGAGGACACTTGTTACCAAAGAAACGAAACCACATGAATCGGGATTGAATTTCAGCCCCATCTGACTCTGTTATCCTTAAAGCAAGCTACATCCTAGTCAGATTTTGTTACGCATTTAGGGACCAACTCTGGCATTTATTAACGTGAGTGCTAAATTCAAAATTGCATTTACTACGCTTCCTTTTAGGAAAATGCGCATTTGCACCCATCCATTGAGCTCTTAAATTGCCGACCGGATGCTGGCATGGTTTGCCATGAAATACCTCGAGTCCGAACTTGGTATGTTAATGATTTTTGGGATAATGACAGTAGAGTGTTCCCTACAACTTTGCATTGAGTGTTCAATTAGGTACCTAAAATTTAATTTCGAGATGTTAATTACCATATAATTTGGTTTTCGCAACTCCTAATTGGCATGATCAAGTAATTTAGTAAGCAAAATCTTACACGGAATAGATATGACATAGGTCCTACGCTAATGGGAGATTTGACAACGGTCGAGAGAGAAGAATTGAGAAAGTAAATTTCATGATCGAGCTTTGAGATAAAAAAAGCATATAGAAAAATCCATTTTTTGATGCTTCAGCAAAACTACATTCACCTCCATTCCAGATTTTTTTAACATAGTTGATTTGCAACAGATTTACTTGATTAACTAGATAGAAGAAATGTAAATGACGATCGTTCTTCAGATTAACCCAATCAAAGTACTTGTTAGCCATCTGAACGGAATCGAATAAGGTGTAACTACATGGATGTATCTTATCAGAAGCATACATCATAAGTTTCATAATTAAGTGATAAACTTTTGAGCTGAATTTAAGAGTTAAAACTAAGTGGAAAAAATTACAATTGAGTGGATCATGGATGAGAAATGCTGATATATAATCAGAAAATGTACTAAAGTTTCATTCAACAAATGATGTGAAAAGTGAATATTGATGACTAAAATGAATCATAGGAGCTCACCCTTTAAGTAACTAAACAAAACACATCATATGTGAAGATGAGTTTTAATGATGAACCAGGCACCATTCCTCCAGCACCACTCCTCTAAGATATTACAACCATCTAAAATATGGTAAATGAGTTCACCTTATCCGTCATAGAGGATTCACTCTCTATAGAATGCTATACAGTGAGAAAAACGCAACCAAAAAGAAGTGATATAATGACAAGAGGCTGGATAGCCGTAAAAGAATCAGCGAAAATGTAGGGTCACAAGCTGCGCCGGGATTCTGCAGAATCCTTTTCCTGGCAGAATGAGTAAATATGCACCATAGAAATAAAATGGATAGATCCAGTGAAGAACACGCCCTGGAAAACAAAGTCCGGAGAAGAGGAAAGCGTTATGTTGGGTCATTTGTTTCTCTATTAAGACGTTGCTTCCCTGATTTATCTCTCTTCATGAGCTTTTTGACGACTTCGTCCCATTTGGTCTTTGGATCGCGAGGCCTGGCTTTGTCATTCAGGACAACATCAGCAGACTTTTCTTCCTGTGAAGGCCGTGATTCTTCATCTTGACGATTTGAATCCGGATTTTCCTCATCTTGAGAGGTCACAGCATGGGGAATGTTTAAGCTCACTGCCCTTTCCAGTGCATCTTTGTGCTCCATCTCTATTGACCTCAACCGCTCGATCTTTTGTATGTTTGGAGCAGTTGTTACAGTCTCAGCATTGCTTTCCCTCATTATCTATCAGTCAATTTGAGTTGATCTATCATCTCAACATGCTACATAATTATGTACACTCGTTGAACAATCAATGAGCAACATATATAAATAGATTCAGGGTAATTTAGGAATTGCAGTGAACCAAAGGAATACCAAGTCAGCCTCACTTACTTGCAAAGCCTTTTCTGCTTCTCTTTCTATCCAGATAATTGCATGATCAGATGTGGCGTTACAAGATAAGACGATATGCTCGAATCTCCCATCAACCGGAATAGCAGTTCTTACTTCTGGAGGATACCTCCCACATCTGCACATACAGAGAAGTGGAAAGCTTGGGTAAGACATTCGAGTATAAGTTTTGCTTCTTTAAAACAGAACCATTTTTCCATTCCATCTATTATTTTTTTTTCTCCTAGGACTGCTGAAAAGATAAATAAATAAATAAATAAATAAATAAGAACTACTTTCACTTTCCACAAACAAAATGAGAGGAAGTCAATCAAATTCCTGCAATAATAAAATTGCTTTAAAAAGAAAAAAGAAAAACGAAATGCAAGTAAGACTGCGAAAAGATATGGAAATATGACGAAAACACCTAATGACAATCAAAAAAAGAAAGCAATGACATACTTTGAATTTGTTTGAGATGCAAAGTGAAAAAATGGTTATTAAATCTCCAGGTATGTAATGGATTACAAAGCAATACTTCAGCTCCTTAAATGCTTAGATTTACAGACAAGATGATACTGCCATCTCTTAATTGGTTGTCTAGCCCGCAGCAGCAGTTAAAAGATAATATTTGCACAAACAAGCTGGGAAAAATATTAAAATTGAGAAAAAGAAATTAATAACTTGCACCACAAAATATAGACATAATTACAGATCCCATTCCCCCGTAATTCCCTAATCACTCCTCACATCATGAGACAAACATTTGATTGTCAGTGTAACGATCAGCAACACATTTACTTGGTTGAAGACATCCATAGATAAGAGAAATACAGATAGAGCCATATATAGAATGTGTGACGATGCTAACAATCTCATAGTAATAGGTTCTTGGATATAAGGATATTCCTTAGTTTGCAATGATTATAAGGTCATTGCTAAGCATTTTGTAGTTTACGATAACAGCATCAAATGTTAATTATAACATTCTCCAACGGCTGCATAATTTTTTTTTAATTGGATAATCCAAAGTGGTAGTTGTTCCACAAACTGTAGAACGCAAAGTGTGATCCATAAAAACAAGGATACAAAGTGCAATAATCCTACACCATGGGGTGCAGATTATAATTTCCTGAACTGATTTCAAGCAAAGAGATGCTGGTTAAAAAAAATCATTCACTGCATAAATTCTCTGAGTCCCTTATTCAGCTTACTTTTGAGACCAAAAGCATGCTAAGATCTTTCTGCACCAGTCTAGCTAAAAAATCTCCAAAAGTTTTCTTATAATGCAATATATTAAAACTTATAATATCCCTACTGTGTTCATACCTGCAAAATTTTCTTTCAACAATATGATACATTCTTCCAGGTGCATAAAGTCTCCTTGGGTCTCTGAGCTTCCTACCCTCAGGTATAAAGGTGTCCCTCAGGCAGACCGCAAACAGTAAGCATGGCAAGCTGTCCAAAGCACCAAGGCCTGGATTAAGAAGTGATGATGACAACTCACTCCAAGAGGTCTTTAGGAGCACACAAAAGGAAAGAAAGTCAAGCCATAACATAAAACGTAAATGCAACTCACCAGAAAATTGACTTGAAAATATCCTCCAGGGGGGTAGGAGTTCGTGGTAAAAAATCATCCTGGACAATAAAGATGACAACAGGATCATTTACCCGAAAAGAAACCTCAGTAACTACAGAAGAGCATTGCCTTTCTTCAAACAACTATAGAGGAAAAGCATGAAGTTGCTTAATGACATTCCTCTGATCTTGAAGGTCTGCTTCCTGTGTCAATTCCTCAAGGTAAAGCAGAATCCCACATCGTACTACTTAGGATGCGAAATAATGGTAGTAGGTGGTCCATAGGAAATTCTTGAGAATTGAGATCAACAACTTACTTGTATCTAAAACGAAATAAGTGTTTACCCACCACCTATGTAGTTGGGTGCGGGGATGACCACAGCCACCAGACAACAAAAAAACATATCACTCTATTAGCTCCTGAGTTTTCTCAAGGGATTCATCACGGCGCTCTAGCTTTAGGCTGAAAATTACCACTGGGTTGCAAGAAATACTGCCTAAAGAACGGCTATTTACAAAGACATAAACATGAGGTTTTAACTCACAAAGCCCAATATGATTACCATTTTTCATGATGCCCAAAGTCAAGCTGGACCACACCAGAAACTGCATTCTCAAATAAAAGAGGGAAAAACAACAACGGAACTCCAGAATGAAGTAGCTAAAGTCATTACAGCAACAACCACCTATAGTCAACAGCCGACCGAGTCAAAGCTACACCGCTAAGTTGAGTGAAGTTTCCAACAGTTGAAGAAACATCAGCTTATTGCACAGTCAACCGAAAACCAAAGCCATGAGAAGTTCGAACCATCCAATTACCTGCAAGATTATGGAGTGAATCACGTCAGCATACTTCACCGCCAGATTAAGCGACATACACCTCGCCGGAGCCACCGCGTAACACCGCACTTTACTCCGCGGAACTCCGCCCAGCTGATCCCCATGGTTCACCACGATCACCGCCAAGAGCGAAGCCACGCCGGACCCGAGCGAGTGGCCCGCA
This sequence comes from Eucalyptus cladocalyx, assembly GCA_017140615.1. Taxonomy (NCBI): domain Eukaryota; kingdom Viridiplantae; phylum Streptophyta; class Magnoliopsida; order Myrtales; family Myrtaceae; genus Eucalyptus; species Eucalyptus cladocalyx. Next base: position 39,181,544 of record CM029521.1, read on the forward strand.
AAAACAAGGTCGTAATTCGAGCCGTTCTCGATCCACAGCCTCTTCAACATCTCCGATTCCTCATCCAGCAGCCAAATCGCCGACTTGAACAGCCCGCGGTGGACGTAACCCCCGTCAAACATCTGCATGCCGAGCCGATTGTCCATCAGGAGCTCGTAGTCGCTCTCCTTGACGAGGTTGAGGCCGCGGATCGCTACGACAATCTCGCGGTGGTCATGGTCGACGTAGATGATGTAGGGCGGGGCGTGGCCGAGGGTCTGCTCGTAGGTGACGCGCTTGACGACCCAGTCCGGGTCGAGGCGGTAGCCGCCGGCGGGGAGGTACTTGGGGTGGTGGAGATCGGGCTCGTAGACGGCGAGGATGAGGCGGCAGACGCGGGGGACGGGCTCGAACTCGTCGGGGGTGGCGGGGGGCCACGTGGCGCTGTCGTCGGAGCCGACGTAGGTGCAGCGCTTCCACAGCCACCGGGAGAAGCCCAGGATCACCACGCACTCCACGCCGCAGGAGACCGACATGGCGGGCCCACCAGATCCCCCCCGGGGTTTCTTGATTCCTCAACGACCGCCGCGATTCAAGAAGGGGACCAAGACGGCGCCAATGTCTGCCGGTTTTGGCATCAGGGTCGTGAGGGGCGGAGGTCGCCGGCGTCCGGAAGGCGGAAAGTTCGCGTCTTTTCGAGTTCTAGTGAGGGAGCGGCGACGGCGTCTTCTGCCCCGTTTCTTGAAATGAAGAGGGTCAGCTTTCCTTTGCTGTAGCTGAGCCTGGATCTGTGCGCTCTTTGCTTTGCTCAGTGACGACGGCGGGTTCCTTGTCTCCCTGTCTTTCTTGTGTTTTCTTGGGGGGGGGGGGGGGGGGGGGGGGCGCTACGATGCGTTTCAAGATTTACAGATCAGTGCGGGGGCAGTGGGACTTGGTCGCTCGATTTGACTGCAGTGTGACACGCTGTAAAAGTGGGCCAAAGCAAGATGCTTTGCCGACACGTGGTCACGTCGTGGTTCTTTCTTTTTCTTTGCTTTCTTTATCTTCTTCATTAATAGAATAACCCGGGAGAGCACCGATCGTCGGAAAGAGCGATCGCGGTGGCCGCCGCCGCCGCCGCTGCGCCGCCGCCGTCATGGCTGCCCCCATCCCCCGTTGCCGCGTATACTCCTGCACATTGAGATCACTTCTAGTTTATAGCGTCTTGAGGTCCTAAAGTCTTTCTTGACCTCAATTTGAGCGACTACCTTTAGTTGGGCAGAATGAAATGAAATCAAAACTGAGGAAATGTAACTAAATTCTTTATTTGATAAATCATGACACCGGAATAAAGTAGAATATGAATTTTTAGGGATAATTATACAAACGATTCATGAACTTTGGATAGTTGTGCAATATCATCCTTTAATTTATGATTTATTTAATCTAGTTTTCAAACTTTTGGTAAAGAATTCAATTTAGTTCCTTATTGCATAAAATTATTCAATGCAATCCTTCCATTAATTTAAGTTAATGGAATTTATTGATTTGACTTTCAAATCCACAATTCCAACAAAATAAAAATCATTTTTCTTAAAATTGAACAAAAAGAATATTAACAAGGATATTATATTCTAATTTTGTGGATAATATATGTGTGGCGTTCTTCTTTTCTTGGTCAACCATTTAAACGTATACAATTTAAAACCAAATCAGCAAATTCCTTTAACATGAATTAATAGAAAGAAAACATTGAATATTTTTATATAATCTAAAGACTAAATTGAACATGAAAATTTCGGAACCACATTGAATAAATTAAAATTTTAAAGGTGACATTGCACGTTAGACCAAAATTTAGAAATCACATCGAACCAAATAATAGTTAAGGAATGACATTGCATATTAGCCAAAATTTATAGACCATTTATATCATTCTTGGTTGCATGTAAAGCAATTTAAAGTATCACATATCGATCTTTTTTTTTTTTTTTTCCATTTATCATATATTGATCTAACTTAACAATCAATTTAGTGCTTAAATGACAAACGCCTTCTAAACTTGTGATTTTCATCTAACGTCCAATTTGCATGATCCATATGTTGTTCAAATGCTCGTGCAATATACTTCCTTGGAATGAGCGAGTTTTCTTTTTCTTTTTCCCCTTGGTCATAAGAATGAGCGAGTTGGAAAAGTTATATTTGTAGACTTTTATATGCACTAGTGATTAATTCGGGCCTTCGACGTTTTAAGAATGGTTATACATATATCAAAATATATATCATGAACATTGTTTTAATAAGCATATAAAAGGCCGAGAATAATTGATATAAAACAAACTCATATACTTATTGTTTCTGTAAAACAATGTTTTTGTATTGTAACAACTCATCATTAAGATGTACTTCTTGTCTCTATTAGCAATGAGTTGTATACATTTAGCATATTCTTTTTCTTTGATCTTTTCAAAGAAATTTTAATAGTATTAGAATTGCTGTTAGAAAGGTTCAAGACGTCTCTCATATATATTAACGATTTACGCGTTGAATGCAATTAGCTAATGGCCTAAATTTTATGAAAATAAATTTCACTGCCTTTTCTTGCTTAACAAGACTAGAAATACATATGTAGCATCAAACACCAGCTTAACATAGGTTTTGCGTGTTTTGCTAAAAATTCATTCTCTTCGAATTATCACTTGACAAAGGACAGAAAAAAATATTACATTTCTAGACAAGTGCATAAAAAAATAAGGGAAAACATTACATAGAAATGTTAAAAATAATTACATAGAGAATATCGTCTTGCGTGTTTTGCTTAACATGCATTCTTTTCGAATTATCACTTGACAAAGGACAGAAAAATATTACATTTTTTGACAAGTGCGTAAAAAACAAGGGAAAAAATTACATAGAGAGAATATTGTAAAGAGCCGAATCTTAGGGCGCGTTTGGTAACAATTATGTTCCGGAGTAGATTCGATCGAACTAATTCTTTTTTATTTTGTTCCCGAAACTCATTCTAAGTATTTTAAGCTGTTTGGTAACTATCCAAAATTTCGATTCGGAATAGAATTGCATTTGGTACCGTGCTCATTAATTATGTTCCAAATCAATTCATTTTAATTTTTAAATAATTTTTTTACTTTTTTCCTTTTTTTTCTTTTCATTTTTCATTTTTTTTTTTCATTTTTCATTTTTTTCTTTTCATTTTTCCTTTTTTCTTTTCTTTTTTTCCTTTTTCTCATCTTCTTCCGGTGACCGGCCAAACGAGGGCCGACGACCTCACCGGAGCGTCGTCGGCCCTCGTCGACCGACCTTGCCGGCCGGCCTCCGAGGCTCACCTAGCCCCGCTAAGGCTCGACCTTGCTAGATTTGGCGAGGCCGAGCCCGCCGGTGACCGTGCCGGCCTTGCCAAGGCCGGGCAAGGCTGCCAGCCCCACCGGCGGGCCGGGCGAGCCTCGCCCTGACCACCGGTGGGGCTCGACATCGCGAGGCTTGCCCAGCCCCTTCCTAGCCCCGACGAGCTCGCCGGACCTCGCCCTAGTCTGGTGAGCCTCTGGTGAGCTCGCTGGACCGGTGGCCGATGGCGGAGGTGGACAGTGGCGGATGGTGGCGGACAGCGATCGCGAGATGGCCGAAGGAAGAAGAAGACTTCTTGATTTTGATTCTCAAATTCGTTCTCGGAACAAGAATCAACTTTTTTTTTTGTTCTTGATTCTATTCCCAATCTGTTACCGGGAACAAAAATTTTACCAAACGCGATTCTAGGCCCAAATTGATTCTGAGAACAAAGAATCAGAATTTGGTTATGTTTGAATAGATACCAAACATGGCCTTAACAAATCTTAGTGATGAAGGAAAACATTTGGATGCAAACTAAGCAAACGCCATAACAAGGAGAATCAGTATTATCTGGCCAAGAGAAAAGATTCAGTATTTAAGCATATGAAGGAATCACTCTGTCAACACTCAACCGTGATTCTTCGTCTCCCAAAAAGTTTTTCGCTTGATGCGTATTGCGTGTAGTTAAACTTTGCAGCTGATGAACTGAATTGTATAGTTATTTGCTGAGAGGAAAAACAAACCCCGAATTCTCGACTGATCCATGCTAGACCAACCTGTTCTTGTTGCTTTGGTCAATGAGTTTAGCATTTCTTGAGTTCGTTTATCCAGAATCCGGTCACTCAATTTATCGGGGTTTCTGTGAGAAAGGTTTCCCCAATGCAGTTTCTAACAAGTCTGCATGTAGACAAGATTGATGAAAATCTATGTAAGTTTTCTTGCTTATAGGTGAACCCACTGTTGTTTCTTGAGAATGAATCAACCAAGAAACAATTAGAAGTTAAAAGCAACACCAATTCGAATTGCTAGAACAACTTCCGTGCACACCCTTCTTGTAGTAGTAAGAGGCCCTTTAAACTTGGAAACCAGATTTCTTCAATGTGCAAAACGAAGTCACTGCCTTTACCACGCTAAGACTCAAGGCAAAGATCTTCACAGGTCTACCAATTCTGACTCCAGGAGTCAGAGTAGGCCAACTGCTGCTTGAGACTATTCCTAACCACCATTTAAGCAATGAAAAATCAGTAACTTTTTCACCAATTCAAGATTAAGAGGTCCTCTACTGAGCTCTCGCAATTAGGATTTCGGCTCCACTATTTGCTAGAATCATTCAATGGTATCGGAAAAAGTTTCACCTAATAAGTAGCAAACTTGAAGAACAGGGCATGCCTGACTTCCATTCATTTTTCGTATCAGCTACAATAAAATAAGTCTGGCTTCTGGCTCCCTTGGACCACTCCCATATCGCAGACAAAACTCGGAAAATGTTAAGAATGAAGATTGCTTTCATTGCTTATTTCACCGGCTGTTATGGCGATGGGTGCTTCGGCCTTGCCAGTCACATTCATCTTCGGCGATTCCTTAAGGGAAATTGGAAACAACATTCGCTCTCAGTACTCTCTGGCAAAGTCTGAACTAATCCGTGGTACGGCATAGATTATGAAGGTGGACAGGCAAGATGATAGTTTCACAAATAGGAGGACCATTGGTGACCTTTTATGTAATTTCACAGATCTTGTGTCTTGTTCTCGGTTTGTATTTCGTGCTTCAATTTAGAGAAACTGCTTCATGCATACAGTATCAGTATCAGCAATTTCCCAGAATTTATTCTGTCATAATTCACACTGGCAGCTGCAAAGCTTGGGATTTCTTTGCCGCTACCGTATTTGTCATTGTAACCGAACGATGACACAATCCTTCAGGGGGTCGGTTAGGCATCTGGTGAAGCAGGAATTCTCGACGAGACTGGGCTCTATTTTGTAATGAACATCTTCTAACAATAAATATTTTTTTCTACTTGAGGTCACTTATGTTCTTCGCTGGGTATCAGTTCTTGTAACTTTCTTTTGCCACGGCGGCTTTCTTTTGTAGATCCAGAGGCTATCTTTCGTTGATCAGATCAACTACTTCAACAAGACCAAAGAAGCAATCGACGCTAAAATTGGAGAAGAAGCTGCAAACAAGTTCTGCAATAAAGCCCTCTTCTTTATTGGCCTTGGGATTGATAATTCTCACTACTCGGCACCTCTGCGATAAAGACGTAGGATGGTGGCCAGTGATAAACGTTATTTAATTGCATTTTAGACCTCCAAAATGATGGTGGTTAACTTAGAAGATACTTGCTAGACAAAAAAAAAAAAAACTTAGAAGATACTTGTTACCAAAGAAATGAAATGACATGAATAGAATTGAATTTCAGCCCCATCTGACTTTGTTTCCTTAAAACACAGTATCTTAGTCGGATTTTGTGGTGCATTTAGGGACAAAATTTACTAAACATCATTTTGGGAAAATGTGCATTTGCACCCATATATTCAACTCTCAAATTCCTGACTGGATGTTGGCATGGCTTGCTACGTCGGACCTCTTGGGCTTGAAGTGGTATGCTATTGATTTTTGGGATAATGACAGTAAAGTGTTCCTTAGAACTTTACATTGATTGTTCGATTTGGTATCTACAATTTGAAAGTGCTAATATGAACACCTAGATGAGGGTGAATAGGTGTAAAAAATAAATTCTGCAAAATGCAGTGAAAATCTTTACTTTTAACCTGAGTCTAAATAACAACAGACTTTTGAAATCGAGTTTGAAGAGTAGCAGACTTTGAGCGAGATTAGAATTTAGCAGTTAAATAGAACTACGAACAAAATAAATGAGTTTAAGGAAGAGAATAAGAATACAAGGTTTATAATGGTTTGGCTTAATCCAAGCTTGTGTTCACTCTCCCACGCTAACAGCTTTCTTGACTAGATTCCACTATGCAATCAACAAGATATTACAACTTTGAGTGCAAACACTTAATAGTAGATCATACTATCTCACTAAGTCACTCTTTTGGTAATTCTCTTACGATCACAAACGTTTAAGCTTACAAGAGATAAGTGTATAATCGAAGATCGCTCAAACTTTGAAATTATAAATTCTACGCTATGTCTCTTACTTGCTCATCGGTCATTGATCTTCTTAAATACTCTTCCACTTCCAAACTAGCAGTTGGACAGTATCTCGAGGATCGTCTTCCAATCTACCCATTGGATAGATTTGTATCTAGAAGATTTGGTAGCCGTTGAGTGACAAAAGTAAAATCCCAAATTGATTCCGATCGCCCATACAAACAGAATCTTGATTTCCATAAATGGAGCTTCTTTGTATAGAAAGTTCTTGTCTTCAATATCCAATCGTCAATCAATTAGATCAAGTCAATTAAATTAATCTTGATGTGGAATCCAAACCAGATCACTAGCCGTTATATGTTTGGAGCTTATGTTACGTTCTGTCAAATTTGGATGTAAAGTCTAAGTGCAATAAACTTTATAATCTGGGTCTAAACATATTCCACTTCTGAACAGATTTAGCTTTAAGGTCTAAATACAGTCTGAATAAGTTCAGCTTCAGCATAGAATTTGTCTTATGGTTCTTTATTCACGTTCAGTTTGAAATTTGTCAGAATTGGCAAATTTCTATGTAGAATAAACTTTGACACTAAAGTCTAACAATCTTCAAACTTTGACACAAAAGTCTAGAAATCTTTAGAATATACTTTGGACATATGTTACATTCAATCTTCTGGCAGTCTTCAGATTTTGACAATATCATTTTCATATTCTATCATCTACATAGTCTATTACTCAACATTTAAACACGTTAGTAGCCTTTGATTTATTTTGTCATTTTCA